>OX465284.1:46362719-47039916 GCA_949987705.1 Thereva unica
CACGTTTTAATTCGAAAATATTTGTTAAGGCAAATCACTATTTTATTACCTTGAATTGCTTAAATTAAAAAAATGAGTATCTCAAACCAAGCAATTTTTTTTCTTACTTCTAGTCAACTTTTGTCTTCATCCAAGACAATAAAACCAAGACTTTGAGTCAGACAATTTTATTTTCGTTATATCCAAAACATTATTTGCTTGGTTTATGAAAAAGTCTCTTAAGCCAAGAATTTTTTTTTATCAGTTTATATGTGAGTCTCTGTGATTCATTGTAATTTGTTTTTTTTTTAATAAGTATTATGTCCCGGTTACCACATTGTTGATTCACCAATAGCACAGAGATTCAATTTTTAGTCCGTTTATTCTGGCTACCTCTGTGCTCTGCTGCAGGTCCTCGGTCTTCATCTTATAATTTCATTCCAATTGTAGACCCCATTGGTGCCTAAGTACATATCGGACTATAGGTAGCCCTCACCATAAAACTTCTACCAAAAAGAAAAAGGCTTCATAAAGTACGTCAACTTTGGCGAACCTAATTATTTTGATAGAGCTCTTTGAGGCCTAGAAATGGAATGATAAAAAAGTCTTGACTCGATTTCTTTCGACTATGGGTTCATGTTTTCGGTCTAATCGGGGGACTGTTTACCTATAATCTTATTTTATTAACACCGGAACTTTTCTCGAACGCTTCATTTTATTTCGAGTGGGTTTGTAAAGAAAAAGGTAGTCCGACATTTTTTATTGGACTCGATTTTGAATTTTGAATGACACCTCATAGCTAATAGTATTCTGCCTGTCATACCCTTTCATTTGATTCCCATGCCAGGGGACAATTGCAAAATTCGGCCGCCATCTTGGAAGCGCCGTCTCGATTTTTTTACAAAATGGTCAGATGTCACGCGTACTTTACATATGTGCAAAATTTCCAGTTTTTCGGTTTTATGGAACTGGGCAAAGTCGAGTTACATACATTATCAATTGACGATATTGTTACCAAGCTGAGGCACTGTAAAATAAAAACCTTATTTACGCTGATGATATCAAACTGTATGTAAGAGTATAGAGGATTGCAAACTTCTGCCAGCAGATCTAAATACATTCTATTCTTGGTATTCCAACAACAACCTTGTGCTTAATATTTGTAAATGTGAGATCATTACTTTTTGTAGGAAACGTGGTGTTATAACTTAGGACTATACTTTTCTTGACAACAAGGTCTCCCGTGCTAAATCTGTAATCGATCTAGGGGTTAGGTTAGAAAGTAAGTTGGATTTCTCCACCCACATCAATTATATCTCCTCCAAGGGCAATTCATTCCTGGGATTTATAAAAAGATTGTCCAAGGAATTCAACAACCCTCTCATCACTAAACACTTGTACGTATCTTTGATTAGGCCTTAGCTTGAATACGCTTCCCAGGTGTGGTCTCCTTACTACTCCTCCCATGTTGGTAGAATCGAATCGGTTCAAAGGAAGTTCATCCATTTTTCAGTCAGCTACCTCCCGTGGGATGACCCACTTGCTCTTCCGCCTTATGAGAACAGACTTAAATTGCTCAACTTATAATAGGGGGTTCACACTGACACCCAAAACATGTTTTATGAACCAGTCGTTTTGCAAAGCTCAAAAGCGTTCACACTGCACTCGACGTGTTTTAAAATGTTTTCAAGTGTCAGTTTAAATAGCTTTATATACTTGGAAATATTTTTTAACTTGAAATAGAAATTGAACTAATGTTAAAAATGTTATTTCAGTATATTTGTTTGATTAAAACTTGCAAACATTATAAATCACTTTAAATATTAAAACTTCAACTATCAAAAATTCAAAAATGACATGCGCACTACAGCTGATTGAGAATTCAGCATTTGTCAGCAAGTGTTTTGTACGCGTTTTATTTTAAAACACGTCAAAGCCAACTAGTTTTAAAAAGCTCGCTCCATATAAAATACATGGGTAAAACACATGTTTTACCCTGTTTTGAGCCGAAACTTGAAGAGCTTTCTAAAACATGTTTTGGGCGTCAGTATGCCGATTTATACTACACCTTATTTTATTTGGGATTTGGGGATAAACTCATTTTACGTATAAACGGTATGCCAAACAAAATTGTGAGCTTTAACCACACAAAGGGCGCGTTCAATAATGCAGGATGCGTGCGCAAATGACTTATTCAGCAATGGAAAGTGTGAAGCTTTCAATGACTGAATAAGTCAACTGCGCACGCATCCTGCATTATTGAACGCGCCCAAACTTAATGGAATATGTATACAAAAACTGTTTATTTTAAAATATTGTGTAAACGTCAAAATTAATTTTTGGATATGGAAAATTCCTATTAGATCCCCAGATTTTTAAGGAAAAAGGTTTTATATACAATTTATTTGTAGTGAAATTGAAAAAAGCTCTTTTGTGCAGTTTTAAAATGTGCGGTGCGGATGTTTGCTATTGAATCCCCGGTTTACAAAAGAATTATTATTTTGTTTGTAAACAACTTCACGCAATCACATTTTTTTAAGTTTGAATGTGTGAGAACATCATCATCCATCACATAACCTCCCTTTTCTGGAAAATTGTGCAAACTTCGCATAAAACTAATTTCTCATAACCTCACTTATATTTGAATTGTATGCAAACTTCACCCGCCATGAAATTCAGTTGGAGCTCACAAGGGAAATATGCGAAGTGCGCAAGATCAAATATTCACCCATAACCTCACTAATTTTTGAATTGCATGGAAACTTCGCAAAATTCACCTGCCAAAAAATTCAGTTTTGCCTAACAACGGAAATATGCGAAGTGCGCAAGACCAAATATGCACGCACACAAACGCAATTCGAGGAAAACCGCAGTGCGCATGCCTCAATCCCAAATTGATCGGGAACAGAAAAATTTACCCCCTCCACCGTAAAAGCTCATTTATTCCGGATTATCTTTATCGTATATTCAGGCATAGTGTGAACCCCTTAAGCTCTCTCCATAAGCGCCGTTAGGTCGCTGACGTTATATTTGTTCATCGGCTGATGAATGACAAGGTGGACTCTGGTTCCTTAAGAATCCGCGCGTCATTTAGAGTAAATAACTACAACCTGAGAGGTGAACCTCTCTTGCACATTAATTCCTCTAATACCAATTATGGCATGTTCGAACCGGTTAATCGCATGCTTAAGCCGGCTCTATACGATGCTATGAACACTCTCCAACGTTGGACGCTTGATGGTAGGACGCATTGTGTGGCCGATACTCGAACTACGAGTGTCCAATGTCGAGCGTCCAACGTTGGTGTTTGGACACGTTCGAGCTGTTGTCGGTATTGAATCAAACGTTGGAAGCCAACATTCGCATGAACGTTCACCGCATCGTGTAGAGCCGGCTTTATAAATACTAACAATAATAGGAGTGTGTTTAGCTTGCTAACTAGTGAAGTTGCAGGCAGCAGGCGCTGGCGCTGTAGTAAAAATTTTACTAAAACCTGACAATAAAATCAATAGAAATTATTTTTGGCAGTCGAGTACCTACTTTAAGGAAAAAAAATTGTTCTGCACGCGAACAGCTAGAGAAAGTTGGGAAAGTTCTCAGGAAAATTCGGAAAATTCATATTTCATCAATAACTTGGAAGTGATACATACTCTTTCGAAAAATGCTTCCTATGGAATTTATGAGCTATAATTGATATGTATATTCAGATTTCCGCGCGAATAGCTCGGAATATCTTAAAATTTACATTGACGCTAGACTAAAATCTTTATAACTCCCTTGTTTTTGGTCGAAAATTCATAAACTAAACGGTCAAAGATTCAGTAGGTCACATTTGAACAGCTCAGATATAACATTCATTCCCAATTTATCTTGGGCCTAATTGAATCAAGTTTTTCTCTGTTTGTTGAATCAAGTTTTTCTCTATTTTATATAACCGCAAGAAAATTCATCCAACAGCATCTTGTTATATTTCTTAAACAAATCAATAAATAATGAGAATTTTTCAGATTCTAAATAATTTTTTGTGTTTGTTAAATTAACAATATTTCGCGTTACGTTAGAAATCTGTTAAATTCACTCAATCTTAGGTACTAAGGCTGACAAAATGCTGTTAAAAAATTGATAATAAATAGTCTAAAAATTGATAATAATAAAAATTTACCTTAATTTGTGTAAAAAGGGAAATTCGTATTTGTTGCCGACTGAATTTTCTCTGAACAAAAATCGATAAAAATATGTAAATCCCCTTGGCCCATCAAGGAACATCTGCCGAAACAGAATCCGCATCAAAGGAGTTAGCTGTTGACAACTTCCATGTGTATTTCACCAATCTGTTCTTGGCATTTGGCACGACCGATACCGTTACAATATGAAGCAATGCGGAAGGGTTACAGTTAGTTGAGTCCTTCCTATATAAAATGGACATCACCCCCGCATATTTTGCAGGGCACAGATCCTGCTGGGTAATCAACACACACGTAACGTTCAAATAACAAAGGGGGAATGTCTCTACTTGCGGTGCTGGTTATTTGGCAATTCGGAAACGCCACGTCACTACTTCGACTCCCTTATTGGAATTTGTTCCTTCGTAGGAAGTTCGTCTTCATTTTTACATATTATGTGAATGTTGAAAAATGATCGATCCTTGTGATCCATGATTCAAGTTAGACTCCACCCACTATTGCAGATTTATTGGTTGGGGTGAAAAGAGGGGAAATGTTACGTGTTGTGTATTTATTGATGTATGCTCGTGTATATTTTTATATAAAAATTGATATCTCACACTAGATCTTGTATGTTTTGAAGTATGATTGTAAAATATATTTGTCGCATGTTATACGTGCTTTAAAATCCGCCTTTTAAATACCGAGTGCACGTGAAACATGTGACACATATTTGGCGTTCTTTATCTTTCTTTAAACTGAATAATTAATAAGAATAAGTGCTAGTGGTACTTTATACCAATAGTAGCACCACCTACATTAATACATACCAGTAATGAGCGATATATAAAATCCGTATGTCGTCGAGTTTTTATTAATAGTTCCATATATAAATAGCTACAATGAGAATTATTTTCCCATTCAGAGTTTTATACTCAGTAACATAAAATCAGAAACAGGTGTAGCCACTGATTTTTGTAGTTGAGCCCGGGTTTTGGTGTGATAATGCTCCCCTTATTATATTGATTATGATAGATTCCGCCTCCTCCTACTTGAAAGTTTGTTCAGTCGAATAAACAATTGGAGTTAGATGCACTAATATCCTCGACTTCGACTTGTATGACAAAGAGATTATGGGAATGATTTAGAAGACTTTGGCAAATGAGAGTGTACATCGATGATAAGCGGCAGGAAATCTGGAACTGCACATTAACGAAAGCAAAACAAAGTACATGGTGGCCTCGTCTGGAAGAACACCTAACATTGGTCCCACAATCAAGGTAGCGGAACACGTGTTTGACGTGGTCAACGATGGCACTAAATGCGGAGCTATCTGAGATCAAGAATGGCATGAACAGGATATCGCACCGACATATGTGTAGGTAAGTGGTGAGCCATGTCCCAGCGGGAAAATATAGAAACTATTCTCGATAAGCAGTAAAGAATTGCTTCCACATCGTATCCTTTGGAAGGTGTTAGGAAGATTTTAGTTATCTGTTCAACAGACAAATTCTTCTTCAAGTAAACAAAAAACGAGCTGTTTGAGCCTTATGCAGGAAACTTCTTTTGGGCGTTCAGCGCTTTCGAAAAAGTCCCTACAAAAGATATTCCATTGAGCTACTCAAGAAGCTGTCGGGATGAAAATGCAACGCTTCCTCCCAATGACATGCAATTATAAAAAAGATATGACGTGGTATACGGACTGAAAGGTCTCCTAAGCTTCAAAAGAAGGCTTCGTCATGTCTTAAAGGCTTCCGTGCCCTAGTGGGGTAGGCATCGGCCCGGCCATATACCCCACGACCCCTAACGTTTACCGTGTGGCCGGCACCTCCCCTAACAGCTATTTCGGTGGATTAGGAAGGGTGAGTTTTCTTCAGAATTTTGTAATGTTTGTGAGTGTTTCCAGAATCAGGTTCTTCTGGGTTTTGGACTCAGGTTTGATCATTTAGTCCAGTCAAATTAGAGGTTTGACTGGAAGATAATTCGGAAGTTGCTGAAAATTGGAACAGCCCTTAAAAACATTGTTATACATAAGCTGTAGAGAGTGCCACGCAATTGGACGACTGCAAACTTTTTTATTCAAGGTCAAAGGGTCAAAATATCAGTTTTTTGCAAATATATGCTAAACCGTACGTGTTATCAGAAAATTGTGTTTACAACGTTTGTAGATTAGGCGATTATCTACAAAAAAATATATTATACATTTTCTCGTAGGAATTGCCATTTCTGAGATATTGTCGTTTTAATAAGTTAAAATACTCATATTCTATCATTCCCGACTTGTAAAGGTCATCAGAAATCATATTCTATCATTCCCGACTTGTAAAGGTCATCAGAAATTTAATAAATCCTTTGTTGGAGTACGCGGCTATTATTTTCAGGGGTGATTCCTGGATGTCTTTGGAGAAAAAAATTGTTCTACAGAGGGCGGCTATCTCCACTATTGACTAAGATACAGGGTGATTAGGGGAAAAATTATGAATATGAATATGAGTATTTTAACTTATTAAAACGACAATATCTCAGAAATGGCAATTCCTACGAGAAAATGTATAATATATTTTTTTGTAGATAATCGCCTAATCTACAAACGTTGTAAACACAATTTTCTGATAAGACGTACGGTTTAGCATATATTTGCAAAAAACTGATATTTTGACCCTTTGACCTTGAATAAAAAAGTTTGCAGTCGTCCAATTGCGTGGTACTCTCTACAGCTTATGTATAATAATGTTTTTAAGGGCTGTTCCAATTTTCAGCAACTTCCGAATTATCTTCCAATTATGGCGTTTTTTCGTCTATTTTGACTGGACTAATTATTCAGCTTCTGTTTGAATTTATTATCCACGAAGTCCATTAGTGGTTGTGCTTCTGGCTTGGCGAAATTTACACTAAAATCATCATTAAAGCCGGACCTTTTGTTTTATAAGGCGGTAGTATTTTGTGTATGAAATCTATTATTTCACTAATTCTTTTATTTGATAATATACCACCAAAGGCAAATTTTTCCCACAGAACACCTTTTGCCCTAACTTTGTCCCCAAAAAATGATTTTACAGTAAAACCATCTTTCGCTCAGACACCCAAAGGAGAGTTCTACCCTTTGGCTGCTATTCGTGCGAACTCTGACGAAAACGTGCGAACGATCCCATTTAAGGCAATGCTTTGTAAATGCGCACATTAAAACAATATTTGTTCGTCAGAATTTTTGCGAAGAGTTGCGAAGTGCGACAGATCCGATTTGAATGGGATCAGTCACAAGTTTTCGCAGGAATTCATTGTGTAGTGGTGAAATTATTTCAAAATGGACGCGGAACAATTAATTAGTTTAGTGCTCGAGAGAAAACCCTTGTGGGATATGAGTGATAAAAATTATCACATGAGGCACGTACAAAGGAATTTATGGAGGGAGGTTGATAACGAAATGGAGCTTGAAGGTGCATTTATATTACATAATAAATATATTAAACATATTTTTAATTCATTTTATTCATTTTACATAAGAAATTATAAGATGGCTTTTTCACTATTTTTCGTGTGAACAGAAAAATGCTTTAAATTTATTTCTAATGGCAGACGCTGCACAAGTTGCTCTGTTTTCACCAATAGTCAGGGTTACCGTTCTACTACATATGTAGTAGTTTTACTACCTTTTTAGAAAAAAATGATAATCTACTACACTACTACATAAAGTTATCATTCTACTACCTTTTTTGGATAATTCTAATTTTATTTTATTTATATGTCTAAATTGATCTCAGCGTTGGTATAAAGTACTACAGGAAAGGTCCTCGCCTATAAAATCCGTGTACGTGAGCGTGGTGAAATCTGAGGACCGACCCAAATAACAAAATAACTACTAAAACATCGTTCGATGGTATCACGATATGTTAGTTTTAACGAAGCGTTTTTGTGTACATCATCATTCTCCATTAATAAGCGTCATCGTAATTTGAGTTCTCACACTCTATCAGAACTGGTGCGAAAGGTTTCTAGACAAGTACTTGAAAATGGACGTTAGTGAAGAAATATTTTTATTAGAAAATTCATATCTAAAAAGGAAGTTTTTTAAAAAAAGAGTTTGAGTTCGTGAGCTGTTTGCTAAACGAAAAAAATTCGGCGAATATCATCACTTGTATTCTGATTTAATTAAAGACCCTCAAAATTTTTTTACGTATTATAGAATGAGTTTAAGTACCTACTTACGAATACATTTTGGAGTCAATCAAAACATCAATTGAAAAGCTTTCTAATTTTAGAGAAACAATTTCGCCGAAAGAGCGCTTATCGTTAACTTTAAGGTAAGTGCATATAGAACACATATTTTTACACAAATATTTCCTTTATTCAAAATTCTCCATCTTTATAAAAGTGAACTCAAAATAATATTTGATTATACTGTGTTTGCATCAAATGTTGAAAAATAATTTATTACAGTAGGTGCTGCTGCTTCAACCGTATCTATTGCACTTTGAGTAAAAACTTCATCAGTTTGCTCAGAAGTTGAGATTGGATTGAAAGAACAACCTGGAGAAGAAATAGGTGTTATGTGGGATCCTTCTGAGTGAGTGATTAGAAGAGGGGGTTGATGCTCGAGTGTTATGTTGTTCATTAATAAAAACTTGCTGCAAATATGCTCTGACAAGTAGTTTTCTATCTTCGGGAATTTCTGGCAAATAAGGAAGCAAACTCATCAAAAATTGGTAATCACTATCCATCTTATGATTACAATTTTCTCGAATTATTTTCAGCTTCTTTTTTTCAATTTCAAGATAAGTATCCTCAATGTTTCTTCGAACGTTTCTTGAAAGAATCCTTTATTTCCTGATCCTTGCTTGATATATTAGTTTCTTCAGTTTCTTTTTCCTTTTCAGTATTCTGTTTGACTTGGTATTGCGAATTGGTAGTATCATGTTCTGAATTCACATTCTGCACATTATATTTTCTTGGTTCCTCCGTTACATTTCCCTGGAGCGTTCCTCTTTTAAAATTGCCAGCAATCAACATAATCTGTTGGAAGAAAGCCCACGTGGAAGAAGACCTGCTTTATCCCCAGATTTGCATTTTTTTTTGAAGTTCCTTTCTGAAAATGTCCCTTAGATTTCTCCATTTCTTCTTTACATCTTCAGCTGAAAAATAAATTTTTGAATAATGTAATGTTAAAAATCTCTTATTCTCTTTACAGATTTTTAGCATGTGGCTGGTCTTTTAGAGCTCTTTCCGTATCTTATCGGATATCCGATAATGAAGTAGAAGGGATTGTTCATGAGACCATTGCATATGCCTTCTTCATCAAAAGAACAAATGTTATTGATGGCTCATGAATTTTGGGCAAAATGGAGATTTCCAAATTGCGTAGGATGTATAGATGGCAAGCACATAAGAACAAAAAGCCCTAAGAACACTGGGAGTCTATTTTATAATTATAAAAATTATTTTTCCGTTGTTTTTTTGGGAGTTGCGGGTCCAAACTACAAGTTTGTAGCCATTGAGGTTGGAGCGTATGGCAAAGAAAGCGATGGAGGCATATTTTCCAACAGTCAGCTATGTAAAAATATCGAGAGTGGTCATCACTATTTACATATTCTTAAAAATTTGCCAGACACAAGTATTGCCGCACCTTATGTAATGTTAGGAGATGAAGGACTTCCTTTGAAATCTTATTTAATGAGGCCGCATCCGGCATCCAGACTAGGCCCCGAGGAAACTATTTTTAACGGTCGTTTGTCAGCAGCAAGGCAAGTTATTGAATGCTCTTTTGGCATTCTTAACAAAAAATGGGAGATTCTTAAAAATCCCATAGAAGTTAGTCCCGATAAATGCAGTAAAATCGTCAAATGTATTTGTCTATTACACAACATAATTATTGATAAAGAAGTGCCTCCCTTTGCCAATTCAAACGAACCGAAACAAAAATTTTGTACTATTGGCAATGTTACCGTAAGATGAATCGCACCAAAAAAACATTAAAAATGTGAATTAGAAGTTCGTGGGCGCGGAAATTATTTATTGGGACAGTTTAAAATACACTTATAACAAAAAGAAGTGATATGGATTAGTCAAGATGAATCGTTAATAGCATGAAATAATTAAACACCTGCATTTACGAACGAATTCAAAGGAATTATACAACTGCCAGTTTTTATTTAAAACTCAATAAAGTATTATCAACCGCGAAAAAAGTTGGCTGGCGCGTTCGTTGTATACCTAGCATGAATCTTTGCTGAATTCAGTGTGGCTCAGTCTATAGTATTTCTAATAAAATTTGTTACATTTCGAAGGACAGCTAAGATTCATGCTCTAAAATTGTTGTAAAATTCCTTTGAATTCGTTCGTAAATGCACGTGTTTAATTATTTCATGCTATTAACGATTCATCTTGACTAATCCATATCACTTCTTTTTGTTATAAGTGTGTTTTAAACTGTCCCAATAAATAATTTCCCCGCCCACGAACTTCTAATTCACATTTTTAATGTTTTTTTGGTGCGATATCAGTCTTTTTTGTTTTAATACATTCTAAAATAAATAATCTTCTGTATAAATAAATATTAAGTATTTAATTGTTCATTATATTTTTTTATTTATTTTATAAGTAGGTAATAACAAAATAACAAAACGCAGGATTTCAAATTAATATTATTGCCTTTGTAAAAAAAACATAAGCTCCTTTCGAGTTTCTCGGCCAAGATTTTTTCTGTACTGTTCTGTACTATGGATCCATAACCAGCTCGATTTTTGTTTCAACATGGTGATCTAATGACCTTGTTCGAGTGTTCCTTTGAATTCGTTCGTAAATGCACGTGTTTAATTATTTCATGCTAGTGTTATGATACCCTTTCATTTGACACTCATGTCGATGGGCTATGTAAAGAAAATGGGTATCCGCCCTCTTGAGATAACCGCCGTGGATCTAAATATATTTTGAGTATACTAAATCGCTTATTGTGTTCCACTTATCATTCCCTTTGATTTGATACCCATGTCGAGGGGGTTGTGAAGAAAATGGTAATCCGCCCTCTTGAGATAACAGCCGTGGATCTAAATATATTTTGAGTATAATAAATCGCTTATTGTGTTCTACTTATCATTCCCTTTCATTTGATACCCATGTCGAGGGGGTTGTGAAGAAAATGGTAATCCGTCCTCTTGAGATGACCGCCGTGGATCTAACGGTATATTGAGTATACTATATCGCTTATAATGTTCTACTTATCATTCCCTTTCATTTGATACCCATGTCGAGGGGGTTGTGAAGAAAATGGTAATCCGCCCTCTTGAGATGACCGCCATGGATCTAACCAGATATTAAGTATGTTAAATCGCGTATGGTATTCTACTTATGATCCCCTTTCAATTTATACCTATGTCGAGGTGGTGGTGAAGAAATGATAGTCCGCCCTCTTGAGACGGCCGCCATGGATACAAAGACATAGCTTATTGTATTCTACTTATCATAACCTTTCATTTGATATCCATGTCGAGGGGGTTGTGAAGAAAATTGTAATCCGCCCTCTTGAGATGACCGTCGGGGATCTAACCAGATATTGAGTATACTATATTGCTTATTGTCTTCTACTTAAGATACCCTTTCAATTGATACCTATGTCGAGGTGGTGGTGAAGAAATGGTAGTCCGCCCTCTTGAGACGGCCGCCATGGATATGAAGACATAGCTTTTTGCATTCTACTTATCATACCCTTTAATTTGATACCCATGTCGAGGGGGTTATGAAGAAAATGGTAATCCGCCCTCATGAGATGACCGCCATGGATCTAACCAAATATTGAGTATATTATATCGCTTATGGTAATCTACTTATGATACCCTTTCAATTGATACCTATGTTGAGGTGGTGGTGAAGAAATGGTAGTCCGCCCTCTTGAGACGGCCGCCATGGATATAAAGACATAGGTTATTGTATTCTACTTATCCTACCCTTTCATTTGATATCCATGTCGTGGGGGATGTGAAGAAAATGGCAATACGTCCTCTTGAGGTGGTTTCGGTGGATCTAACTATTTATTGAGTATACTATATTGCTCTTTGTATTCTACTTAGCATACCCTTTCATTTGGTACCCATGTCAAGGGGGTTGTGAAGAAAATGGTAATCCGCCCTCTTGAGATGACAGCCATGGATCTAACCAAATATTGATTATATTATATCGCTTATGGTATTCTACTTATGATACCCTTTCAATTGATACCTATGTTGAGGTGGTGGTGAAGAAATGGTAGTCCACCCTCTTGAGAGAGACGGCCGCCATAGATATAAAGACATAGCTTATTGTATTCTACTTATCATACCCTTTCATTTGATACTCATGTCGAGGTGGTTATGAAGAAAATGGTAATCCGCCCTCATGAGATTACCGCCATGGATCTAACCAAATATTGAGTATATTATATCGCTTATGGTATTCTACTTATGATACCCTTTCAATTGATACCTATGTTGAGGTGGTGGTGAAGAAATGGTAGTCCGCCCTCTTGAGACGGCCGCCATGGATATAAAGACATAGGTTATTGTATTCTTCTTATCATACCCTTTCATTAATACCCATGTCGTGGGGGTTGCGAAGAAAATTGTAATACGTCCTCTTGAGGAGCCTCGGTGGATCTAACTATTTATTGAGTATACTATATTGCTTATTGTATTCTACTTATCATACCCTTTCATTTGATACCCATGTCGAGGGGGTTGTGAAGAAAATGGTAATCCGCCCTCTTGAGATGACAGCCATGGATCTAACCAGATAATGAGTATATTATATCGCTTATGGTATTCTACTTATGATACCCTTTCAATTGATACCTATGTCGAGGTGGTGGTGAAGAAATGGTAGTCCGCCCTCTTGAGACGGCCGCCATGGATATAAAGACATAGGTTATTGTATTCTTCTTATCATACCCTTTCATTTGATACCCATGTCGTGGGGTTTGCGAAGAAAATTGTAATACGTCCTCTTGAGGAGCCTCGGTGGATCTAACTATTTATTGAGTATACTATATTGCTTAATGTATTCTACTTATCATACCCTTTCATTTGATACCCATGTCGAGGGGGTTGTGAAGAAAATGGTAATCCGCCCTCTTGAGATGACAGCCATGGATCTAACCAGATAATGAGTATATTATATCGCTTATGGTATTCTACTTATGATACCCTTTCAATTGATACCTATGTCGAGGTGGTGGTGAAGAAATGGTAGTCCGCCCTCTTGAGACGGCCGCCATGGATATAAAGACATAGCTTATTGTATTCTACTTATCATACCCTTGCATTTGATACCCATGTCGAGGGGGTTATGAAAAAAATGGTAATCCGCTCTCTTGAGACGCGTACCATGCGTACACTTTTTGTTAATCATCGAAATGATAGGGAATGCTATTTGACATCAACAGTGCTGGATTTGATTAACTTGTAAGGAATATGTCATATTTTTAGAAATAAATGACGATTACGAACTCGGCATTCGGTATTTCAAAATTGTACTGTACATTTGTACTGTGAACTACACGTTTTTTACAGTACCTAACGAAATCTGATACCATAGTTGCTACTAACCACTTTAAATGAATACATTTTGTTAATCATCTAATGCCATCTGGCATCAACAGTGCGAGTAAACCCTTTTCGACTAACTAGTAGCACCATCTCATTTATTGAGTAATTGAAATAACTTAGAGCGCCATCTGACAGAATAATTTTGAGTACCCACTTTTTTAGACTGAAGGAGAAGAAAAAAGTTCGATTCGAAATGTAAAAAATGTAAAAATAAAGAAAACGAAGAATGATAGGAAAAAAAACTCATGGAATAATAAATTATTTATATTTTGGTTATCGGTTACAAATGAAAAATTACTTATATTGCTTATAAAAAGGTGATAAATCGCATAATTTTATAAAAAAAACACCTTGTTTTCTATGTTTAGGCGTAAATAAGGCATTAGCTGTTTGCCCTTACGAACTCGGCAAACTACCGCTTGCCTTGATTTTGAGAGTAGTAAAATCTACTACCTTTTTGAAAAAAAGGTAGCAAGCTTTTTTGATTTCAAATCAATTTTTCATTTTTTTGTCACCTGCGGGAACGAGCAAAGCGGATGGTTTGCCGACACGTGAACATGGTACGTATAACTTACCGTCAGAGAAACATTCATTTTTTAGATTCAGGCCAAAAACACCCAAGAATTGGTCCTGTGATTTGTTAATCGTCATGATGAAAGCAAGAAAATGAATTGCAACAATTCGGCGGAAACAGGACAGGAACACGGCCATTACCGACAGTCAGCAATTGGTTAGAGAAATCTTCGTCAGATGGTTCGTTTAGCAAGGCAACTCTCATGGTTATCATCAGCTGTCGTTTCTTTATAAAGCGTCACTGATTCGATGCTTTGAGGTAAGCGTTTATTTCATGGGCAGAGGTGATTAATGGAATGATTGATAGTGTCATCTTTAGTCAATGCGCAGATCTTTCATAGTTAGATTGAGTGCTTCCAATGCGCGTTTGTACGTCATTGTGTATTCATCCCAGATGATGATTTTACTTGCAACCAAAGCTTTGGCCAGTGCTAAGAGTTTTGCAAAGTTACATGTCGGGTTTTGAATCGTTTGAAAGCAATTAAAACTTCGGCATCCTTCTGGCAACGTGGCAACTATCCCAGAAGAAGCAACTGCTACAGCAATTTCGGATCCCGTACGAGCAATGGCCAAAATTAATGATATAACGAATACCTTGCAAACTCCACACGACGCATCAGGGGAAAAAGGCCACCATTTCCATAATTAATTGTACTCAACAGTGGTACATTCGCTCGAGCCTATTGGTTCAAAGCATTTTGATCATCTTCACGTTCCGATTCTCAATTGAAAGCGTCGTTCATTCGACGATATGACTTGACTAACCAACTGCCGCACGTGAAGTAACATGTCTTCGATCAAAAGCAAAGCCTGGTTATGTATCTCGCCATTCACCTTGAGATCAGGATTTACTGAACTGAACCGAATTCGGTGTAAAATGTTATATCATCCTTGTATTTGTTCCACAATTCATGTGGACTCGATGGGAAGTATGTCAAAATAATGATAGCAAATAATGTACTTATCTGACATGGAGAAACAATTTCTTCACCGTTTTCAACCAAATTGAGCTGTTGCAGTACGAATTGTTGGGAGCATCTCAATTTTGAGAGTTCGAAGTTATTCAAATGTTATCGGCCCACGAACAATCACCAGCAACAACCGCAAGTAGAAACATTCCTCATTCTTCGTATGAACTCTCCAAATGCGACCAAGAGCATCATTAGAATGCACATCCGGATGATCAGGAACCGTATCGCCTTGCTTCCGACGTTGAAATTTCTTCGATGGGGAGTTCCAAGTGGAATAAGGTTACAAATCGAAAAAACTGGTCAAAGTTATCGCTGTAGGTGTTTCTGCAAGTTGAGCATCATTCGATGCGTTGAAAGAAACTCGTTGACCATTCTCAAGATGTACCGCCAAATGATTTCTGACGATCCGTTTTCGTCAGAATTCGCACGAATAGAATTTGTACAAATGCTGATGCAGTGTGCGAGCAGCCTTTTTCGCCCCTAAATTGCTGAAGTCTCGAGCAATACATCAAAAGACGTATTTAACAACGCTATGTTCATCCTGGTATATATTATATGGGGGTGAAACATGGACGCTTATACAAAGGATCGAGGACATGCTAAATTCCTTTGAAAGGATGCATAGTAGGCCCAATTTGTCAGGAAGAAACATTAAGAATCAGATATAACAGCTAAGAGTTAAACGTAAGCCACATAGTACACGTCTTCCGCTCACCGTGTTCCGTGTTCCGCTTCTTGTCAAAGTTGATTACTAAGTCTTAATACTGTTTGACCAGATAAACAAAAAAAAAGAACGGAACGATAAAAACACGTTAACGGAGAAGATAAACAAATTTCAACTTTTGAACGGATTGACGGAAACGCTATCTCACTTTTTTTGTAGATTGAGTAAATATAATTCGCAAATTCACTCACTTGTTAATAAACTAAAGGATGCCAGGGAAACGGATCCTTATAGTTACATAAAAATAAATATCGGAATACCGAAACACGGAGAGATAGAAAACGGATAATTGAGGCAAATATGTAAATAAATATCGGAACAAGGAAAGATGGAGAGACGGAAAACGGCTAGACGGAACTCGGAACACGTGTGTTATATGTCCCACGCTTTATATGAAATCTAGGACGACATAGACCTAATGACACTCATTAAAATCAATAGACTTTGCAGGGCTGGGCATGTCAAGCGCAGGCAAGGAAGACAAAGCATCAAAGATCACTGGCATGACTCGTTGGCAGGCCGAGGAAAAGATGAAAGGATGCGGTTGTAGTAGGTGCGGAGGCGCTACTGCACACATCGAAATAGAGAACTTCGGCCAGAAATCGAGAAGACTGGAGGAAAAGATTAGAGGAGGCCAAGGTGTTAGGTAGAGTTGGGCTGTAGCGCCATTGATAGAAGAAGATATACCCAAAGACAAATTGTTCCTACAGAACCAGGTTTTGACCTAACCAAAACTCCAAAAGTGGATTTGGCGTACTTCCCCTTAGCTTGCTTATCATGTCAATTCCCCTCAATTCCTGACATTGTGAAGGTCCCATATTAAAACACAAAAAGTTACACCACCCCGACTGAAAGAGTTTCACTCCAAAAATGTTAGATAGTGTTGTTAAATTCAGATTTTCAGTACAGAAGTTGAAAAGGATTAAAATTTACAAAAATGAAATAATACCAAAAAAGGACTTAATCAAGTTGCATTCTGTGGCACCCATCAACTATTAGATGTTTTAGTTTCCTTCGTCATCAATAAAACGTCCTACTTCTATTCCGTCAACTACACTACTTTGCTCTGAGTGGTCTTAGGATGAAGTAAGGATTTTAAGCAATAAAGCAATAAAATGCAATCTTGTTATATGTCTGGGCGCTTTCAGTAATGCAGGATGCGTGCGCAAATGACTTATTCAGCAATTGAAAGTGAAAGCTTTCAATGACTGAATAAGTCAATTGCGCACGCATCCTGCATTACTGAAAGCGCCCTCCATTGTGACTCTAGGTAGTTGTGCTATGCGCCACCTCATGACTAGATAATCAGTTTTTGTTAGGTTTAGTGAAAGCCCACCAACTGAGTGTCGTGAAGGTTTGTTTTCGATTGATTTTAATTTTGAAATTAGTTTTCGTGGAATTAAATCACTGGTATTCAATTATAGGCCCATACAGAAACGGCAGCAGCAGCGGCTGCAAATTTGGTTTTGGTGGCTGTTTTTGTTGTCATATGACCACCATTAGCCAATAGGAACAGTTTGCTGCCGTTTCTGAATGGGCCTATAATTGAATACCAGTGATTTAATTCCACGAAAACTAATTTCAAAATTAAAATCAATCGAAAACAAACCTTCACGACACTCAGTTGGTGGGCTTTCACTAAACCTAACAAAAACTGATTATCTAGTCATGAGGTGGCGCATAGCACAACTACCTAGAGTCACAATGGACATATAACAAGAGGTCACTAGTACTATATATAACAGATATACCATAGATAAGTATGCCTGCTAATCTCATAATTTGAGCTATTCTTTCTTAAATACACAGCTATCAACTGGTGCACAATATGCAGAAAAATACTTGAAACGGCATGTGTCCTCCTGCTGCGGGAGATTTTTAAGGTGTTGTCCAGTTGCTACCCTTTCTGACTAGTGTCCTTTTTCTGCACATTTTAAGAAAAGATGTTAAGCAAGAAGTTTTTTGTTATTTTTCAGAAGAAATTCTTTCGATGCATGACGTGTTATGACGAATCTATTCTGAAGAAAAGATTGACACAAAGGGACGTGGAGTACACTTAATAAAGGACATAACACGGCTTGACTAGGTGATTTGTTTTCTTTGTGGATTCGCCTTTGTTATTTGCTGTATACTGTGGTTACAGTTATTAAATTGCGGTGAAAGTTAAGGAGCAGTTATTCGGAAATTTTTACTCCTTTGAAGGGATCTGTTCTTAATTTGAATAAAAATAAAAACTAACAATTACGCTTTTATTTTAAAATGAACTCAAAAGTAAACTAGTTGGGATGTGGGTTTGACGCTTTCGGTCCACACGATCAACTTCCCTATATGATAAATGTTGAATATTATGAATGGATATTATAATAATAAATGAACAATATTACAACAAATTGTAAGAAAATCGCACCTAATTCATACACCTGGTTCTTTAAACTAACCTAACACCTATAGCCAATAGCAACAATTTTGTATTAATAAATAATATACCTAGTATCAGAACCTGGTGCCAAAGTAAATTTGAGAAAAGCTAGAAAAGGCTAATTTGTTTGCGCGGTGCTCGGATTTTGGCAAGCGATGTCTTGTTGAGAAGCTATCGCTCCACATACGTCAATATTCCACATTTACGCGGCCAAAATTGAATTTTAAAAACTTACGGTAAACACATAAAATAGCACATGCAGAGCTAGAAGACAGTTCCAAGAATCCTAACTGACCCCCACCACCTACCTACGATACACCCCCACCGCATTCAGGTAGTCGGTACTTGACCGTCAACCCGTGCGCTCGTTTTTGCTGCTTAAAGTTACAAACACAACAAAAGTGACAACATTAATATTTTTTTTTGTGTGTCAGTTTTTGAAGTGAAAGTGATGGATTCCAATAACACAGGTATGGATCTTTATTTTTATTATTATTTACTTACCCAAAATGCTCAATTCGAATAATTTGGGGGTTTCAAACACATGGGTTGTTTTAAGACAAATTTTGAAGTAATTTTGAACTTCAAAGGTCAATTTGTTGTATTTCTCGATAAGATACGATCATCATTCTTTTTTTATTTGAAACTACAATCCTTTGATTAAAAGAAAATACAAAAACCAGTTGCGGAAGAGTGCGGATGACAAAACGGGGGACCTTTTATACCATTAAGATTTTATATGAAAAAATAACCATTTTTTTTTATTTTGTGTGTATTTATTTTGATTGAATACATTTTTTACCTTAATTTATGTTTTTTTACCTTAATTTATGATTTTTTACCTTAATTTACAAAATAATTTAACTAAATAAAAACAAATAGTCTTATGAGATATTTAATATCATGTAGACGTGATATACGTAAACAAATAATTTTGGCCGCGTAAATGTAGAATATTGACGTATGTGCGCTCTGCTGAATCCAGAAAAATTAACTTCATTCCAACGAGTTTATTAGATATCAGAAAAACTAATAAATTTAAGGTGCTTGTAACGCTTAGTCGAAGTCTCTTCATTTAAACAAAAAAAAAAAAGGCTCGATCGAATATTATGAAATTTTTTGCAGACTATATTTTTGTTTATATGCTTTGATCGGCACTTCAGAGAAGTCGATACCATGTTTAGTTTAAGCGATATCGTACAAGAACAATATTCACGTACGTAATTGAAGCAAAAAGACGGTTCGACCGAATTTTATAAAAAGTGTTTTCTGATCATACTTTCGACAATGCTGATATCGTTTTTGGTTGCCGCGATATCGTGCAGGTAAAAAAATCACGTACATCCTTTAAACAAAAAAAACAGCTTGACCAAATTTTATGAAATTCTTTTCATTTTGTATATTCATTAATACGCGTCGATCGGCACCTCAACGTAGTCGGTATCATATTTGGTTCGCGCGATATCGTTCAGGTACAAAAATCATGTTCGTCGTTTAAACAAAAAACTGGTTCTATAAAACTCTTTTCAGATTATATTTCCGCTTCGAACGACACCTCAACTAAGGCGGCTCTCACACTGAGGCAACAAGCAATAAGCAACTGGCAATAGGCAACAAGCGATATTATAGGTAGCGCCTACTTTACCTTAAATTAAATTTGACGTCTCACATTAGAGCAACTCGACATTGGTCGAACGAAAAATGTTGCTACAATATTATTTCTGGCGATACTTACTGCATGTTGAAAAGCGATAAATATTGCATCGTGTAGTATCAATATTTGCGAGTAGTGGCAGATTCCCTGCTACACCTGCTACATCATTCCGATGAATATACACTTTTTTTTTACTTTTTGGAAAATATTTCGGACGATACAGTTTTTAGTACAAAATTTGTAAAACTAGTGGAGAAATAACCCTGCATTTACGATTTTACTAGAAAAGACCACAGCAGAAGGGAAGTTATTGAAAAGACATGGAAAGCAATTGAGGCTGAAGTAAAACTTCAAGGCACCCATTATTTCCTTTTCGTCTTTTTGTTCTTAAATGCCACCACATTAAAAAAATCGTATCGGAGTCGTCGGATGACATGATAGCTACAGATTTCTAGTAGCAATAATATTGCTTCAATGTGAGACAAGGTCAAAATAATGTTGCGTATTGCTTATCACCAGTTGCTAGTTGCTTATTACCTGTTGCCTCAGTGTGAGAGCCGCCTAAGTCGATATCTTTTTTGGTTCGCGCGATATCGTGCAGGAAAAAATGATCTCAAATTTTTGCTTAAAATGCTCTTGAGACCTTGAAAAATGAAAATACGTTGAAAATTTCGATTTCGATTTTCGGACCGATTACAATAACTTCTCTATATGGGAAGTTAAAAATAATTTTGAATGTAAAGTTTTTATTGCTTCAGCCCCTTACTTAAATGCGTGGCAATAAAAACTTTACATTCAAAATTATTACTTACTTTTTGGTTCATTTTAAAATAAAAGCGTATTTCTTAGTTTTTTTAAACTATTTATTTTTATTTTCTACTTTTTAGTCTGTTATATGTCTTCCGCCATTTTGTGGTGGTGGCCATATTAGATTTAAAATGATGTCACACAGCTTACTGTATTTTATCTGCGGTACTCTTTCATTTGATACCCATGTCGTGGGCTCGGTGGAACACAATTATTGACAAAAACGGCCGCCATCTTGGGACCGCTTTCTAGATTTTTTAACAAAATGGTCAGGTTACATTTAGTATAATATATTATATACATGATGAGTTGAACTCGAAGCTAATTTAAGCGATGGATGATAAAGAAATTGATTTATCTAGGCATAATTCTGGATCAACTCCTGAAAACCTCAGATTGAGAGAGTAATTGCCAATTGCCTCTCTCCATATTTGCCGTCAATTTGTAGGAAAAACCTGGGCTTGGGTTGAGGGTTTTGGCTATATACCACGATCATAAGGCCCAGGGTCACGAATGCATCCATCGCATGGTGGGCCAAGTTGGGGTTAAATGCACCTGTCCGACTGCAGTTAGTAGTGAAAAAGGAGACCTTGACGGGGGCGCTGGGTCTACGAGAGCTATTCTCTTGCTGCAAAGAGGGAGATCTTCTGGAACATTTATCGATCCTCAAGGAGCTGAGCCTGGAGCCAATGGTATCAATGTCCGATCCGATCCTATTCCTGCCAGTGGCGGATTAACCTTTAATCAAATTAAGCAATTGCCTAGAGCATCACGTCTGGGGGCACCAGAAGAAGCACAAAAAAACCGCACGTCTCACTCTCACGGCACCAAAAACCATACCAAAAAAATGTCTAGGACTACAAAGGTATGCGTGAACAGGACCAAAAAAAATACATTACACGTCGAATTGATAACCTCTTCCTTTTTTGAAGTTAGTTAAAAATAGAGCCAAACAGCCATCTTTTATTTCCCAAGTTTCACGGGGATCGCCGACAAAAGCTAGTAAGGAGACAATTTCGGTCAATTGCGCCAATTTAAAAACAGCACAGTAGACAGGGCAAGCTGTACAATACAAAAATAATGTTACAAAATATTCTGGCAGCAATCTAGGTATACAAAAGGGAAGATGCAGTAAAAGTCGATGCTTCAACACTATTTCAAGCAAACATCTGTAAAGATACAGCAAGAGACAGAACCCGGCAGAATCTCTAAAAAAACAATTGAAATGTGTCACATAAATTTGATTTGAGATGAAAAGCATATGTATACCGTATATTTAATGAATGATCATTATCAAATTAGTTCCTTCATATACCATTTCCTTCATGCTTCATGAGTCCTTTGCTCCTCAACCACGCAAAAATTGAGACGCCTCACGATATTCCCTGCGAATTAGGAAAGGAGGACGGAATGAAATGCAATAACGAATCAACCAACAATGATGCATTTATCTCCCCTCTTTCTCTTTCATCCAATTCACCATGTCTAAATGGCATATTACAAACATACACACACAAAAATTTTAGAAATGGCGATTTCGTAACTGCAGGAAATAAACATTCTCTGGTCATTGTATAAGTACATACGAGGATGCAGTAACTTTCCCTTCATTAGTTCCGCAAATATGCGGGGTGATGCTTGTTACATTATATACATAGTACATATGCATACAGGAACGTTAACCGCAACCCTTCCGCATTACTTCATTGTAGTGGTACCGCAATTAACAAAGGACAGAAAGGGTTGACTAACAATGGGTGGGGAGGATTTCATCTTGAATTGAGATGGAAGTTTGTTGCGGCAGATGTGTATTGACCGCCACGTGACATTTAATCCGGAATTATTGATGGTCAGTTTCATGGCGTCCATTTTATTAGTATTATTGACCAGGAACATTTAGTTTTTGGGACAAATGGAATTTATAGAATAGAATGTTTAGAAGAAGTAAGCAAATGTTTCCAAAAATTAGTATAAGAACTTCTTTTGTTTAGATTATAAAAGGTTCATTTGACATTGTTTTCGATTTTAAATACTGTCGCTCAATTTAGGCAACAATTTTTAAGATCGGACAAAATACATAGTTCCATGATGTATGCAAATTGATGACTGAAAGTAAAAATTCTGTATGCCGAGTAATATCTGGAACACAATTCAGACAATTACGAGGAAGGTAGAAGGACCTCTGGAGGAAATTTCGAATAATGTATATCATCTGAGAGCAACGGCTGACCCATCTGGAATTCTATCAATTTCAACACCGTGCCTAAAAGTGCCCAATGGTACCCAGGTTTAATGAAGAATGTATGCATTAAAACTAATGGCCCCCCGGTCAAATTGAATATTACATCGAAGGGCGGATGTACAACCAAAACTATCGATTGTGGGTCGGTCGGCCGATCAAAACTCAGCGCTTATGGGTTTGATGAAAATCTGGATGTACATCCAATTTGACCGTGTATTTGGGCCTTAAGAGTCACTTCGGCTTGAGCCCAGTGGCGTAGACCAACCCCCCTCCCCGAAACGCCTTTTGTATAAAGAAAAATCAACTTGAACTTTTATGATATCATGTTTTAATTTTGGTGGTACATTCAGCGCGAAGAAAATACACTAGAAATATCACATGATAGTTGTTAAAGTTTGTTTTTTAAATATCAGCAGAAATATGTGAGCTTATAAAGATGGGAGACAGTTTCTTCCTCCTCATTACCATAAGTCACTGTATAAGTCATTGGGGGGAAGTCCCAATCGTTCGGCGTGCGGGTCAAAAAAACAATGACCGGTCAGCATCTTCAATTCATGGATTATCTCGTTTTAGTCCAACTGAACAAGAGATTTTGAATGCTTTGCGTTCAAAGTCGGCCATATTATGTGAGGAGTGCGACACACTGTTGCTGTGATCCATCTCTGCCCAAATCGAGTTAAGCTGATTTTTCTCACAGCCAGTTTATAGCTGATGGCTAAGGGCATTCTCATATGGGTTAAGTGAGGTGTCCTTTCCACTTCGGTTCCCTGTCAAGCAAGCTCGTATGCCCTACAGTTTCCATTAATCCCCCTGTGTCCAGGAACCCAACACAGAGTTATATTAAACTGAGTGGCAGTCTTACACAGAAACCTGCGGCAGATCAGAACAGTCGTAGATGATGTGACTACAGAACTAAGAGCCCTGAGGGCCGCCTGGCTATGATGAAAACCATATATTATGAGATATGTTATTTATCATCATTGCCATTCGAGAGCTTGGAAGACGCTGCAGTAGTAGACGAAGGGAGGTGTTTATATTCAATGCCTCGGAAAAAATACCAGAGCCTAAGCTTTTATCAACCTGTTCGCCATCTGTATAGATACATAATGAGCAAGTGGCTCATAAATAGTGGTTAAAATCAAGGAGGAGTTCGGACAATACAGATCTTTGATTTCACGCTAACTTTGCCGACCCTAGGATTAAAAAGTGCACTTTATGATCCGCTCCAAATTTTTTGATGAATTTTATTTCAAAACACAAATTATTTGAAATATTTTCAAAGCTACCTGGAGCCCTTCTGACTAATGAAGGGTCACAATTGAGTTCTTTTCCAAGTATTCCGCGGATAATCCTAAAGTTCGACGAAATTTGCACGTAGACGCGTTTCAACAGGAAACGCCTAATACTGATATTCCTTACAATAGTAAAAGATCTGCGGCTTTATAAATCTATCATCGTGCAAGTAGTGCAATGCAAATTAGTCTTTTCGTATATATATATATATATATATATATATATATATATATATATATATATATATATATTTTACGAGGGATGGTGAGAATCTTCATAGACACCGCTGAGCACTCAGACAGTTTGTCGGATTTTTACCAAACTAAACTCACATTCCCTTGTGTGACGCTTACCCCGCCCGAGACCGCCGCGAGGCATTACTTCGGGCGGGCGTCACCACCATGACCCTTTAGGTGTCCCTCTGGTGTTTACCCATACGGGGTTGCTACTGCTCTCGGCATTTCTTCGCCTTTCTCTGTTTCTTGTGGCTTCTTCTTGCCTTAACTTTCTGTGAATGGCCTTCAGGGTTTCTTCCACTTTCTTCCACATTTCCTCGGATCTCATCATATGCTCTACGATGTTTTCCGGCGTTAGTGGCGCCTGGGCCGTTTCTTCTAATTCCGCCCTTTCCTCGGCGAATCTCGAGCAGGCAAAGAAGACGTGCTCTGCGTCTTCTTCCGTCGCTGGGCATACCGGACACAACGGTGAATCCTCGTGGCCGAATCGGTGGAGGTATTTCCTATACCCCCCATGTCCGCTCAGGAACTGCGTGAGGTCGTAACTTACTTCCCCACGCTCCCTCAAAACCCATACTTCCACGTTAGGGATAAGTCTGTGGGTCCAACGACCCTTAACAGACTCGTCCCATTTCCCCTGCCATTCCCTTAAGGACTCATAGCGCGCAATCTGCCGCCGTACCCTTCTTGGCTGTCCTCTACCATATTCTGTCGGCTTTACACTCCAAAAAAATTTTTTTGTTTTTTTTTTTTAGTTTTTTAAAATGTTGTTGTTGTTTTTTTTAATTTTTCCAGAATTTCAATTTTTGTGTGGGTGTGTTTGGTCCTGTGTCGAAAAAGTTGAAGTCGGGTTGTCAATTCACAGTGATCAATAATGAGTGTTTCCACCGTGATTTCTGACGACTTCCGCCAAGCGTTCTTGCATGTTGATACAATTTCGTATCAGCTCCTGTGGAAGTGCGTCCCAAAATTCTGGCTTAAAACGCGAAAATTGCCATTTTTTTGAAAATCCTATAACTTCGCGAATTCCCATTGAAATTTAACTTTATTACAGTCTATTTTGTTGGAAAAACTTTGAATTTTATGTTTTTGAACTCAGATTAGCATGTTCCATAGCGCAAAAAAAAGTTTGCGCCTGTTAAATAAGAAAAAAAAATTTACGAATTTTAGTACATTTTTTGATCGACAACAGCGCCATTTGCATCGAAAAAAAAATTTTTTTAATCAGACATAAAAAAAGTAGATCCAATCTTTAATTTGGTATTTTTTTTTCACGCTTCGAACGGCACCTCAAGTAAATCAATATCTTTCGTGGTTCGGGCGATATCGTGCAGGTACAAAAATCACTTACGTCGCTTAAACAAAAAAACGGCTGGACCGAATTTCATGAAAATCTTTTCAGATCATATTTCGGTTGATACGCTTTGAACGACACCTCAACGAAGTCGATATCAGTTTTGGGTCGCGCGATATCGTGCAGGAAAAAATGACCACATCCGTACGCACACACATACTTCCTCCCAATTTTTTGCTTAAAATGCTCCTGGGACCTTGAAAGATGAAAATACGTTGAAATTTTCGATTTCGATTTTCGGACCGATTACAATAACTTCCTATACTGGGAAGTTAATAAAAGGTGGTCTACTAGGGCCTTGGCATCGCCTCAGATGCGGCAGACCTGTGTTTTCTAGTATAAAAATGTTCAAAATTTAACTTGGTTTTAGTTTGAAACTCTTACTCGATAGGTCAGTTGCGGTCCAAAAACTACAAGAAAAAAGTGGTGTGCCAAGGCATTAGCACCAGATTTGACCAGGCAGGCCAACATATTTTTTTATACTCCGTAAGTACTATATTTTAAGCGTAATAATTCCAAGTTGTTCGGTAGATCACTTTGCGTTCCCAAAATTTGTTTGCACCACCTCCGCCCAGGCAGACCAAGATATTTCTCATAGACACTGTAAGTACTAATATTTCGAAAAAATTTATCTTCTTACTCGATAGATCACGTTTTTTGCAACCAGCTCTTGGACTACTTAACATTGTAAAGTGTGAGAATGCAATGAATGAGAGAAGGGATGTGGATGGGTTGAGTGTGACATGTCATAATCTTTTGAAGTAAATGTTTTTTGCGAAAAAAGATTTCTGATTTGCCGACTGTCAGATTTAAATTTCTTAGCTCGTTCGCAATAGAGATAACGTGGCACCACTGTCCTACACGCCACACCAAGCTAGTCAAATCTTGTCAATCCTTGTTCCGTCCGAGATTATTATTTATTTTTCTATTTATTGTCTTTCATATATTATAACGATGTTTTTTAAACTGATTGGTTTTGACCGAAAGACAAAAATTTGGTTGAAAGACAGGTATGTGAATGTACGAAAATTGGACAATTGTAATTGAGTGCATGAACGAATAAAAAAATTAATTTGTTGTAGCTCTGAAGAGGCATAAGCGGATTATGCGAAACGTCAGTCGTTTTTAATAAACAATAAGTCCTGAGTAGTGAGACTTTTGTTTGCCCTCAGAACTGTTCCTTAAAATCACACGATAAGAGAAAAAAATCGTTTTGCTACAATTAAAATGATAAAACAAGTTTTCACTCTATGAGGCTCTCCTTCGATTATCGGTTCAAGTTTTCGGTCTGACCCACTAGTCCGTTTAAAGTGCCAAATTAGCCTTAGAAATCGATTAGTTGCCATCAAATCCGATTAGCGGCTCCCGAGTATTGAGGTCTAAAATTTGAATGATAAAAATAGTTTCGACTCGCTCTCCTATGATCATCGGGTCAAGTTTTCGATCTGAGCCGATAGTCGAATACGACGTTGACCAAAAGGCGACGAGAGACAATCTCGCTCTACCTTATTCAAGGGCTAGGGCCGGCACTGAGTATACTCGTATTAATTCGGCGTTTCTTTGATGAACGCACCTATGATGACATGATGTAGTAAACGATATATGTAATTGATCAACTGTTCAAACTGGACGTGGATGTATATACATACATACTTTAGGCATAACAATAGAAAAAATTCGAAAAAAACTATCTCTTTCATCTTGCACTTTAAAAATCAAAACAGCTGATAATTGGATGCGCAATGTCATTTTTTATGGGAAAGTCGAAGCTTAGGTGTCATATTTTATTCTAACAGTCCGTCATATTGTTCAGATCATGGTGCAATGTGTATAAGTAAGGACTGAAATAAGTAGTCAAGTGGAGCCCTTATATCCATACATAACCCATTACAAGAGAAGGCAGATGGTAATGGGGCCCATCCACGGGCCAACTAGTTGCCCAAACTGAGTTGTGTAAAAAGTTGTCGCTTCAACTGAGTTGATATTTCAACTGTCAATTCGACATTTTATAGGCAATTTGAAAGTTAAATGAAATTGTAGAAAACCCGCGACTAAGTTTTATAATAATAAAAATTGGAAAAAGATGATTTTTTAGATTAATTATAATTTTTTTTAATATTAATATGAATATTTATATTTTTCAAAATACAAATTAAATTCTAAAAGTATAAATTATGAAAATAATTTAATATTATGTGAACTTTCATAATATAAATTAAAAATAATGCAAAATAAACTTGCAAAAAAATATATTCTTCGAATTCAGGCTTAATTCATCCAAGTAGTTTGCCAAACTGCAATACACACAGTGCAACTAGTTACCCAAACTCTAGGCCCCGCCCCCATAAAATTAAAAGATTTTGATTTATACCAACTGAAACCCCAACTGTCAAATCAGTTTGCCAACTGCCCCACACACGATGCGATTCAGTGACAACACAACTCAATTTGGACAACTAGTTGGCCTGTGGATGGGCCCCATAAGGTGTAGTGCAGAATTAGGCACAAACAAGTGAGAATTTGCCCAATGACTCATTTGTTTTCGTTTTTTTTTGTAATACCCCAGTGGGACTTGTAAGCTTACAGAAGTACTGAAAAGAGTACTTACTAGTAAGGAGTAGGCCAGATGGGCAGTTCTGTAATTACTCTAAGGTAAGTACTTATGTAACTACTCTAGGGAAAGTACAAAAATAAGGCCTTACCTCCTATCACATCGTGTGTAAAAAGGCCTACCCCTTACTAGAAAGTGCTTATTTCAGAACTTGTGTAAGCTTACAGGTCCTACTGGGAAGCTTAGCTCGAAAATAGGGCATTTTACTGATATTATGCAGTTTACACAGCAAAACTTTAGCGTAAACTTATCTAGTGGGCCTATTTCACTTTCCAAACCAATTTTTTCAGTTTAATTACGAGGTGGTAAGCGATTTAAAGCGGCTTGCTACATGTTTTCACGAATACCCCTAATGACTACGCCACTTAATATGTGATTATAGAGCGCGACACAGAAACAATAGCAATGCAATATTAGAAATCTACATTAAATGAAGGCAACCTTTTGAAAACAGTTTTTTTTTGCAATAATTACTAAGAAGTCAATTTCACTGTACGGAGAATATAAAGTTCACGACAGACTCAAATTACTTGTCAGTTCAGAAAAGCAAGTTGGTTACTGGTTCATAAAATTGTGAAGGAACTATGGAAAGTCAATTTTTAATACTTAAAAAGAAGAAAGGTAAGTTGACTAAGAACAATTTTCATTTATTTTGCGTTTACTTTATGTATATATTTTATTAGATTCTGTTTTGATTCCTGACTCCCAACACCAACCAGTTAAAAATGCAGACTCCGAAAATAATCAGAGTTGCCGAATAACGGAGATGCCAGGTAGTAAGGACTCTGTTGGGGCTACAAAGTCATCCGCAACAGGATATAAAATATCGACCAATGAAGTGGAGAAAATGATTTTATCAATCGTTTTAGAAATGTAGTAATAATTTATATTAAATAAACTCGTTTGTATTATGTACTACTTAATTTATTGAAAACTAATTCTTTGGTAACTAATGGTGGCCGCTGGTAGCTATACTAAGAGAGAGGATAGGATAGTAAGATGGGGCTACACACTTCCTAGAAAGTATGGCTAATAACCTTATCCATCCAACGGCGCTACAGCCCTGTTGCATCATCATCACCATCATCACCTAAAATAGTTAAAGTAAATAATTAGTTTTAAGATATTTAACATTTTTGATTACTAAAAATATTTGAATTACTAAACATGTAAACAACCCGGTCACAACAAAGTAAACAAATATCACAAAGGAAAGACAAATAGCACAACAAAGAAAACATAAATAATAAATAATAAACATAAAAGAATATATAACAAATAACTACCAAAGAGAATAATAAATATGTAGCTAGAAACTTACCTTAAAATTAATATTTACACTTACCTAAATCTGCCAAAGAAGAAATGTCAAACTTCTTGACATTTCTATTTCATACTACGTTAGTATGCGTAAATTCGAAAATCGGGTCAGTTCCGAATAAAGTAATGATATTTATCCCCACCAAAACTAAAGGCATTGCCAAACTTACTTCCCTGCAGAAATATCTTGAAACCTATTATATTATATGGGCTTGGAAAATTACCGTCTTTGCAGAGGAGAAAAAATCCGTTAATAACATTTAAAAAGTGAAGAAAATTGAGAAAACGAGACTAGAAAATTCTAAGTTGTGACCGAGTTGGCAAAGTTTCATAAAATCGATATCGAATTGTAGTGCAGAAATCTTGTGAAATTGAAATTATATTATTATCCATAATATTTGAAAATTCGAAAGTGAAATTTATAGTTAACTAGCTGGGACCCGGTGCGCCTACGCTGCACCCATAAGTCAATAGTAAACAATAAAAACCATCCATTGACTTAATATTTTTCGAGATATGAATTTTACACAGATGAAATGCCTCAAAGAACATGGGTCTTGCGTCGGCCGCCATGAATCGGTATATTGAGTCTACTACATTGCTTATTGTATTCTACTTATCATACCCTTTCATTTGATACCCATGTTGAGGGGATTGTGAAGAAAGTGGTAATCCGGCCTCTTTAGACCGCCGCCATGGATCTAAAGATATATTTTGTATACTACATTGCTTATTGTATTCTACTTATCATACCCTTTCATTTGATACCCATGTCGAGGTGGTTGTGAAGAAAGTGGTAATCCGGCCTCTTGAGACGGCCGCCATGGATCTAAATATATATTTTGTATACTACATTGCTTATTGTATTCTACTTATCATACCCTTTCATTTGATACCCATGTCGAGGTGGTTGTGAAGAAAGTGGTACCCTGCCCTCTTGAGACGGCCGCCATGGATCTAAAGATATATTTTGTATACTACATTGCTTATTATATTCTACTTAACATACCCTTTCATTTGATACCCATGTTGAGGTGGTTGTGAAGAAAGTGGTACCCCGCCCTCTTGAGACGGGCGCCATGGATCTAAAGATATATTTTGTATACTACATTGCTTATTGTATTCTACTTATCATACCCTTTCATTTGATACCCATGTCGAGGTGGTTGTGAAGAAAGTGGTACCCCGCCCTCTTGAGACGGCCGCCATGGATCGAAAGATATATTTTGTATACTACATTGCTTATTATATTCTACTTAACATACCCTTTCATTTGATACCCATGTTGAGGTGGTTGTGAAGAAAGTGGTAATCCGGCCTCTTGAGACGGCCGCCATGGATCTAATGATATATTTTGTATACTACATTGCTTATTGTATTCTACTTATCATACCCTTTCATTTGATACCCATGTTGAGGGGATTGTGAAGAAAGTGGTAATCCGGCCTCTTTAGACGGCCGCCATGGATCTAAAGATATATTTTGTATACTACATTGCTTATTGTATTCTACTTATCATACCCTTTCATTTGATACCCATGTCGAGGTGGTTGTGAAGAAAGTGGTACCCCGCCCTCTTGAGACGGGCGCCATGGATCTAAAGATATATTTTGTATACTACATTGCTTATTGTATTCTACTTATCATACCCTTTCATTTGATACCCATGTCGAGGTGGTTGTGAAGAAAGTGGTACACCGCCCTCTTGAGACGGCCGCTGTGGATCATTTTAGTTTCAATAGCGTCATGGCCTACCTATTGTTTGACAGCTGCGTAAATTTGAAATTTTCATTAAATTAATGTAATGATTCAATTTAATGACAATTTTACATTTGTCAAACAATAGGTAGGCCATGAAGCTATTGAAACTAAAATGAAGTGAAAATTCCTAAAATTACCATTTTTTTGTTTTTTCAGGCAATTTTTTAAATTTTTCTCTCCGTAAGAACCATCCTCGTAGTTCAACGAATATTCGAAAAAAAACATTAGTCCAATAGGTCCAGCCGTTCTCGAGTTTTGCGCTTAGCAACACATTTAGCGATTCATTTTTATATTATAGATTTATTTGAAATATTTATACAGTGTAAATTTGAATGATAGATTTCGTGATGTGATGATGTGATTTTTTCAGAATAATAAATTTTGTGATGCAAAATATATAGAATAAATGCAATTATTAAATAGAAAGAAAATTTATAATTTGAAGTATATGTGAAAGGTTACATCTAGATTTGCATAATAAGAAAGAATAGAAAGAATATTTATAATTTGAAGTTTATGTGAAAAGTTGAATTTAAATAGGATAATTTTATATATTGTGGATTTATTATCACATTTGAAATTGAGTTTAAATATACTAATTTGTGTAACAAATAAAAGTGCGGATTTATTTATTTTTGAAGAATATACTAAACAGCCCAAATCGGTCCTTGGCCTCCTCTAGGGCATTTCTCCAAGTTTGACGGTCCCTTGCAGCATGTCTCCAGTTCCGGATGTTGAGCATTGACTCTGCGTCAGCCGTCACAGAGTCTATTCATCTCCTCCTGGGTCTACCTACTGGCCTACTTCCTGAAATTTCTGATGCCATAAGCCGTTTTGGGATGCGATTGTCCTCCATCCTGATCACGTGGCCGGCTAGTCTCAATCTGTTGATTTCTATGAAAGTTGAGAGTTGTGGGTCGTCAAAAATTTCATACAACTCGTTGTTGTATCTTCTTCGCCATATTCCATCCTCTCTGATTGGGCCTATTATGCATGTGACCATTTTCCTCTCGAACCTGTTGACTCGTTCCTCTATGTCCTGGGTCATAGTCCAAGTCTCGCTACCATAACACAGTACTGCTCGTATTACTGTTTTGTAGAGTAACTCTCACTCACTCTCGTTTTCCTGTGCACAAATCTTGAGTGCAGGATTTGTTTTTGGGCATAAAAGGCTCTATTAGCCAGTAGTATTCGTCTAGTTATTTCTTCTTTTTCTTCGTTTCTTTTTGTGATAGTAGACCCAAGGTAGACTGTTTTATCGACTACTTCTAGGTTATGTTCGTCGATGGTTATATTTCTTCCCATTCTAAATCGTCCTGCTCTGGATTGTTGCATCACCTTCGTTTTTTCTTCGTTAATCTTCAGTCCTATGTCCTTTGCCGCCTCTTTTAATTCAACATAGACTTCTTTTGCTGCCAAAAAGGACCTTCCCACGATGTTTACGTCATCCGCATATCCAAGTAATTGTACCGACTGGGTAGCTATTGATGCACTTCGCTGGACTGACGTTTTCCTTATCACCCATTCTAGGGCCAGGTTGAAAAGCATGGGGGCCAGCCCATCTCCTTGTCTAAGCCCTTGACGTACTTCGAACTCATCTGTTACAACATTTTGGATCCTTACTTTCGCCAGTGAGCTGTTTGTGGCGCATTTGATTAGTTGTACCAACTTTGAGGGGACTCCTATTTCCGATAAGATCTCGTATAGCCTCTCTCTCTGTTAAATATCTGGTATACATCTACATTCCTTTCCCAGGTTTTCTCCAGAATTCGCCTTAAGGTCAGCAGTTGGTCCGATGTTGACCTGTTTGTCCTAAAACCAGCTTGATATTTTCCTATAAGGCTTTCCGCTATAGGTTCCAGTTTTTGTTTCACAAGGATTGTGAAGATTTTGTAGCTGGTGCTGAGGAGTGAGATGCCTCTGTAGTTTTTGCAGTTTAGTTTATCTCCTTTCTTGTATATTGGACATATAATCTCTTTCTTCCAGTCCTCTGGTATAACTTCTTCCTCCCAGATGGTGCATATGAGTTCGTGTAAGGTTCGTAATAGTTGGGATCCTCCTTCCTTTAGCAGCTCAGCTGCTATTCCATCGGCGCCAGGCGATTTGTTGCTGCTCTGCTTTTTTACAGCTTCCCGCACCTCATCCTGTGTTGGTGGTTCTATTGAGATGTTATCTTGGGGAATTACAAATGCCTCTGTCTCTACATTCTCGTTTGATATGGAGATAGGATTCAATAGGTTCTGAAAATACTCTCTCCATCTTTCCTTTATCCTATTAGGATCTGCCAACAAGTTCCCATCTATGTCCTTGCAGATGTCCGTTCTTGGCTGGAACTTATTGGTGATCTGGCGAGTTCCTTTGTACGCTTGTCTAATTCTCCCTTCATTGAAGTCTTCCTGTATCTGTAAGATTTTCCTATTTAGATATTCCCTCTTCTTCTTTCTGCACAGTCTGCGATTTTTCTTTTTTCCTTGAAGACTTCCATCCTTGCTCTTGTTGGCCTTGCGATGTACTCTCGGTGGCTCTGGTTTCTTTCTTCAATTGCGGTTCTACAGTCTTGGTCAAACCAATCAATTCTAGTCTGTCTGGGGGCCCAGCCTAGTGCCTCTTCTGCTGCCCCCTTTATGCTGCTTTTGACCTGTTCCCATTTGTCGTTGATGTTGGGCTGCTCATCCACCTCTCTCAAGTTTTGTACAACAGCATGTTGGTACACTGATAAAAAAACATTCTTAGCTTAAGACAAATTTTTTTGAACGAAGCAAATCATGTTTTGGATATAAGGAAAACAAAATTGTCTTCGGATAAGCAATACTCATAGTCTTGGTTTTATTGTCTTGGATGAAGACAAAAGTTGACTAGAAGTAAGAAAAAAAATTCTTGGTTTGAGATACTCGTTTTTTTAATTTAAGCAACTCAAAGTAATAAAATAGTGAATTGCCTCAATAAATATTGTCGAATTAAAGCTTAATCGTGTCTTTATTTAATACAAATGTTGTTTTTAATAAATAAAAATTAGTTTCTTGAGTAAAAATAACAACAATCTTATTTCGAGAAAAAATATCCTGCCCGAAAATATAAGTGTTGAGCGAAGAAATATAATTGTTTGGCTCAAGAATTTCTAGTGTCTTACTCTGACACAGCATTCTCATGTTAAGACTGAAAAATGTTTCAACTCAAGACAACGAAAGGAAGACTATGGAATTGCTGGAATCAAGACAATTTTTTTATCAGTGTAGGCATCTCTTATTTCTTCCCGTTTTAGCTTATCTATATCGTATTTTGGTTAAGTTTGCCCTCTATGCGTTTTAGTTGCTATCCGGGTTCTCAATTTCACTTTGACTAGATAGTGGTCCGAGCCACAGCACGCTCCTCTCATTGTTCTTACGTCCAGTATACTCGTGGCACCTCTTCTTTCAATTAGGACGTGGTCAATTTGATTATTAGTTACTCCGTCTGGTGATTGCCACGTCATCTTATGTATATCTTTGTGCGGGAACACTGTTGAACTTATTACCATTGCGTTCGAGCTTGCGAAATCGATCGATCGACTACCATTGTCATTGGTAACGTTGTGTAGGCTATCCTTTCCTATGACTCCTAGGAACTCCTCTTCTTTTCCTACTTTGGCATTCATATCTCCAAGCACCATTTTAATATCGTTTGACGGTATTAACTTGATGGTGTTTGTTAGCTCTTGGTAGAATTCCTCTTTCTCCTCATCCGTTTTCTCTGCGCGTGGACGTTTATAAGACTAATGTTATGTAGCCTTGTTTTAATGCGAAGTGTGCATATTCTATTGTTGACTGGTTTGAAGTCCAGAATCAGAGATTTCATTTCCTTCTCTATGATGAATGCTACTCCGAACTCTCTTCTTCCATTTGATGATCCGCTGGAGAGTACCGTGTGGGTTTTTAGATCCATTATACCACTGTGGGTCCATTTTGTTTCTGGAAGGGCTGTGATCTTTATGTTATATTTTTTGAGAAGTAATAAAAGCGAACGCAGAGCGCCCGTTCTGTTGAGCGTCCTAACGTTCCATGTTCCAAAATCGAATTCCATATTCCGTTGCCTGAGTCGTTGCCGTTGAGTCCGTCCTGTCCGAGGCCTGCCTTGAGGATTCGTGACGGGTAGGTTTTTACGGTGGAAGGTTGTCAGCCTGCCGCCCAATCCCCAACCTGGAGGACCAGTCCGGTATTTGCTTCGTTTTGAGGCGCGAAGCACTCGCCTTTCACCCTCCTCAGTCTGTTACTCTTGTGTAGACAAGAGCATCCAGGGGACACCCGATGTAAAATCTACATCTTCGTGGAGGTTGAGGTAGGATTCGGTAGCATATCGGAAAATCTTAGATCGTGAAGACCTTAGATCGCAGGTGGCGTTACCCAGGATTTATCTCTTTGATGTACCGGCACCATCAAAGGCCCCTGAGGCCATTGCTACCATTTAACCTTATCTGGAAAAAATTTATTATGGAACAAGTTAGAGGGATGGCTATAAGTAAGAATTTAGTCCTTACAAGTACAATATTTGCACGTAAAGATATCCATAAAGCTACCTGGATATCTTCTGATGGGTCCACTCGCATCCACATAGACCCTGTCATTACTATCTTGTTGGTATAGCGCTCCGAAAGCGCATTACAACGATGAAAAACTTTGTATATATGCGAATCACGCTTGAATCAACAAAACTGCACTATGAAATACAAAGAGACCTGGGTATCGCCCGATAGTAGAACGTGAAATCAGATAGATCACGTGGCTATCAGCCGCAGATGGAGAAATATTCTGGAGGATGTCAGGAGTTTCAGGGGAGCAGGCACTGGAAGCGACCACCATTTGGTTGCAGGAACTATTCGCCTTAAAATCGCCGCAATCAGAAACGTTCAACACGATGCTAGAAACCGTAGACGGTTTAAAGTAGACCTTCTGCGGGGGAGCGTTAAAGAGCGAGAATTTGCTGGAAACCTGCAAGAAGTATTAAACCAGCAAATCGTTTCTGACGACACAAATATTGAAGAGCTGTCGAGTACGACAGAGGGCGCTATATTGACGGCTGCGGCAACGAGCATCGGTTATATCCAAAGAAACCAGCAACAATGGATCTCGGACACAACCTGGAAAAAATAGAACGCAGAAGGGCCCTCAAAAATAACGTAAACTCTACAAGCGACCCGGAAAGACGTTCCAACTTGAACGGCAATATTCTCAATTACACCGGGAGGCAGCAGATAAATGAGCTTGCAGAAAAAGCGGAAAACACAAGCCACAGCAAGGTGCTATACCAAATCACTAAAAAGCTCTCGGGAAAGCACTCTACTAAAAAACATGCCGTTAAGAGTGCGGGTGGACGATTGCAGCGACGATTAGCAACTCCAAAGATGGAGAGATTACTTCTTCGCCGCCCTGAATGGTTCACTTGTATAGGAACCGCAGGAAACAGGAACAATACACAGCCAATTAGAATCACCACTCGCGCCCCATCCAAGACGGAAATAGTAATCGTAATGAAATTCAATGGCCAATGGTAAAGCAGCTGGAAAAGATGGCATTCCGCCAGAATTGTTGCAAGCCGATTCAATCCTCATAGCAGATGCGCTACAGCCAATCCTCGAGATAGCAAGGAACACCTGTACCTTTCCGGAGGATTGGACGGAAGGTGTCTTAGTCAAAATACCAAAAAAGGGGGACCTAACAATATGCGACAACTAGAGAGGCATCTATTTATTATCTACTGTGGGCAAAATGTTGTCCCATATATTACTATCTGGGACAAGAGAAGGAGTAGACCAAACGCTTAGGAGGCAGCAGGACAGATTCAGGAAGGGCCGCTCAACTATTGATAATGTTAACACCTTGAGAATCATAGTGGAGCAGTCTACTGAATTCCGATCCCGATTAGATTATGAGAAAGCGTTCGACTCGGTCAATAGGAGCTTTATATGTCAGTCACTACGGCGACGTGGACTGCCTGATAAAATAATAGAATTGATAAAAGCCCTATATAACAATTCCAAATGCAGAGTGCTGCATAATGGAAAATTATCCGACAGCTTTGAGGTGAGACCAGGGGTATGACAACGACAAGGATGCCTACTTTCGCCTTTACTATTTCTTATAATAATAAATGACATCCTTGTCGGCGCTCTAGATAGTAGAACAGGCGGCATAAAATGGGGTTTGCTAGACCGTCTTAAGGATCTCGACTACGCCGATGATATCTGTTTGCTGGCCCACAGACACCAGGACCTCGAAAACATGTTCAACAATTTGGCAGCAGAAAGTAGTCCAGCAGGCTTAAGGCTATATCCGAATAAAACCAAAGAAATACGGATAAATGCAAACACCCTTGATTGGCAGCGCTGAATAACCGTGACGTGGAAGTGGTAGATAAGTTCTGCTACCTCGGTAGTATTATTAACGAAAATGGCGGTGCAGAAGAAGATGTCAGTTCCAGATTAAATAAAGCACAAGGCGCATATGCACGCCTGCTCCGCACAGGGCGCCTACAAGTCTTTATCAGCGAAAACGAAAATCTAGCCAAAAATGCCCTTCACTGAAATCTGCAAGGATCCCGTCGAGTCGGAAACCTAGAACAACGTGGGAACCCTACTAGCGGAGGCCGCAACAACTGGAGGATCCAGGTCGGAGCTAAGAGCTGGAGGACAACGGTTTCTGCCCTATGTCCCATGAGGGATTAAAGGAGCGTACAGAAGAAGAAGAAGCACCATTAAATGAAGTGGCTAGAAACAGCTACCGCTAACAGAGGGTCCTAGTATAGCGAGACTAGCTGCCAGGCGTCGGCGAGAGTTGGAAACGCCCTACAAATACTGTCATTAGTACTGTTAACTCCGTCTTAGGCAAAAGTCTTGGACATTGGAATGACCGGTTCGATGATGAATGCTAGCTGGCAACTATAGGTAAAATTCTTGGGATATAAGAAGAAATCAAAGAGATCAGAAAAGAAGAGAATTCGCAGGTCATGGAACAGGTGCGGGAGTTCTATCGAAAAGTACGCGGTATGATGCTCTTGGTACCGCGCTGCAAGGACAAAGAAGGGAATTTAAAGGCACCTTTGGACGACGGGAAGAGCACTTTCTTGAATTACTAAATGGCGAGTTAACTGAGAAATTAGAGGCACCACCGATATCTGGTGGAAGCGTTGCCAGAAAGCAGGAAAAAGGTATCATGCCGGTTCATAATATATAGAGATATTATAGCGTGCACCAATTAGGGCGGTATAACTTTGTTGAGTAGCGCGTATAATTTATTCTCCGCTATCCTGAAAAACAGGGCATAGCCCCAAACGCTAGAAACATCCAATAATCCGGGCGCTGGAGCATTTCCAGTGGTTTTGGCGTGATGTAACGAACTTTTTTGGTGGAATGGGTTAGAAATGACATAACCCAACAATATCTAGAGGGTGCACAAGGTTGAAACTCCCAGGAAAATTTGTGGTAGCCCAAAAACTGAAAAATGCACTAACAATTCCCTGTTTTTTCACCTTTCTTGTTAAATATCTCTTAACGAAGGCTTGTAGGCGACAAATGTGTTGAGCATGTTTTGTTCGTTATTGGATTTGCTAAAGCTTACCTTCAAATGGATTTTTTAAATTTGAATTTTTGCATTGCAAAATAGCCGAAAACCGCGAAAAAAGTACCTCACTTTAAAGTTATCACAAGGAAAGAAGAGACCATTATTTTCCAATTTAATTTTGGAATTAGATAGTTAAAGGCATGTTTAACTTATATCCAAAACCCGATCACTGTCGGTCAAATAGTTTTTGCATAATGCATTTTGCAATTAAGTGAATTTAAAAAGTTAAATTTGTTACTGCGCCAAAAGAAAATCTCTCATGTTGGTCCTGATTTTTTTACGTATGCTCTAAGACTCTCTTTACAATATCCAATCATTAAAATTCTGGTTTTTAAATTTGTTTATGGTTTTTAATTTTTTCAAGATTTTTGGCAAAAAACTGCAACTAAGGCCTTTTTTCCAGAAAAATTGCTAACTCGGCGACGCCACGCGTTTCAAATTCGTTCGAAAAAGGACTCAATTTCTATTGATGAAGACTCCAATTCCAAAACTGCTTCCTTCCATTTTAAAAAATCAGTAAGGTAATGGTTATTTCAACCTCTAAACAAACGCCGCTAAGTTATCTGGTCAACTTTTTTCAGTTTTACTGCTTGGTGAACACACATTTGACAAGTTTAGCCATGAAATATGTAACAGAGTCGTTAACAAGAGTCTGTTCAGAGACCGAAAGCGCCAATACCTCACTAGTTTTTCAAAACGGAAGGAAGCAGTTTTGGAATTGGAGTCTTCATATGTAACTTTCAATAAAATATTGTTAAACATAATTTCTTAAACAAATTAGAAAAATTGCCGAATTTTGTGTGAATTGTTTTTTGTTATTAGCTCGGATTCGCTACCTAAAAAAACAGCAAAATTGGTGCAATACTGACGATTGAACAAAGAAGTTCGACAGAAACTGAAATCAGAACGAGAATCGCACTAGAATAATAGTACAGTAAAGTTGGACTGGAAAATCGGGGTATGCGCCCAAAAATTCTTGGAAGGATGATTTTTAATAAATCGTTAGGGTCTGTGCCAAAATAGCAATTCAAATGTCAATTTGTATGGAAAACCCATTTCAATTGGTAAATTTGATTTTTGACGGTTTGCGTCTATGGAAATGCTTAAATTATTATAAACATTTCAGTTTTTACTTTAATCAAAGTAAAACAAACGTTTTCACAAAAATATGACGCAAATAAAAACTTTACCTATGAATTGTTTAAGCACTTTGGGTGTTCAAACCGAATGGTGGAAAAAATAATAGAAAAAGAAAAAAATTTCACAATTTTTTGAAAATAAATATATTATTAAGGAAACAAATAATAAAAAACAATATTCCATCTATTCACAGGGATATATTTAATAAAACCTATGCCTTTAATGAACCGACATTTTTGGAAAAAACGGAAATTTTGAAAATTAAACAAAATGAAGTTATTCACAACTCTTCCTTATTTTTGTGTTAAAAAACGCTTGTAGAAAAGAAAGCTCAAAGCTTGATGCATCCTTCGCCGCTTTATCGTTTTTTAGGTGCATTTGGCCTTAAATTTTCATAATTGTTTCTATTATTTATTAATAAAATCTTGCATAAATATTTCTTCGTCCATTTTCAATTAAAAATTGTTAGCTGTCATTGAAATGTGTGAATTGATATTTTGGCACACTTTGGAATATCGAAGTGCCCTGGGAAATGAGAAAAATTCGAAAGGGTATTTTGGCAAAGGGCCTTAATGGAGCATAAAAGAAGCTTAGGGTCTGTGCCAAAATAGCAATTCAAATGTCAATTTGTATGGAAAACCCATTTCAATTGGTAAATTTGATTTGCGACGGTTTGCGTCTATGGAAATGTGTAAATTATTATAAACATTTCAGTTTTTACTTTAATCAAGTCAGCCGTTAAATAAATTTAAAAAAGCAAACAAGTAATAACAATAACGGAAAAATGGAAATGCAAGAACGGATTAAAATAATAAGTTTTTTCCTTAGCTAAACGGAGTTGGGCTTTACAAATGTTTCAAGAAAAATATTATGCAAACAAAAACAAATATGATTGTCTGATTATTTTCATATCAAGTGGAAATAGATTTACAGTTAATTAATTTAAAAAGTTAATATGTAATTACACCAAAGAATAAAAACAAAACGTAACTGGAAACCAACTATTATTATTTTGTTTTTGTTTTAAACACTCGTATGGAGACATCATTTTAATACAATGTTTTTAGTTTTGCAGGAAGAAACTAAAAAAACATTGCAATCAGGGATCAATCAATCATTTACTTATAAGAAAGAGAATAAATCTAACAATCGAATCTAACATAATAAAATTTTAATAAATTTTCTACAAATATTGTTTCTCCGTCCATTTTTACTTAAAAGTTTTTAATTGTCATTGAAATGTGTGAATTGGTATTTTGGCACAATTTGGGATATCGAAGTGCCCTGGGAAATGAGAAAAATTCGAAAGGGTATTTTGGCAAACGGCCTTAATTCTAAATTTGAGGGAAATTTCGAGTGGACGTTTTTTGGAAAACTCAAAAAGTTTTTGAAAAGCGTTTTTCTCTGAATCTACGCATTTTAGAGAAAAGTTGTTTAAACAAAAAATGTAGAGGACATTGTTACCTACAATTTGTTTCATAGAGGTCAGGCTGTACAACTTCAAATTCAGAAGCTAGGTGGGGCCAAAGTTTCCAAAAAAGTGTTTTTTCGGTTTTTTGTCCCAGAAAAAAGTGTAAATCAGTAAATTGTTCCTCTTAAAAATGTCTACAGCATTTATTTAAACTTTTTTTCCCTCCGACTTACCGTTCAAAAGTTATAGGCAGTAAATGCTACGCTGCGTAGTTAACCGTCCTATTGTTATACTAAGAAGCGTCAATTTTTCAGTTGCTATGCGAGTTTTCGAGAGTGAAAGCGTCAAAACTTTGCTCTTGTAAAATGAATGTGTGTTTTGTCTGTAAAAGGATTGTGGACGGTAAATCGCGCAACCCCGGCCTTAAAGGCCGGCGTTCACTGTTGGAAGCAAGCAAAATTAGAGGTGATACTGACAATAAAACGTTGCTTGAAGATGAAAACATTCCAATCGTGGTTCACAAGCCATGCTATTTGAATTATGGGGATGAACGTAATGCTCGATGATACGCAGAAAAATCTTCATCAAGGTATTTTTTCAATTTCAATTTTCAATTCAATTTTGCATTGTCTGAAAGTGGGTAACGTCTTGCTTGAAGTGGAGATTAAAATAAATTTGTATTTATTTATAACATTTTTTTTAAGTCGCTTTTTTGTAATTATACTATAAATGTATTATATTCCTACCGATACAGCATTTCAGATGACTTTTTTATGCATCGTTGGCATTCCGTCATGAAGATTTGTTTCTCAGTATTTTTTAAAATAAGACTCCATTTTTAAATTGTTCCGGGATATTCCATTTCATTTTTGTTATTGTTAAATCGTGTGTAGCAAACACAATTGTGACAATGTTGTAAATTTGAAAATGAAATAATGAATAATGAATGGTTTTGGTTAACAAAGATTAAAATAATATGTGTTTTTCAGCCGTGAATCAGATGGAATGGAAGATGATAATGTTCATCCCGGACCGTCATCACAGGTTGAACTACACGTCCCGGACTTTGACAGTAATATATGTTTCATTTGCAACAAAAGAGGAAAATTGTCATCAAAAACTCATGTCGTATCAGGATCATCTATTCAATCTCAACTGTTGACGATGTTAACCGACGAAACCAGTCCTATAAATTCGGAAGTTATGTCACGGATCGCAGGTGTGGATTTACCCCAGGTTAAAGCTCGCTATCATCAGAAGTGTGTTAATGATTTACGACAACGAAATGTAACAAGCAATAAACAAGGGCGCAACAGAAAGCCAGTTGATGATGTCATGGAGGTTGTTTACTCTTATATTAAAGAAAATGCTGACGATTGCCAATTCACGTTACAAATCTTGCAAATCTCATTCCTGAAGAACGACGCCCCAAATGCGAAATTATCAGTGCAAGAATTTTGGAAGAATTTTAAGACGAAATGTTGGTTTACAAGTTACCAAAGGTGGTCATTTTGTTTCAAAAATGTCGAACGAACATTGTTATCAGAGGCGTTTTATGCTAATCAGTGTAAGGATAAAAGTGCTGAAAAAAGAAGAGTCGTTCGCGAAGCAGCAGCTCTTATCAGAGAAGAGATTCGTTCCAAGGTGTATCAACTGGATGCGTATCCAGCGACTACCAGTTTTTTGGAAGGTGCTAAAGAAGATGTTCCTGAGTTACTTTCGATTTTACTCGATGAGATCGTACTCCCCACTAAAAGAAAAAGTTCCATTTCCTCTTGGCAGAACACGTTGGCGTCCATTGCGCATACCATTATCAAAGCTACGCGCCCAAGAACTTTTAATTCTCCACTTCTTCTCGCTGTTGGCTGCTTTTTAAAGAAAAAATACTCGTCCAGGCTTCTTATCGACTGTTTGGCTGCAATCGGATTCTCGGCCTCTTACACGGACATCAAACTGTTAGAGCAATCCTGCATTTTCAGACAGCAGCTTCGCGTTTTAAGTTCTGCATAAACACTTTGGATGGGCATTGTTCTTGGCACGTAATGGCACTTATTGAAATGGTGAGTCCAGCCACAGTTCGCAATTCTTTTGATTGTGACAGGGGGCTCTATCCTGAAGAAAATGAGGTATAATAAATAATAATACGCTTCATTTTTTATAATAATACAATCTTTTGTCATTTTGATTTCAGATACTATTCCCAGAAATCCCAGATTTATTAGAGGAAACTATGGGTGATGATGTAGTGAGTAAATTAAATTTTATATATTACGAATAGATCCTTATGAATTCTGCATTGTTTTGCTAAATAGCTGGCTGAACAAAACAATGAGCTTATTGCAGAATCCAGTTCAAAGCGGCCCCATCCATCAGGACCATCGGCACACTTACGTAGAGAGCAAAGTCGAAGAACCAAAAAAACCAAAAAAACAAAACGAACAGATGACATCAATCCTTTTAGAAATTGCCGAATTAAAAAAAGAAAAATTAAAAGCAGAAATTGAAAAAACAAGAGCTAAGACAATGGTATACGAGCTAAAAAGGAAAGTGTTGGAGGAATTAATAGATAATGCTCCGAAATGAGTTAGTTACTGATAATTTATTATAATTTGCTGTGAATTCGTTTTATTTTATTATTGGAATTGAATTCCAATTTGATTTATTTTGTTTTAGTTGAATTATTTTGTTTTTATTTAATTTGTTGTAGTAAATAAATAATGAATACATGTTTCGTTATTGAAATATATTATATTGTTAAAGTCTTACACAAGTTTTTCTTATCTATGTAAAGAAATTATTTATTATCTCTTGCCTTTGGACAAAATCATTGGGATGGATACTGTTTTCTGACGGGTGCGGTAATAGTGGATCAGTATCTTCTGGAATTATTTCTACGGGTACATCAGATACTGGGACTGCTCGATCTCGTAACATGTTATGAAGAACCGCAGTGGCAACGACATCTACTACATGATTTTCCACCTTTCGTCGACCTTCTGAAAAGGAAGCGTCCCAATGTCTTGGTAAATGAGTGATTTTAAAGGACTTACTGGCACCCACTACTGGAAAACGTCTTTTCCAGACTCCAATTGTTCTTTCGACAATGAGGCGGGTACGAATAAATGCTTCTTGATATCGTGTCTCTGCAGGAGTTTCTTTATTCGCTAGTGGCGTCAATAAATATCTTTTGCAAGCGTACCCAGAATCTCCAAGGATGACAGATTCACCAAACTCTTTCTAGCCGTTTTTTAATGGCCGAAAAATTGAAAATGCTTTGGTCATGATTACTACCAGGCCATCTAAAGGAATGAAATATAAATATTGATTATTATATGCATAAAAATTGCTTTATCAATATCAACCAAGCAACAATATCAATAATTTTCATATCAGCGTCAACAATAACTTGAGCGTTTATGGAAAATATGCCTTTCCGATTCCGGAACAGTTCAGCGTTGTTTCCGCCTGGAGATTCAATTGGAATGTGAGACCCTGAAAAGAGTTCCATTATGAGAATGCATAGATCAGTTAATTTACACATAAGTAAAATTATATCTTACTAAATCAACGTACCATCTATGACACCAACAGTTTTGGGGATTCCTGCCATGGCATAAAACTTTACTTTCATAGAGTTTAGTTCCTCTGCTGTCCGGGGAAATACAATTCACTGCTCAGCTAATTCAGCAATTGCTCGAGAAGTTCTACGTAGCGCTCTGCAGACAGTTGCCTTTGATACTCTAAAGTTATCCGCCAATAGAATTTGCATAGAACCAGTGGCATAATATCTGAGAAGAATTAAAAGCTGCTCATAAGTAGTCACTGGATAGTTCCTCTCATTTGGATATGATAATTTATCATCCAACTGCACAGCCAATTCCTGGACTTTCTGTCTTGGAAGGCGAAATCTACTTTCAAACTCTTCCTCATTTAGATTGTCAAAAGTATTGTGATGGTAAAACGTTTTGCTTTTCTTACTGTGGGTGCGAATTTGTGCATCCAGTTCGTTAAAAAACTCATTTTCATCCTCACTTGGTGTATCCGTATCCTCGGAAGAACTTGTGTCGAACAAGTCAATATTCTCAATAGTTCTTAAATCTAAAACGGACAAACAAAAATTTATCTTACACAGTTATATAAATATTAGATAATTTTGAATACCATCTTCTGTTTCTGTTCTACTCATCTTGACTTCTTTTCTTATATGGATCGCTTTTCAAAAATGAAAAGAAACTGTTTGTTTTTAACGTCAAACATAATTTTCGAAATTTCGAATATAGCATAGTAAATGATGCTACGTCCAGCGGATATTTTTACGATCAACGCAACCCAGTCGTATTTATATCCGACTGAGATATATCCACGTTGGTGAAATGAATATATTCGGTCTTATTATTAACCGGGTCGATGAAACCGGCCCTAAGCGTTTATATTCCCTGGTAAAAATTAGACATCTACTTTTCGTTTTATATCTACTGGCATTCACTAATAATTTTAATAACTGTGATTTTCCATTTTTCATAAACCTACAAAATGTTTCGTTAAAATCATACATATTTTTTTGTGACAAATCCACAGCGAAGTTCGATAAAATTGAGTTTTTTTCTGGTCTACAGCACCACCTACATGACTATAAACTAATAAAATGAGCAGCAGCGAAGAGCCATAAAAATCAAGAAAATGATTTTTTTCCTTTTAATTAAGTAAATGTTTATGTTTTCCTGAGTATCATTATTAAAAAAAATACTCCTATAATTTAGTGATAGATTCAAAACATGTTCCACCGAAGTAAAAAAAAAATATGAGTGTGCTTAAGACCACACTTTACAAGTAAAACTTTTGTGCCCAACGGCTAGTAATATGCAATAGATATAGTGGAAAGTCCGTCGGATCTATAGTACGCTTGAGAAAATTCAGGCCAACGACAGATGCAGGAAGAATAGTGGCGAATCTACTGACGGACTTGATACAAATACTATTTGAAAATATCAATATTTATGAATTCCTATTTACATTAAAACCTAAAAGTAACCGAGTAAAAATAATTTTTATTGTCTAATTTTCTTAAAAGCATACACGCGGTGCACCTAGTACGTATAGCATATAAGTGCGCATCCTACACGGGTATGCACGCTTCCGCCACAGGCATGGATACTACCGCCACAGGCACGAAAATCTAAACATTCGCCTCATGGAAGTAAGCTGGTGATATATGCAAGCGTACATGCATTGCATGCAGTCTTGACTTGTCCTTGTCCTGTCTTGTCTTGGTCTCGCTTGTCATCACTAATTGGAATGTTGAAGTTGACAAGATGAAATGAGAAGAGGACTTTTTGTAGGCAATAACGTTTCGTACTGACTGATAAAAAAATTCCAAAATATCAGTTATTGAGTGAAACCCCCCCGCACGGGGTTGTATGGCCTATAGAAAGCGAAATACATACATGACAACTCGGGAAGGACGCAATATCTCCGGCGGCCATGTTTTTTTTTGGATTCTGAAATTGTTTTCTTAAAAGGTCACAAATTTTCAGCCCTCTTGGTATTTTGTTTCCTTAAAATACTAATTTCCCCAGACTAACCCGGCCTTTACACGGGACAGTTCTACTTACGGACAGTTCTGTCTGGAACTGTCAAATACTGTCCAGCAGGCCGATTAGCGTTCGATCAACTGACAGACAGTTCATTTTAAAAATGTTTTCACACGTTGCGGGTGTTGCAGTAACCTCTTTAATGTGCTTAAAAGTGCTTGAGGATATAAAATATTGTGTAAATCTCAGAGCGGATCGATTTTGGGATTGAAGGGAATATGTTAAAGGACTTGCTTTATTCTGATAATAAAGAGCACACAAATTTCCTCAGGTTACCTTTCTACAAATTTTGTCAGTTGTATAAATTTTTAAAATATTCAATTTGCACTTTACAGCGTACCGATAGTGAAGCTCTTGCATCTTCTTTTTGCCAACTTGATTTCACAAATTGTCAAATTACTTTCCACACAGTATTGTCGAGATTGCCATCTTGCCAGTACTGTGGCGACGGTAAAAAAAAGTCGGGATTGTAGACGTTTACATGAGACAGCGACAACATCAACAACAGTAATACTGTCGCGTGTAAAGGCCGGGTAAGGAAAAACTTACAGTTAAATTTTAAACAATGCGCTAGCGGCGCTGATTTTAAGTAACACTATTAAATAAAAGTTCCGGACTTTTTGGTCTGGCGCTACGCTCGTTAAAATTAAGAAATAAGGCTCAGTGACAAGGCCGGCATTCAATTTTTGCTAATTCGATCTAAATAATTTACAAAAAAAAATATAAAATATAAATATAAAATAAGGAAAAAAGGCTTGGGTAGGCTTGCCTATCACTGGTATATAGTATGGAAAATAAGGTATTAACTAAGCCTCTTTTATGAGTGAATTTTTAATTTAATTTTAATGAGTTAATTAATTAATGAAATTAAAATAAAATTAGACATCTCCACATAATTATTAATAGCTTTACCGTTTATTAACTTCACTTTTAATCTTTACCTGTAATTTAAAATGAGCTATTCGTATATATGTATTATGTATATTTCTTTCTCACGAAGAAAATTCGTTTGTCGTAATGAAATGTAAACAATACGACGTTAAGAACAACCCTTTTAACGTGGAACCCTATGTCCTTTAAACATCCCACGCATGGTTCCTATTGTGAGAAGTGACCTGATAACCTCCATCCTTCACATTTCATACAAACAATCAAGAAAAGCATTTGAAGTAACGAAAGGAAAATGACAATTGAAGGCACTTCGATGCACATTGGACGCATTTGAGGTGCAATTTGAAAGGAGTTGGTCCGGGAGTGAATCACGTCCGCGTCACATTGAATGCGGAACTGTGCATGACAGGGGGAAATAATAGATGCTGCTTGAGCATTATTAAAGCATATTTGTATGGGCTGACCATAACATAAGAATCCTAGCAGATTATCCTTTGATGGTTCAGAGAAAAGTGACCCGTCCGTCCATCTGCCTGTCCACTCTTTTTCCAGTTTCGCTCACAACTCTTTTGTTAAGCCGCTTTTGTTTGAATTTTTAATAAAAAGGGATTATTTTTTGGGAGATATAAAATTTTTAGTTTCCGTTTTGGATAAATTTTTGCAAATATGTTGTACAGTAGAAGGACCTTTTTACCATATTTTGAATAGGCAACCAAGAATTACCTTGTCTTTTGGAATTTAAATTTACTGAAAAAAATTTATTTGGTTATCAGTATGCTACTAATGACCCTGTTTAGACGGTGCGCTTCAGCGCAAGTGCCTCACGAAATTTGTGGGCGCGGGGAGGTTTCGGGGCGGTGGGAAGTGAGTCTTGATCAGAAAGGGATTCACTTGCGCTTTTTTGGCGTTTTAATTTCATTTTGTTCCATCTTCGTTTTCCATTTCACTTTCGTTTCAGCCTTCTAAGTAAAAACACGTGCGAGAAAAGTTTTAAGAAACGTTATTTTGGCAATTTACAAAAACACCATATTACTTTTCTTATTTTAAAAAACGGAAATAATCTGGATATCGCAAAAATTGTTATCACACATTATAAAAACACGCCAATACTTCGTAGATAGCAAATTATGCAAATTGTTTTTATTCCATTTGTTCCAGCTGTAAAGGAAGCGACTGGACTCAAAGCGAATCGTCTAAACAAATGTGCGCTTTGAGGCGACTCAAATCGCGCGACAAAGCGCAACATCTAAACAGGGTCATGTATAAAAATTCTAGCGGAATCAATTCCAGCGAAGCTCAGAATAGACCTGAATATTTTTCACGTCATAGTATAAGTGTATAGCGTATAGAATAGTATTCTAAAAACACCCCATTTACTTGGACAAAATACTTAATGGCTGAAATTTTGAGAGGGTGTTTGGCGTCATGCCATAAGTCTAAAATCGAGTTTTCGTATTCGAGGGGGGGAGTACAACCCCCTGTCAATATAAGGGTAACTTTCTTTTTATTTTTGTTCTATTAGTGCAGGGTGTTATCTTTGTTGCTATTAGTGCAGGGTTCTGTTAACAGAGATCAGTTGAGAATAGCTCAAAGAGAAATAATGTGGATGTCACCGGTCAATTTTTGGGTCCAATTTTTTTCACCCCTTTATTTGTTGTTACCTCTACGGTTTCGGCCCTCTTGTTTGACGATTATGATGAAGCGCAGCAAAAAAAGTTGAAAATATGAAATAAATTTTTTCGATATCACGGTTAGTTTTCGAGATATGTATTGACACTTGAACTTGTCGTTTTGAGGTATTCAAGGCTTGTAGTTATATAAAAGCTACGACATCCATGATGCTAAATAGAAAGAAAATGTTAAATGATTTTTTTATAGCTAGCTTCGTTTTCATTTTTAAATATGTACATGTTTCAGCGTTAATCTTAAAAATACTAGTAGCTAAGACACTGAAAATGGATAAGATTGAAGACAATACTGACAGATGTCACGAAGGAAACTGTAGGTTACAAACGCACCGCCAGAGCCAGTGAATGGTATGACGAGGACGCAAAGCAGCTATAGACGCCAAAAATAAAAAATAGAAAAATTTACACAGGGAGACCGACAAGGAACAAGAATTTTAAATACGAGGAAATAAGAACAGCAAAAAACATTTGCAGGAAGGAGAAAAGACAATTCCTTTACAATTACATCCTGAGAGCACAGCAAAACTTTGCGCAAAACAAGACACGGGGAGCATACAAGGAAGTAAACTTCTTCCAAAAAGGCTTCAAACCTTCCTCCGGTATACGTAGAACTAAAGAAGGCACGATAGCTACAGACAGGCAGCGAAGATGTAAAGAAACAGCAGAAAGAATTTTTTAGGGAGCTGCTGAGCGCAAATGAAAGCACCAGGCATGTATCAGATTCCCGTCTACAAAATAACGAAGACACCAGAGAAAAAATGTACCAACCCTGGAAGAACTACAGAGTGCCATACAATCCTTAAAAAACAACAAATCTCCAGGAATTGATAACGTCCCAGAAAAGTTGATCAAACAAAGAAGCGAATCGCTCTCAGCAGCTATACATGAATTACTATGCTGCCTATGGAGAACGAAAAAATGCCTGAAGATTGGGAACAAAGCATTATCTGCCCAATACACAGGAAAGGGGACAAATTCAACTGTGGAAACTATAGAGCCATATCTCTTTTAAACACAGTATATAAAATAATGACAAATATAATTAAGGCCAGATTGGAACCTTATCCAGAATTCAGAAGAAATAGGTCAACAATGAACCAATTTTTTTCAATACGGCAAATCCACCGAGAATGCTGGGAATATAGCATCGACGTGTATCAACTTTTCATTGACTGCAAACAAGCATACGACAATATCGACAGAAAAAAATGTATGCGACAATCCTGGAGCTAAACATATCTACCCCTAATGGTAGTGAACACTGACGAAAATGACAATAGAAAATACAAGGTGTACAGTCAGAATACAAGGAAAATTGACGGAGTCCTTCACAGTCAAGCAAGACTTAAAGCAGGGCGAAGGGCTGCCACACATGCTTTTTAATCTCTGCCTAGAAGGAGTAATTCGCAAAGTAAACATTGAAGCGAACTCAACCCCGTTTAACAAAACAAAACAATTAGCAGGATATACCGACGATATACACTGCCTTACCGGAACACTGTCATACTTTAGAGAAATATTCATATCACGGAATTAGAAGAGGAAGCCAAAGTTATAGGGCTGCAAATAAATGCCGACAACAGTAAGATTCTAATTCAGCCAAGGGTGGAAAGAAGAAGAAGAAATCAGAACACCACCTGGGTGAAATATAACTTCGAACGGGTAAACGAATTTAACTACCTGCGGTCCACAGTCAGTGAAGACAACGATGAAACGATAGACGTACATAGAAAATAAACGCGCCGCAAACAGAACATCTTTCTCGCTACTGCCAGTAATGAAATCCAGATACATCCACAGAAAAACCAACATTAGAATCTACAAAACCATCATGCGTACAGTAGATACGTATAGATGTGAAGCATGGACTATCTTCCAGAAGTCCGTCGACAAGATGGATATATTTGAGAGGAAGGTTCTCCTAAGGATATACGACCCAATCAATGAAGATATGTAATGCATGGAGAATTTGCTGCAATCCCGAGTTGTACGGTCTATATAGTCCAAGAGCTAGTGACAGATTTGCAAAGTGATTTTGCAGAGGATGGGCCTTTGATATATGTTAGATTACTTAAAGCACAACTGATTAAGACTAATCGCCAATTCGAGTCTACTTAAGTTTTAATTTTATGACCTTTTGAACTTGTAGATTTTTTGACCATGAAAAAAGTGATATTGCAGAGGATGGGACTTGGTATATAGGTAAATTGGGTTGCTCCCACCTCATATTCCGATTGCCATCTCGTTTGGAGGTTAGGTTTGAATTTTGGGAATTTTTGAAAATGTCGGTTTGGTCCAGTTGAACAAAGTGATATTGCAGAGGATGGGATTTGGTATAATGGTGAGACAGACCACCAACAGCCCAAATTCGGGTGCCCATCTCATATGTAATCAAGGTTTCCATTTTGGCGGCTTTTGATTTTGTAGCCATTTTGGGTATGACCCAAGTGATTTTGCAGAACCCAAAATTTGGATCATAGGTTCGTGGTATCTACCAAATGCTACATTTTCAATCCCATCTCCTTTCCATTAATATTTTCAGTTTAATTGAGAAAAATTGGTTGATTGACGTCAGAGCAAAATTCTAATGAAGTCCCCTAACTAAATGTTAACTCCTAAACTAATTATCGTAGACCAACGTTATTAGGTTCATATTTTAGTTAAATGTGTAATATCTTATTTAGCAAAAAGAGCAAAAACTTGAGTGATTTCGTTTATCATTATCGTTTTAAAATATTAGGATTTTCCTCACGCTTTTAACTAAATACCTTCTTAACGGAATTCTTTTCTTAATCTATAATATAAAAATGAATCGCTAAATGTGTTGCTAAGCGCAAAACTCGAGAACGGCTGGACCTATTGGACTAATTTTTTTTTCGAATATTCGTTGAAGTACGAGGATGGTTCTTACGGAGAGAAAAATTAAAAAAAATGCCTGAAAAAACAAAAAAATGGTAATTTTAGGAATTTTCACTTCATTTTAGTTTCAATAGCTTCATGGCCTACCTATTGTTTGACAAATGTAAAATTGTCATTAAATTGAATCATTACATTTAATGAAAATTTCAAATTTACGCAGCTGTCAAACAATAGGTAGGCCATGACGCTATTGAAACTAAAATGATCCATGGCGGCCGTCTCAAGAGGGCGGTGTACCACTTTCTTCACAACCACCTCGACATGGGTATCAAATGAAAGGGTATGATAAGTAGAATACAATAAGCAATGTAGTATACAAAATATATCTTTAGATCCATGGCGGCCGTCTCAAGAGGCCGGATTACCACTTTCTTCACAACCACCTCAACATGGGTATCAAATGAAAGGTTATGTTAAGTAGAATACAATAAGCAATGTAGTATACAAAATATATCTTTAGATCCATGGCGGCCGTCTCAAGAGGGCGGGGTACCACTTTCTTCACAACCACCTCGACATGGGTATCAAATGAAAGGGTATGATAAGTAGAATACAATAAGCAATGTAGTATACAAAATATATCTTTAGATCCATGGCGGCAGTCTCAAGAGGCCGGATTACCACTTTCTTCACAACCACCTCAACATGGGTATCAAATGAAAGGTTATGTTAAGTAGAATACAATAAGCAATGTAGTATACAAAATATATCTTTAGATCCATGGCGGCCGTCTCAAGAGGGCGGGGTACCACTTTCTTCACAACCACCTCGACATGGATATCAAATGAAAGGGTATGATAAGTAGAATACAATAAGCAATGTAGTATATAAAATATATCTTTAGATCCATGGCGGCCGTCTCAAGAGGCCGAATTACCACTTTCTTCACAACCACCTCGACATGGGTATCAAATGAAAGGGTATGATAAGTAGAATACAATAAGCAATGTAGTATACAAAATATATCTTTAGATCCATGGCGGCCGTCTAAAGAGGCCGGATTACCACTTTCTTCACAACCACCTCAACATGGGTATCAAATGAAAGGGTATGTTAAGTACAATACAATAAGCAATGTAGTATACAAAATATATCTTTAGATCCATGGCGGCCGTCTCAAGAGGGCGGGGTACCACTTTCTTCACAACCACCTCGACATGGGTATCAAATGAAAGGGTATGATAAGTAGAATACAATAAGCAATGTAGTATACAAAATACATCTTTAGATCCATGGCGGCCGTCTCAAGAGGCCGAATTACCACTTTCTTCACAACCACCTCGACATGGGTATCAAATGAAAGGGTATGATAAGTAGAATACAATAAGCAATGTAGTATACAAAATATATCTTTAGATCCATGGCGGTCGTCTCAAGAGGCCGGATTACCACTTTCTTCACAACCACCTCAACATGGGTATCAAATGAAAGGGTATGTTAAGTAGAATACAATAAGCAATGTAGTATACAAAATATATCTTTAGATCCATGGCGGCCGTCTCAAGAGGGCGGGGTACCACTTTCTTCACAACCACCTCGACATGGGTACCAAATGAAAGGGTATGATAAGTAGAATACAATAAGCAATGTAGTATACAAAATATATCTTTAGATCCATGGCGGCCGTCTCAAGAGGCCGGATTACCACTTTCTTCACAACCACCTCAACATGGGTATCAAATGAAAGGGTATGTTAAGTAGAATACAATAAGCAATGTAGTATACAAAATATATCTTTAGATCCATGGCGGCCGTCTCAAGAGGGCGGGGTACCACTTTCTTCACAACCACCTCGACATGGGTATCAAATGAAAGGGTATGATAAGTAGAATACAATAAGCAATGTAGTATATAAAATATATCTTTAGATCCATGGCGGCCGTCTCAAGAGGCCGAATTACCACTTTCTTCACAACCACCTCGACATGGGTATCAAATGAAAGGGTATGATAAGTAGAATACAATAAGCAATGTAGTATACAAAATATATCTTTAGATCCATGGCGGCCTTCTAAAGAGACCGGATTACCACTTTCTTCACAACCCTATTAAAATGGGTATCAAATTAAAGGGTATGATAAGTAGAATACAATAAGCAATGTAGTAGACTCAATATACCGATTCATGGCGGCCGACGCAAGACCCATGTTCTTTGAGGCATTTTATCTGTGTAAAATTCATATCTCGAAAAATATTAAGTCAATGGATGGTTTTTATTGTTTACTATTGACTTATGGGTGCAGCGTAGGCGCACCGGGTCCCAGCTAGTATCAAATAAAATAATACACATTTATCTAAAATATGAACCTAATTATGTTGGTCTACGTTAATTAGTTTAGGAGTTATTCAAGTTTAAGTAGATTTTAAAAAATATATGTTTTTCTTTCGTAAACCCCCTGTATCTAGTGGGTAGTGGGGATAGGTTCCTCTCTAGAGCTTTTTTTTTCTCCAAATACATCCAATCACCCCTAAAAATATTAGCTACGTTGTCCAACAGAGAATTTATTGAACGTCTGAAGACCCATACAACTTGCGAATTAGGGGGTATGAGTATTTGAAATCTTTAAAACGGAATAACTCATGAATGGAAACTCCTATGGAAAATTTGCTGGGTTTAGGGGTACAACAAATCTCCCGACACTTTTTTTAAAAAAAACTCTAACTAAAAAGATTTAAAAAAAAATAATGAGTTAACATTTAGTTAGAGGTCAATCAGAAAAAAATTTAATTTTTTTTATTTCCCTCCAGGCATCATTACAGCCCTGTGTTAAAGGCAGGGTGACGTGAAATGTTTCTACCTGCATCCCTGTATAATGCGTGTGCTCTCTTATATATTATCTTCAACTTTCTCTTTTTTGCGTTTTATTCAAATGGACCAAGTTTGCTTTTTGTTTTAATTTCCTTCAGTTAATGGGCCGTCCACACTACGCGGACTTAGATCCTACGCGCTTTTCACCGTACGGCCTCTGACAAAAGCGCGCATGAGTTCTGAATCGTGAGCAAATTGAGAAAACAAATCAATTTTTATTTGAAAAAACATACGCGCTTTTGAAAAGCCCGTATTGTGTAGACGTACAATGTACCTTTTTAACCACAGCCTTTGGTCCGCGCAGTTTGGCTGTACTGCCTTTGCCATTAAAAATATCGCAAAAAAGGCATTAAACTCTATATGAAAAAAAGAGGCCAAAGCGCGTATGACCTAAGTCCGCGTAGTGTGGATGCACCATAATGGGCCATCCACACTACGCGGACTTAGATCCCACGGCCTCAGTAAAAAGCGCGCATGAGCTTTAAATCGTGAGCAAATTGAGAAAACAAATCAATTTCCATATGAAAGGCCGTACGCGCTTCTGAAAAGCCCGTATTGTGTGGACGTAAAATGTACCTTTTTATGGGCCGTCCACACTACGCGGACTTAGATCCTACGCGCTTTTCGCCGTACGGCCTCTGACAAAAGCGCGCATGAGTTCTGAATCGTGAGCAAATTGAGAAAACAATCAATTTTTGTTTGAAAAAACATACGCGCTTTTGAAAAGCCCGTATTGTGTAGACGTACAATGTACCTTTTTAAGCACAGCCTTTGGTCCGCGCAGTTTGGCTGTACTGCCTTTGCCATTAAAAATATCGCAAAAAAAGGCACTAAACTCTATATGAAAAAAAGAGGCAAAAGAGCGTATGACCTAAGTCCGCGTAGTGTGGATGCACCATTAAGCACAGCCTTTTGTCCGTGCAGTTTGGTCGTGCTGCCTTTGCCATTAAAAATATCACAAAAAAGGCCATTAAACTCTATATGAAAAAAATTGACAAAAGCGCGTGTGACCTAAGTCCGCGTAGTGTGGACGCACCATAACGTGGTTATTTGAAATGCTTGTTAAAAAAAATTTAAAAAAATGTCTGGGGGTGGGGAGATAACAACAACTATGACCCTGATAGCGATAGTTAATGAGTCTATCATATTTATGTATATAAAAAATAATATTAGTATTTATTATTATGAATACACAAATAAAAAATTTGAAAATTGGAAAAAATAAAATCAATTTATTTATGATAAAAGTATCACTCATTATTTATCTGAAAATGATGTTTTACTTTTATTTCTTCTTCTTCTTTGATCCGTTAGCTGGCGGTCCGAGCGGGACGTGTCCGCAACGGATACGCTGCTGTCGGTGCCGCTTTGAAAAATGCGGTTCCTTACCTAGTTTCTTCGGTCATCATAGTGAACGATTCGGGTCAACTCGGCAGGTCGACCACTCTCCTCCTTTCACACCCTAGGCTTGGGACCATGCGACGGTGGATAGTCCAGTCAAAATAGACGAAAAAACGCCATAATTGGAAGATAATTCCGAAGTTGCTGAAAATTGGAACAGCCGTTAAAAACATTATTATACGTAAGCTGTAGAGACTGCCACGCGATTGGGCGGCTGCAAACTTTTTTATTCAAGGTCGAAGGGTCAAAATATCAGTTTTTTGCAAATATATGCTAAACCGTACGTCTTATCAGAAAATTGTGTTTACAACGTTTGTAGATTAGGCGATTATCTACAAAAAAATATATTATACATTTTCTCGTAGGAATTGCAATTTCTGAGATATTGTCGTTTTAATAAGTTAAAATACTCATATTCTATCATTCCCGACTTGTAAAGGTCATCAGAAGTTTAATAAATCCTTTGTTGGAGTACGCGGCTAATATTTTCAGGGGTGATTCCTGGATATATTTGGAGAAAAAAAATGTTCTACAGAGGGCGGCTATCTCCACTATCCACTAAGATACAGGGTGATTAGGGAAAAATTTTTTTTTTTTTTAATTTACTGAAATTTGAATAACTCCTAAAGTAATTATGATAGAGTAGCCTAATTAGGCTCATCTTTTAGGTAAATGTGTATTCTTTTATTTGGTATAAAGCACAGCAACCTGAGTGACTCCGTTCAAAAAATATATAGGCTCAAACAATGCTTAGAATCTAGACCTGGCAGATTTCTTCGTTTTTCTCAGAAAATTCGTTACTAACAGTACATTTTTTTTTGCTTTTCTGATGCACCAAACTATTACCTACAATATTTCCATATACAATAAGTGTTTATTTTGGGTAGTTTTGTAGGTAGTAGTAGTAGTAGTAGTTTTATCGTGTTTTATCGTGAACAAATAAAAAGTTACTCGTCTTTCAACTGCGGCATAATAGCATTGGTTTGAACCTACATATTTTTTGAACAGACTCACTCAGGCTGCTATGTTTTACACCAAATTAAAGAATACACATTTACCTAAAAGATGAGCCTAATTAGGCTACTTTATGATAATTACTTTAGGAGTTATTCAAATTTCAGTAAATTTAAAAAAAAACAAAATTTTTTCCCTAATCACCCTGTATCTTAGTGGATAGTGGAGATAGCCGCCCTCTGTAGAACAATTTTTTTCTCCAAATATATCCAGGAATCACCCCTGAAAATATTAGCCGCGTACTCCAACAAAGGATTTATTAAATTTCTGATGACCTTTACAAGTCGGGAATGATAGAATATGAGTATTTTAACTTATTAAAACGACAATATCTCAAAAATGGCAATCCTACGAGAAAATGTATAATATACTTTTTTGTAGATAATCGCCTAATCTACAAACGTTGTAAACACAATTTTCTGATAAGACGTACGGTTTAGCAGATATTTTGACCCTTTGGCCTTGAATAAAAAAGTTTGCAGCCGCCCAATCGCGTGGCAGTCTCTACAGCTTACGCATAATAATGTTTTTAGCGGCTGTTCCAATTTTCAGCAACTTCGGAATTATCTTCCAGTCAAACCTCTAATTTGACTGGACTAGGAGTTTTACTTTTATTTAATCACATACAATACCCAACTACTCATTATATCTTAAAAATATACCATAAATATGCTACCAGATGTGTATATACACTCATTTTAACTAAATTTAATATATAAAACTTGATTTTACGGCTTAAGCAACATGCAAAAGCAAACACCATGCATCATTGAACATAACTCATTATGTGTCAAATTTGTCAGCTGACATACGTGAAATTAGTGCTTCCACTACTTACGTATTGCGAGAAACTGAAAACAAAATGGATAAAAGAAATTTAAAAACATTAATTGGAATTGTTGAGAACAAAATTCTAGTAGAAAGTGCGGATACGAGTAATGTCTCCCATTTCGTGCAGAGAAAAATGAAAAATAAATCATTATTGGTTAAATTAATAATGAAAAAGGTAGTAAAACAAAAATGTATGGCAGCACTGACGTGTCTTCTTCTTCAAAATTACAACTGCAAGTATTTGAAAAAGCTGGCAAAGTATGCAATCATTTGCTTTTAAGTTTTAATCATTGAACACTGTGCTTTTGCAAGTTGCTTCATTGAACAACATGCAAAAACAAATATGCCGCAAGTTTGAATCATTGAAAACGCCCATAGTTGAACGTACTATCGGCCTTTTAAAAAATAGGTTTCGTTGTTTGATTGGTGCAAGGCAACTGCACTATTCTCCGAAAAAGGCAGTTCAATTTGTGAACGTATGTTCCGCGTTGCACAACATTTGTATTTCTTTTAATGTTGAGGTTGATAATGATGAAAATTCTGCAGAAGAATTACCTAATTATGATGACAACGTTAACGAAACTGATCTAAATTCAAGTTTGCAGAATGAGGCTCGTAGAATACGTAATAATATAATGAACTCTCTTGTAATAATATAAATAAAATGAAAACAATTTGAAAAATATTTGGTTTTTATTCAAGAACAATAAATTCAATTTTCATAGGTACTTAAAAAAATTAAAAACATTCCATAATTAACTGAAATTCTTATATATCACAAAAAAAATTGAGTCCTACTCAAATAAAACAATTATTTACAACATGGTGTTTTAAATTTCCAAACCATTCGTTGTTTTAGACATTATTACTAACTAACAAAACTTTCTCCGCTTCAATTTCACAACGGATGATAAATCGAATGAAATGTCATTTCCAGCGGAGTTGCCGATGACAATTACGATGGAATTTTAATTTCGAAAATTTTCTCCGTTCCGCTGGAGTTGCCGATGTGATAAGAATCGAATGGAAAAATAATGGAATTAAAGCGGAGTTCCCGATATGAAAAGGATGGAATCGAAACAAAATCGAATTAAAGCGGAGTTCCCGATAGAGCAGAATATCTTCTTTTATTTCATCAATATCAATTCATACTTACCAACACAAATAGTGATTATCCGTAAAAAGAGAAGTCACACGCAAAAACATTGGTCCTTCGAGCCGGATCTGGCCAGCAACTTATCATCAACAAAAGCAATCAACTTAGGTGGCCAGTGATCATAAGACTATTTTCGTGAATCAACTTACAAGAAGCGAAAATGGCCGAACTAAGCAAATTGAAGAAGCAACGGGCTTATATTATTTCAACCATAACAATTTTAAGAAATATTCTCGACAAATGGGATACAGATGCGACTAATCGCAACATTTACCTAGTGAAAACAACCCTTGATACGATTGAAAGGGCTTTTGAGAAGTTTGAAGAACTACAAACTAACATAGAAGAAATTGATGAAACGGAAGAAGGTCGTCGTGTTGAAATTATTGAGAGTTATAATTTGGAAAGAAGTCGAGTACTACAAATACAGGAGCAATATGTAGAGAAAACCAATAACGCTGAAAGATCATCAGGTTCATTTGTGCATAAAATCAATAATTCTGCAGTGATTTTACCACCGATCCCATTACCGACTTTCGATGGAACGGTCGAAAAATGGGCTTCATTTTATAGTCTCTTTAATACGCTCATTGATCAAGAAGATTTGCCAGAAGTAAAGAAATTACAGTATCTGCGCTTATCTCTTACAGGAAGAGCTGCTAAAGTAATAGAAGCTTTAGAGGCTAATAAAGAAAATTACAAAACCGCCTTGAATATTTTGAAAGAAAAATTCGAATGTACAAGTAGAACATTGCGTCGCCATTGGGCAATATTGCGAGAATATCCGAAGCTAGAAAAGGATACACCTTCGGCTATAAACAGTTTAGTTGACACTTTCCAACAGCATACTAGAGCCTTAGAAAATTTAAAGGCACCAGTGTCTCATTGGGACATACCGTTAATTGATTTAATATTATCGAAATTGAACACTAACACGGTATTACAATGGGAATTGTCGTTTACTGGGAAGGAATTGCCTTCATATATCGAATTGCTCAAATTTCTAGAAAGGCGAGCTACTTGCGTAGCAAATGTTACAACTGAACAACCAAGCTACAGGTCTTCAAGACAAGGAAATGAGGCCAATGATACAGCTAAATTTCGTGACCGTTCGCAAACCTTTACGACAATAGATAAAGGCAATAAAAATTTAGGTATCATGTGTCCAATGTGTAATGAATCCCATAGGATTTACACATGCAATAAATTTCGTCAGTTGACAATAGAAAAAAGACAAGAGGTAATTTCTAAAGCTCGTTTATGTTCCAATTGTTTTGGCAAAGGGCATGGAGTAAATCAGTGTAAATCAAGGACATATTGTCAAAGGTGCAAGAGACGTCATAACACATTACTACATATTGAAGTTGATCAGAACAAAATCAATACCATCCCACCAGAAAGGTGCAAATTAGAATCAGAAACATGACTAATGCGGAATGCTATGCCGAGTCAAAGAAACCCAACTAGTTTGGTTATAAACTCGGTGGCAAACGATATTATGGTAACGGCTATGCTAAATTTTCTGGACAAGGACACTTAACCAATTCAATGCCGAGCTTTATTGGACACCTGTTCCACCACCAATTTTATAACAGAGAGTTTAGCCATCACTTTAGGTTTGAAAAGGAGTATCTGCAAGATACCCGTAGGTATGCTAAACGGAACAACAACATATGCAAAGGAGATAGTAATCACAACCATTCAATCATGTAGAAATAATTATGAAAGAACATTGACCTTCTTAATTATACCGACCATCTCTCAAGCAATACCAGAACAACAAATCAAGATCGAAACTGGTTGTATACCAAGGAATCTCAAACTAGCAGACCCTAAGTTTTACCAACCAGCACCAATCGATATCCTCTTAGGAGCAGGAACAACGCTCTCAGTACTATCAGTAGGGCAAATACGAATTCAACTACCAGAGAAGCAAGTGTTCTTATTACAAAAGACATTGCTTGGTTGGATTGTCGGAGGCGCCGCACCGACTATAAAATCATCACGCAAACATCATGCTTGTCATCTCACGACATCGTTACCATTTAACTTGAGCAAATTTTGGGAGATAGAAGAGTGTCCAAGGGAAAACAAGATCTCTTTGGAAGAAGAGCTATGTGAACAACAAACACAAGCTATCAAACACGTCAAACGAACATCTAACGGAAGATATATTGTAGCATTACTTTTCAAATCACAAGTTATTAACTTAGGAAGTTCTTACCAATGTGCACTAAAGCGACTTGAGAGTGTCGAGCGAAAGTTGAGTAAGGATACAAGGCTTCAGAATCAATATAATGATGTTCTGAAAGAGTACTCAACATCAGGAGCATTTATGGATATATCAGAACTAGTTCGACGAAAACAAGAAAGTGAAAATGATAACTATGAGGACCGAGTATCGGAAGTTTCAGTCAATGATTATAATAATTTCAACAATAATGAAGACAATAAGAAACCAGTAATTGCTCCTGAGCAACATCAGCGACAGCAGCAACAGCCTTCAGTTCGTCCAGAACCACCACAACAATCACAGCAGCATAATCAACAGCCAGAGCATCATACTATAGATCAATATTTGTTATCCTGGAATAATTTTCATGGCAATATGTGTAAAGGTTTCCACAGCTTGCAAAAGGATGAGAAAATGGTCGATGTGACTATAGCAGCTGGTGGTAAAATATTTAAAGCTCATAAGCTGGTCCTCTCCGTGTGCAGCTCTTATTTCCAGAAAATATTTCTAGATCATCCATGTAGTCATCCTATCCTGTTTATGACTGATGTCGATAGCAATCATATGGCTGGACTTCTAGATTTCATGTATAGTGGCCAGGTCAATGTGAAATACGAAGATCTACCACACTTTCTCAAAGTAGCCGAAGCAATGAAGATCAAGGGATTACATAGCGAATTACAGCAGAGTACACACGAGACCGAACAAGATCTCCGGGTACCAAAACCTTCAGAAGATGGTGCAACCAGGTACAGTAGCCAATCCCTTAATGCAGGACAAACATCATCGATTTTCTCTAATACAAATGGACCAATTCCCTCTCCAAGCTTAAGCAGCGGCAATACATCACCACTATCATGCAATCCACCAATACCAAGCCCGAACTTCTTAAGTTTTCGTGAGCATATTAGATCACGGGCAGCAATCAACGAAGCATTTTTAAACAACGCCAGCAACAACAATAATAGTCTTTCACCAGAAAAGTATTCAATACAACAAACAAACAGTAGCAATAAAATTCTAGATGGTAGAAAGCATCATAAATACTTTGCTAAGAGGAAAATGCTAATGCAATACAATCAGGATGTTCTTAGAGAGAAACGAAATAGGGAACTTGATGAATTGGAGCTTCAGCAGCAGGAACAGCAGACGTCACAGCCACCAGCACATTGGGCCATGGGACGAGTGATAGAATGTTATCCAGGTAGCGATTGTGTAATTCGCACTCTTTTAGTAAAAACGGCTAAAACCAGTCTAAAAAGAAATGTTCGGAAACTTGCAATTTTACCGATTGAGAATACCTAAAATTAATTAATATTAATAAAAATTTAAAATAAAATAATACCGAAATAAGTTGATCAAATTAATTTCTCAACGGGGGGAGAATGTTGACGTGACAAGTCAAAATAAATGTTGACTGATAAATTAATTAATTTTGAGATGACAGGAAAGCAAAGCATCCTATATATGGCAGTTCTAACACTATAAAAATTATTGTGAAAGTTATGAAAAGCTCGCCTACTAGAATATTACAGCGAGCTTGAATCAAGGAAATAGTGGGGCTTATTCTGCAATCCGTTTCACGTGAAAGAACCACTTCACATGAATTTCACTTCATGTTATTAGGGGCCCATACACTACAAGGTTTTATGCGTACAAACAAGGCGTTCAAACAAAGATTGACAGTGTGTGGTGAATTTGGTTTTTGGTTTTATGTTTGTCACAAGTTTGTCCCAAATATCAAAATGGTTTGATTTTTTCGTGGTTTTATCTGACAGTTCTGTGCATAACATAAAATTTCAAAGGCTATTGAGTCGATTCTGTGATTCACATGATTCGAAAAAAAAGTTTCACCTGGAACAAGTGGAACTGAAACTGTCAATCGTTATAAAAATTAAACTGTCAACCGTTATAAAAATTAATTTGTCAATCGTTATAAAAATAAAATAGTTGTATTATTTGTTAAAAGATCAATAATTTTAATATGACAAGTGTAGAATTGTGGTTTAGCAGTAGTAATAGTGATAGTGATAGCAGTGATGACTTGGAAATAATATCCTTACGACGTCGCCAAATAAGAGACAAAGCAAATCCCTTAGAAATGGGAAATCAGCAGTGAGTGGATTATTCATTCAAATTTAGATACCTTATGTGTAATTACGATTACTTATCCCACAATAGGTTTCGTACCTACTATAGGATTTCAAAAGATTTGTTTAGATATCTTTTACAAAACATGGAAGATAAGCTCCCGCCTTGCATGGCTGCCAATTCTGTACCAAATTTAATTAAACTTACGGCTTGCTTACGTTTTTTCGCTGAAGGATCATACCAAAAGGGTGTAGGGAATGATTTGTACGTTGGCTTGGCTCAGTCAACATTTTCCAAATGTCTATCGCAGATGCTGGAATTTTTCGAATCAGAAATTTGCCCCAAAGAAATTAAATTTCCTACTTCTGAAGAAGAAATAAATTCTATAAGGATTTCGTTTTATAACAAGACTGGATTTCCTGGCGTCATAGGATGTGTCGATGGCACACATGTAAGGATTTTTCCACCACCTCACGAAGTACAACATTTATACTACAATAGAAAAGGCTTTCACAGTCTAAACGTCATGTTGGTATGTTTCTTATATTGGTAATATATTACATTTGTTTTTAAATGTTATTTGTTTCTTCTAGATCTGTGACCACAATTTAGTTGTGAGATATGTGGACGCAACTCACCCAGGATCGTGCCATGATTCCTTTGTTTGGAATGGCAGTTTAATAAATAAGAGCTTACGAGACAAATATGTTGGTGGTGATAGGAGCAACTGGATTTTAGGTAAGCGGTCTCTTATCGTTAATTCTCATTAATAATTAAGTGGTTTCTTGTAGGAGATGCAGGTTACCCTTTAAGACCCTATCTGATTACTCCTTATAGAGCATCAGATGATTTAAGGAAATCTCAATTCAATACGACTCTCTGCTTGGCGCGTATATTTGTTGAAAGGACGATTGGTGTTATTAAAAACTCGTTTCGGTGTTTGATGAGTCAAAGGTCTCTACATTATAAACCAGAGAAAGCTACCCAAATAATAAATGCAGTGTGTGCTTTGCACAACTTGCGTATTAAATTTAATATGGATCTGCAAGAATACCAAGGGGAATTACCAGAAAATGAACAAACAAATCAGCTAGTAGATGAACCCGAGGATGAGCTGCTTGATGCAGGAAGAAGAGTTAGGGATGAAATTATGGGTTCAATTACAAATGTCTGAGAAGCCTCTAAATTAAAAAGAGTCTTACTAAATTAATTATATCTTTCTTTTTAATATATTGCAAAACATATTTAATGCTAAGTATTTCATTTGAATTTTAAATAAAAACTTAAGTTGTTAATGAACACTTCATATGTATATTAACACAAATTAAAAAATTCATTGTGGTTTTAAAATTAATGGAAATGTAATCACTCCAGAAATTCTATACCTTCTAATTCTAATTCTAATTTACGTTTTTGTAATTTGAGAATTTGTATCTCAACAGTTTCCTTTATAATTTGCCTTTTTTCTTTGCGTTCTTTGTACTCTTGTAGGAATTTAAATTTTTTTTCCTTAGAGAAGTATGTTCTCCTGGTATATTTTTCAATAATTTTCATCGAGTTAGATATTTTCTCCAATAAAACGGTTTGCTTTTCAAGAAGTGCCTTTCTGTATCTCTTCCCGCTTTTTGTTGACACGAAATTTATCGTTTTCTTTGTGGAGGGTGCTGGAGGATCCTCAGGAGTACCGCGCTGTTCTATATCTACAGGATCGTCATGCTCAGGAAAAGAATCTTCCTGTTCAAAAGTTTCACTTTGTTCGGTCAATATGTTATTGCGTGTAGCAACGGACACTTCTGATGAAGTACCTGGTTGACTAGAGGATTCCGGGCAATTTTTTATTGATTGACGTGTAACTGCTTCTGCTTCAGGCACTCCAAATACTCTACCTGATGGATGACACACTTTCTCTAAATTAAGCAAATGAATTGCTTTTTCTTCATATTCAGAGAGATGGTGAAGTTTATTGGGTCCACCGCCTGTTGAATTAAATTCCCTTTTATTTTCTTTAAATTCAATTGAGCAATTCCAGGAATTTTTTGTATTTTTTCTCATTTAGTTGCAATGGATAAAGTGTGTTTCATTTAGTTTAGGCTTGCGGCGTCGTACAAAATATCCTTTTATACAAAAAGTTTAAGAGGTAACAACAATTTTATTTCACTAGCATGAGCATAAATTAATGTACTTTGATACTGTTTTTAAACGAAGCCGATACGAGCTCAAGAACATGAGAAATTTTTAATTTGTTTATGAAAATGTACCTATTTTTTATTAACAATCATTTTTTTTTGGTTTTTCTTTTGTTATCTCAAAGTTCAGCCTTTTTTACATTCTTAGTGTAAATTTCAGCCACTTCTGTTAAAAAGAACCCAAAATATGATTTTTTGAAGAAAAAAGTACAAAAAACTTAATTTGTTAATAACATTGTTATTATTTGCAATATAAAAAAATTATTTTACCACGTTGTTATTGACACTTAGGGCTAACAAAAATCATTAATTTCAATAATTTATTTCAAACTTGAAAATATGGGGGGCCACTTCACGAATTCTTACTCGTTTGTATATTTATAACTTCATTGGTCGAGTATTAGTGTTTTGTTAATAAATAACAACCATTCCATTTAATATCTTCTTTTATTTCATCAATATCAATTCATACTTACCAACACAAATAGTGATTATCCGTAAAAAGAGAAGTAACAACTGGATACTATCCTGTTTTATACACAATTAAGCAGGTCTTGGAAAGCTCAAAAAGCAAAACTCACCTCTTACATTTGTGTCTGAGCTGCCCAAAACGAGTTGTGAGTATTTGCACCACATTCAATGATGAGGCTGGCTCCACAATAAGTCGTTTCCTTAGCCGCATCCAAGAAGCTGGAGCTGTCTAAATCTCCCTCATGCGGTAGATAGGCATATCCATCATTGCGCTCTTTCTGTTGCCCAAGTAGGCCACCACAGTGTCAGCATTACTATATTAAGACAACATAAAGGCGTTATGGTCATTATTGACAATTAAACAAGTTCTTGGTTTACCTTCATTTTTGGGATACATCAATCCAAGGCTCCTGTACCAGGACGACATCTAAATCAGCCTTCGAAAGGTGTAAGCAGAAACTGGCGGATGCAGCCTTGCTGTGATGGAAATTAATCAGCGCAACTCTCAAAACTCATTTCAAAATTCCCAACTGTTTTGGCGCACGCCATACTATTGGCTTATGGATTAAGCGAGCCGCACCGGGCTCCAGATACTAAGTTATACAAAGTACCAGTACTATATTCACAAAATGTAAAATTATAAAATACTTTCTAGAAAAGAAAAGCCGAGAAACGTAAATATGTCAGAATGGAAAATAACAGATCTTCGTCACTAGTTCCTAGAAGTAAAAATGCATCATTGCAGTTTCAATTTCGCATCGTCTTCAATATTAAATCTGACCCACGTGCCTCGCTACTGTCGCCATATCCTAAATAAAGATCTTGAACTGTTGACCCCGTCCAAGTTGAAATTTGTTATTTCATTTGAATTCACTCAAGAGTTTTCCCTTTAGTTGAAGGCGTCTGTTTATTTTCCTTACAGCTGACAACAATTCGTATGAAGTCCTCGATGATCCAAACGTCAAACGACCGGTGGTCCTGGGTTTTATTTTATCACATGAATAAACGGCGGTCAATATGCATCATTGTTATTCTAACTCAATGTGATGTGAGCAGGGCCTAATGATGTCTTCTTCCGGTTTGGCTGCAATTCAAATGACTTAACAGTGATTGATGGCGCTGGAGAAATGTCGCCTAATTGATGAAAATAAAAACATTTGGTGAAAATCTACTTCTAAAAGTATTTTAAAAGAACACATTTGCTTAAGCTAATTGCCTTGACAATGTTGTAATACTGAATTTGGGTTTTTAAGCGTCCCTGTTAAATTTTGCATTATAAGTGCGAAAATAAAAGCAAACGCCGACAATTAGAGTGACATTTTTTAAGTACTATTGTTAAAAAGCACAAGATTAGGTGATTTATGGCAAGCCGAGGTAAAGGATAATTAATTGTTGTCAATTAAAAGAGCTGCGCCAGACTTTCCGCATCTCGAATTAAATACTACATAGCTTACTTAAACGATTGGTAAGTCCCTCTTATGGCGCTAATTTTTTCCCAAGTATCGTGTGACCAGCCCGGTAGTCTTAGCTTGGCTACCGCCTTTGGTCTTGGGGGCACTGATTTACCCCTTGTTCCGTTTCTCGGCCACCGAGAGTGTTCTTTACCCGCCCGCTGATCGCTCCGCCACACCCTGCCCTTTAGGATATTAACATACCTTCATTGGGGCACACATAACTTAGGTGCATAATCTCCGAAGGCACGGTCATTTGAATTTAGCAAAAGATTTGCAAAAATAATGTCGTTAACCCTTTTTCCTAGAAAAGTACAACTGAGATCTTTAGTGCTGCACCGTTAGTTCATTTCCTGACAAATTCCACTATGCAATATTTGCATAAAAATCCTTTTGTGAGTTTTAATTTTGACATGCTGAGTACACGGACGTTTTACAAAGAATAAAATCAAAGGCTTAGGTACGATACATTTCTTTTATTCAGCTCTAGTTCCATTGTAAGGACAAATTAAGGGAAGGTAGAAGGGTTAAGGCCTTTCTTTTATGACGTAAACATTTAAACTAGTAGGGATGTGGGTTCGACCCTTTCGGTCCACACGATCAACTTCCCAGTAGGATGGATGTTGAATATTATGATTGGATATTTTAATAATAAATGAACAATAGGCAATATAGAATATATGTATGTATAATACCGAGAATTTGTCACAATTGTTTATCAATATTTTCGCTAAAATGTCAAACTAAATGTGCGCACATACAAGATTAGGATGACGAAAATGTATATAATAAAATGCATAAAATTGCTTATAGCTTCAAAACTATAGGCCGTAGCATAAAAGTTCCAAGCTTTCCAATTTTGTAATAAAAAATTATCAATTAGCTACTTTTTTTAGGAGAAAAAGGTGGTTGAAGTTGAAATTTTAGTGAAGAAAAAAACAACATTTTGACTTTAGCGACACATAACTCTGGAAGTTGGTGGGTTGAAGCCTTAACTTTTACCGTTTCACATAGGCGGGAGTGTTCTACGTAGATTGGAGTCTTATTCAAGAAAATGTAAATAGGGTTACAGAAATACAGGGTGATATGTAAACCTCTACCAAAAAATTTCAAACTGAATGATTTGATATTTGACAGTAATTTTAACAGTTTTCAAAAACTATGTATATCAAAAATTCATCTAGACAGATTAATAGCTAACTAGAAGACGAACATTTAAAAAAACATGAGTACGGAAACTCAAATTTTTGGCCCGTTAGAATAAATTGAATAGAAAAAATTGTATTTTTTTTTTAAATTAGACTTTTTGTTAAAAATTTTAAAAAAAACCGAAAGAGAAATTTCAAAATCCGGCTAGAGGGGTCGATAGGTAAATTCAAGATGAACATTTTAAAAAAAAACGACCTAGAGTAATTTGGGTGGAATATCAAATATCTCGCCACTGTGCGTCGTGGGGCCCGCGATGCCATCAAAAATGGTTAGAAACTATACCATCATATTCCACTTAAAAAGCCAAGCCGCCGTTATTTGTTCGTTGAAAGGCCGTTAATTTTTGCTCGGGTTATTGTATAATTTGTGCATAATAACATAGGTAATCTACCTTAAAGAAATGTCTTTAAAAAGTTAAGGGCGCATAAAAATATCTAAAGCCGGCCCGAATCGGCCTATATTCCATCGCGAATTCGTGGCTTTCTGCATGTCTTTTAGATGAAGTTGACTCCCGCCTCTAACTCACTACTATCAACCGTGGTATTCATAACACAGGTAATTTTGGTTGTAGCATGATTGGTAGTTTGATGTTGGGACCGGGTGCCATGTGTTCAACCTGCCGAATTAATCAGAATCGGTAAACCGAAGAAAAGAGGCAAGAACCCGCATTTTTTTAAAGCGGCACCGACAGCAGTGTATCCGTTGCAGGAACGTCCCGCTCAGACCACCGGCTAACGGATCAAAGAAGAAGAGGAGTGCCTTGAGGGAAGAAGGAATTAATCGCCCAGAGGACCTTTTCGTTTATAATAATAGCGGAAATCTCCCCTCATGGAGAGTCTCTGCCGTTCCCTGATGCTTCGACCTCATTTTCGTCTGGCCTGCGATTTCGTTAAGCTCCGTTCCACTTCTTTAAAGAGCACTTACTGGAGTGTTTTTTGGAGAAAATCCTGCATAGAATGACAGAGTCTCCATGACTCCGGATAGATTCACAATACCCTACCAGGTATCTCTCGTGGCTAAGGCAATGGGGTCAAGGGCGTCGCCAGCCAATGAGCCAGAAGGGGGCAAGAGATTGAGAGAAATATGAATGTACAATGCGCTGGGTGTAATTTAGGTAATAACTAAACTAAATGATGGAATCTTTTCTTCAGCGAAACGTACTTCAAGAGAAGCAATAATTGAGTCCAAGTATGGTGTTTTTCAAGACCTCTTCCAAAACTCTGAAGGTTGTCATAGTGGCCTTTGAGCAGGTGTAAAATACGCTTTATATGCTGCCAACCCTTGACCTTTCTCTCCAAAATGACGGAGACAATAATACACAAGAGGCTTCTGAGATATCTTAAACGGCACCAAACTTAGATGATTAATGGCTTTGGACCAAAAAGATCTACTGGCAACCTCGTTGTTTGCCCAACAGAGCACCTCAACCAAACTATACACCGATTTGGTGAATCTGGCCTGGTTACTCTAGGCATCTCCAAGGCTTTTGATAGAATATGGCACCTATTCTCTTTACTAAACTCCAAGCTATTCATATTGACTTCCTTCTAAACAACTGGATGAAGAGCTTCCTTTTCGGCCGTTCAATCAAGGTAGTATTGGAGGCGTTGAATCCGACCCCCACACTTCCGCAGGTGCTCTCCAGAGCTCAATTCTATCACCAGCTCTCTTCCTAGTTTTTATAAATGACCTGCTCTCAATCCCCTCCAACTCACTCCACAGATTTGTCAACGACAGTACTCTACGTTACTCCTATGGCTTCAATACTGTAGGACAAGTACGCGCCAGACCTTGTCTGCATTATCGTAAACTCTAACGGCGAAACCGTCGCTAAATATCCTAGGCATAACATTAGCCGAAGATCTGCGCCGGAATAACCACATATTCCAAATTTCTAGACAAGTATCACAGTGCCTGGGATTCCTTAAAAGATGCAAATCTACAAGTCCTACATTCGTCCCCGCCTCAAATGCAACTCGTATATTTGAGGTAGTGCCCCGAGAACCCCCTTAGCTTGGCTGGACAAGGTGCAAAGCGCGCTCTCAAACTTATTGGCTATAGCGCCATTTACTGTTCAATTAACTCATTAAGCCGCCGTAAGAATATAGCAGCTCTTGCAAAATTTTACCGTTTTTACCACAACGATTGCTCCACTGAAAAAAGTAACTTCATGCTTCCACGGCAACATTTCTCCCGCAACACAAGACTTGCCTTCTCTTGCCACCATATCCTCCAACACCCACACGACTCCCATTGATCTATCCTATCTTTCTCTCTATCCTTCGAGCTAAGCATTGCACCATGACGTGTACAACATGACGGACTAGCAGTACAAAGGGTCGCACTGTAGCGGTTGCTACTTGTTATTAATTTATGTTCGTTATTGTAGCAAGTTTATTCAACATTCAATTCAGTTCCTGTACTAGTAACTTTTTAGTACAGTGTTTTTAATACGTCAAAAATTATATTTTCACTTCTACTTAGAAATATATTTTAGGAATACTGAATCAGATATCACATACGCTATACGCAGACACTGAACACACAAACGATTTTCAAAAACATAGGCACACAAAAAGTTGTCATGTAAAATAAAAAATAGGAAATGTGTGTGAGTATTAGTTAGAGTTCTGAATTGTTCAAATCCTCCTAATGAAGTCTATTTCAGTTACGTAATAATTTTTAAAAGATTTCAAGTTTGTTAATATTTATCGGTATAAAAGTTTTAATAATAAATAAAAGATATCGAAAGATTTAAAATAAAAATAATTAAATATTAATACAAATAAATGAAGTGCTCATTCTTTAATTAATAATGTTTTGACTAAAGAATAATAATAACCCACACACTTCAACACCTAAGCGTAGGCATAAAAAAACTTGGCTATCAAGTAAAGCTAAGAATAAACAAAATTCTGGGGCATGGAAATGGGAGGCATTCTTTGAGGGGCAACATTTCTTTCACGCGGTAAGATTTTCGAGGCCCCTTGTGATTTCTCTCCCTTTTTCATAGTACAGCATTGGTCACCTTATTGTGCCCTGGCTAGGTAGGCGAAACACCGATTCTTCTTTTTCTTAAATGGCGCTTAGGGACAATGCTTACTGCCCGGACTCGGGCCTCTTGAAGTCTCCTCTTCCAGTCTTCTCTACGTCTTGCTAGCTCTCTCCAGTTTGATATACGAAGTTTTCGTATATCTTCTAGCACGTCATCCATCCACCTATTTCCAGGTCGTCCTACTCTTCTTCTTCCAGATGGTCTTCCATTAAAAATCCTGGCTAGCATTCTTTCTTCTGGAGCCCGTAGAACGTGTCCAAGCCATCGCAGTCTGTTCAATCTTATGTATGTAAATATGTTTATTTCGTCATACATTTGTTGAAGTTCCTCATTTGTCCTAATGCGCCATTCGTTTTGGTTAACCCTTACAGGACCAAATATTCTTCTTAAGATCTTCCTTTCGAAGATTTTAAGCTGGTTTTCTGTTTGTTGGGTCAATGTCCAAGCCTCAGACCCATAGCATAGAACTGGGCGGATTAACGTTTTGTATAGTCTGATTTTACATTGTCTTGAAATGTCTTTGTTTTTAAAGACCGGGACTAGTGCGAAATAGGTTTTATTTGCGGCTACGATGCGTCTATGGATGTCGTCCTTTATATGGTTTTGTGCAGTAAGCATTGTCCCTAAGTAGATAAAGTTTTCTACAATTTCCACAATATAATCGCCACGGCTGATATTTCGTCCTAGCCGATGTCCTTGTTTTGACACGATCATATACATATTTTGTTTTTGTGTCATTTACTCGTAGATTGAACTTTGCTAAGCTTTCTACAATATTGAAAAAGGTTTCCTTTACCTCTTGTGCTTTGCGTCCTATTATGACTATATCATCTGCGAAGGCTAGTATCTGGATGTTCCTTGTGAAGATGCTATTTGCTCCATTAAGCTGTGTTTCTCTCATTATTGCTTCGAAACAATGTTAAAAAGTATTGGTGAGATTGCATCTCCTTGCCGTAGACCCGATTCTTGAGGAAAATTGGTTGAGTTACAACCTCGTATTCTCACTTGTGCTTCACAATTTTTGGTCGTCATCCTGCAGAGATCTATTAATTTTCTAGGGAAACCCATTTAACTCATCTTATTCCACAACTCTTTTTTATTTAGCAGATCGTAAGCATTTCTATAGTCTATAAAAAGAAGATATAATATCAATGTTTTCTTCCCAGCATTTTTCAAGTATTTGTCTCATTATGAAAATAGGCGAAACACCGATTGCTTTTGTTTAATTTATTTTCTTCACCGCAAGTTTTTCGCAGTCTCTACAGTCTGGTTGCAAGTTCATTATAAAGGCCCCCATACACGGTCAAATTGGATGTACATACATCGAAGTGCGGATGTACAACCAAAACTATCGATTGTGGGCCGGTCGGCCGATCAAAATACATTGGGCTTATGGGTTTGATGAAAATCTGGATGTACATCCAATTTGACCGTGTATGGGGGCCTTTAGATATTATTGTGAATCAATATGGCAGCTATAGGTCTATTACTTACCCGTCACATACAAACATAATCATTTTCAAAATTGGTGTAACAATCTGTGGATACTGGTGGAACATAAAAATAATTAACAGAAAATATTTTTGATTTCCATAGAAACACGGATGTAAATGCTTTGTTTTAGAAAACAAATATGTATGTATGTATGTCAAAAATGAAATCAGACCACAATGATCGGATTTTATTACTCTCAACATTACTTACTCTCGCAAGACCGCAACCAAATGGGTTCAATATCTTCTTGAAAAAACTCAAAAAAAATATTTTGTGGCTACGTAAGCAACACTAATTATTGCATCCCCTAATTCCGTTAATCCTTCAACAGTATAACAAAAAGGATCCACGGTTGTCTTAATCAGAAAATTGCCAACAAAAGAATCGGAAGTGCGGCAAATCCTTTCAACTATGTTTAAAACCTCAAATCACAAATACAAAAAAAACGTAAGGATTTCAAAATCTTTATGAAAGATGAAAATTTTATGCTAATGAAGAAATTTCTTAAGAAGAAAAGTCAAGATGTGAAGAACGGTAACTTTCCTTTATTCAGAAGTGGTCAAAAGGACGTTTGATGTCACAAGCTGCTCACAAATTTAGACGTAAATCGCCGCAAAATGATTCTTTGGTTGCTGCTTTATGACTCTTGAATAGAGCCTAGTTTCTATGGATGATTGTAAATTGTATGTAAGTGTATTTTGCTGACTCACAGTTCTCGGATAACGGTATTTCATTTAATAAAAGGATTTTTTAGGATGCGTAAAATTCGGCAACGCAAGGGTATTTTAGAAATGATCCTTGGGATTAGTTGTAAGTCGTGTGATTTAACCTGCGTCTCGACTTGCAATTTATCCTTGCATAAAATATTTTTGCATGACGTCATTTCTGTCAATCAAATATTTTAATGGGCATTTGATTGCATGAAATTTTAATTATGAAAATGTCGTTAACAAGGCAGTAACTCATGTGTGCTAGTTCCCTATTAGTATTGAGGGAATTAGTGTCTGGAAAAAGAGAAAACTGAACCTTATTCTTTTTCCTTCAGATCCTCTCTTCTATATAACTTTGTTTTTCCACAGAATCTCTTTATCATTTATTAATTTGATTATGTCTTCTCTAGTCCACTTGCGTTCCGCCATTTTTACTTGATATGTCAAATTAAATATTGCAGCAAAGATAGCATGCAAAAATGGCATGCTATCTCCTCTCCTCACTACAATATTTCATGCAAGTAAACTCTTGCTGCCATCTGTGGTCTAGATAAGCAATTTTGTTGCAATAACATATTTTATACAAGGAAAAATTGCACGTCGAGACGCAGGGTTAAATTTACTAAGAATAAAATTTTGTAAGTACAAGTTTTCGAAATAATGTTGATTAGAATTCTCGACTTTAGCTTGCATTCAATATAGGGAATCTTACTTACTTCGCGGCCCTAAACCTCGACCCAGTGATGCTTTCCTACCGGTTCGCACGAACCGTTTAACTTAAATCTTATGGTTCGTGCGAACCGCTAGTAAAAATAAATTTATTTTTAAATATTAATTTCCAAATTTGTACACAAATGACAAGTAACTAAAATTTTATTGTGAATGATACAAGTTGTTATTAATTACAATAGGTGGAGTTTGTAACAATAACGCACACAAAATGTTAAAGGCCGTGTTACAATGTAGACGCTGCCGCTGTCGCAGACGCGAAACAAGTTGTTCTGTCAAATTTGGTCGCATTGATTGTAGCTTGCCCTGTTACAATTGGTGTTGCTGCTAAGTGTCACAATCCTAAAAAAATAATTTGAATATTTGTTAATTGAATAAATAAATATATTTTAAGAACATTATATAACCATATTTATGCAAAAAAAAATTTAAAATAACGTTTCCTAACTCACCATTTTGATTTGAATAAAAACCAATACAAACTTCACCGTGTCGCGCACCAAAAGTTCAAAAGTTCTCAGCTTTGAGCAACGCGTCCCGCGACAGCAGCCTGATCAGCGACCAATTGTAACAGTGTTCATCGTGTTTCATACATTTTAACTTTTGACAGCTTTTGCGACTGCGACTACTACTGCGACAGCGTCCCCATTGTAACACGGCCTTAACAAGACATTCGAAATAATTTGAAAATTTTTGAAACTTTAATCTAGTTACCATCGCGATTATACATAATTATGTCAAAGTTGAAACTATTTCTTCGTCAGTTATAAATTTATAGTTCTTTTGTCTAGTTTAGTTATTACATGTTATTTCATAGTTTTTCTATAATAAAAAAATCTTCATATATTTTTAAAAAATTGCAAAAGGTAAGTGCATTTAAACATTTTAATAATTTACTCTACAAAATTTATTTTTGACTTCTAACTTTTTTTGAAGATGAAGAAACAAAATGTGTTAACCACATATTTTTCAAAAAAAATAAGAGAAACATCAACAACTGATAATGGCAGATCGTCAGAATTACAGTTAGAAGCAGAAACAAGTTCATCAACTTTACAGGAACAAACTTTAGAGATATCTAGTTCTCAAAATGACACCAGTAACAGTTTACCGAACTGTTGGAATGCGAATCAATTGGAACATTTTAAAATGAAATATGATGGTCTATTTGTCATAAATCAGAAATTGGGATGTGAGTATTGTTCTAAAATGAATTCAAATTTCATATCACAGGAATGGAAAGAATGTAAAGTGAGCGTATCGGGAAAAAACAAAATAGTGCAACAAGCATCTTTAAGGAAAAAAATGAGCGAACATTTTGCTTCAAAAGCACACAGTCTAGCTGTTGAACATAAAAAACTTCTTGAAAAGCAAACTTTGACAACATGTATCGATAAGATGAACGATAAATTTATTAATTCTACTATAAAAGTCTTTAACACTGTTTACAGCCTAGCGAAAATAAACCGTCCGCTTTCAGACATAGAAAGTGAAATTGAACTTCAAGAAAAAAATGGTTTGGACATGGGAATTGGTCTTCATTCTCGACATAGTGCAACCAAGATAGTAGAACATATCGCAAAAGAAATAAAAACAGAAATTTTTACTTCAATTATTGAGAAAAATTTAAAAATTTGTATTATTATTGATGAAGCTTCCACCATTTCTAGTAAATCAACGCTCATAGTTTTTGTTAAAGTGGAATCATCTATAATAAAATCCTCTGAAATATCTCCAGTAATTTTCGTAGATATTGTTGAACTTGAAGCACAAGATGCAAAAACTATTTTCCAAAGTTTGTTGGGCGTATTGCTTGCTGTTGGATTTGATACGAATTATTTAAAACTGAATTTAATAGGATTCTGTTCGGACGGTGCTAGCGTTATGCTTGGCTGTAAATCTGGAGTCAGTGTAAGGATCAAAGAGATTTTTCCAAACGTTATTATTTGGCATTGTCTGAATCACCGTCTGCAACTTGTTTTAGATGATTCCATAACCGACATCAATCAAGTTAATCATTTTAAAATTTTTATGGGCAAAATATATAGTATTTTTCATCAATCTAATAAAAACCAAAAAGAATTGGATAATATTTCTAAGGATCTTAGTTTGAATATAGTTAAAATAGGAAGAGTATTGGGGCCGAGATGGGCTTCATGCAGCCTAAGAACTGCTCTTGCTGTATGGCGCAGCTACCCTGCTTTGTATACGTTCTTCTCTAACTCTAACCAAAAGTTTTCTGGAATGGTAAAACGACTACAAAATAAATGTTTCCTAGCAGATTTAGCTCTAATGATTGACATCCTCGAGGAGTGCTCTCTACTGTCCAACGCCCTTCAAGCTAGAGATATTAACATTGCCAGAGGAGATCAATTAATTAAAAGAACAATTAATGTATTTCAAATTCTCAAAGAACGTCCAGGTTCTTATGAAAAAAAAGTGGATGAAGTGATTAATTCTGAAGCATTCAAAAACATTACCTTTGTCGAAAACAAAATTTATGGAAATCTTCCCCGAGATTCTCTTATTAATAGTATCATAAAAAATATGAAATTAAGACTAATGGATTGTTCTGAAGTACGATCAAGTAACGAAAACAAAAATATTTCTAACAGCAACATTCATGAGTTAGCAAATTTGCTAGAGCCGAGCACTTGGAAAATTGAAGATATTGTAGTTCCGTGGATAGAAGCCGAGGAGAAATTTGAGGAATTTCGAAATGTTTTTAAATATGACATACAAAAGAATTCTTTCCGTAATTATTTAGAAAATGTAATAAGCAATTGCAATCACGAAATTAGTAATATTTCAGAAAATATTCAAAAGGCGAAAAATATCGTTAATACAGTTGCCGTTAGCAGTGCTGAAGCAGAAAGAGGATTTTCATTGATGAACATCATAATTACGGATAGAAGAGCCAGATTAACCATCAAGACCTTATCAAATTTGATGACATTAAACTTAATTGGTCGCCCACTGGAAACTTGGTCTGCAATTCCGCACGTAAAAAGTTGGTTGAGGAATCATAATTCGGCTGATGATACCAGGGTGAAAAAATGTAAACCCAAAGAATACAGTGAAAATCAAGTAACTATTTGGAAATATTTAAAATGATTTAATTAATTTCTAATTAATTTAAGGATTTTTAATTTTTATGAATTTTTTTTTATACATACTAAGTTTCAGTCTTATTTAAATAAATATTTGTTTTTTTTAAAATTAATAAATTAATAAATAAAAGTGTTTTCCATGCTGTTAAATTTTTTTAGTCTACTTGGTATTTTCGTTGCAAAATAATTCAACTGAGAACCGGTTGATAAAATTTTGGGAAAGCATCACTGCCTCGACCATAATCCAAAGCCATCGAAAATATGTATAACTACCAATTATCAGCTCCATCCGAACGACCTAGATCGCCTACTCACTGAAAGACTGTGTTTACTCTACATCTATGTTTCGATAGTGCTAGTAGTTGTCATCCTTGTAGGGTCTCCGTAAAAGCTTTCCGTTTGAACACAATTTAGAAGTTAAAGTGCATTTTGCAGAGCACCTGCAGTTATCTACTGGTATACATATCTCCTGGCATTTCTTTGTATTTCTCTGCTATTTTGGGCTTCGTACTATTTAAGCTGCTTTCACTGGATGCCCTTCAGCGCCATTTACATAATTCTCCCAAGGAGAATAATTCTGTTTTCCGGTGAACTTAAAAAGTAAAGGCCGTAGCATAAAAATTGTCTGGACATTATTCATAGAAAACACTCCCAGCTTTCTTATTCTGGTGAAAAAAATTCTGGTTGACTAATTATTTTTTGGAGAAAAAGGTGGTTGAAGGTGACATTCCTGTTAAAAAACAAAATTTTGACTTTGACGACTCATAACTCTTAAAGTTGGTACGATGGTACCGTCGTCTTTATAACTTTAGATAGGTGGGAGTATTTTGCGTACACTGATACCTTATTCATGAAAATAGGTTATGGCGTTACAAAAATACAGGGTTATATTAGTTATTTTTCCCGAAAAAAAAAATAAATAGCATTATTAACACCTTACCACAGTTATGGGATATAACAACTATACAGAAATTCAACACTCATTTTAGCCGATAATCTGAAATACTTTTCTTTTGCGCTGGGCCTGGGGCAATTTTGACCCACCTCCTTTTTATTTTTCCAAATTGTTGTAATGAAATTAGTACCTAAAACAAAGACAAGTCCTGTAGAATAGAAAAATAATACACAAATCATACAGCTTTTTCAATTTATTTCCTATCAAGTGCACTTATCAATTTGATTTTTAGGTGGTGTCCACTGACATATAGTAGGTAATGGACTGCTAAATAAGCAAAATCCCATATAAAAAGGTGGCACCAAAAACTATTGCTGACTCGCTCCCACGTTAAATTCCTATGAACTGTAATCGTCAGCGCATATAAGCGATGTAATAAGAAAAAATAGACAAGTATAGTTTTCGTTCTTCTGCCTCACTCTTGAGCTATTTTAAAAAGTCCGTTAAACAGGGAAAATTACTGTCACAGTTTTGGAATAAATACATTTATTTAATGAAAAAACTGCTAATAAATAGAAATGAGTGATGGAAATTAATTTCTATTAATTATAACAGACATCTTATCACTTATTTTCGCCTAAATTCGAAGAAAAATTTTTTGTTTACATGAAAAAGGTTTTCTATTTCTGGAGAAAAATGGTGCCATTCAGCATTGTCAATCAGCAGTCCATTACTATATGTCAGTGGTGGTGTCAAAGTCGGAACGCGACACCATCACCGCAATAATCTGTCAGTGAAAAGTTGCCCCATACCGCAAAGCCAGTGTCCGCACCGCCATTGCGCGTGTATCTGCCAGTATCTTTAAGGCTCAAACAGAACCAATCCGTTCCGTTCGTTTTTAAAGGTTGGAAATTTGACATTTCCATAAACTTTCCATGAGACGAACGGAGCGGCAACCATATTCAAGCGGATGGAATGTCAAAAAGAACAGGAAAACGTGCGGAACGGAATTGTTCTGTTTGAGCCTTAGGCTTCCCCTTTCATATTCCGGGTCGTACGTCTCTGCCGCCAGAATATCGATGGGAGTTATTTCTGTTATGACAGGTGATACTTCATCGGACGTAGTACGGTATTCGCAGCCAGTGCTGCCAGATCATTAGTGCGTTTCTCCTCTGAGTGCCCTACAGATAGCTCTATATTCCCCTAAATCTCGCTACTTCTCCGCTAATATTTTGAATCATATACTTACATCTTTGGAGCGAAGAAATAACCAGCCTTAGGCTTCCCCTTTCATATTCCGGGTCGTACGTCTCTGCCGCCAGAATATCGATGGGAGTTATTTCTGTTATGACAGGTGATACTTCATCGGACGTAGTACGGTATTCGCAGCCAGTGCTGCCAGATCATTAGTGCGTTTCTCCTCTGAGTGCCCTACATATAGCTCTATATTCCTCTAAATCTCGCTACTTCTCCGCTAATATTTTGAATCATATACTTACATCTTTGGAGCGAAGAAATAACCACATCGTAGTATCTTCTTCTTCTTTAACGGCTCTACAACCGGGATCCGGTCCTGGCCTCGCGCAACTGTTCTCTCCACCGGTCCCGATTCTGAGCCGATGTCATCCAATTTGGCATCCCTAAACTCTGAGCGTCCTGGTCCACGCCATCCTTCCAGCGAAGGTTGGGCCTCCCTCGCTGTCGCACCCCATAGGTCTTACCGCAGAGAACTTTACGAGCAGGCTCATCTTCACTCATACGAGCTAGATGCCCTGCCCACCGGAGCCTACCGAGCTTTATTTTCTTCACAACATCTATGTCGCGATAGCGCTCGTAGATCTCGTCATTGTAGAGTCTCCGGAATCGTCCTTCCTCACATACGGGGCCAACAATCCTCCGAAGTATTTTCCTCTCAAACACGCCCAAGAGGTTTGAGTGCTTTTTACTAAGCACCCACGTTTCGGATGCATATGTGAGAACGGGTAAGACCATCGTCTTATATAGTAAAAGTTTAGACGTTATGGTTAGATATTTGGATTTGAAGAGCCTTGACAGACTATAGTAGGCTTTGTTGGCTTTTAGCAGTCGTGCGCGTATTTCTGGTTCCATGCTATTGTCGGCTGCTACTATTGACCCAAGGTAGGTAAATGATTTTACCACGTCAAACTCGTGTTCCGCTACCTTGATTGTGGGACCAATGTTAGGTGTTCTTCCAGACGAGACCACCATGTACTTTGTTTTGCTTTCGTTAATGTGCAGTCCCAGATTTCCTGCCGCTTGCTCAATCTGAGTGAAAGCTTCTTGTACAGCTGTTGTTGTTCTTCCAATGATGTCAATGTCGTCTGCGTAAGCCAGTAATTGGGTGGACTTGTGGAGGATTGTACCCCTTGATGTCACGCCCGAATCTCGGATCACTTTCTCCAACGCCAGGTTGAAAAGGAGGCAGGCCAGACCGTCCCCTTGTCGGAGTCCATTATAGATGTTAATTGGTCTGGACAGTGTTCCGGATACCTTTACTTGGCTTGACACATTGATCATGGTCAACCTACATAGTCTTGTCAGTTTGTTGGGGATGCCGAATTCCCTCATGGCTTTGTAGAGTTCTACCCTGGCTATGCTATCATAGGCGGCTTTAAAGTCTATGAAGAGGTGTTGAATTGAGTTTTGAAACTCTAGACATTTTTCCATAGCCTGCCTTAAGGTGAAAATCTGATCAGTCGTTGATTTGCCTGGGCTGAAGCCACACTGGTAATGGCCTATGATGTTTCTGGCGTATGGGGCCATCCTGTTTTGTAGGATAGCGGAGAATATCTTATACACGGTACTCAACAACGTTATACCGCGATAATTAGTGCACGCTGTGATATCTCCTTTTTTGTGTACCGGACAGAGGATGCCTTTTCTCCAGTCTTCTGGCATCACTTCCTGCTCCCATACTTGCACAATTAATTCATGAATCGCTTGGTGTAATGTAGGCCCTCCATATTTAACCAGCTCAGCTGCGATGCCGTCTGCACCCGAGGCCTTGTTGTTTTTGAGCCGGCTGATGGCTCTGCTAACTTCTTCTATGCTTGGTGGCGGCAGCATAGCATTGTCATCAGATATTGGTGGAGCCTCCGAATCCTCAGTTAGCTCGCCATTTAGCAATTCATGAAAGTGCTCTTCCCATCGCTCCAAGATGCCTTTAGGATCGGTGATCAGATTCCCTTCTTTGTCCTTGCAGTATGTGCAACGTGGTGTGAATTGTGTCATACTGCGGACTCTTTGGTAGAACTCCCGCGCCTGGTGCGGCCGTCGTTCTCTGTACTGTTCTAGCTCACAAACGAGATTTTTTTCCCAGGCTTCCTTTTTCCGTCTGTGAATTCTCTTTTCTTCTTTTCTGAGCTCTTTATAGTTCTCTTCGCGTGCCCGTGTTCTCTGAGACTGCTGCATGGCTCGGTACGCAGCATTCTTACGTTCAGTTGCCAGCTTGCATTCATTATCGAACCAGTCGTTCCGATCTTTACGACTTCTGCCTAAGATGGAATCAGCAGTACTAATGACAGTATTTTTAAGGCGGGTCCAGTTCTCTTCGACGCCCGGCATCTCATCCCCAGGACTTAGGGCGAGTTCTAATGCATGACCGTAGCTGTTTCTGGCCATTTCATTGCGTAGTGCAGCTGTGTTGATTCGAGCCTGATCAGCGGATACAAAGCTTTTCAGCGTTGTAATGCGCTCTCGGAGCACCATACCAACAAGATAGTGATCCGAGTCGAAGTTGGCACCTCGGTACGTTGGTACCGTCATCAGACCCGAAAGGTGGCGGCGGTCTATCAACACATGATCTATTTGGTTGCGAGTGGCTCCATCAGGAGATACCCAGGTGGCTTTATGGATATCTTTACGCGCAAATCTAGTACTTGCAACGACCAAGTTCTTACTTGCTGCCATCTCTACAACTCGCTGTCCATTGTCATTAGTGTTTTCATGCAAGCTGTGGTTGCCGACATATTGCCTGTATATGGGCTCCCGGCCTACTTTGGCGTTCAGATCTCCCAGTATGATTTTTACATCATACCTGGGGCAGGCATTAAGTTCCCGTTCAACTAATTCGAAGAATTCTTCTTTATCATCATCCGGGGACTCTTCTGTAGGTGCGTGAACGTTTATGAGGCTGATGTTCTTAAATTTACCTCGCACACGAAGGGAGCATAGCCTTTCGTTTATTGCTTTAAAGCCGATAATGGTAGGCTTCATTCTTTTGCTAACCATAAAACCTACTCCTAGAACATGGTGTTTTGTATGACAGCTGTAATATACGTCATACTCAGGTTTTTGCAAAACACCATTCCCTGTCCACCTCATCTCCTGAATGGCGGTAATGTCAGCTTTATACTTTGACAGGGTATCGGCTAGATGTTTTGAAGCTCGAGTTCTGTACAGAGTTCGAACGTTCCATGAAAAAATTCGTAAATCGTTTTGCCTTTTTCGTTGCCGTGGTCGTCGTCGTTTATTCCAGTATCCGAGGCATGTTGCTCGTTCCGTAATAATTGTTTTTTACGGGTGAGGTTATTAGCCTCACGCCAACCTTACTTGGAAGGGACTAGCCCGATCATATTAGCCTATCCTCTCTCATAGAATAGTTACCAGTGGCCACCGCTAGGAGGTTATGATCGCACTTCCATCAGTCCGAAATAGTTACGGCACGTGCATGTTATGCTACATGTTATTCCCCCTATTCCGCTGATGACTGACCACCACATCGTAGTATAGTTTAAACAAATTAACGTTTCAGTTAATTTCTTTTTCAGATATTTGCTTTATTATACATTTTTTAATTATGTATAACATGCATGCATTAAAGTTGTATTCAAATATCAGACGTCACAGTTAGGGATATGGAATCGGTACTTGAAGCTGGTGACATATCCAAGCGTACATGCATTGCATTCAGAGGCTCCATGATATCCGTCGAATTTCCTCTGACACATAATTACATGGTTGCGATCCGTGCCGGCTTTCACACATAGCCCGAAAATCTAAGTAACGTGTTCATGTGTTTGTGTGCTTATGCTTGTGTGTGCTATCTCGAATGCGGCAATGCAGAAAAAGTTGAAAGTAGCCCGACCTTTGCATGGCATGCCTTCCATTCACGGAATATTCCGTCAGCTCGCATTTGAATACACACACTTCTATATTATCTGTCAACGAATGCAATGTCACCAGCTTGATTCTTTACCCATATGAGTATGTGGCTGTCGATTTTGCTGATAATCAGTACTCGATACTTTTGACCGATAATTTGTAATCATATCAGTAGAATCGAGTACTAAGTCAGAATTCAAGCTAACTGAGTTTACCTCAGGCGTGAGTATTTTCCATATAAAGGCTTTACACATTAGAAGTATTTTGCCGTCTCAATTAAGGGCCTTAAACATCCCTAAACTCTTCTTAACAGAGGCACAAAAATATGTCCTAAACGCAAATTGAAGCTCTTTTTTAGTACAGTTTGTATGCTTTTCTATCTGTTGCACGAACGTGGATTCCAGACAGAGAACACGCTTACAAATCTCTGTGCTCCTGTGCTGAGCTCCAATTTGCGTTTGGGATGTAAACGGGCTTTTATAGATTTGAATTAATATCCCGTACAGAGTAAAAATCAAACTTTCCAAAGCGGTACGCTTACAGTTTTTTATATTAAAGGGAGAAAAATTGGGGCTTATAAAAATAAAGGGTGCCATTAAGTATACTCATAAGACAAGTTCACGTTCGATCGAGTAGGTTGCATTGGACGTGGTGGGTTATTAGTTGAGGAACCCCTTGGTAAAGCGACACTCGCGTTTGGAATGGTCAATTACATACGAATACATTCATATCTGTAATAAATTCATGCATACCCCTAGCGGGCGCATTTCTAGAATTTATTGTTTTTAGCGAAAGCGAGCGTACCCATGTGGCAAGCACATTCATTCACTATTCGCAGCTTTAATACCCTTTGCAATGGTGAATGCCCTCTCTAGCTAGGCTTTTGAAAATGGCAACGACAACAAAGCGGTTGCGAGTTTAGAAATGTGCTTATAACTAGGCTCACCCCAGCATCTACTCTTTCAAGAACTCGCCTGTAGATCGTACATTTTTTATTTCAAAACGGCGAAGAAGGATCCATTTGTTGATCATTTCATCAGGCTCGATACAAAGGTCTTTAAATTCCTAGGCCAAATCTTTTATGTCTTATTTTTGAAGCTGAGGTAGTAAGCATGCTGATTTTCTTTAAACGAAAGTTATTCTGTGGTACTTTTTTGCATTTCTTCCGTTAGTTTGATCAAAATATCGCTGCATCGTTGTTTGACTGGAAACAGATCGCAATTTTTACTGAATTCATTGATATCATATCCATAGTTGATACATTCGACCGACATCAAGTAGCTACGAAATGGAAATTCAGTGAACGAGTTTCTGTTGAATTTCGATTCGAATAAATGAAGAATATATGTACGTTAAAATTGCCCTGTCAAGCTCAGAGATTATTTTCCTCCTATCAACCGAGCTGCCCAAAGCCGCTTCCACACTGGGGCTGCATAGTAGTCCATTCAAAACGCGCGTTATGGTGTTCCAAAATAACACCGTTAAGAAAATCGAACCCTACACGTTTTTGGGGTCGCTGATCACGAAAATCGAGGTCCCACGGTCCCAAAATTATGGCGTCACCCCTAAAAATGCAAAAAACACCCCTTTTTAGGGGGTTTTCGCGATTATTTCAGTAATAATGAAAACTAATGCGATGAAATGCACTTTTTTTTTAAATATTTATTTGTGAAGGTGGTTGATTTGTACTAAATTAAGACGAACTTTATGATAACGGGTAGTCCTAAACGGTTGAAACTACCCCTAAATTGGCGAAAAATGGCAAAAATTGTAAAAACAAATTTTTTTCCCAAGTTTATGCTTCAAATTCGATTCTGACTTCATTTTTAAAAAAAATCCTTTTTGTATAATCGTACATCACATTACACTCCTCACTAAATTAGTTTATTACTTTAATTTCCAAGTAACTGCAATTAAAATTTACTAAAAAACAAATTCGGGTGCAATATCTTAATTTTATTACTTTGCCTCCGTTTTTACCTGCCTAAATGTCATTGTAAAAAAACGAACCACTCCATTAATCAGAAGTACCTCAAATAAATTAGGGTACATATTTCGCAATTATTGTGTGATTGTCGTTTTTACAAAAATGCAGAGTTTATTTAAAGATTCCACGAAATGAAATATTTCTCAATATATTTTTTTTTCTCCACCCCTAAGGTTTAACCTCTGTACAAAGGGGTTTATAGTGAAATGTTCCAAATGTTGTTATGATTACAAATGGAAAATAAAATTTTAATGTAAAACAATAAATTTTAATTTGTTTCAATTACAATTTTAATGTGTGTAATACCTTTTGACCCAAATTTCAAACAAAAAGCAAAAAAAAAAAATTTTGTAATGTAGTTTTAACCCCTTAAGGGTTGAAAATAATTAATTTTTGCCTGACAGTACGCCCACAATCGAATTTGAAGCATAAACTTGAAAAAAAAATGTTTACATTTTTTTCCATTTTTGGCCGATTTAGGGGTAGTTTCAACCCTTTAGGACTACCCCTTACCATAAAGTTCGCCTTAATTTAGTACAAATCAACCACCTTCACAAATAAATATTTAAAAAAAGTGCATTTCATCGCATTAGTTTTCATTATTATGGAAATAATCGCGAAAACCCCCTAAAAAGGGGTGTTTTTTGCATTTTTAGGGGGGACGCCCATGTTTTAGGACCGCGTCGTGATCAGCGACCCCAAAAACGTGTAGGGTTCGATTTTCTTAACGGTGTTATTTTGGAACACCCCCCCCCCTAGTTTTCATTGAACTATATTGTAGGGGTAGTTTTAACCCCTTAAGGGTTGAAAATAATTTATTTTTGCCTGACAGTACGCCCACAATCGAATTTGAAGCATAAACTTGGGGAAAATTTTTTTTTACAATTTTTCATTTTTCGCCAATTTAGGGGTACTTTCAATTCTTTAGGAATACCCCTTACCATTAAGTTCGCCTTAATTTAGTATAAATCAACTACCTTCGCAAATAAATATTAAAAAAAGTGCATTTCATCGCATTAGTTTTCATTATTACTGAAATAATCGCGAAAACCCCCTAAAAAGGGGTGTTTTTTGCATTTTTAGAGGTGACGCCATAATTTTAGGACCGCGGGACCTCGATTTTCGTGATCAGCGACCCCAAAAACCTTTAGGGTTCGATTTTCTTAACGGTGTTATTTTGGAACACCCCCCCCCCCGCGTTTTGAATGGACTATAGGAGGCGTCTTAAAAGGACGCGTCGGTTTGCCGTGGCTCCCCCATGATGTTGTCAGCATTCTCGAGAGTGCTGCGTTGAGGGAGAAAGTTTTTCCCAACGTGCTCCCCAACGGTGCCACTAGGGCATTTTGAAATTTTTTGGTAGAGGTTTACATATCCCCCATATCATATTTTCATGAATAAGGCAGCAATCTACGCAGAATACTCCCACCTATCTAAAACTGCAGGGATCTAACCCATCAACTTTCAGAGAAGTCAAAGTCAAAATTTTGTTGTTTTTTTTTTGACTAAAATTTCAACTTCAAATACCAAAATTGGAAAGCTTGGACAATTTTCTATGAATTATCTCTGCACAATTTTTATGCTGCGGCCTGTACTTTTGAAGTTTAAGCAATCATACCAACTTAAATTTCATTTACATCGATTTCCAATGAACATACTTATTTTTTATGATTCAAAGGCCGTTGTGTTGAAGTAATATCATAGAAAAACAAACATTCGTCCTTATAGCAAAAACAAACTGCTCTTCTCCATTTGAACCAACTATCCAAAATGTACTACTAAAAAAGAATAACGGTAAACTCAAAAAAAGAAAAGGAAAAGAATAAGGGATGGGTAATCTACAGTAAAGGATCAAATGTTTTGTGAAAAATCCCACAATTCGTGGCCCGATGTAAGCACCTGCGGATTAGCTGTGGCGCGTGCAACATTCTTCATCTCATGCGGGGGTTTGTCGGGATAATATGAATTGAGATCAAATAAAAAATTCGAAAAATTAATTCATTTTAGTAAGGCGTTTAATGGCTCATTAAAAAGGTAGAAAATTGTGCTATTTCAGGTATTTTAATGAACTTTTATGTTACCTATACAGAAGAACTTTTTCGTCGTTAAATTTCACGTTATCACAGTCTAGTCTAGTAAAGATAGGAATTTGCTTCAAAAAAGGTTTTCCGTGGAGACTGCTGAAATCCTGAAAGGTACTACTGTTACCAAGCTACACAATTGTATTACCTTAAATCACAGAACTCCCAGCAAACCAAACTTGAAGATATCTTAACGAATTCGTTACGGAAATTCGTATATTTCGTGTATTCGGAAAGAAAAATAAAAAAATATATATATATATATGGGACATTCCTGGTCAAATCGGACAAAATTTTTCGACTCCCCTTCGTTTTGGCTGAAATTTCACAGGGACTTTGGGCAACTATTTAAAACTACAAAAAAAAAATTTTTTAGAATTTTTTTAACATTCTGTGGACAAAAAAATTAAATGCGGTTTTTAGGGATTTTTACGAATTTTGACTTTCTTTCTCCGATTTTGACTCTATATCTTTCGTTGGGGCCGACATTTGTGATAGGTTTTAGATGTTTTCAGGTCAGAGGGATTGTTTACAAACCACCAGTAGCAAATTTGCTGAAAAACATAAACATATTTTCGAATTCAAGGTCAAAAGGTCAAAAAATAGTAGAAAAAACTTTTAAACTCAATTTCTCAAATACCCCATCTCGAAAATGGACGTTTTTGGTGTCAAAATGTTCGGGAGAAGTCACTCTAACACCTCGATCAAAAATCTCGATGGGCTCTTAAGGATTTCGAAAGTTATGAGTATTTGTTTATAATCTTTAATTTTTTACGATATTTATTGAATTTTTTGCCCTGGATATAGTTGAAACGTCATCAGTTTTCACCAAAACTTGTATAAAGGGTTTTTTTTGGCGGCAGATTACGATTTGTACTCAGCCGCCTCCGTTGGGATAACCCTCTTATTCTTCCGTCTTACGAGAACAGGCTTAAATTAATTAACTTAAGCTCTCTCCATAAGCGTCGCGAGTTTGCTGACGTTATTTTCGTTCATCGGCTACTTAATGGTAAGGTCGACTCAGGTTTCTTGCGTAGCCTTCCTTCGTTTAGAGCGAATAATTATAACCTGAGGGGTGACCCTCTGTTGCACATTAATTCCTCTAATACGATTTTTTTATGTCAAAGAGTGGAGTCTCAGGAAAGGCCCTTTTTACTGTTGACAATCTATTTTCTTCGTATAGAGTGCAATGTCGAACAGCAGCTCAAGTCGGGGAGGAAGGAACTGCCACAACCTACCCGCGATATTTATTTTTCCACTTACTCCCAACCATTACTATCGCGACTTTGACATCGGGGTATCGAGGAACAACTCGCTGGAGTGTTATGCCTCCTGAAACGAGTTGAATCTCTTCAACCAACCGATGGCATGCGCTTTTTGGTGGAGCGGGGAAGAGTTAAGGAAGGATATGCCAGGAGGAATCAGACATATAAAGAGGAAAGTTATGTAGGTGGAAAAGGAAAAGTTATGCAGGTGGACCGTGGGGCTGGCCGGGATTTGAACCCGGGTCCTCCGGGATGGTAGCCAGACGCCTTACTCCCCAGGCTGCCGCAACATGAGGCAAGTATGAACCTGTTAATCACATGCTTATTAATGTCAATAAAAGCATTAGTGTTTTTAGCATGCCAGCAAGTGAAGTTGCTCTGTCGCCAGCTGTCTTTTATGTTTTTTTCAAACACAAGTTTTTTTTACCTCATTTGCATATCCGGCATTGTGTCTTGTATTGTGGAGGTGTTATTATTTTATAACTAAGTAAATGAACACATTACTGGATCTCAGAGGTAGTGGCTTTTAGCTTCCTAAAGCCTCAATTATAGACTATAATTTATAGTGAACGCAACGGAAAACAACGTAATGGAGTGTCAACGAAATGGAATTTTGCTGGTTATACTGACGGACTCGAACGTATGCAAATGTCACCTTTTTCAGCAATGTTTTGCCAAAGTGATTTATGCTTAAAATTTTGATATCCATGCAATTTTTTATTATAAAGAATTTCATTATCTTCCACTTCATTTATAAATTTTTCAACAAACTCTGACGATATATTGGGCTAAATAATAAATGTCAAAATTAGTTCTTTTTAATGGTGCTTTTGACACTTCAAACCCTCGGTTCTTTCAAGTTCCAAAGTCTTGAAACTTTAATCCGGTCCGTTCCGTTGCGTTGCGTCCAGTATAACCACTTCAATACAATTTCTCTGTTATGAAACTCGTTTTGACATTTCAATCCGGTCCGTTGCGTTGCGTCCAGTACAAATGGGGCTTAAGAATAGCAAACAAAACTTGCCCCCAGAAGAAAAGCCCGAAGAAAAAGAGATTGACTGGGAGTTTTGGCAGTAGACAGCGAAGTGAACGGACGTGTGCTGGTCCGGTCCGTCAAACACGCCCCGATAAATACAAAATGAAATCAAAAAACAATTTTTCTTTGTGAAAAAAATCAAAGCCCACAAAAAAACAACAACAACAAAACAATAATGGAAAAAATACGCGCGGCAGTGTGAAGCGAAGGCCTCATCACCCTTTCTACAGACAAGCGACCGACGAACAGCACAAGTAAGTTCCCTTGGCTTTCTACCCTCACTCGATTCTCGGACCTGCAGGGGTCGCACCCGAAATCTGTCGGTCGACGAAATTTGCCCCGTCTCAAAAACACTTTAACGCAGGCAAATTTCGTTGACTCTGATGGTTGCCGCAGATGTAATTCCGGGAAATATCTCTAAGAATGTGGCGATTGAACCCGCGCAACCGAGGTCCCGTTGAAAGTCAAGCTTTGTTATTGACCTCTGTAACATTCGTGCGCTTCATGCGAACTTCTCTTTTGTTGAGTGCCACTTATTAAACTTTAAACCCCCAATCCTCGCGCTTAGTGAAACCCAATTATCACCCGATAATGACTTAAGTCAATATCAGATATCGGGGTACACTTTAGTGCATAATCTCTCCCCCATAGGGGCATTGCCATCTACATTAGGGATGACGTGGCTCATTATAAAATACGCAAAAGCACTTCTTCAGATTTTAACTCACTTTGGATTAAAATCATCATCCGAAACAACGTCATATTCTTTCGCTTCCTATACAGAAGCCCTAACATAAGTAACGAAGACTCCGCTTCATCATTTGACACTATTTCCGAACAAATCTCGGGATTTTTATCGTCCAATCCTGAGTGTGAAATCATCGTTGCGGGTGATTTCAATGCTCACAATGTAAACTGGCTGACTTACTCAAATGGCACCAGTGCTTCTGGCAAGGACGTCGAGCTCTTTGCAGACATCAATAACTTGCATCATATTGTGGATCATCCCACATAGGGACTCTTGCTGATCAAGGAAGATATCTCCTTGATCTTTTCCTTACTTCTCATCCAGCACGATATACCGTCACAGTTGATCCTCTCGACAATTCGGACCAGTGCTTAGTTAGCGCTAGCTTCCCATTCAAATTTCCCACCCCTCCCAAACCAGTCAGAAGAATTGTATGGCATTATGGGAAGGCCAATTGGCTGGGGCTTACTAATTTTTTCCAATCTACTGACTGGAACCAGTGTTTGCGTAATAAAAACGTCAACTCTGCCGCTATCCGTATCACAAGAATCATAGAGGCAGGAATGCATTTGTTCATTCCTCATTCTACTAAATCTGTGAAGGCTAGGCCCAACAGATGGTTTAATCAGGAGTGTATGAAGGCAATCAGAAATAAAGAAGCCGCCTTTCGAGCTTACAAGAGCTTCCCGAGTGAATCGCTCCGTGCAGAGTATATAAAACTGAGAAACTCCTGTAAAGGCACCATCAGGAAAGTCAAAAATTCATTTGACAGCAAGTTCAGAAGTAAACTCCTTAATGCAACCTCTGGTAGCAAAAACTTCTGGTCCTTGGTAAGATCCATCAAGAAGAATTTCACCACCTCCACACCTCCTTCATTCATCCACGATGAAAAGGTGATAACAGACAGAAAATCCAAGGGCGATTTATTAGCATCTCTGTTTGCTTCAAATTCTTCTCTACCCCAAAATGATACGCTACCCCCGGTCCTCGAGCATAGCGCTCATTTAATGGACAGGGTTTTCTTTAGGACTCGTGAGGTGTACAGGTGCCTCAAGGAGCTTGATGTCAACAAATCCACTGGACCCGATAATATACCCCCTATCGTCTTAAAACAATGCGCCTCACCTTTGGCTAACCCGCTGCGTAAACTTTTTGTCCTATCATACTCTTCCGGAGTTTATCCAGGCTCTTGGAAACTTGCCCATGTTCAGCTAATAACGAAAAAAGGTAACTCCAGCCTTCCCTCGAACTACCGCCCAATAGCAATCACTTCTATCCTCTCCAAAACCAAGGAGACGATAATTTAAAAAAAGCTTATGTGATATCTAAAATCCAACCAACTTATAAACGACAAACAATACGGCTTCCGACAAAAAAGATCCACCGGTGATCTTTCAGTTTGCCTTACAGAACACCTTAACCGAAGTTTGCATGGATCTGGTGAATCTAGTTTAGTTGCTTTGGATATCTCCAAGGCTTTTGATAGAGTATGGCACTCAGCCTTGTTAGCTAAACTCAAAGCTATTGGAATTGACTCGCTTCTCTACTGTCTTATTTCAAAGAAAAAGATCAACACCTCACCATCCTGGACAGTGGATGACGTGGAACTAAAGGCCGACCAATCCCTACACATCTTAGGCGTGACATTAGCCAAAGACTTGCGATGGAATGACCATATATTCCAAATCGCCAAACAAGGATCTCAGTGCTTGGGATTTCTTAAGAGGTGCAGGTTCCCCCTCCAGCCATCGGCCCGTGCTGTTATTTATAAATCCTACATTCGGCCTCTTCGCGAATACAACTCCCTCATTTGGGGCAGCGCACCAATAACAACCTTAGCATGGTTAGATAAGGTCCAAAAAAGGCCCTTAAGTTAATTAATGACGATACCGCTTGCTCCACCATCGACCCCCTCAGCCACCGTAGGAATGTAGCAGCAATGACAAAATTTTATAGCTACTATCATAGTGACTGTTCCTCCGAGTTAAACGCTCTTTTTCCTCCACGGCAATCTTATTCCCGCAACACCAGATTAGTCCTCTCGTCCCATTCCCTGCACCTGCAGCTTCCCCTTTCACGCACTCAACAAGATATGAATTCGTTTGTAAATAGAACAACTCGACTGTGGAATAATCTCTCGCAGTCGGTATTTCCGAGCTCCTACAACATCCAAGAGTTTAAACGCAGGGTTCATCACCAGGTTCTTCAATACCCCCCCCCCCGTACCTTTATAATCCTTAACCTATTTCCCCACCCCTCCCCCGTACTGAGCTTACTGTTAGACATTGCACCATGACGTGACAAATGACATGACGGACTAGTAGTACAAAGGGTGACTCCTGAGCTTAGGACTAGCACATAAAAAAAAAAAACTGTTATGAAACTCTCAGAGATGACATGCCTGTCACCAAATGGCAGATACCATAACCCAATTAACTACATATGTTCTAGTAGCTAGTAGATACTAATAGATATTTGAGGTAATTATAGTAAATGCCTTCAATGGATACCCTTGAAGCTTGTAAAAGTAATCTCAATCTCCGTGTCCGATAATTGCTTGTATTTTACTTCCGTTCGAAGGTTTTTTAAATCGGTTACAGAACATGTTACAAGTTTCTGCACTAGTGAGCAGATGCCTTCATTAAATTTCTTATGAATGAAATTTCTTACCACTGATGCCTTGCAATATTTACCGATGGCTTAAGAAGGTGAAAAGAGCGTTCGGGATGTCTTTCGTGTTCTGTGAACCTTAAAAATGTAATTCGTTAACTATTTCCATAATATGAGCAAAAGGATCACTGGCAGCAAAGTTGCAGCAAGTGACCAACGTTTTTACCACTTAAGAAAACCCGCCCTAAGGACCGATAACAGTTTCCGCCAGGAAGCTGACTATTTTTTTTTTCTTGACTATTACCACAGGAGATTTGCGCGATAGCATCTTAGTGTAATCCTTTTTAAGTCCCTTTTTGTTTGCATTTGCATCCTTTGAATATTTTTAACTATTCATGTCTGTTCTTACCTCACTTCTCGCAAGGATTCAGTCCCTTTAGGTTTGACCATTTATAGTCAGTAAGAAATTTTCAAAAATATTGTCATTAACCCTTTTTCTTAGGAAACGGACAATGAATATTTCAGTACTGTTAGTTTGTTTTGGGAGTTATGTCTTGACCATGCAATATTTGCCCAAAAATTTACTTTCTTAGTATAGCCGTAAAATGTAGGATGAACTAAGGGCATTTCGACTAGGTAGATATATTTAGGGGCAATACAAAGGCTAGGTAGAAGGATTGAATCTTTCGTTTTGAGAAAAAGTTCGTTTAAGAGAATATATGTACTTACAGATCTTGCATAATATTACTATTTCGACATTTTCAAAACCGTTCCGTTTAATACACACAACCAATCTGTGATAAGCATTTTCCCACGGAAACAAATTAATTGATTTAAAATTAAAATCGCTAAAGTTTACAAACAAATAATACTTATTCTCGTGATAAGGGAATAAATATTTGTTTGTAATGTTAGATAATATGAATATAATGAGAGTGCAATTTTGATGAATGGAATGCTTGTGTACGAGATAATTGTATTCGATAATTTGTTAAGAATAAAATTCCATGAGATCTTTATTACTTTTTTCAGAAAAAAAAATTGAATAATACATATATTTGAATGTTAAACAATCCTGAATATGAATTCCTGTTCCTATTACATGAATGAATAGAAGAGATAAAAATAATTGAAATTTTTCAATAATAAATATGAACAAAGTCAAGTTATCAAAGAATTTGTATTTCGCTAATTGGACTAGGTCGAAAAAAGGCCTTCATAATGCGAAAAATACGGCACGCGATTTTTTTACCAAATGATTTTATATATTTTTATGAGCTTAAATTCAAAATGGTGTCATCCGCACCCTTATGCTAAACTTACAGAAAAGGGAACGCGTTTAATTCTATGTTTCAGAAAATATGTATCTTACGACAAAAATGTATATAATCTTTTTTGTAGATAAATAAGATTCAATGGAAAAATGTTAAACGATTCATTCTGAAGCTAAAATTTTCTATTGCGGGCTCGAGTAATTCGAGTGGTATTCGGCCAATAGCATGAGTAACGTTGGCTTCCAATTCCTCAATCGTATCTGGCTTATCCATGTAGACTTTGGACTTTACGCAGCCGCAAAGGGAAAAGTCTAGAGGCGCGATGTCGCCGCACCTAGGCAAAGTCTAGAAATAACAACCCTGCAAGCATTCCGATTCGATATCGAAGCGAGAGCAGTTCATAAAAGCGAAAGCTTTCTTCGATAATGAAATCGAGAACGATTCGAAAGCGTTATCGAAAATGATAAAAAAGCTATAACGACCCTGCAAACAATTTCTCGGCTGCTCGCTTTCTCGAACTATTTTCGGAAGAAAACTAGTCGAAAATTATTCGAGAAACAATCGTTAAAACGACCCCTAAAGCTTTTACGCTCTTTCCATGGTTTTCTTTCTTTCTCCCTTCCAATTGCTTTAAAAGTTGAGATTTTGGAGGGTTTTGCTATTGGAAGATGAGTTCGTGCACATGACTATGCAGGAAACGCAGGCGCGATGGCAATAAGCTGGCGAGCATTCTCAATAGTAGAAGTGATTGGAAAAAACCAGTACGTAAGCATATAAAGCATTCGAGAATTATTCGATATCGATTCGATAAAATGAAACACACATACATGCAAAGCCTTCGAGATTCCATCGAAAAAGCATGAATTTCGAATTCTTTGTATTCACTCAATTTATATTTTATAGCGAGTATAGTTTGTTCACTTCCAAGCCTTTTTTCTAATCAATATGTAGTCCAGTGCAATTAGTAAATCAAATTGCATTTCATGATGGTCAAAATTTTTTTTTTTTGAAATTTGTTGGGGTACATCTGACAATGTTAAAACCAAGTTTGTGGGGTCGCAGTGTGATGGGAAAAGCCGCCATCTTGAAAAAGAGGTAGAGGTCGTTTATACCAAATAACTCGGTTGTGTGCAATGATAGCTGAAAATGATCAATACAAAGTCATTAGAGAATAAAATTATCTACAAAATGAGCCCTTAACGAGGTCTGTAAGTTAATTTGGCTCAAAGTTATGGCCGCTCAAAGTTCGAACTTGTTCGGGTGGTTGAGGTTGAATGCAGTTTTTTGCGATTATCTCGTAAGATATTAATTTGGGTGGGTTAATGCCGATTACCAAACTTATAGTGCTAGTGATTACCTTTATAATAAGCCCATAGTCATCGTTCTCGCTTGTATAGTTTGCGAGTAATCCAACGCCAAAGTTCGCACTTCACGTGCCTGAAATAACTAATAACGCAATTTTTTTTGAATATCTCCTTAACGGTTGCTCATATGAAAAAGTAGTAAACAGCAGAAATACGGGTATTAAAATATCTTTCAAATGCGCTATTGACCGAAACTCTATGTCGCTTGATGTCCACAACATCACGGGTGAAAAGTTAACAGCGAAGGTTGTGACACTTCTCGACGAATAACTCGCTTCCAGCCAATTTCGCGTGTCGGATGAATTAGAATTTTATGTAACCCCCTGAATTATCTATATTTTGGGTTATTTAACTACTTTGGAAAATTATAATAATGGGAAATAGTAGTTAAGAATCATCGCGCACACGCATTCATCGCCCGCTAACAGAATCCCTACAAATCTCAAATTTCAAAGCAATTCTGGAAGAGAGAAAGTAACAATACCTAGAAAATAGCGTAAAAGCTTTAGGGGACATTTTAACGATTGTTTCTCGGATAATTCTCGACAAGTTTTCTCTCGAAAATAGTCCGAGAGAACGAGCAGCCGAGAAAATGTTTGCAGGGTAAAATCTTCCGCTGAATAGTTGTGGGCGAGCGTGTATAAAAAAGTTGCATTCCTTCCTAATCCTAACGTAAAACACGCCAAGCTGCTCCACACGACAAGCCGAGCTATTGAGAACTATGCCGAATCGATTCATCCCGGTCTTTCTCAGCTACGGCCGCTATATTTTCTTCACTACCTTCTGGATGTTGTCTATTAGGTCGTATATTATCTAAGAATAGAAATTGGGTTTCAATTTTGTATGGTATAGCGAATTGTGCGTTTGGTAAGCCAGTGGATTATGAGTTGCTCTAAGCGCATGAAATAAATTCCTCGTAGAACGCTGGTTTTTGTAGTACAACTAAATAATTTGTAGACACTATGAAGAGCTTAGTCTTTCCATGATGAAATGTATAAAATATCAAGACAGTTTGACCCAACTCTCGAAGAAGATAAAATCGCTACTGAAAAAAGTAAGGTTATAATCCTTGATCGAAAGCTCTCCAGAAAAAGGTGGAACTGAAGCATATTGTACACGACTAATCAATACAAAACAAAAAAATCAGTATATTTATCTGACAATTCTCAAGGAATTAAACCACTATGGTGATTATCAGAGCTACTCGCTATCCAGATGTGTGCTCAGACGACTGACATTGCACCAATTCATTCCATAGATGGAAAAGCTTTTGTAAATTAAAATTTTTTATATTCGTATTTGAAAGATTGAAACAAAATAAATATTTTGTTAAAAAATAAATACAATTTTCATGATTTTTCGTTCTTGAAATGTTTTTTCATCAATTACAAATCGTATGTTAAAGAAGCCGAGGTTCTCTAGCCCTGCCTATGAGGGAAATAGAAAGAAATAAAAAAACTAGTGGGATTATGTTGTGCCTAGAGACCACCCTACAAACATTCCGACTTGATATCGTAACGAGAGCGATTCATAAAAAGCAAAAGCTTTCTTCGATAACGAAATCGAGAACGATTCGAAAGCTTAATCGAAAATGATAAAAAAGGAACGCTATAACGAATCGCTTTTTAGATGGAATCGCGAAGGCTTTGCATGTATGTGTGTTTCGTTTTTTCGAATCGATATCGAATGAATCTCGAATGCTTTATAGGCTTGTGCTCGATTTGTTCCATTCACTTCTAATATTGAGAATGCGCACCAGTTTATTCCCATCGCGCCTGCGTTTCCTGCATAGTCATGTGCATACGCACTCATCTCCCGATAGCAAAACCCTCCAAATCTCAAATTTTAAAGCAATTGGGGAAGGAAGAAAGAAGCAAAATCATGGAAAGAGCGTAAAAGCTTTAGGGGTCTTTTTAAAGATTGCTTCTCGAATGATTCTCGACAAGTTTTCTTTCGAAAACAGCGAGAGAAAGCGAGCAGCCGAGAAATTGTTTGCAGGGTAGCCACTAATTACTCTTTTTCATGGTATTCTTTCTGTTGAATAACACTTCAGACTGGATTACAATATATTAAGTGGAGATTGTGAAGAATCACGAAAACATTCCAACAAATAACTTGAAAAACTAACGCATCTTTCATGTAGATGCTGCTGAAAGAATTATACAATAAGTACCCGCCAAGTATTTGAAAGAATCGATATATTTTAATTGCACCCCATCCAATGACAAAGAATAGTGAACACTCCATCTACGGCAATATTACATTACTCTTCGTTTTACCTGTGATTATCAATTTCCATAAAATATATAAAATACATTTCATAAATAATAGAAAATCTGTTGTTATAAATCAGTTGTTTACTTCCTTCGAAAGTTTATACATATCTAGCATTGGAATGTACCTTTGTACGTAAGAATGAATAAAAAAGTATGTTTATTGCCACATTCCTACAAGTTCATGTTTGGAGTTTTGGGAAGGCGCTAGATCGAGATGGGAATGGCCCAGGGTTCAATTCTTGGTGAATTTTGGGGTACTCTTTTTTTATGCTATGTAGTGTTTGTTAAATACTTTGTTAAGTTTTAAATTACGCAAAGTCTCACAACTTATAACCTAGATAAGCCTTTAACAAAAACTTTGCAAGATTAATTATACATATATAGCGTTGGTCAGTGTAATATTTGAATGAATCTCCACGCCCAAACTAGGATACAGCACTATGACAATAATTAAATCAATGCAACGTGAAGTAAAAGTCTTATAGTTAAGAACGGATTTGGCTTATTTAGCTTATTATAGATTGAGTTGTAGCTCACAATTGACTATGTCCCAAAAGGTTTTAATTAGTCGCCGCTTCGAGATTTTACCATCAATGCAGGCTTAGTTTATTATAATTTCTTTTTGTTATTCTGAAGAGATACATTCAAATTTAGTTTAGTTAATAAAAACTTAAAAATATGCTTTTAGACCAAGGGATGCAAACATTTTTAGGTATGGGCCAAATCGCTTGTAAATTTTTGTAAAATATTAAAAATTCTGAGAAAATTCACTTCCTTATAGTGATGGACTATAAGGACGGTCTTAAATACACCATTCGTTCAATTAAATTTATAAATCTTCATTCATTTCAGTATTATACTCCCTGGTAAAAATTAGACATCTACTTTTCGTTTTATATCTACTGACACTCACTAATAATTTTAATAACTGTGATTATCAATTTTTCATAAACCTACAAAATGTTTCGTTAAAATCATACATATTTTTTGTGACAAATCCGCAGCGAAGTTCGATAAAATTGAGTTTTTTTTTGGTCTACAGCACCACCTACATGACTATAAACTAATAAAATGCAGCAGCAGCGAAGAGCCATAAAAATCAAGAAAATGAATTTTTTTTCTTTTAATTAAGTAAATGTCTATGTTTTCCTGAGTATCATTATTAAAAAAATATAATTTAGTGTAGATTCAAAACATGTCCCACCGAAGTAAAAAAAAATTGTATATCACCATTTCGCGCCCGATATTGAGCGGGATAGGATTCCAGCGCCTTAGCTCTAGGCTACCGATATATGGACTTTATTAGAAATCTCCTTTGTGTTGTTAAATATACTTCAGTTTGAAATTTCCAGACCATTTTCTCACTTTTAGGTCTTTTGACCAAGAGCTACAATTTGAGATATGGCCCAAGTGTAGGGGCAGTACATTCAGAGATGAAAGAAGGTCAGACAGACGGACAGAGCCTCTGTATAAGCTTGTTTTGGAAAAAGCTAAAATCACTATACCCAATTATTTTTTGGAAATATTCTGATATTTGCAAAGGGTATGACAACAACATGCCAGAATATTGCGGAATTTTAATTACCTTTCTTCTACTACATACTGCAAATATAAAAAAGTTGTAGTATGTCGTTTATTGAAAGCGAAGAGTAAAAATATTTAAGAAAATGGAAAAATTTGCAGTTTTTGAAAGCCAAATTTTATTTTTTCAATTTTGGCACTATCTGATTTTATTTCTGCCAGTGAATAAATAACACGAAATTGCCCAAAATTTGAGTTCGGTGGCGCGAGAGGACTATACTTTTTGAAATCATGAGTTTGTATGGAAATAATTGCAGGTTAGCGGTCCATTATTACATGCCAGTGTGACTTGTATTAATAGGGCTTGAATAAATAATATCATTATTTTCTCAGTCTGTCAAGCTGCTCTGAGGACAGGGCAGCCAGCCCCCGAATACCAAAAAATAATAATTTTATCAGCTAGAAATTAAGTGCTTTTTATGGCCCTCGATAATAATTTTTATGTTGTACGGCATACAGGACTTTTTAAGAAGGGGCCAGCATCTTCGCGCTGCAAGCCACGAATTCTCAAAAATAATGAAAGGTGAAAAGTAACCATTGTACCAAAATTAAAGTGCTTTTTATGTGTCTTAAGATATCCGAGCAGCGCGGAGCTGCTGGCCCCTTCCTAAAAAGTCCTGGATGCGGTACAGCCAATGCTGTAAGAATCAGGGCCGGCTTTAGGTATTTTGGCGCCTCGGGCGAGATATTTTTATGCGCCCTTAACATTTTAGACATTTTTCTTAGGTAGAACACCTATGTTAAAAATTATACAATAACCCAAGTAGAAATAAAATATGGCCTTACAACGAGCGAGCACTGGCCGCTTGAAAGCACATGCGGGATCACGATGGTCATCTGTCCGATGCGGGTATTCCTTAAACATTTTTGTATATAGGCATTGTTTCGAACTTTGCCATTCAATTTGATTCATCGGACAGGACCTGTACCCTAACATTATCGTTCAGGACGTCCAAAGTAAAGCAAGAGATTAGCACTTTCCTCCTATGTGACAGCGCCAGGAGCTCCAACTTCTTGAGTCTGTCCGTGTAGGGCGGTAACCTGCGAAAATCGCGTGGGTTGTATAGGTTTCTCAGAGCGAAGAGGAGAAATTTGTTCTAAACCGATTCCAACTTACCGCTACCCTCCTGAAATATAGGGTCCCAGATCGGGCTGCATTTTCCAGGATTGGGCGGCAAGCGAACAGAAAATAGTTTTTGTGGCCTGAACGTTATTGAATGCTTGGGCTCTTCTCTCTATAAAGGCAATATTATCGTAGTTCAAGTTAAATTTTAATTTATTGTCTAGAACAATGCCTAGATCTACAACTTGATCGATAAGTTCTAAGGCTTGGTGTTGGATGATAATAATCCTGCCACTGTGTTTCTTCTACGAGAGAAGGTAATCAAATGGCATTTGCTGATATTGAGTTGTAATTTATTGGTGGTACACCAGTCTTGAAGTTAGCGGCATAGAAAAGATGCGGAGTACTCCAGTTTTGTCGTCAGGCCTGAGATAAATATATTGAATAACAGCGGGCCTAGATGGCTACCCTAAGGGACCTCGGAAATTACTTCGATTACTTTTGATAGAAATCCTTGAAATCTGACAACCTGAGTTCTCTTGTCGATATGATTTAGACCTCCGCACACTACAAACTTTTCCATCGGCCGATAGTTTGGTCGGGCTCTTAATCAGTATGAAATGTATGCAAGTGCGCACATTCCAACGATTCGATATCGGCCGGATATCAGTATGAAAGTCTAAACCAACCAAACTAGGATTGGAAAGTTTGAGTTTTTGACTTGCTTTGCTCGGCGGGGTAATTTTTGATCAATGTGTGCGTGTACATGAATATGCAGGGCGCGAGTTACATGACAACATGACCCCGCACGTGTATCAACATTATGTCCAACATTCCTTTCCCACAGATTGCAACATTTATTTCCACGAATTAAGTCTGGACAACATCCGTCGATCTAATTTCACCTAGTTTTAAGTTAAAGCTTCTCAACCCATTTTTTGCATGCCTAATCACTTTCAATGTTCATTCTTTCAGTTAATATTAAAAATGTAAATTTAGTTTAGACAGTTATATTTTAACCTCCATAAAGAGAAGATCAATTATTAAATCAGAATAAAATAAATTGTTAAATATTCAAGATCATTTTTATTTTTATCGACGGGCGAAAATAAAGTTATAACTGGCGCAGTCGGTAGGATAGGTGACGGTCTATCCTCGTAAAGTTCAATCCGGTAGTTTTACATAGCTGAAAGAATATCAGCAGTGCAGTGATTCAATCCGATAGTTTTATAAAGCTGAAAGAATATCAGCAGTGCAGTGATTCAATCCGATAGTTTTACATATATAGCTGAAAGAATATCAGCAGTGCAGTAATACACAAATAGATTGAAAGAATATCAACTGAAAACAGAAAATTGTGTTGTGCATAAAAGTGCAATATCGAAAGAATATCGATAGTAGTGGCAAATTTTCTGATCATTTGTGAAAACTACGCAGAATCACCGAACACCGAGGGAACCAGGAACCAGACCGGAGGATTTCCATTCTCAACATCACCTATCCGAACATGAAGACAACATTCGCCCTGGGATTGATGTAAGTGAATATTGAATATTTATCCTTTTTTTATCCTATATGCCTAAGCCTTATTCCAAGTTAAGAAGACTTTTTAGTAGTCTTGAATCTGTAAGAGAAATAAATACAAATCAAAGTGAAAGAGTGTTATTGCCGGTAAATAGTGAAACTGAAAAATTAGATATCTGTGACGAGTCAATTACGAGTCAAGGTAGTGATCGTAGTGCCTCTCAGATTCATCCCTATTTCAATATGACCAGTGAACGACCAAATGTTTTAGCACCACAAGTCGCGTCAACGACCGACGTTTTCAACTCACTCCGTATCCCGGACGCAATAAAAGATTTACCTCGATTCGATGGTAATCCCAGATTGCTATACGAATTTATTAGTAATGTGGAAGAAATTTTAATCCACACCAGTAGTTTAGACGGTACCCCTTATTCACGAATTTTATTAAGAGCCATTCGAAATAAAATCGAAGGCCCTGCAAATGAAGTGTTGAACATATATGGGACGCCCTTAAATTGGGAAACCATTAAAGGCAACCTAATTCTTCACTACTCTGACAAAAGAAGCGAAACTTCTTTAATTAGAGATCTTCACAACCTCAGACAAGTGAATAAATCCGTTCAAGAATTTTACAGCCAAATAATCGAAATTCAGGCTGCAATGAACAATAATATTTTAATACACGAACTCGACCAAAATGTAGTACACGCTAAGAAAGACCTTTATTCGGAAATGTGCCTGAATACGTTCCTTGCAGGATTAAAAGAACCACTAGGTTCTATTATTAGAGCCATGAGACCAGAGTCTCTGCCGGTTGCCCTTTCATATTGTATCAAGGAGCAAAACATTTCATATATGAAAAGTGACTTTAATTCTAACAACCAAAAACCACAACTCCACAAGAAACCGAGACACGAAAATTTCTCACGTCCTCCTAACTTTCAACAAAATAGATATAATAGAACGTACCCTTCCTTTTACCAACAACGACCACAGTGGAATCCCCAGAACCAACCAAGAATGCAAACAGGACAACCACAAACCAAGTATACCCCTAACCAATTCCATAAATCAAATAACGCAACAAATTTTGCACCGTTGCAAACACAAATAAATAAAACCAGGCTACCAAACCCGGAACCAATGGAATTAGGTTCAGGATATTCTAAATTTCGACAACCAACTGCTCACAGACCAGGAAACTTCTCTAACACCAATAGAAACCTCCCGAAATATTACGCTGAGGAACTTTTTAACGTAAATCATATGAATACCCAATACCCTAATGTAACGGTACAGGATACATATACAAAACAAGATGAATTTCCCGAATACCCAACCGCCGAAATCGACGATACAACAAATTTTCACAACTTCGCCTCGAAAACCCAACAGGATACCTAGATGTCAATAAACACGGTACAGTGCTCGCTTACGTCAATATATCTAGCCCATTCGGACGGCCGTTGAAGTTCTTGGTAGATTCAGGATCTTCATCGTCGTTCATTAATCCCGAATTTATTTCCCCCAATGACGTAGAAAAATGCGAACCTACTACAATAATTACTATATTGGGCAAATACCCAATCGATAAATCAGTTACCCTTCCGACGTTCATAGAATTCAACGACCCTGGCGAACTACAATTTTTCATTTTTAAATTTCATGGCTACTTTGACGGTCTGATCGGACTAGACGCCCTTAAAAAATTAGGCGCAAATATCGACCTAGTAGAAGACGCCCTAGTAACTAGAAATGCAAAAATTCCCCTAATATTTAAACCAAACCTTTCTTCAGGGAAGCATTCGATTCCCGCTCAATCCAAAATGATGGTGAAACTTCCCGTCGATGTCCGTGACGGAGACGTCCTACTTCCAGGTTCGGTAATCCAACCAAACCTATATATTTCCGAGGGATTGTATGAAGCTAACGATTGGTATAGTATGATCGAAGTAACTAACCAATCGGACGTTGATCAAATTCTTTTCATTGAACAACCATTGAAAGCAAAAGCCTTTGTTAGCTCGAACTACATAGAAGTCAATCACTTTGACATTAACTATGACGTCGAAGAGTCACCGACGAAAAACGAAATAACCGAGCTAATCCGGGCAGATCACCTAAATTCGGAAGAAAGAAAAGCATTATTTAAAATTTGCCGAGAATACGAAGACCTCTTTTTCAGGGAAGGTCAACAACTCACTTTCGGCAACAAAATCAAACATTCAATACCAACCACGGACGAAGAGCCGATTTACACCAAGTCGTATAGATACCCATATGTACACAAGCATGAGGTTCAGAGACAAATTTCAGATATGTTGAACCAAAACATTATCCGCCCTAGTTACTCCCCGTGGAGTTCCCCCGTATGGGTGGTTCCAAAAAAGAAAGACGCAAGTGGCAAACAGAAATGGCGTCTTGTAATAGACTACCGCAAGCTCAATCAGAAAACAATTTCCGATAAGTACCCGCTTCCTAATATCACTGAGATATTAGACAAATTAGGACGCTGCCTATATTTCTCCACCTTAGACTTGGCAAGCGGATTCTATCAAATCGAGATGAATCCTAAAGATGTTCCAAAAACTGCCTTCACGGTAGAAGGGGGCCACTACGAATACATCCGAATGCCATTTGGCTTAAAAAACGCCCCATCCACGTTTCAACGTGTCATGGACAACGTACTAAAAGACCTCATTGGAAAAATATGCCTCGTATATCTCGACGATATCATCGTCTACTCCACGTCTCTTCACGAGCACACCCAAAATCTCCAAAAGGTCTTTGGAAAGTTGCGAGAAGCAAACCTAAAAATTCAATTGGATAAATCTGAATTCCTACACAGAGAAATTGCTTTTTTGGGTCACATAGTGTCCACAGAAGGAATCAAACCAAATCCAGAGAAAATTCGTGCAATTAAACAATTCCCGATACCTCGCACACAAAAGGAAATAAAATCATTCCTAGGCCTTCTCGGTTATTACCGAAAGTTTATTAAAGATTTTGCCAAACTAGTCAAGCCTCTAACAGAGTGCCTCAAGAAAGGAAAGAGCGTCGAACTCAACGAAAGGTACACAAAATGTTTCGAAACTTGCAGACAAGTTCTAATAAACGAGCCAATTCTCCAGTACCCCGACTTTACGAAACCATTCGTACTAACGACAGACGCTAGCAACTTCGCCATAGGTGCAATTTTATCCCAAGGAGCTATCGGAAGCGATAAGCCCATCTGTTATGCTAGCAGGACCTTGTCTGACTCCGAAGTCAATTATTCTACAATTGAAAAAGAATTATTGGCAATCGTATGGGCCACTAAATATTTTCGTCCGTATCTATACGGACACAAATTTAAAATCATTACCGATCACAAGCCATTAACATGGTTAATGAGCTTGAAAGAACCAAACTCAAAATTAGTCCGCTGGAGACTCAAACTAGAAGAGTTTGATTATGAAATCGCTTACAAGCGTGGTACGCAGAATACCAACGCCGACGCCTTGAGCAGGGTAAAACTGACTAGCGATAACCCTAAGCAAATCGAAATCAATGCAAACGAATTTGACGAATCTCCCTCTAACCAAGATATATCAACCATTCATTCCGCGGAAGAAAATTTGGACGACGGAATACCAATTTCCCAAAAACCTCTAAATGAGTTTAACTTGCAAATGATTATTGAAAAATCAAACGAAAAGCCCTCGTCATCGGTAGAAGCCCCTTTTCGAAATAAACAACGTCGAATTATACGAATGAACAACTACAACGAAGAATCAATACTCGATCTATGTAAAAGATATTTACCACCCAATAGACTCACTGCCATACTAACAGACGATGAAACTTTCCGCATCGTACAAGAAGTTTATTCAAAATATTTTTCACAAAGTAAGGCCTACAAGATAATTAGATGCAAAGAATTCGTTACCGATATTTCAAACATCGATGAACAAGACAATATCATTAACGATTACCACCAAAGAAACAACCACAGAGGAATTAACGAAACACTACTACACCTAAAACGACAGTTTTACTTCCCTTTTATGAAAAACAGAATAATTCAGACCATTAATAATTGTGATAAATGCCAAAGGTTGAAATACGACAGACATCCACCAAAACCCAAATACGAAAAACCAGAAACACCTGGGAAACCCTTAAGCATAGTCCACATAGACATATATTCTATTAATAACAAAATAATATTAAGTATCATAGATAAGTTCTCTAAGTTTGCTTCGGCTTACACCTTGAAAACTCGCAGCAGCCTTGATATAGTTAGGTCTTTGAAACATTACATTAGCCTGCACGGCATCCCTTCAAAATTAGTTTGCGATCAAGGATCCGAATTTACTGGGAATATATTCAAGGATTTCTGTAAACAATACGATATAGAAATCCACGTGACAAGTTTCCAACAAACAAGTAGCAATGCCCCAGTTGAGCGATTGCATTCAACGCTAACTGAGATATACAGGATAATCTTAGAAAAATACAAAGAAACCCATCGAGAACGAGACCATGATGAAATCCTCAATGAAACAGTAATAACATACAACAACGCCATACATTCGACGACCAAGTATACGCCGTTCGAATTGTTCTATGGCAGAACCTCTGAATTTAATAAGAAAACTAGCTTCAATAATGAACATGAATATTTAGTAAAGTTGAATGAGTACAAAAGTACATTGTACCCACAAATAAAAGAGAAAGTTGAAGATACGATTAGGAAAAATATAGATAAATTGAATAAAAACAGGGAAGATCCTGATGAATTTAAAGAAAATGAAATAATCTACCGAAAGGAAGGTAGAAGAAACAAATTAACGCCCAGGTATACGGCACACAAAATTAGAAAAGATAAGAAGATAACCATACTAACTACTAGTAATAAGAAAATACACAAAGCTAGAATAAGGAAAAAACGGAAACTCCGAGTTGAATCAATTAATAAACCCAAACAAGAGATTTCAGAAAGCAATAATTCAAATGATGACAGGGATAAAGAAATCGCCAAAAACGAAGGAAGTACCAAGAAACTATCAGGAGAAACCGAATTCCCAAAATTAACTCCAGAACATCAGGCTTTAATTAAAAAAGCTACATGCGAAGGACCTGGAGATGAGGTATTAATTAATAAATTTAATATGAAAGTAACACGAAGTGATTTTGCAACTCTCAAAGACGGAAACTGGCTGAACGACGTGGTAATCAATTTCTACATGTACCTCCTAGCCGAACGCGGAGAGCAACGCCACTCAGAAGGACTTCCACGTGTCTATGCAATGAACACGTTCTTTATCCTAAAACTTATGAAATGTGGTTATAGCTCTGTGAGTCGATGGACCCGCAAGATTGATATATTTTCATACGATATTATCGTAGTACCTGTCCACGTTGGTGGTGCACATTGGGCCATGGCAATCATTCACCTAAGAGACAAGTATATTAAATACTATGATTCAATAGGTACGCCAAACCCAAAAGTATTAGAAACCCTTGAAGACTATATCAGAAAAGAATCATTAGATAAACGGAATAAAGAATTTGACACAGCCGATTTCGTTCAGGAAAATGTTAAAGATATTCCAAAACAAACGAATGGTAATGACTGTGGTGTCTTTAGCTGTATGTTCGCTGAATATATCACTAGAGATCACGAGATAACATTCTCACAACAAAACATGCAATACTTTCGTTTGAAAATGATATTAGAAATATACGAAGGAAAACTATTACTTTAAAATTATTTTCCCTTATTTTCCTTTTAGACTATCCCTTACACTCGGACAAAAGTTAGAAATACAGGACTTAACGAACAGACAAGGAATACTACCACTACGACTAGGTACAGCCAGACTTATACAGACTTACGAAAATCTAATACATATAGTAAGGTTAGACAAATACGAAGAAACTATTAGGAAATTAGATAAATCATTAAAATCATTAGAGAATAACGTTAATATAAAAAACCTATTAGAAATAACAAAAGTTAAACTAAGAGAAATTGAACAAAAGTTAAGATCGTTAACGCCTAGCTTTAGAACGAAAAGAGGTTTAATTAATGGATTAGGGACTGTCATTAAAAGTATTACCGGAAACCTAGACGCGAACGACGCAGAAAATTTAAATAGACAAATAGACGAGATCAATCTTGGGCAGAAGGACATGCGGATTGAGTTGAATGAACAAACCAAATTAAACGAACAAATGATTAAGAGATTCGAAAATCTCACTGATCATATTAACAAGGAACAAGATGCTATTGAGAGACATTTGCAACGATACCAAGAAAACGAACAAAACAAAATAAAAACAAATGAGAACTCAATTCTCTATATGCAATATCTTAACCAAATAAATTATAATATAGATATTTTGGCAAACCATTTAACTAACCTTGCGGAAGCAATAGTATTATCAAAATTAAATATTATACCAAAGCATATATTAAGTCCGGTTGAACTAGACGACATCCGTCACAGATTTCTTAATCAAACTATTGATATAAAGTCAGAAGAGCACATCTACGAATTGCTCGAATTACAAGCATACTATAACGGCAGTAACATAATTTTCAACATTCGAATTCCCATTTTAGCAAAAGAAAACTATTCCCTATTTCATATATTACCAATCCCTATAAACCAAACAAAACAAATTATAACCGAACCCTATATAATCCTTAATCCCCAAAATATTCAATATTTAACCAAAATTTGTCCAAGGGTAGAAGAAGTGTTTTATTGTAAGGAATCAGGCCATCAAGAGCAGCTCAACAAATCCTCCTGCATCGGAAAATTAATGGAAAACCAACCAGCATCCTGCCACATCGAAGAAACTGAAATACGCACAGCAATAAGCCAACCGGAACCAAACTATATATTACTAATTAATTCACCCGAAACTACCGTCCAATCTACTTGTGGTATCAAAAATCAAACAGCAAAAGGAACCATACTGATCCATTTTCGCAACTGCGAAATAACTATCAACCAGATAACCTACAGAGACAAACCGAGCATCTACTGGGAAGAAATATACATCCATCCGATCCTGATCAACACAATTCATCCTAAACCTGCAACAGAAAAATTGAGCCTGCAGAAACTCCAAACATACCAGTTCAAAACCAAAGAAGTCCTAGACGTCCTGAAAATAGACATTAACCGTCGAAACCATATAACTTACATCAGCTGGACAACCATATCAATTTTAATTTTAATCATCATAAGCTACCTAATATGGAGACATCACTACAGCATTAGATGGACCATCAACGAGATTCCAGCATCCCTCCAACAAGCAGCCCCAACAGCAACCCGAAGCTTCAACCCTCAGTACCTGTGGCCCTCGCTTCACTCTTAGGGGGGAGGAGTTACATGACAACATGACCCCGCACGTGTATCAACATTATGTCCAACATTCCTTTCCCACAGATTGCAACATTTATTTCCACGAATTAAGTCTGGACAACATCCGTCGATCTAATTTCACCTAGTTTTAAGTTAAAGCTTCTCAACCCATTTTTTGCATGCCTAATCACTTTCAATGTTCATTCTTTCAGTTAATATTAAAAATGTAAATTTAGTTTAGACAGTTATATTTTAACCTCCATAAAGAGAAGATCAATTATTAAATCAGAATAAAATAAATTGTTAAATATTCAAGATCATTTTTATTTTTATCGACGGGCGAAAATAAAGTTATAACTCGCGCGCCTATGTGCGCAGCTTCATTTTTCTTTTACGCAGTATATTGAGTTGAATGCGATTCGTTATCGGCACGAAAAACGATTCGATATCAATATGAGAAAGCGATTCGATATATTGCTCCGCTTTTATTGAGTTAACGAGTCCGATATCGAAGCAAGCTTTCGCTTTTGGCAAATCGTTCTCCAATCATTTCCGAATCGAAATGTTTTCAGGGACCTGTTATAAAAGCTTTAGCGTCAGTGTGCGTAACTTAGATGAATTCGTTAGCAAAAATGTAGCAAATTTCTTGGAGACATGAATATTGTTTTATGCCGTTTGTCACTGTCGAAGAAAAGCGAGACCAATATAGGGTCCTATACCTCTCTAAGTTGAACTCACAAGCAGGACTGGAGGGATCTGCAACTTACGGGAAGTTCGTGTGGCTCTCAAGAGCTGCTATTGCCCAAAACTGGCTTATTAGTAGAAAATGAAGAAAATAGTACGATGAGAACTTATAATAAAGCGCCCTTGCCACCTGTATTTTAAGTTTTTTCAACACACAAGCTTTGTTTACTTCCTATGCATATTTGGCGTTGTGTTTTGTATTGTAGTGGCGGTGGTGTTATCATTTAAAAACTAAATGAATGAACACATTACAGGATCGCGGCGGCGCCCCCTGGGACATGGCGCCCTAGGGCGGTCGCCCGGGTTCGCCCACCCCTAAAGCCGGTACTGGTAAGAATTACCCATTAGGCCATGGCCGAGGGCCCCCGACGAGCAGAATCCCCCACGAAAATCTGATATGATTTTTTTATATATAATTTTTAATTTCAATTTAATTTTTTTCTTTTTTTTTAAATTTCGAGAAACATTATATTATAAATTTAATTCTAAACAAAAAGTGCCCATGCAAATTTTCTGTAAGATGTTCCGTTTCGGAGATATAGTAGAAAAATCATTTGCACACGTTTTCCAAGATGGCGGCCAAATGGGGGGGTTAGAGTCCCGAAAACTCAAACTTAAGCTCACACTGACTCCTCGTACACATCCCAAAAATAAAATCTTGTCCTGCATTTTTGCAATGTTAAAGTACCATTTCCATGGACTAATCGTATCAAGTTAATCTGCGAGATGGCTTGGGCAAGCTGAATATAATGGCTAGTTACATTTCACCTGCGTCATCTTTGGATTTACATGCTAGCCATTTTTTTTATGTGGTAAAGTCAAGCTTAGGAATTACCCTTTGTACTACTAGTTTGTCATGTCGTTCGAATCATGGCCAGTCTCTAGTAGTAAGCTTGCTTTGAAGAATAGAGGAGAAGGGATAGGTTAGGGGTCTGGAGGGTGCGTGAGTAGATGTCTATGAACCTTGCGTTTGAACTCTGAGATGTTATATGAGTTCGGAATCACTGACCGTGGAAGACAGTTCTTCAATCGAGTTGTTCTATTTATAAACGAACTACTAAAACGTAATGTGCGCGAAGGGGTGGGCTGAAGGGTGAAGGGGTGAGCCGAGTTGGCTAGTCTTGTGTTGCGGGAAAAAAATTGCCGTGTAGGCAGGAGGTTTCTAATTTCGGTGGAGCACTCGCTATGATAATAGCGGGAAAATTTGCTAAGTGCTGCAACATTCCTACGGTGGCTTAAAGAGTCGATGGAGGAGCAAAGGGTGCTATCGCCAATGAGTTTGATGGCGCGATTTTGCACCTCCAAGCCAAGGTGGTTTTTGATGGGCCCGCACAAATATACGAGTTGTATTCAAGGCGGGGCCGAATGTAGGACTTGTATATTGTAGCCAGAGCAGTTGACTGGAGGAGGAACTTGCATCTCATGAGGAATCCCAGGCATAGGAAAGCTTGTTTGGCGATTTGGAATATGTGATTATTCCATCGCAGATCGGAAGATAAGGTTACGCCTAGGATGTTAAGAGATAGGTCAGCCATTACATTCTTTTTGTCCACTGAGATAGAGGGACGGGTGGTGCAGGTTTTTGTAGAGATAAGACAGTACTACAGCAATGCGAGTAACATGTCGGCAATGTTTGACGATCAGTCTTGCGAGAATCTATTTTGCATCATGAGAGACTTTAATCTTTCTAATGTAAACTGGTGTTTTCATGAGGATGTGTCTTACTGAGGCTAAAGAATGCTAAGAATAAGGTACATAAACTATTCTTAAAGCAGGGAAGGGATGATGCTCTGTTCCGTAGATTACTTCGGGAATATAACTGTCTGCATAATTTTCTTTTTAGGAAATATATTTATTCTGTTGAGATGAATATAAAGCAAGATAGTAGGGCATTCTGGGCCTCTGTAAATTTGAAACGTTCCTTTTCTTCCTTGACGCGTTTAATGAAGTTGGATGAGTTAATATCGCAGTCTACGGAAGAGACGGTTGCACTTTTTGCTTCCTTCTTCAAGTCGGTTTACAATATCAATCATCATATAGTCGATTTGAACTTTTTAAATATGTTTGTGTCGGTATTGGATACATGAAACTAGATATTTCTGAGGTAGTTTAGTTAGTAAATTGTCCGGTCTATCGAATGATACTTTTAAAAAGATGTGCTGAATCGCTTGCTACCCCATTACATTACTGTTAATTTTCAATGCTTCGATCAGTTGTGGGCTTTTCCTGAGATGCTGGAAATTTTCCTACATAAAGCCGTTACACAAATCAGGCCCTAAAGATGTTGTTAATAATTACAAGGGCATAGTTAAACTGCTTCCTGTCTCGAAAGTTTTTGAGGCTATTGTTAAGGATAAATTATATTTTCTGGGTAAGGAAGCTCTATAGCTATATGAAGGACAGCATGGATTTGTTAGTGGTAGATCCACTATTACGAACTTAGTTCAATTCAAAAATTTTGATGTGAATGCTATTGAAAATGGAGAGCAGGTTGATTGCATCTTAACTGACTTTGTCAAAGCTTTCGTTATATCTCATGATACCCTTTTGGTATTAATGGTAGCTTTCTTACATGACTTGAGTCATACTTAAGAGGTCGTAAACAAGCAATTTTGATTGGCTCTGTTATATCCAGGCCCTTTGAAGTTACATCTGGTGTCACTTAGGGCAGCCATTTTCATTTCACTTCAAATTCTACGTGTTTTTTATTTAATTATGAGTCAGTCTCTTTATATGCAAATGATGTAAAAATCTTTGCACCTATTAGCAGTATGTCTGATTGTTTACGTTTTCAAGGTGATCAGTCTTAGGGACTAGAGTTGAGTATTTCCAAATTTAAGGCGTCCTCCTATTACCGTGCTCGTTCTCCATTTATTTTCCCATATTCCCTGGATGCTACTCTAAATCGTCCAGCGACTATTTGTGATTTAGGTGTTCACTTTGATCACAAGTTTGATAGTACGGTCCATGTTGATGTAGTTTGTTTTAAGGCTAATCAGATGCGAGAAATCAAAGAAATTCATCTATGTTTGAAGATCGTTACACTCTGAAAATACTTTTTGTGTCCTTAGTTAGGTCATCGTTGGAATATGCGTCGGTAGTCTGGAATCCACACTCAAATGTTCTTTCGAGTAGGATTGAATCGGTTCCAAGAAGGTTTACTAGATATGCTTTGCGCAAATTGCATAGAACTTATACGACAAATTTAAACTTATAATGAATTCACATCTACTTGCTGCTACATAGTCTGCCTTTTGGTGATTTGGCTTTCTATAGTCAATCTAATTTTTTCTATAGTTTTTAGCTCTAGTTTTCAAGCAAAATCTGTCTTTGTTTTATAATGGAATTAATCTTTTGTTAAATAAGCATTTCCACTTGATATTAATGTATTGTAATTTATTAATGTTGTAATTGTAATTGCTTGGTTTTTTTAATTTTAGTTTTTTGTTAGTTAATTAATAAGTTTGCTTTAGATAAATAAATATTTATATTATTAAATAAGTAAATAAATATTTATATTATTATGTAAATATATTAACTTATAATTTCTAATAGTCTGTAAGTTCGAATGCACTGTAGACTAAAGAAATAAATAAACTCTTTCAGAATCGTCGAGCGCCTCAGGTTTTATTACATTTCGAAAGGGATGTAGTTCCCATATACTGGCTGGAGCAATAAAAACTTATAATTATTTTTACTTTCTAGTTCATTTTAAAATAAAAGCGTTTTTGTAACAATATATTTTATTCTCTAATTTTTAGCCAATTTTATGTCTTCCGCCATTCTGTGTGGTAGATTTAAATTGACGGCACACAGTTTACTGTAATACTCGTCATACACTTTCATTTGATACCGTGGGCGTTGTGAAGAAAAAGGTAATACCCCATTTTGTGTTTGCCGCCATTTGGAAGTTGGAATGACGCTACACAGCTAGCTATTAGTATTAAACTTGTCAATAATGGGACATCAAGGGTCAAGCCCTTGTATTGTTTTAAAACAATTTTTATCTCAAAAAATACAAAAAAAACCAAATAAAATATGACTGCATTTTCTTTCTACAGAACGTCCATTTTCTTTTTCTATACATATAAAAAATCCCTTCCAACAATCCCTCTGGATTACTTTCCACTATTAAACCACAAATTTTAGGGTAAAGTCGAACATGAATTAATGCAATGCAATAACGAAACAACAATGACCTATGCATCTCCTCTAGTTTCTTCAGAACAAGTCAGATGACTATATTAGAAACATACCAACTCAAATGAATGGTCACAGTCACATAAGGACTTTCCCCTTTTATTTGTTCAATCCTGCTGCATATCTTCGTTAATCCCATAAAATTTGCGGGGGCGATGTCTGCCATATATGTACAACCAAGTATTCAACTAACCGTAACCCTTCCGCATTGCTTCATATTATAACGGTAGAAGGGAAATTAACAAATGCTAAGAAGGGTCACTTGAAAAACATGGAAGCTGTCAGCTGACATTCAGAGGAGGTATTTCATTTGAGCAGATGTTTTTTCCGCATATTTTGAACCGGAGATTTAAGATGGTCAGTTCAATAAGACCGAATCATTCTCTTATGCTTGCGCTGGGAAATCTAGTTTTGAAATTCAGGAAAAAGAGGTGACTTCTAACTGTTACTAACTAACAAATAGCTAAGTCGCGTTAAACAAACGTTATTAACAAATTAGAAAAACGTGATTTATGACGAATTTTCATTTTTCAAGGTCCCAATAGCATTTTGATCAAAAATTGTAGAAGTATTGAAGTACGTGTACATATGTGTCAGCTTAACCTGCACGATATCGTGCGAACTAAAAAAGATATCGACTTCGTTGGAAATATGATCTGAAAAGATTTTCATAAAATTGGGTCGAGCCTTTTTTTGTTAAACGGATTATGTAATTTTCTTACCTGCACGATATCGCGCGAATCAACAATGACACCGACTTCGTTAAGATGCCAATCGTAGGTATTACCGAGAGAAGGCTGGTTGCAGGACAGTACGGCCGTGCACCACACACACACATACCGACGGCTATACGTTTGTATACAGGGTGTTTGGCAGATGAACCGACAAAATTTTTTGGTGGATTGGGGGAGGCCATTTGCTTGTTTTCACCGGTAGCCGCTATGTCCTAAGGACCATGGTAGCTGAGATATGATTTTTTTTTCGTTTCTTACCTTTTTTACCTTCAAATCGTCATAACTTTTTTGTTTGTCCTTATAATAACACCAAATCACTTTTGTTGTATTCGCCAATCTATTCTTACTCTAAATCAATCAATACTCGATTCAACGGATATTAAGAAAAAGAGTTATGTCATTTCAAATTCGTAAAAGTGTTTAAATGTTATGAAAAGTGTCAAATTCTAAATTCATTTATAAAAAAAGTACAAGCTATTTTGAGTTTAGTTTACTCAGTTTATCCTCTTTCCAACGATGTGCTACATGATACAGAAATTATTAATAATTCATTCAATACGTTAAGGGTCTGCGAATATGTTCCCATCTATGTCCATGTCCGTTCTTGGCTGAATCTTTGTTTTGGCTTGTTCCTTTGTTCACTTGTCTAATTCTCCTTTCATCGAAGTCTTCCTGCATCTTTAGGATCCTTCTGTTCTAAATTTCACCTTGACTAGGTAACGGTTTGAGCTGTACAATTTACCACGAGCTAGCGAAATCTCGACGTTCGAGCTAGCGAAATCGACTAATCTGCTATCATTGTCATTGGTGGCGTTGTAAAAGCTATGCTCATAGGAACTTCTTTTCTTTTCCAATTTATGCATTCATATCTCCATTTTATTAGCCTTTGTTAACTATTGGTAAAATTCCTCCTTCTCCTCATCCGTCTTGTCTTCTGTTGGATCGGACTATGAACCAGCGATGCCAGATTTGGATATTTCTTTCCCTCTAGGCAGCGCGCAAAAACCTTCAGTTTTCCTCTAGACTTTTTCGAATGATGCAGCAGGTGTCGCTGCTTTATATTATCGGGAAAATTTGAATTAAGTATTTGAAAAGATTATTTAGTTTCTATAGATGATAGAATTAAAAATACCCAATAAGAATTCTAGGAAGGCCTTACCGATGGAGCACTAAAATAAGTAGTCATCTGGTAAGGGTATCCCTTATTTTCTTGGTGTTAGATGAGCCCTTATATAACCCATTACAAAAGAAGGCAGATGGTAAGGTAGGTGTAGTCCAGAATTAGACCCAAACAAGTGGAAACTTGCAGGATGACTCATTTGTTTTCGTATTTTTATAATTCCCCGTTGGGACTTGTAAGCTTACAGAAGTACTGAAAAGAACACTTACTAGTAAGGAGTAGGCCTTACCATACCCCTTACAGATGAGCAGTTCTGTAAGAGCCCTAAGGTAAGTACTTACGTAACTACCCTAGCGAAAGAAAAAAAGTAAGGCCTTACCTCCTATGACATCGTGTGCACTTCTATAAGGGTATGGTAAGGCCTACCCCTTAATAGTAAGTGCTCATTTCAGTACTTCTGTAAACTTACAGGTCCTACTGGGTAATGCTAATTAATTAATCTATATCTATAAAAATCTCGTATCACAGTGTTTGTTACCGAACTCCTCCGAAATGGGTTGACCGATTTGTATGAAATTTTTTGTGTAAATTTGGTAGGTCTGAGAATAGGGCTATTTTTTATACCTTTATCAAAAAAAACATCTGAGAAAATCCAAAAAATGGTAATTTTAGGAATTTTCACTTCATTTTAGTTTCAATAGCTTCCTGGCCTACCTATTGTATGACAGCTTCGTAAATGTAAAATTGTCATTAAATTGAATCATTACATTTAATGAAAATTTCAAATTTACGCAGCTGTCAAACAATAGTAGGCCATGACGATATTGAAAATAAACTGAAATACAATAAAGCAATTTAGTATATTGAATATACGGTAGATCCATGGCGGTCAATGCAGTATACTCAGTATACCGTTAGATTCATGGCGGCCGTCTCAAGACCCATGTACCCGTTCTTTAAGGCACTTCATCTGTGTAAAATTCATATCTGGAAAAATACCAAGTCAATGGATGGTTTTAATTGGCTACTATTGGCTTATGGGTGCAGCGACGCGTACCTGGTCCCAGCTAGTATTTTTATATTTTTGTTCACCACATGCGTTTTCAATTTGGTAAACTTGAACCCAAAATTCAACGATAGTGTTTGGATCAGTTTTAACAAAGTTAACTAATGTTGGTTCATCGCTCAATTTTTGTCATTCGGTCACACAACTATCTATATCAAAAATGAAGTGTTTAAATTTCTCTGCTAATGGAAGAATGAAATTTTCAGGATTCATTGCAATTAATGTTTGTCTAGGAGACAAATTTCTCATCATTGCAAGTAATTGTAAATTTTTCGGTAGTCCTTATCTAATTTCTGTTAACAGATTGCTCCTTGGATGCTTAACCAAAATACATACTTTCAGTGTGCATTAAATATTTTTCAAATTCAAATTCTAAAAGGTTGTCACGGGAGGATATGTACATATGTTGTTATAATTTTGTTGTGTAATTTTTTAACTGTAGAACATTCTCTCATGTACTGACAGCTAAAACCTCTAAAAAACCTTTAATAATGGACGAAAAACCTCAGAAAACCCTCAAGCTTCTCAAAAAACCTTCAGTTTTAGCGGGAAACCTCAAGGTCTGGCATCACTGCTATGAACGTTTATGAGACTAATTAATATAGTGGAGGACCAGTCCGGCGCTGCCTTCGTTAGCACTCTTCTTTCACCCTCCTCCGTCTGTTTTTCTTATGTAGAAAAGAGCATCTTTTTGAAACTTATTCTGTCGCTTAAAGGTCAATTGATCTATAAGTATATGCTTTATAGATGAAAATGGCTTTGTATGCATTTTTTGATATAAAAAATTTCAGATTGAATGCACTTAGCAGTTAAAAGTTATCACTTTGGACTTTTATTATAATATGCGTTACTCCAAGTATTTTCAAAACTTTGACCACGTTTTTCTCGATTTGAGCTTCGATTTGAAAATATTGAACAAAATATCGATATTACTAGTAAACGGACCCTGAATAAAGTCGGAAGTACGATACAGATTTTCATCAAACCCATATGCGCAATGAGTTTTGATCGGCTCACAATCGATAGTTTTGATTGTACATCCGCCCTTCGATGTATGATGAATATCCAATTTGACCATGTATAGGGGGCTTAAGAAAAATTTAAACAAAATATCGATCAAATTTTCATCTATAAAAATATATAATTGGAGTGTCTGTGATTTCAAAATAATTGTGTTTTTTTTTAATTTTATATGGTTATTTACATGATTATAAAATGAAATCACGCATTTTTAAAATTTTTGTATGTCTGTATGTCTATATGTCTCTCTGTCTGTTTGTTCGGGCTAATCTCGGAAACGGCTAATCCGATTGGGATGGGACTTTCACTGGAAGATTCGGTATTTTGGCAGGCATGTTTTAGGCTATTTATATGCACTATATATTATCTCTACCTGTATGTATGTATGGATCTATGTATGTAGACAAATCTTGAAAATTGTTTTTGACCCACTTCCATATAACCGATCAGCTTCAAATTTTGCAATCGATGCAATCTGAGCATTTTATAAAAAAATCAAGATGGCCGTTTCAAGATGGCGGCCGAATTTCGCAATTATGCTCCCTGATCGCCGACATGGGCATCATATGAAAGAGAATGATAAGTATAATATAATTACCTATTTGGTGTCATTCAAAATTCAAAATGGCGGCCAACACAGATGGCGGATTACTTTTTTATTTACATCACGATCGGTATGGGTATCAAATGAAAGGATATGACAAGTAGAATACTATTAGCTGGGTGGCGTAATTTCAAATTCAAAATGGCAGCCAACACAAAATGGCGGACTACCTTATTTTACAGCGCTCTCGGTATGGATACCAAATAAAAGTGTATGATGAGTAGAGTACAGTAAGCTGGGAGACCTAATTTTAAATATCGGTTACCACAAAATAGCGGAAGACATATCGTCGCTTATCAAGAATAGTGTCACAACTCAAAAACAATGGATTTTACAGGGGAGCCATTTAAAAGTTTTTAGTTTCATACAAGCCCATGTTATGATCTTGGATTCCAGCGAGTTTCCAGCGGTCATTTTTAGAAGTATTAATATGGATTTTTGCTACATAAAAATATGCATATTTAGCTATACATTCTCAAAATAAACTCGAAATTGGAAATTATTGAGTTGTGCCATTATTCTTGATAAGCGACGATATAATAAACTAAAAGGTAGAAAACTAAAAATATAGTTTAAAAAAACTTAAAAATATGCTTTTGTTTAAAAATGAACTATAAAATAAAAAAATATGTTGAATGAAATCTATTTTGCTCAAGCCAGTATATATAATATATGGGGCGCTAGCGAAAAGTTGCAGTAATAATAAAATAAGAATATAGGTAAAGTCCCACGCTTTTTAACATTTCGAAAGGTTGGTTATTTGGCCAATATGAGATCAGGACAGTAGCAGAGATTTCGACAACTTTACAAACATCAGCAAGAACAGCTCATTCTATGCTTAAGATACCGCACGAAGAAGATCATAAATGGAAAATCCTGCGTGGAAAAAATCTAAAGCTTTACAAGACTGGCTGTCTGGGAATGCGATGAGTGTACTATGGCAAATAAAGTATCTATTCTCAGAACACCGCGAGATTTAAGATGTAAAAACCAATTATTTTGGGGAGAAACTGTTTTATTGGCATAGATTCCGGGCAAATGTTGCCGGCTGTCCAGACAAATATGTGGGCCGATGATATTGATGCATGTCTGAAAAGATCACTCATTTAGGGACATATTGGAACACGAAATTTAAAGCAAAAGATGAAAACGCAATCGGAAAACTCAGAATTCAGTACTATTCTCTCTACAATAGAAAATGTTCTGAGATTAATGAGAATGATGACAATGAGCTGCTGGATGTTGTTTGAAAGTTCGTAACAGACGAGGAAATTTTGATGAGCGACATTTATGACGATTTCGAAAATATCAACTCAACTCCCTAATGCCACAAACATTGGAATATTTACAAGTGAAACATCTAACAACGTTTATAAACAAGCGTTACAGTGGATTGTTAACCAGTGCCGTGAGGGCGGTATGACCGGAAACGACGACGAAAACGGGAATCAGTAACTGGCCTTTTTAGGATCAAATCAGTAGTATCGTCTTAAAATGTTGGCAATCTTCGTTTCATGCCATGTTCGCCATGGGGCAAGTTCAGGGTGCCAATTATCTGAGAACGTCAAAATCTACGAGCACAAGACATATTATGAATAAAATTGGCTAGGTATCTGTTGTGCACGTAGTATAAAAGTTTTCCCATGAATTAACCTCGAATTTTAAAAAAAAGTTGTAGGTAGCATATTTTTATAGTCAACTCTAAAGTTTTTTATATACCCAAAATCATGTCTTGCAGATTTGTTCTGTGTTTCATTAAACCCTTTTCTTATTCCGGACTATGCACACATTTTGTTTTATCAAAAGGCGTGCGAGGCACGCGGGTTTTTGCTAGTCAATAATATATTCAAACAAAGCAATAAAATATTCAATATAACTACAAGTAACGCTTATGCATATAAAATATCTTGGAGCTCTGGAAGGACAAGACAGGTAAAGCATATATAATTCAATTCTTCACGACGCACTCTTAAACAATAAAATTATCAAGTTGAACTGTTAATGTTATCACCTGCAAATCTCTCAATACTCTGAAAAGGGTTTGACAGCTTCACCAAATGAAAAATGTGAGAAAATATAACAGTATTTTAAAGGGTGTGAAATCAAAAACTGTTCACACCTTACTTACTTTGAGAAGGAATATAAGCCTGATCTGACGGCATTCACAACTAACAATTGCGAAGAGCACATTACCTTCAAATCCGTACTTGAATTGCTTTCGGAACACAGATTTCAGAAGGAGATTTAACGGATATCGATCATTGTTGGGTTCCTTTCACAACACAAAAGGATTTTTAATCTTCAATGGAATGAAAGAGTTGAGACATTCTCGTCAGTGGTTACTTCCTATTTGCGAATAACGAATTTTTGTAGTTCGTCATCTATAATTATGAATTTCAAGTAAGAGTCTGAAATAGGTGACGTTTATAGATTCATTAATTTGTCCATATCATTTTCTAGGTTTTTTCACCCCAATGGGAATGATGATGTTAGACAAATATGAAACCTACACCTGACGACCAATGTGCGCACGTTTGAATTATGGGGACGCTAAATCGTACCGGCGCACCTCTTCAGCTAGAAAGTTTTAGCATCTTAAACGTATGACTAGTCTGCCCTGCAAGAAACAAGATACACAGACACAGTTGCCAGACCCTGACGCAGGTTAATGGAAAAACATATGGGATCTAATATGGGCCCTATGGCTATATTATTTATTGCAGTTTTGCCTCCTGCACCTGTTAGTTTTGTTCTACTAAGAGAACAATGTATGTGAATATTGAATCAGTGAGTGAGCAGCAATGTCTTACGTTAATACAGCTAGTTTTTTTCTCCCTCGTTTCTTTAAAATTTGGGAGATGTCTTCTGACTACAGGGTTTCTTCCTGGTCAAATGTGCACAACATTTTTTAACTGTTTTCCAAGTTTTTCCAATGTATCAATTGACAATTTTTATTACTTTTATAAGCTTTAACTTCACATAACCGATTAACTTCACACCGCGCATTAGTCCAGTGGATAGCGGTAAAAATAGTGTATTACCTCCGAATTCTTTCGGGCAGCACTGATTTTTGTGAAAATTGGTAATTCAGCTTATCTTACCTTCCTCCCCAAAAGTTATGTTCTTGATGTATGCTTTTTATTTTTAGGGGGCGAAAACTACCCTTTTTGATAAAAAAAAAACTAAAAACAATATATTTAAGCAATATTTCGATTAAATCATGATTAAATAGGGAAAATAAACTTTCTTTCATACCATGGAACGGTGCATTTATAATGCTTAGAATTGAGGCTCCGCTCCATAGTAAAGTACCTTTTAAAAAATGCTCAGGCATTTAGGGTGATTTTTGAGCTCCCTAAAAGTAGTTTCATCGCGAAAGGGGTATATTTTGTTATCGGCGGGATAGGGTGAATTAGGGCTCTACAGGTTAAAATAGCTTTAATTTATTATTAGGTATTCAAGGGGATTTTTAATTGCTCCAATAGTAGTTTTAAGGCGGAGGCACAAATTTTTCTGATTGTAACTTGGGGTTGGGGTAATTTTGGGGCACCAAACCAGAAGTAAGAGCCATCTAATTTCGTACATGCAATCATATGTTTTATACACATATACATACGTTTAGACACGTGTGCTGTCTATGAGGATACGCTTAGACATATATACATCCGGTCATATCTGTTTAGATGTATTTCTAAATGCTGTAAAATTTTCGAGATTTAACTGATTTGATAATTTTATTTAAAAATGAAACTGCCTCCATTTTGGAGATATCTAATTGCTACAAAATTCTATTTCAAGCGCTACAACGCCTGCAAAGTGATACTATTTTGAACCATTACTTTTTGAGATTTTAAAGTTTAAATTGCTCGGGAGAGGTGGTTCTCGTACCCACAAATTTTAGAACATATTGTTTATACCTAAACAAAGTTAATTGAACATGGGTTTCGTTTGCTTTCAATTATTGCCGTGAAGCCGTATTCGTTTCATTGTTGCTTTTTTTGCCGATAAACGAAGACAGCCATATTATTTTCTTCATAATAGTTATACATAGTGTAAGTTTTAATTGTAAAGCTTATTTTAAAGATCTGTTCAAGTACTTTAAATATGGTTCAATAATTTTTTCTCCAAAAACTTGACCTATATTTAACGATTTCAATTTTCGGCGAGCAAATGGTGAACTTTAACCACTCATAACCCGACTTGTGTTTCATCTACAGAAATAAACTAGTTGAGATATGGGTTTGGAAATTGACTAGAACCAGAACTGGTGACAAAGCAATCCTGAGAGTAGCTAGTTCAAATAACTATAATAGTGGTAAATCGACAGGATTTTTCTAGAGAATTTGTTTTTCCTGAACTTTAGCAAACAAACATTTCCTTCGTATTTCGTTCGCTACACTAAAGCGGTTGTTCGAACTCGTATTGAGCGTGTTGAAGCGCCGTGGATAAACTGGGAAGCGAATGACTTCATTTGGAAATTCCAAAGCTTTCTGGAGATATTAGCAAAACTAATCAATGTAAAGTACTTGTCAGACTTGACCAAAAAGAACAAATTTGTGGTAGCTACTGGAAATCCGGAGATGAACCCCAATTTCCTGAAGCTGTATCACCCGTAGAAAACAATTCCCCGTTAAAAAGCTCTTATGAGGGCGTCATGTTTGTAAACGATAGCAAAATTTTGGCACGAGGTTGTCGGATTTTGACAAGTGATGTTTTGTTCGAAGGCTATCGCTGTGCAGAACCTAAAAAAATCACTTCGTTTAGAACTTCTCATTCCATCGAGTTTATTAAATATTAGCAAAACTTATCAATTTATCGTGTTGAATTCCACCCCAGCAAAACCAAGTACTGTCTTATTTCAAAAAAGAAGATCAACAGCTCTCCATCCTTGAAAGTGGGCAAAGTTGAACTAACGGCCGATCCCTCCCTACACATCTTAGGCGTGATAATAGCCAAAGACTTGCGATGGAATGATCACATATTCCAAATCGCCAAACAAGGATCCCAGTGCTTAGGATTTCTTAAGAGGTGTAATTTTCTCCTCCAGCCATCGGCCCGTGCTGTCCTACATTCCGACTCTTCTCGAATATAACTCCATCGTTTGGGCGGCGCTCCAATAACCACCTTTCGGCACCGAGTCGATATAATTTCTGGTTCGCGCGGTATCGTGCAGGTACAAACATCACGAAAGTCGTTTAAACAAAAAACGGCCCCACCGAATTTTATGAAAATCTTTTCAGGTCATATTTTGGTTAATACTCTTCGAACGGCACCTCAACTAAGTCGATATCTTTTATGGTTCGCGCGACACCGTGCAGGTACAAAAATCACTTATGTCGTTTAAACCAAAAAACGGCTGGACCAAATTTTATAAAAATCATATTTCCGTTAGTACGCATCGAGCGACACCTAAACGAAGACGTTTCTTTTTTAGTTGGCGCGATATCGTGCAGGGAAAAATGAACACATACGTACGCACACACACACTCATACTTCCTTCCAAATTTTTGATTGAAATGCTCTTGGCACCTTGAAAAATGAAAATAGGTTGAAAATTTTTGTTTCGGTTTTCGGACCGATTACAATAACTTCCCTATACAGGGAAGTTAATAAAACACCAATCGATTCGTTATTCTAAAAGCTTCACTTTTTCCACAATAATTTTTTTGAAACTCCGCGATCGTCTTCAAAACGAGGCAGTTAGGTAAAGATGCGATCAGCAGACGCTCGTCGAAGAGGAAACTCAAAAACGTCGACTACGGTGCTTTGGACATGTTTGCCGAATGGATGATGTCCACTTGCCATGTAAACTTCTCTGATGGTACCATCACGTAGGCTGAAGAATCCAGCGATCGGAACCGAAGAAGACCTGGCAAAAGAATATCGAGGGTGACCTAGAGAATCAACAGTTATCAGTTACCGAGGCTCGAGACGTCGCGTCGCCAAAAACCGGCAAGAATGGAAAGGAATCGTGAATAAAGTTCGATACCCAGCGGCACCGACAGCAGGGTATCCGTTGCGGGGATGTCCCGCACGGATCGCAAGTTAACGGGTTAAGGAAGAAGAAAATGGAAATTTAAGTTCATCTCGGAATTTCCAGTAGTTACTAAACAATGTGGCTTTTCCGGTCAAGTCCAACAAGTCTTTTACATTGGTTAGTTTCGATAATATCTCTTGAATTCGGCTCAAGTGCGACCGAACCGCGGAAGAAATGTTTGTTTGCTTACGTTCAGCACAACTATTACTATTTCTTGACTACCTCTACTTCGTTTTTCAATATTTAAATATTATTCAATATCACACAATTGTTGTTGTTCGGCATAGGAGTTGCATTACATAGTTTGAAGAACCAGGTGTAAGAATTTGGTGTGATTTTTCTTACTATTTGTTGTTGTTACTGTTCAATAATAAAGTCATAATATTCATCATTCATCATGCTGGGCTGGGCAGTTGATCGTGGGGACCGAACACCGAAAGGGCAGTGGCGGTTCCTCTTTGGAAGCAAAGGAAGCACTGCTTCCCTTGACCAAATAGGCAACTTCATAAAATAAAGGACACCGCACAAATTATATGAGAAAAGGGTCCCGGCGGATTTGGCTGAAATTGAAGTATGTTAGTCAGTGGAGGTAGACGAACAAAAAATTGTAAGGGGGAGGGGGGTAAATCGTAACGGTTAGCCGCTAGGGCGTTTTGAAATTTTTTGATAGATGTTTTTATATCACCCTGTATTTTTGTAACCCTCTGAAATATGTTCGTGAATAAGGTGGCAATTTACGCAGAATACTCCCACCTATCTAAAACTGTAAAAGTCGAGGTTCTAACCCACCAACTTTTAGAGTAATGGGTCGTCAAAATCAAAGTTTTGTTTTTTTTTTTTTTTTCACTAAAATTTCAAGTTCAACCACCCTTTTCTCCAAAAAATATGTAGTTAATTAATTTTTTTTTTTACAAAATTGGAAAGCTTGGACAATTTCCTATGAATAAGGTCAGGGCAACTTTTATGCTACGGCCTTTACTTTTGAAGTTATAAGCAATTTTAATGTGAAAATTGGCTTTATTTCGTACTTTTCTCGTACTTTTCCACCGCAGCTTTGTCGGTGCTTACATATTTAGTACATATTTTACAGATGTATTTTATACGCATATTTTGCTTGTAAAAAATGTGTAATTTACATATACAAAATTAATTAAATTATGTAATTTATGTAAAATATGTAAAAAATAAAAATTCAAATCAGCTGAACGAAAAGATAACTTTATTCAAACCAAATTCATAAATTTTATTTATCATCTTCACATTCATCTTCTCAGTCGTAATTCTGTTCATTTACCCTCATTTTTAAGGTAGAGTACACGTGAACCAATTTTTTGGATCTGTCAAATTCAAGGCGATTCCTGATATAGGAAAGAAACGAATATATCCCCAGTTAGAGAGCAGTGTTGGGGAGTAACTTGTTACAAATAACGAAGTTACGCTAGAAGTTACTTTACTTGTAACTTTTACGGTAACTTAGTTATTTTCTCTTTTCAGTAACTTGTAACGGTAATTTAGTAACTTTCGATAAAAAGTTACTTGAATTTATAAATTTTTTTCAAAGTGATATTTCACGCGAGAGGGCGAGAGCTTTGCTGAGAAACGCGACCAGAATGAACGACCAGAAAAGCAGATCGAGTTGGAAAATCTCCTGAAAAAAATGCAGTCGAATGAAAGTCGAAAAAAGGGCCCCCAATTCAGAAAAAATTCATGGGTGATGATTTTTTTGAATTTTCTACGCGAAAGTCCCACGAGGAATCAGAAGATTAGCTAGACTTCCTTCAAATAAAATCTAAATCACTAGCCATCTACGACAGCTTTCCTCGATTAAAAAATCTGTTCATCAAACTCAACACCACTCTCACTAGTAGTGCTTCAGTCGAAAGAATGTTTAGCTGGGGAGGTTTAATACGAACATCCAAAAGAAACAAGCTCAGTGATAAAAATTTTGAACAGGTGCTATTACTAAAAAAAATAAAATTGAACTGCGAGTATAATATTATATTTATGTATATATTTATACATAATATTTAATCATATTTCTTTGAGCAATTGGAGGCTGTTCAGGAAAAATAATTACTTAAAAGTTTTGTTAAAATAAAATAAAAATTTTTATAAAAATAAAGTTAAAGTTAGTAATAGAGTTAACCCTTCTAATACAGAAGGCGCACTTCTTAGCTGAACCAAGAAAGGTTAAGTTTCGTTCTTTGAAGCGCCAGCCAATGCTGGAGAGTAACTGGCTGCAAGTAACAAAGTTACGTTACAAGTTACTTTACTTGTAACTTTTCCGGTAACGAGTTACTTTTTTCATCAAGAAACGGTAACGGTAACTTACAAAAAAAAAATCAGGTGCGGTCATGGGACCCCCGTCAGGAACGAAGTTCCTTACGATTTTTCTACAACTGCGAATGTAACTCCAAATAAAATCTGTATATTTTATTTATTTTTACTTTATACCATTTTTCAAGCAAATAATGTAAAGGATCGAATCAAATAAAAAAATTAATTTAATATTTTAGGAAAATATTTATTATAATATTAACATTCCAAAATTTTCCAAAAAAAAATTTCAAATTTTATCACCAAATTGTAACATAGAAATTATTGGCTTATGATAACTATAATAAGATGCATATACTTCAGAATCAATTTTGTCCAAGAATCTTGAAAAAACGGCATCAACTGTAGTACAGTATTTCGTTGTGTACTGTGCTGGATCATTATTCATACTCAAATTAAATGTGTCAGATAAAAAGGATGTGAAGATTTTAAATTTGTCTTTTTCATTGAAGTTAATATTAAAGTCTCCAGCTAATATTAGTGGAAGTTTATGACATAGTAATTTAGATTCTCTCTCAGTATATTCTAACAGGGATCGATGAATAAATAATGTAATATCCTCAATGTTTTGATTTGGTGATATATAAACAGATACAATAACTATTTCATGATCGTTTCTTATTTTACAAAAACTGAACAAATGTCTCCAACTGATGAATGTCTAGTACTCAATGCACTCATGTTTGACAAAATAGTTTCCATATTTGGTTGGCAAATGTTGACACTATCTTTATAGTTTTGGTATATTGCGACCCCACCTGCATGAATATTGTCTCGTTTATAATGAGAAATGCAATTGAAATTAGGAAGGATAATTTCTTCTTCATTTCTCATCCATGTTTCAGTAAGTAATAGAATATTACAATTTTCAGTAACTGGATCAATGAAATCTAAAATATGATTTTTTAAACTTTGGCAATTAAAAGTTAATACTGAAAGACCTATTTTGTTACAAATCATATCCAAAACCAATTGCGTTCTGGTCTGCAATGTGTTTAAAGATAATCTTTGAAATTCTTGCAGCAATTTCTCTGTTGATCTAGCTTGCTTTCGATTATGATAAAACTTAAATTTCGTTGGATCATCTTGAGGTGTTACAATATACAAATTTTCTATATTTGTTGCACGAGATAACGCAACGTATACAAGTTCTTGGGAATAATCTTTGCTGTACTCGTAAACAATTTCACTGAAAGTTCCACCTGCGATTTATGTATGGTCATAGCGCAAGCCACAATTAAAGGTGGTGTTCCACTTATCATACCCTTTCATTTGATACCCATGTCGAGGGAGTGGTGAAGAAAATGGTAATCCGCCCTCTTGAGATGACCGCCATGGACCAAACGATATATTGAATATACTATATTGCTTATGGTGTTCTACTTATCATACTCATTCATTTGATACCCATCTCGAAGGGGTTGTGAAGAAAATGGTAATCCGCCCTCTTGAGATGGCCGCCATGAATATAAAGACATAGCCTACTGCATTCTACTTATAATGCCCTTTCATTTGATACCCATGTCGAGGGAGTGGTGAAGAAAATGGTAATCCGCCCTCTTGAGATGACCGCCATGGACCAAACGATATATTGAATATACTATATTGCTTATAGTGTTCTACTTATCATACTCTTTCATTTGATACCCATCTCGAAGGGGTTGTGAAGAAAATGGTAATCCGCCCTCTTGAGATGGCCGCCATGGACCAAATGATAAATTGAGTATGCTATATTGCTTATGGTTTTTCACTTATCATACTTTTTCATTTGATTCCCATGTCGAGGGAACTGTGAAGAAAATGGTAATCCGCCCTCTTGAGATGGCCGCCATGGACCAAACGATATATTGAGTACACTATATTCCTTATGGTGTCCCACTTATCATACCCTTTCATTTGATACCCATGTCTCGGGTGTTGTGAAGAAAATTGTAATCCGCCCTCTTGAGATGACCGCCATGAATATAAAGACATAGCCTACTGCATTTTACTTATAATGCCCTTTCATTTGATACCCATGTCCTGGGGTTGTGAAGAAAATGGTAATCCGCCCTCTTGAGATGGCCGCCATGGACCAAATGATATATTGAGTATACTATATTGCTTATGGGGGTATTCTAGTGTAGAAGCATGAATTTGAGGTGTTTTTTCAGCTGCTGTAAATAAAAAACTAAAAATATTTTTACCATCCATTTTTTCACAAGATATTTATTCATGTTTAAAGAATACATAAAAAATAAAAAAAAGTCAAAAAATTAAAAACTGTAAATTTTATAGGTTGTTGAAGTAGGGTGTAAAAAAAATGGCGCGCCAAGTTTGCCACGATTCCAACCCTTCTGATGATCTGACCAAAATAAAAAAAAACATATTCTTAATTTAGATGAATGCTGCTATCGTACTAACTAAGAAAAAGTGGCATTTTTTTGTTTTTGGCTAAATTCCGGCTGTCCGAAAAAAAAATTGTTTTTTGGCCTATTTTTTTGACTTTTCGGAATTTTTTAAAAATAGTAAAAAACATTATATTGTTATAATAATAGTTCATACGATAAAGACATGTATTGAGAACACTCACTGAAAATTTGAAGTAAATCGGTCAAGTAGAACTTGAGAAATCATGGCAAACTTTTTGAAAAATGTAGTTTCGAGATAAACACGTTTAAAGTTTAGGGTAAAATTACGCCGGTTTTGAACCATAAAATGACATTTTATACTTACGTTCATTTAATCCGCGATTCATGCTCCATACATTGGGCCTTCTTCTACTTCAAAAAAAGCATTTTCCAAACAACAACAAACCCTTTTAAGGACATATTCTTGAAAGGTTGAGCTTTGAAAATATCAAAAAAAAAAATTTTTTTTTTTTAAATTTCTACACTAGAATACCCCTACTAAAATGACTATATCTCTGAAAATAATTAAAATTTTAACAAGCCCTTTTAAGGACATATTCTTGAGAGGTTAAGCTTTGAAAATATCAAAAAAAAGTGATTTTTTCAAATTTCTACACTAGAATACCCCCTTAAGGTATTCCACTTATCATACCCTTTCATTTGATAGCCATGTCTTGGGTGTTGTGAAGAAAATAGTAATCCGCCCTCTTGAGATGACCGCCATGAATATAAAGACATAGCCTACTGCATTCTCCTTATAATGCCATTTCATTTGATACCCATGTCCTGGGGTTGTGAAGAAAATGGTAATCCGCCCTCTTGAGATGACCGCCATGGACCAAACGATATATTGAATATTCTATATTGCTTATGGTGTTCTACTTATCATACTCTTTCATTTGATACCCATCTCGAAGGGGTTGTGATGAAGAAGGTAATTCGCCCTCTTGAGATGGCCGCCATGGACCAAATGATAAATTGAGTATACTATATTGCTTATGGTGTTCCACTTATCATAGTCTCTCATTTGATACCCATGTCGAGGGCGCTGTGAAGAAAATGGTAATCCGCCCTCTTGAGATAACCGCCATGGACCAAACGATATATTGAGTATACTATATTGGTTATGGTGTTCTACTTAGCATACTCTTTCATTTGATACCCATCTCAAAGGGGTTGTGAAGAAAATGGTAATCGGCCCTCTTAAGATGGCCACTATTGACCAAATGATAGATTGAGTATACTATATTGCTTATGGAGTTCTACTTTTCATAGCCTTTTATTTTGATACTCATGTCTGGGTGTTGTGCAGAAAATGGTAATCCGCCCTCTTGAGATGACCGCCATGGACCAAACGATATGTTGAATATTCTATATTGCTTATGGTGTTCTACTTATCGTACTCTTTCATTTGATACCCATGTCGAGGGGGTTGTGAAGAAAATGGTAATTCACCCGCTGGAGATGTCCGCCATGGACCAAATGATATTTTAAGTATACTATATTGCTTATGGTGTTCTACTTATCATATCCTTTCATTGGATACCCATGTCGAAGGGGTTGTGAAGAATATTTCAATCCGCCCTCCTGAGACGGCCCCCATGGATCTAAAGGTATGTACTATATTGCATTGTCATGGGAGCTAAAGCTGTGTGCAAAATTTCACCATGATAGGATTCCCGGAAGTATTTGTAAAATCGATTGCAAAATTTGTTCCTTGAAGAAAACAGTAATCCGTCCTCTTGAGACCACGGCCATGAATCTGACGGTATAATTGGTATACCATAGTGCATTTTCATCGGAGCTGAAGCTGTGTGCAAAATTTCAGGGTGATCGTGTAACCAGAAGTATTCAAAAAATCGATTGCAAGATTTGTACCGGACAAACAGACAGACAAGAAAGCATAAGCATCTATCCTCGATAATGACCAATGCAAAAAGTGTGCACGTTGCATTATCATTTCTTCCTATAGCTATCGGTGCAAATTGATTCCAATTTCTAAAGAAAAACACTGCATTCTGATTTAATAAATTCACAAATTGCCTACTGGGATCGATACTCGCACGCATACATACACAAAATATCGCATTTTCTTACGTGACGATTTCTCCCAATTCACTCTACCCGCAAGCCGCGTTAAGGAACTTCGTTCCAAAAAGTAACTTCTTTCCCAACAATGTTAGAGAGTACTCGTTCTACCTTTCCTGATGACGCTGGAATTTTGAGTAATTTCAATGCGATTTGAGGCAGCTCCGTATTCTCAATTTCGGCCATAAAGGTTGCGTTATATTTTGGTGGAACTATTCCAGTTGTCCCATTCTTGTAGTTGTCCCTTTCTTCGCAGCCTATGGCACTAAGCGTGTTAAATAGGAAATAATTTACTTCTGAAATATTTTCTTTACTCAGTCTTTCATGATCGTATAAAGGATGCAAATAGTAGGCAGTCAGAACGTAAACATTTAAGCCGGATTCATCGCAGCGGGTGAGTCCGCCACACAAATTTCCTAAAAAGACAATCATCTGAACTACGATTCATTGTTGTGGATAAAGTGTAACATTTTGTCAAAGCTTTCTTGGTAAAATCCTATAATGTGGAAATGTGAATTTCAAAAATGAAAAAGCACAAAATTCATAGAATCCTTAAAAATGCTGAAATATATGAAAAATATGGACATAAAACATATAATTTTTTGACAATTTCAAAAATCCGTCACACAAAAGTTGAAGTTGATTCAACTTTTTTCCATAGAGAAAAACAAATCCCAAAAATATTCCAAAATTGAGAAATACTCAATTTTTCATACAAAAAGTATGCGCGCACATAAGTACGGTGACTTCCTTCATACGATTGTCTAATTCTTCCTTCATTGATATCTTCCTGTATCTGTAAGATCCTCCTCTTTAGATATTCTCTCTTTCTGCAAAGCGTGCCTACGATTTTTCTTTTTTTCTTGAAGACTTCCATCTCTTTTTGGCCTTGCGATGTACTCCCGGTGGCTCTAGTTTCTTTCTTCATTTACGGGTCTACAGATCTGATCCAACCAGTCAATTCTAGTCTGTCTGGGGAACCCAGCTTAAGCTATGGTTTCCTACGAAGCGGCACCGTTATGTAGCGGCCGTATTATTACGGTGAGTTACGTCACAAAAAATTGTTCTGTGGAATATCGCGGTAGTGGTTTCTAAGATAGCGTTACTGTAGATCGTCACGTAAGATAGCGTTGCCGTCACATTTGTAGCGGTAGCGCTTTACGGTGTAGAACTGTTTGTCAACGTTTTTGTAGTTTAGCGGTGGAGACGTGTTTAATTTTTGTACACGTTGAGAAATAAAAAAAGGTTTTTTTTTTATTTTGCACAATGTTTTGCCTACAATTATATTTTCTATAATTTATTGATATTTACAGTGCAACAATGTGTTCGAAAAATCAGGCTTTGCAATGGTCAAGTGAACAAGATGAAATATTAATAGATTTTGTTAAAAATCATGAGTGTTTGTATAATTTGCATTTAAAAGATTTTCGGAAGTCAGGCGAAAGTATTCCCTGAATTTATTCTCATTATTATGCAGATGACGAAACACTAAAATATTATAGGCACCTTCTTCTGTTCGACTTTTAGATAATTTGGATTCGCTGTCTCTTTGAAACTCTTCTTCAGATTCTTCATCTTCTAAGAAAATTAGAACTGCGACCTCAAGATCATCCATTTTTGCAGATTGAATTATTCAAAATGACTGTGAAATCTAGCATTGGTTTTCTACGAAGCGGTACCGTCATGTAGCGGCCGTATTACTTTACAACTCATCGTATTTGTCGCCGTATTTTTGAAGTAAAACTTCTTTAGGGACGTTTGCTTAAAAAAAATTACATGAGAGTGAATCAATTTCATTCATGTAACGCTCTCACACATGAAAAATCGTCAGAACTTTCGTATAACGATGGGAAAAGGGGCGGACGGGGTACAAGAGACGATTACACTCGGGGCTGTGTGTGCCACAGTTAAAATACACTCTGCCTTACTGCATAGATTTTCTGGCATGTTAGCTACGTTGTCGCCCGGACTTTGCTTTATCTCATTATAGGAATACAAATTCACCATTCTGTAGAGGTGAATTATTTCAGATTTTTCTTGTGGTTTGGTCACTGGCCGGAGCTTTTGCCGCGGGCACTGACATGTTGGAAGCGGCATATACGAGAAGAATTTTCGGGGGTGGTTTGGGTGCTTAGAATACCAAAAGGGAGTGGTGAATTAAATGTGTGAGGTGCTGTTGTTTAAAATTGGCACCACTTCCCCTTTGGTGAGATGTGCTGGACCTTTCCCCTTTTTAAATTACAATTTTTTTAACTTGCACAAATCGACGAATCGTTTATGTCAAAAAATTACACTGTTGTGAAAATCGTTCCTGATATGTTTTTTGGGTCGCTGATTACGAAAATCAGGGTCCCACAGTCTTTAAATATGGATGTCACCTTTAAATATGCTTAAAAATTCCCCTTTTTAAGTGTTTTCGCGATAATTTTAATTATAATCAAAAACAATCTAATAAAATACATTTTTTGCAACATTTATATTCAAAAGTGAATGATTTATAACAAAGCAAATTTTATGATAAGGGATAATAGTAAAGGGCTGAAACTATCCCTACATCGACTGAAAATATAAAGGTTTGTAAAAAATGTTTTTTCAACTTTATGCTTCGAATTCGGTTTAATCAGCCAAAATAAATTATTTTCAACTACGCATAGAAAGAAGAATTTGAAAAAAGGTTGATTGCATTTCTTTTTGCTCCCTTTAAAAATAATTGGCTCCCTAAAAGATTGTATGGGACGAAGAAATCAGGTAATTGGCTAGGTGGCCATAAAGGGTACCAATATCATACTCAAGTAGACTGGCTCTCGTTCGCGTAGGTAAAGCTTCATTGGATGTGGTTGGCGGACTGCTTGGTAAAACAATACTTGGGTTTGGAATAGTCTATGCCGATGCGGATGCAATTATGAATGATCATGAATGTAGCGGGAGCGGAGCATGCATACAGCTGGTGACATATCCAAGTGTACATGCGTTCAATTCGTTGATAAATAATATAGAAGTGTGTGTATTCAAATGCGGCCTGACGGAATGTTCCATGAATGGAATGCATGCCAGACAAAGGTCGGACTACTTTTAACTTTTTCTGTAATGCCGCATTCGAAATAGCACACACAAGTATGCACAACAAACACATGCACCTTGCATGCACTCGTTACTTAGATTTTCGGGCTATGTGCGAAAGCCGGGACGGAAAAAACCATGCAATTTTATGAACCTCTGAATGCAATGCATGTACGCTTGCATATGTCACCAGCTTACTTCCATGAGGCGAATGTTGTAGTATCCATGCGGTAGTATCCATGCCTGTGGCGGAAGCGTGCATACCCGTGTAGGATGCGCACTTATATACTATACGTACTAGGTGCACCGCGTGTATGCTTTTAAGAAAATTAGCCAATAAAAATTATTTTTACTCGGTTACTTTTAGGTTTTAATGTAAATAGGAATTCATAAATATTGATATTTTCAAATAGAATTTGTATCAAGTCCGTCAGTAGATTCGTCACTATTCTTCCTGAATCTGTCGTTGGCCTGAATTTTCTCAAACGTACTATAGATCCGACAGACTTTCCACTATATCTATTGCATATTACTAGCCGTTGGGCACAAAAGTTTTACTTCTAAAGTGTGGTCTTAAGCACACTCATATTTTTTTGTACATCGTTTTGCTTACGTCACTCACCGTAGTAATACGACCGCTACATGACGGTGCCGCTTCGTAGGAAACCATAGCTTTAGTGCCTATTATGCTGCTCCTGCTTGTTGATTTTGCGCCGTTCTTTTAACGTTCTCTAGCTTTATACGACAACATGTTGGTAGGCATCTCTTCTTACTTCAAGTTTTAGCTTATCTATATCATATTTTGGTTGAAAGCAGCTCTATGCGTTTTGGTTGCTATCCGGATTCTCAACTAGATAGTGGACAGAGCCACAGCACGTTCCTGTCATTGTTCTTACGTCCAGTATAGTCGTGGCCCCTCTTCTCTCAAGTAGGGCGTGGTCAATTTGATTATTAGTTACCCCGTCTGGTGACCACCACGTCATCTTATAGATATTTTTGTGCGGGAACATTATTGAACTTACAACCGTTGAGTTTGAACTTGCGAGATCGATCAATCTACTACCATTGTCATTGACAGGGTTGTGTAAGCTATGCTTTCGTATGACTCCTATTCCACAGAAAAATGGATAATTCTCCATAACTAGTCGTCAAAATGATTTAAAATTTTGTGAATAATCAGATTAGAATGTCAATTTTATTTACAGAGTAAATTTGACTTCTATCTTGGTAATTTAATTCATTTTTAAGTGGTTTCAGTTAATCGGTTTATTTTTTAAGGAGATGGAGATGGACATGGAATTTTTATGGCGTTATAGAGACACATAAAGTGCAATGAGGAAAAATGGTTCGATGACGAGATTGTTGTGATTGCCACCCCCTGGAAGGGGCTCCCGCGTGCAGTGTACGCTCTGAATATACTTGTTTTGATAACTGTAAAAATTTGTGGTTGGGTATTTTTTACCACAACTCGCTTAGTTCTTGAAATATCAAGTTCAACAAAAATACATGTTGTACGTTTTTTCAAGAGTTAAAGCTGATGAGCTATAAGCTCTTATGTTTTAAAAGGTTTGAGCTGAAACGGCTTTAATACGTTACTATTTGCGAACATATGCAAACTTGAAACGGTCATATTTTACTCGATATTTATCGCACAGGAAAAGTAAAAATCCAAAAGTATTAGAAACGAAACCTACAATTTTTCACTGCTCCAAATTTTGCGTATCTTTCATAGTTTTTGAGTTATTTAAAAAAAAGCATTTTTTTCCAAACTTGCAAAACAGTTCTCTTCACTTCAAGCTTGAATGTTTCCAAAATTAAGTGAAACTTATAGGGTATATTACATATGTATTCATATCAATTCAAATTCGATCATATTCAATCGGGGTTATAATTAGAGGGTATTTTTCACAATTTTTTTCCGCCAAAAAATAGGAACCAATTTTGTTTTTGTCATAACTCGCTTAATTTTCACACTAAGAGCTTCCATAAAAAACAATTTCAAGGGCTTCAATAAAGTTCTACGAGGTTACCCCGAAAATTGCATTGTTTTTGGGATATTTCACTTTGAAACTTACGATTTTGGCGTTTGACGAAGAAGAACCAACCTTTAACAAGCTATTACTCTGTTAGTACTGGGTCTAGTGATATTTTGAAACCAGCATTTTTTTTTTGTTTTGTATAAGCTACATTTATACTTTAAATGATTTTTTCATAAATTACTTATATTCAGAGTTATTCATGAAAAACTGTCTGAAAATGGTTTTTTTTTTGTTGAAAATTGACATTTCCACTCTGGAATAAGTCGAAAAGTATTGACTTCCAGGAAAACTTTATATAACAAAAGTTGTTTAGAGTTCGGCAATCTATTCATTCCCATACTTATTTCTAAGAAAAAAAATGCTCACCACCGAGAAGGAGTGTGTCCACCCCCAGGGTAAAAGCAACCCTCGGCACATTGACAACTTTTAAGTATAGGATAAGTAGAACCTAAAGCCATTTTTTGGTGCTAATTGGTGCTGTTTGGTAGGGAAAACGTGCATTGACTGGACTATTAGCCAAAATTTACCTAAAACCGATAAATTACGAGATATTTGAGAAAAACTGATTTTCGTGACCTTTTACCCTTTATAACTTGGCCGACCAGTTGCTTAATGGTTTTTTGGCAAAATTATTTGTGCTCCCAAAATAAAGAGAATCCCGCTGGAAAATCTCCAGTTGGCATTTTTAAGGATTTGGCCTTCTAGAGCAGTAAATAAAGCATTTTAATTTTCACAGTCTGGCAAGATTATGATTTCATACTGTTTAGGATAACACCAGGGGTATATTCCTAAGTTTTAAGCCTAGTCAGCCTTGTTATAAACTGCTACTTTTGTTATAAATAATTAAAGTTTTTATTATGGAGTTTTTCGAGCGGGTCCTATAAATCGGATAGGTGCAACCTAAAAACCAGTATCTTTGTATTAAAATTGCCAATCAATCTCTCTTTGGTTTCAAGTCTGTGAAGTACGTGCATAACCGTAAAAGTTAATTTTTTGTTATTATCTACAACTTTTGAATTAAACATTTTCACCACAAATCGCAAAAAATCGTTTTCAATCCTTTTCCCCTTATTTCGTGTTTAAACATTTTTTTATCAGCTATAACCTTAACGATATTTCATTGCTGGTCCCTGCCTAATTAATTTTTTTTTTGCAAAAAGCTACTGGCACCAGCCTAGGAAACAGAACTTCCTGATCTTTTTTTATATTATTTTATATTAAAGTGTTTTTATATTCAAATTATAAAAATCGGTATTTGGAAACTATTGAAATATCTCAACTGGATAAATTGTCCTAAATGAGTTTTCAAATTAAAACATCAGAAAACTAAAAAATGGCCAAAATTTCTCCTCATTTATTTAAATAAAATAGTATCCAAAAGATGTGATTGGTTTTCTGATAAAGATATTTCAGCTGTTTGAATTGAATTGAACTATTCAAATTTGTTATCAAAATTCAAGTTCTTCGGTCAATCTGTTGAGTCCAAAGTAATTTATAATTTCTCTATGATATACATATGAAGAGCTCTTCACAAATAAACTCGTTCCATATGTGCAAAACCCACACAATCTCTATTTTTCACAATGCAAACTAAAACTTTTTTACTTCAAAAAATGTAGGAAGTCTTTACACAAAAAAAAACTTTCAACAAAAGCAAAACGAATGCAAGGGTTAAGAACGACATTACAAAAACTGAAAGGATGAGCAGATGGGCGAAGGGTCACTTTCTTTCTCAACATTCAAGGATAATCTCTTAAAAATGTTGTGGTCAGCCCATACAAATATGCTTTAATAACACTCGGCCAATATCCTTTATTCCAATTCGCGTTGTCCACTTCCACATACAATGTGACGCCGCCGTGATTCATTCCGTGCTCATGTCCTTTCATATTGCACCTCAGGTGGATCTACTGCATCTGAAATTGCCTTCAATTGTCAATTTGGTTTCCTCATTTAAAACTCAGTTTTTTTTGGAAATATGAAAGAGATCAGGTCAAACTTTTACAAAAGAGAAAATACATACGTGTGATCGTTACAGAAAGTACGCAGATCCACGTGAAAAGGGTTGCTTCTTGCTTTTCAGTTTGAGGTGAAAATTTCTGATGGTGAGAAATTTTATTTTAGTCCAGAATTGACGCTTTCAATGCATTTTACAGATAACGAATGCATTTTCTTATTTTATGTGGCGGCTCAGAAATCACACATTGTACTATCTGTATTTTATGTCCTTGGTCGCGTCATGATGTAATATCTAGTAGTAACCCGAGTAAAAATAAAAAATTGGCTTATGACGGACGAATCACGGCCGCTTGGTCTCTTCAGGGGGATATGATGGCCATAGAAGTTTTCCCCATTTTTAATGGGAGCACATACGGGCCTCATGACGGCCAAACTTGACCAAAAGATTTAAATGGCCAAGAACTAAGCGGTGCACGCGGGCTATCCGAGGGCAAATTTGAGCCAAAAAAGAATCTGTACCAAATGTATTTTTGAATTTGTTTTATGGGGTCTTGAACATTTTCGTTATGTAAAATGAATAGCTCTTTCGATTTATCCTACAACATTTTCGATTCGCAAGAGGAACGTGTTGTGCGTGCGTGTTTATTTATATTTTAGTGGGATTTTGTTATTTAACCGCTCGAAGAAAAAACAGTAGAAAAAATACACTATTTAATTGCAGTGCGCTTGTAAAATTTTCGAGAAGTTCGAATTCGAAGATAATACTGGGGCACATATTTTTGACTATAAATACGCGGTGAGTTTTGTTGGGAGCGAAGGATACTCTTTCGCTCCAAAATGGTTTCTTTTTGGGCAGTTTTGCCGGGTGTTGGCCTCGAATATAAAGAAAATGAGGAGATTACGATTTTCCGTTTGTGTATGCGTCTTATTTACTATAGGGGAACCCAACTGCATTTGGCTGGGTGAAAATATCTCTATATAGATGTCGCTATGTTTGTGTGCGGTATACGGCCATACTGTCCTGCAACGGGCCTTCTGATACCCTTCAAATGGCCGGGACTACTTTTCAATCACGTTAAGTGTTCCCCGGTTGTAAGGCCATATTTTATTTTTGCTTGAGTTTTAGTCATTGTATCTGATTCTCCATATACCGTTTACCTTTAATGGGCCAATAATGTGTCTTAAGATTTTTCTCTCAAAAGTGTCCAATAAGTTCTCGACTATTTGGGTCTTGGTCCACACCTTTGAGCCATAACAAATCACAGGCCTTATAAGGGATTTTTATAGTTCAAATTTAGTTTTCCTGGGCAATGGAATTGCGCACAAAAAACGTTATAATCAAACGTGTAATTAAAAAGATATTGCCACAAAACTACTTTTAAATTTACGTTTTTCGACACTTAAAGTACTATAACTCGTGCAATATTAGCCCTACGCAGTGGCGTAAATAACACCCCCGCAAGCCCCGCAATGCGGAGGGGCGCCAGCCAGTCATAGGCGCTCGCAGGCGCTGATACACTCAGGGCTGATATGCAATCTTCATGAAGAGCGCCAGTCAATCATTGTATTGAGTGCCGAAAAAAATTGTCCTTTAAAACCGCTGTTGAAAATAGCATGAATAAAAGATTAATTTCGAAAAATCATACCTGAAAAATAAGGAGTGTTGTGAAAAGGCGCCGTTATGGATTCTGCGGGGGGCGCCTGCTTGCTTAGTTACGCTACTGGCCCTACGTAAAAAATAATTAGTAGAAAAAATAAATGGTTAAAAAATTATTTTTTTTAAATTATTTTATTTTACTTAAAAAATGTACTGAAAAGTAAAAAATAAAAAATATGTAAAAGAAAGCGTGAAATTTCAATTTTCATGAAAAAGTTAAATAAAAGAACTGCGCATTTTTCTTCAAAAAATTGAAAATATAACTGTAAATCGCGTGAGAAATATAAAAATAACCTCAATTTTTTTTTTCATTACAGTGGAACTTCTCTAACTCAAGGTACTACAAAAAAAACTCGATTTACAGAAATGCACAAAATATACACAAAAAAGTTATTTTTTTATTTCGAAGTATTCGGTTTTTTTTTTGTTTTACAAGACCACTTCTCCTTTTCTATAAAATCTTCGAAATAATTAGGAACATCATTTCTAGATTCCACAAATTTTCGTAGCTTTTCGTAGAGATCAAAATACATTAAAACTGGAACGAAACATAAATATTTGTCATAAAGATTAATAATAATAATAATAATAATAATTTATTTTTGGAAAGTACACAAGATTCACATCTTTTAGAGTACATACAAGAATTACAAAAACAGAAGGGTTAACAAAGGAAAAAACTTAAAATTAGATTTAAAAATTACAATTAAATTAAATTACAATTACATTAAGACTAAAATTAAAATAAAATTAAAGCAAAAATAAAAGAAGAAGAAAATGAAGAATGAAATATAGAGTAAAGTAAAAAGAATGAAGTAGGAAAGTGAAGAAAGGGAGATAAAGAAAGCTAGTGAGACGAAGAAGATAGAAAAATAGATGCATGTTTTTTGAATACTGTGGCCGTGCTCATCCTCTGAATGTGACTAGGAAGATTATTCCAGATTCTAAGAGTATATACAAAGAAGGAACGACTACCAATTAGGGAAGTGTGGGCAGGAATTAGGAATTTGATGGATCTCAAGGATTGCAGAGGAACAAGGAAGTCAGCAAGGTAGCAGGGACTTTTGGAATAAAAGACCTTATGCAAGAGAAGTAGAGCCATGAGATCAAGGAATTTAAAGAGGTCACAACCCAGTAGGGAATTTTGGACACCCGACACATGATCAGACCTTCTCATATGAAAAATGAACCTAATGCAGTCATTAAATGCCACTTTAAGACGCTGACGGCAGGATGAGTCGAAGGAAATATACACCAACGAGCCATGCAGAAAATGGGGAACAACAAGTGATTTGATGAGTTTAGCTCGAATAGACGAAGATAACAGACTTCCATGTAGCCGCAATTTACGAAGGGTGCCATAGATTTTAGAGAGCATCAGCGAGACATGATTACAGCAGGAAAGTTTGGAATTGACAACAATACCCAGGTTTTTGGCACATTCAACAATTGGTAGGGGAACATTATCAAGTAAAATAGGCGGGAAACCATCCAGGGACAGCGAGCAACGACTAAGGAAAAGGACTTGTGATTTAATTGGATTTAGTTTAAGGAAATTACTAGAACTCCACTCATTAATTTGAGATAGGGTTCTATTGAGTTTAGAGACACAGTACTCAATCTGATGAGGCGGACACGAGATATATAGCTGAAGGTCATCAGCATAGAGATGAAAAGAGCAGTGACGGATAACGGATGGAAGATCATTAATATAAAGGGAGAAAAACAAAGGACCAAGAACCGAACCCTGAGGCACACCTGCAGGTACTCTAAGGAAAGAGGATATCACATTATTGTGCCGAACACACTGAAACCTATCAGAGAGAAGAGAAGAAAAAAGACGAACAGAAGAAGAAGAGAAGTGATACCGTTGACTAAGTTTATGAAGGAGATGCGAGTGAACCACAGAGTCAAACGCCTTGGAAAAATCAAGAAGAACTAGTACTGCAATATCACCTCGATCAAGAGCAGAACGAAGATCAGTCGTTACCTTCAGTATAGCAGTTTCGCAACTGTGGGATTTACGGAAGCCAGATTGGAGATTAGAAACGAAATTATTAGAATCAAGATATCGAATGACTTGAGTGAATACAATTTTCTCAAAGACTTTAGCTAGAAAGGGAAGAATACTAATAGGTCGAAAATCAGACAGATCAGCAGGAGAGGGCTTTTTAGGTACAGGAGTCACTAAGGCTTTTTTCCATAGTAAAGGGACTTGGGAGGTTGTCAGGCAATAATTAAGAATATGCGTGATAATTTCAACAATTAAAGGGGAGAGAATCTTAAGAAAGCGAGGAGAAATTCCATCATAGCCAATGCTGTTGGACGAAATGGAAAGCAGTATTCCAAGTACTTCACGTGAGTCAACACAACGAAAATTAAAACCATCAAAACATAGAGCATTGGAGAAAGGGGAACAAGAAGAGGAAGACGATGAGGAATTGGGAGGGGATTGAATGAAGGATGCATTGAGTAAGTTTACATCTACATCATAAGAGTTAAGCTCAGAGGAATGAATGCCTAGAGAACGGAGATTAGACCAGAGTTGCTTAGTGGACAGGGCAGGATCGAGTTTCCGGGAGTAAAATTCACGCTTGGCCGATTTGACTTTGTTATTGATTAAATTGCGAAGATTTTTGTATTCACGAAGGTAGCTCAGGATCCTCGTTCTGCGATAACGTCTATACAAGAACTCACGCTCAACAATCAAGTTGCGAATTTCGTAAGAAAACCAAGGACAAGATGGAGTTTTACAACGTCTTCTTGTAACTAAAGGGACACATTGATTAAATAGAGACTGAGTGAAAGAATTAAACAGATCGACTTTGGTGTCTACGCAGGTTGTATTATAGATATCAGCCCAAGGTATAGACGAAGAAGCTTCAGAAAGGCGAGTAAAATTGATGTTATTGAAGTCATGATACGAAGAAAAGGCAGGCAAGGAGGAGGAAGGGTAAAAAGTAAAACGAAGCGAGAGGAAGAGAATATCGTGATCAAAGAAGCTGGGGGGAGAAATTTGGTTATGTTTTAGTATTGAGTTGGTGGAGGTAGCAGTGAGTACATCAAGGAGCGATGGATTATGGCAGTTTAAAAATGTGGGCAGTTGATTTAGAATGCGTAGATCCAATGACCCCAAGAAGTACTTGAGTGTATTCGCACGTTCATTAGCCTTCAGTAAACCAACATTAAAGTCACCAGCAGCAATTATATTATCGTAATGACCGGAAAGCCTAGAGACAAGATCAAAAAAGTTACCAGCAACATCAGGAGTAAACACATTAGGTGGACAGTAGACACATATAATAACACATTTGTCATGGGATGATTTTATTTCTACTGCGATAAATTCAAATTGTGAGCCAGTGGACTGGCCCACTACTTTTGAGGAGAGAGAGGAGGTGACATAAATAGCAACACCACCCCCAGTACGGCCCAAGCGATCATTTCGATGCAAAGAAAAAGTAGGCAAGGAGACGTAAGAAGTTGGGATTTCTGGTTTAAGCCACGTCTCATTGACTACAATAACATGCAATTTAGTGTTATCAAAAATGTATCTCAGTTCATCTATTTTATTCCTCAAACTTCTTGCATTGAAGGTACATATATTCAGTCCTGAGGAGGAGGAGCAAAGGATATTTAGTAGCGTTCCTTCATTGTACACTCTATCAGAGGAACTCATCATTAAAAAATGAGCAACAGAGCCACAGGAGCCAAAACATACATGGAAAAAGAAAATAAAGAAAAGTTGAAGAACTAGGAAGAAGGAAAAAAAATAGAAGAAGAAGGGTAGGCGAAACACTTAAAGCTAGTATAAAAAAGCTAACATAAAATAAAATGTAAATGAAGTTAAAGTAAAACATAGCAAAAAACAAAGCAAAATAATAAAAATAAAAAGAAAAAGATTACAAATAAAAAAAAAAAAAGAACAGAGAGAGAAGAAAAAAAAAAATAGAGAATATTAAAAATAAAAAACAAAAACAAAATATTAAGCAGTAGCATCAAATGCTGACACTCCGCGACTCCAATGTTTCGATGGATGGACACTCCAGTTCGGATAGGACGCGCACAACAATCGGGCAGTCATCTTTAGTGCGTTTAATGTGAACAAGGCCATCCCGGGTGTACACTGCAGCCAAAATCCCCATTTTACGTAGTTCCAAGGCCGCTCGCAGTAATTCATTATTCTGTGGCGATAGGCTCTCATTAATGTGAACAGGAGAGTCGGCTGTAAAGCCCTCCAGTTCATTAAGAGGGAATTTATATTTTTTGGATTTTCGCAGTGCAGACATGAAAGCCTTGGCTTCACGCTCGCTGGATAGTTTTGCGATGATTGGAACGTCCCTGCTACTGCTTTTGCCTCGCGTCAGTCGGAAAGCATCAGCGTAGGGAGACAGTTGGCTTAGAGAATAATTCGAATTAAAGAAGTTCGAGTTAGAGAAGTTCCACTGTATTTTTATATTAAGAAATTTACATTTTTTTATAAAATCATCATTAGTAGTTTTTTTTTATTTTTCAATTTATTTAAGATTTTAGGTATTAATTATAAGGCGTAATAAAAAAATTAACTTAAACTTGTTGTTTTGCTCAATTCACTCTGAAGAAAACTCTAACAAAATTTTTTGATGAAAAATGCGCAGTTCTTTTATTTAACTTTTTCATTAAAATTGCAATTTCACGCTTTCTTTTACATATTTTTTTATTTTTTACTCGACATTTTATAATGGCGGTTCTATTAGATTTAAAATTAAGTCACACAGCGTACAGTATTCTACCTTCCGTACTCTTTCATTTGATACCCATGCCGTGGGCTCGGTGGAACACAATTGCAAAAACGGCCGCCATCTTGGAACCGTCTTCTAGAGTTTTTTGCAGTAAGATTGCATTTAGTACTTATACATGATGAGTTAAACTCAGGATGAACCCAAGTCGAATGCATAGTTTCTGAAATACAGAATTAAACGCGTTTCCCTTCACTGTAAGTTGGGGATGACGCCATTTTGAATTTAAGCTCATAAAAATTTATAAAATCATATGGAAAAAAATTGCGTGCGGTATGTTTCGCATTACGAAACCCTTTTTCTCGACCTATTTATTGGACTAATTAAAAGAAACTATCAAACGAGAAGTGAATGCTATTCCTCAAACACTATTGCAATGCTACGCATCCCTCATGATTCGAGTCGGTGAACATTTAGACATTCTTTAAAAAAAACCTCATGTTTAGTATTTTATTCGATAATAAACGAAAGCGATTAGACTGAAACCATTTCCTGTATTAACTGAAATAATAATATTTAAATGTTACTAAAACTTAAAACTTACCATACTGCAAATTGCCCAACAGCGTAAATGCAAGCGTTTGCGATTTTCCAGGTCTCTATAAAATTGTTCTTCAGCATTTGGAAGTCTAGACCTTTCTTAAGAATCAAACACATGTTTTACCTTCAACCAATACAACGGAAGATCAATGCTGTTATCATCATCATCAAGTGGCGCATAACACAATAACCTTAAGCCACAGTTACTCAAACAAAAAGTAACCTTTACGAGATAGATTGGGCAGATTGTGCATCCCTACTAATCTCTTAATTTGAGATATTCTAAGCAAAAAATCACAACGAGCTATGACGTGCCATATGTCCTCCCGCTGCATGCGATTTTAAAGATAATGTCCAGTTGTTACCCTTTCTTATTAATATCCATTCAAAAGGCTTCCAGCGAAAAGGTAAAAAATAAGGAACAGAGATTCTTTCAGCTCATGTTTTCTTTTGAGGTATGTGTTCCGGATCATATTTTAGCACAATAGAGGAGCGGATGTTTTTGTTGACCAGTGATTTGTTCTGCTTGATTATGTTATTTTACATATCATCATCTTCATAAATAGCTCCACAGCCGGTTATTGGCCTTGGCTTCCTGCAAAATCTTCCTCCGCGCTATCAGTATATCTATTTTACATATATGTACATATGTTTATGTATATTCTGTTTCTCAAACGATATTAACAGGTTGAATGGTCACCGGTCACCGGCACTGACTTTGTTCGTAGCGCCCGTGGGGGTCACCGGCGAAGCCAACATTACTACCAAATTGGAGTAAATGTTCGATAATTTTTAATTTTCCAATTTATCATGGTTACTGAAATGGTGTGAAGAAATTAATGCAGTACTACAGGGTGCATCAGTGCAAATGTCGAAACGCCAGGCTGTGGATAGGGCGTGGATAGACGAACAATAAATAACGGTTTAGACGCTAGGTCGTTTTGAAATAGGTTTACATATTACTCTGTGTTTTTGAAACCCTATTAGATATTTTCATGAATAAGGCAGGAATCTACGCAGAGTACTCCTATCTATCTAAAATTGTAAAAGTCAAGGTTTCAACTCACCAACGTCAAAATTTTGTTGTTTTTTTTTTCACTGAAATTTCAACTTCAACCACCGTTTTAACCAAAAAAAATACGTAATAAACCAATACGTTTTTTTACAAAGTTGGAATGCTTGGATAATTTTCTATGAATAATGCTGAACAACTTTTATGCTATGGGTGTATCAGCGAAAATGTCGAAACGCTATGGATAGGTCTTGGATAGACGAACAAAAAATCGTATGTTGGGGGGAGGGGGGAATCATAACGGTTTAGCGTTTTTTGATAGAGGTTTACATTACCCTGTACTTTTGTAATCCTATTAAATATTTTCATGAATAAGGCTGCAATCTACGCAGAATACCGACCTGCTGTACAAACTGTAAAAGTCAAAGGGTCAAATTAAAATTGGTAGTAACTTCAACAGTAAAGGTCGTAGCATAACAGTTGCTAGGCATTATTCATTGGAAAATGTCCAAGCTTTTCAATTTGGAAAAAACTGAAACTGATGTGGGTTTGACCGCTTCGGTCCACACGATCAACTTACCAGTATGATGAAAGAGACAGAATAACCTGACTTCTTACAAAATAGTAACACGTCCAACCCTAGAAAATTGACTAATATTAGAATGGTGACAAAGTAATCCTGAGAGAAGCTATGTATGTAGATCAAATAACAATAATAGTGGTAAATCCACAAGATTTTCTAGAGAATTTGTTTTTCCGTTAGCAAACAAGCATTTCCTTCTCTGCTAAACTAAAGCAAGTGTTCGAATTCGTATTGAGCATGGTGAAGCGCCGCTGATAAACTGGGAAGCGAATGATTTCATTTGGAAATTCTAAAGCTTTCCGAAGATATTACCAAAACTAATCAATGTAAAGTACTTGTCAGACTTGACCAATAAGAAGAAATTTTTCGGTAGCTTCTGGAAATCCCGAGATGAACCGGAATTTCCTGAAACTGTAGGACGCAGAAAACAATTCATCGTCAAAATGGTGCTGATTTGTGTTTTTTTTTGGAAAGGTCGGTATTGCAGTGCGATTTAGTCTTTTCACGAGGTGGCTAAAGTTGGCAGTTACTGACTAAATTTTTTTTAATGATATTTTATGTTTATATGCAGAATATTCAAAACCCCTTACATCTATATAAATATAATTGGAGTGTCTGTCTGTGATTTCAAAATAATTGTGTTTTTTTAATTTTATATGGTTTTTTTACATGATTTTAAAACGAAATCACGCATTTTTAAAACTTTTGTCTGTCTGTATGTCTGTCTGTCTGTTTGTTCGGGCTAATCTCATAAACGGCTAATCCGATTGGGATGGGATTTTCACTGGAAGATTCAGTATTTTAGCGGGCATGTTTTAGGCTATTTATATGTATACACTATAAATTAGCTCTACCTTATAGATCCTCTTTTTTTAAACAAGTCTCCTTGACTAAGTAAGACCGGAAGTAGTAGGACGATGTCCCTACATACTCCCCTCCCAGCGTAGCGTTACATGAAGTGTACCGAGCAAGTTGATGCTGCTTCAACGTTTCGGTCACACTCAAAAGCAGGTTTCAGTCGATCGATAGTTATCGACTTATTTGTGTCATTTATGTTGACGACGAAATGTTTACGTAATCTTTTGATTACTTTGAATGGCCCTTCGTATGGTGTTTCAAAAGGCCGTCGGACGCGATCGGTACGTATGAAAACGTACTCCGCGTTCTCTAAGACGTTCGGCACGTACACATCATTCTGAACTGATTGTCGGGGCTGTGTCGCCGACAGACCTTTCATGTGTGTGCGAAGACGTGTTAGAAATTCTGGGTGCTCTATCGGGTTCTCATCCGTTGGGATGGAAATTGAATTGGGGAGCCTCAGATTCTGTCCATAGACAAGTTCTGCTGGTGAGCATTGTAAATCGGCTTTAATTGCCGAGCGAATACCTAATAAGACAAAGGGCAAATCCTCACTCCAATGAGTAGTGTTGTCCCTTGCCATTAAGGCCGCTTTCAGTTGTCTATGGAATCGCTCTACCATCCCATTTGCTTGTGGATGGTAGGCGGTGGTACGTATCCTATGCGTACCTAGAAGTCTTGTGACTTCATTGAATAATTTTGATTCAAACTGCGACCCTGGATCTGTTGTAATTTCAAGTGGTGCGCCAAATCTTGGGACGTACTCGGTGACAAAATGTTTGGCCACCGTAGTAGCAGAGATGTCTCGAATTGGATATGCTTCCGGCCATCTCGTAAATCGGTCTACGATTGTTAGGATGTATGAATATCCTCGAGATGGGGGCAATGGTCCAACAATATCCATATGGATATGTTCAAATCTATTATTTGGTGGGTTAAAAGCTTCATGGGGAGATTTGGTATGTCTCGAAACTTTAGATTTTTGGCAACCTATGCAGGATCTAGACCAGTTGTTACAATCTTTATTGATCGCTGGCCAAAAATATTTTTTAGTAATAGCTTGCCTTGTGGGGCGTATGCCTGGATGCGACAAGCTATGTTCAGCATTGAATGCTAATTTTCTTAATGATGAAGGTATATATGGGCGTAATGTACCCGTGCTAATCTCACACCAAACTTCATGAGTTGTGAAAGGAATTGGTGTGAGTATTAGTTTTACCTTCGAGCTACTACTGGGATGCTCTTGGAGTCGTTGTAACTCTTTGTCACCTTCTTGTGCTTTCGCCAGATGTGGCAAATCAAAGGTGATTGTGTCAACGTTGTCGGCCGCTAATGAGCGAGATAAATAATCTGCGACAACGTTTTGTTTCCCAGAGAAATGTCTGATGTCGGTTGTGAACTGGGAAATTAGGCTCAGGTGTCTTGTTTGGCGGGGAGATCTTTCGGTTTTTGTGTGAAGGGCATGTATTAAAGGTTTGTGGTCAGTGTAGACCACGAAATTTCTCCCTTCAACAAAGTACCGAAAATGTTTTATTGCTGCGAAGATTGCGAGTAGTTCCCGATCAAATGCAGAATAATTTCGTTCAGCAGATGATAGCTAATGGTTGCCATCTGTGACCGTTAAATTGTTCCAGCACATCTCCGATAGCAAAATCGGAAGCGTCAGTTGTGACGCTATATTTAGCATCCTCTAGTGGGTGTATCAGCATCACTGCTGCAGCCATTGCGGCTTTCACGTCGAGGAATGCTTGTTGGCATTCTGCGGGCCAAGGAATTTGTTCCTTATTTTTTGTTGTTGATGAACAATTGAGGAGTTCCCTCAAGTGTTCATTGATCGGTACTAGCAGTTGTGCTAGTTTAGGAATAAATCGGTGATAAAAGTTCACCATTCCTATAAATTTTTGTATTTGTTTGACTGTTGTTGGAGTTGTGAGGTCACTAATTGCTTGGACTCGTTCGGGTGATGGAAGGATTCCATCCTTGCCGATACTATGTCCCAAAAAGTTGATCTCACTGACCCCAAAAACGCATTTTGATAATTTTATTGTTAAACCAAAATTATCAAGGCGTTTAAACAGTAATTCGAGGTGAGTGAGATGCTCATCCTCGGATTTACTAGCGATAAGTATATCGTCTAGATAGACATAAACGAAGTCTAAGTCTCTTGTGACTTCGTTCATAAATCTTTGAAATGACTGGGCTGCATTTCTTAACCCAAATGGCATGCGAGTAAACTCAAACAGACCAAAAGGTGTTATTATGGCAGTCTTATGCACGTCTTCTTGTGCAATGGGGATGTTATGATACGCACGTACCAAATCCACCTTCGAAAAAATCGTGCATCCGTGAAGGTTCACAGAAAAATTGTGAATGTGCGGGATTGGATATCTATCCGGCACTGTGACTGCATTAAGACGACGGTAGTCGCCGCATGGCCTCCAATCATTTGTATCCCGTTTAGGGACCAGATGAAGTGGGGATGCTGCGGGAGACGACGATGGTCGACAAATCCCTAGTTGAACCATATGTTCAAACTCCAATTTCGCCACCTTGAGCTTCTCAGGATGAAGTCTACGAGCGGTAACGAAAGGTAATTGCCCATTAGTAACAATGTGGTGTTGCACATTGTGTTTAACCGGTAGGTTAAAATTTGGTGGTTGTGTTAATGAAGCGTACTTCATTAACAATATTTTATATTCGCCAAGATGTTGGCATTCAAAGCTCTCGAGTATATACTCACTAGTAGTACAGACATCAGTCCGCAGACTGGTCTGTGAGTCTACTAATTCTCGATGTTTAAAATCGAGAATGAGCTCGAACTTTGTGAGAAAGTCCGCACCGAGTATAGCTTTGTTGGTGTTGGCTATGATGAAGTTGTGGATGAACCGTCGGCGAAGACCTAGGTTCAGTTCCAGCAACTTCGCGCCAAAAGTTTGGATCGTGGATCCATTTGCGGCCCGCAGAAGCAAATTAGGGCATGTTGTTTGTACCCTAAACGTGTGCTTCGGAACTAATGATATGTCCGCGCCAGAATCGATTAAAAAATCGAGCTGGTTGTGCTGGTCGCGGATAAATAATCTGCACGAGCGTCTCTGCTGAGAGACGCCCGCGGATGTGGCGACTCCCCGCCAATTTAATTTTTTGAATGGGGGCCTTTTGTCCTCCGGTCCCTCTTGGCTGCTGAGCCAGGACCCTTGAAAGCGCATGGTGGGGTGCACCGCTCTGCCCCACTACCGAAGCGGTAGTGGAAGTAGCAGAGCGTCCCCGGCAGTGCTTTCGCGGCGGAGGACTTAGGGGTCGCTCCCTGATTGGTGGGGTTGCTGACCCTCACCGAAGATGGCGATGGCTGTAGCGCCGGAGCGCGGCTCCATTGGTGCTGACCCGCAGCCCCTCTCGCCGACCCCTGTTGAGGACCATGCTTCCCCCCCACCATGAGTGCCTTTAACTGGCGTACCTCACGTTGAAGGGACTGTACCGTCCTCTCCAGGGATGATGAGGCCTTAACCTCAGACACCTGAGCAGGTGCGGGCTGGTGAGATGTCACCTCCCACACCTTGTCTGCTAGTCTGGCTAGTTGTTCCAGAGACTGATCTGTGGTTGCGGCGAGCACCACCTGGATGTCTCGTGGCAGCCGCCTTTCCCACAGCCCCCGGATGAGGCTCTCGCTCTCGCCCAGGCTGTCTCCGGCCAGACTTTGCAGGCCTCTCAAAAAATCGGAGGGCTTTCTATATCCTGGCTCGTGTGCCGCCAGCAGCTGCTCAAGGCGGTTCCTTGTAGATAACCCGTATCTCTCAAGCAACCGTCTCTTTGCATCTGCATAGCTAGCTGAGCTGATATCGGGGAAATTATGTAACAATATTTTCGCAGCATCTGTGGGCAATGCTGCGATAATGTGGGATAACTTCTGTTTGTCATCACACAGCGAAATAAAAACAACGAGACAAAACAACGAATCAAGTGAAAGTGAGTTATTAAAAGTGGAAGACAACCCAAAAGGAAAGAAAAACAATCAATATTTACACAACAACGTTAGGACAACCAAAAAAAATAGAAAATAACAATAAATGTTAACACAACTTGTTATCACTATTAAATTTTAAACCTTAAATTAAATATATTTACTTTTCAGCAAAAGAACACAATATTAAATTAAATATGTGTCCTGAAAATTTTATTTTATATTAATAATGTTTTATTTAATGTTTTTATTTAAACTATATGGAATGTCACTTAAAGACTTATCTTATTCAACTTCTTGGAACCTGAGTCACTGTCCACAGGTGAATCCTTTTTAAAAAACTATTCTTCGTTCTTCGTGCGGGGTTACCAATTATAGATCCTCTTCCCAACAGGAGTTTCTATTTTAAGGGGCTTCTCCCAATATTATTTGTCACAATAATAACTCGTGGCTTTTTCTTGTATGTCTCTTTATTAACTTATAATGAGTATTTTACTTAGTTGTATATAATATATTTATACACATATATAGATATATATGATCGTTTTTATTTCTTTTACTATTTTAAACTGTAATTAGAATTGTTGAAAACTACGCGTTTTATTTTTATTTTTTGGCAAACGTCAAGACTGAAAATTAATTAATTTTTTCTTTTACTTAGTCTCGGTCGACTGCGTTTTTTAAACAAGTCTCCTTGACTAAGTAAGACCGGAAGTAGTAGGACGATGTCCCTACAACCTGTATGTATGAATGGATGTATATATGTAGACAAATCTTGGAAATTGTTTTTGACCCACTTCCATATAACCGATCAGCTTCAAATTTTGCACACATGTACAGTTCAAGTGACAATGCAATCTGACCATTTTATCGAAAAATCAAGATGACCACCGACATGGGTATTAAATGAAAGGGAATGATAAGTATAATATAATTACCTATTAGGTGTCATTCCAAATTCAAAACGGCGGCCGGAACAAAATGGCGGCCAACACAGATAGCGTACATCACGATCCGTATGGGTATCAAATGAAAGGATATGACAAGTAGAATACTATTAGCTGGGTGACGTAATTCCAAATTCAAAATGGCAGCCAACACAAAATGGCGGACTACCTTATTTTACAACGCTCTCGGTGTGGATACCAAATAAAAGTGCATGATGAGTAGAATACAGTAAGCTGGGTGACCTCATTTTAAATATCGGTCACAACAAAATAACCAAAGACATATAATAAACTAAAAGGTAGAAAACTAAAAATATAGTTTAAAAAACTTAAAAATATGCTTTTGTTTAAAAATGAACTAAAAAGTAAAAAATTATATTGAATAAAATTTTTTTTGCTCAAGCCAATATATTTAGATTATGGGGCGCTAGCGAAAAGTTGCAGTAATAATAAAATAAGAATATAAGTAAAATCCCACGCTTTTTAACATTTCGAAAGGTAGGTTATTTGGCCAATATGAGATCAGGACAGTAGCAGAGATTTTGGCAACTTTACTCACATCAGGAAGAACAGCTCATTCTATGCTTAAGATACCGATCGAAGAAGATCATATCGAAAATCATGCCTGGAACAAATCTAAAGTTTTACAAGACTGCATGATGACTGTCTGCGAATGCGATGAGTGTACTATGGCAAATAAAGTATCTATTAACAGAACACCGCGAGAGTTAAGATGTAAAAACCAATTATTTTGAGGAGAAACTGTTTTATTGGCATAGATTCCAGGCAAATGTTGCCGGCTGTCGGGACAAATATGTGGGCCGATGATATTGATGCATTTCTGAAATTATCACTCATTTAGGGACATATTGGAAAACGTCATTTAAAGCAAAATATGAGAACGCAATCAGAAAACTCAGAATTTAGTACTATTCTCCTCAACATAGGATATACAATAGAAAATGCTCTGAGATTAATGAAAATGATGACAGTGAGCTGCTTGCTGTTTGAGAAACACGGCACGGCTGAGGCCTATGGATAAATTAGATATATGGATAAATTAGTGAAGCCGTATTTAGAGAAGAAGCGTTATATAGATCACGGGGGGAGGTATGTAAGAATTACGCGGAAATTTTGATGAGCGATGTTTATGACGATTTCGAAAATATCAACTCAACTAAGTCGACTCAACTCAGTAATGCCACAAACATTGGAATATTTACAAGTGAAACATCTAACAACGTTTATAAACAAGCGTTACAGTGGATTGTTAACCAGTGCCAGTGCGGGCGGTATGACCGGAAACGACGAAACACGAAAACGGGAAGCAGTAACTAGCCTTTTTAGGATCAAATCAGTAGTATCGTCTTAAAATGTTGGCAATCTTCGTTTCAAGCCATGTTCGCCATGGGGCAAGTTCAGGGTGCCAATTATCTGAGAACGTCAAAATCTACGCGCACAAGACATATTCTGAATAAAATTGGCTAGGTATCTGTTGGGCACGTAGTATAAAAGTTTTTCGATGATTAACCTCGAATTTTAAAAAAAAGTTGTAAGTAACATATTTTTATAGTCAAATCTAAAGTTTTATATATCCAAAATCATGTCATGCATATTTGTTCTTTGTTTCATTATACCCTTTTCTTATTCCGGACTATGCACACATAATTTTGTTTTATTAAAAGGCGTTGCGATGCACGCGGGTTTTTGCTAGTAAGTAAATAAAAAATAAAAGCTCCGAATGTTCGTAATTTCTTTATTTTTAGATTTTTACACTACATACATTAAATACATAATGTTCGACGCGGAGATACCATAAATATCAAATTTAGGCAAGTCAGATTTGTAAAGGTAGATTCATACTATATCATTGCGATAGATTTATGATTAATTTCTTATTATTTTCATTTATGTTGTCTAATATCTATTGGAGCTAGTCGATATACATATGTTTAAATTAAATTAAAACTAAGAAACGATACTCAAATGTTATTCTGTCAAAATAAAATTTAGTCACTTGAGAATTCGCACACCTCTACCGAACTAAATTGAACATTGGAAATTTTGTGGAACGATTTAGTATTTCGTGGAAAGATTTAGTCGTTTAGCCAGTATTCGCAGGCCCTATTTTGAATATCAAATTAAAGCCTTATTAAATCAAAAGAAATTGGTGCTACTTTCAGCCTTTTATGTCAAATAGTTTTTGAACTAGACCAATTTAAAGATTTCAAAATTTGTCAAATTGTCTATTTTTTGAAAATTTATAACTAAAAAAATAGAAGTCCAAAAAATCTGAAAAAATGTTTTCTTAGTTTCCACAAGAAGAACAAATATAAAAAAAAATTAGGTGATTTGAAGTCCATGAGGTCCAAAATTAATTAAAAATTGGTTGGTTTAATATGGAATGACCTAGGGATAAAATAAAATTTTCTATAGAGAACTGTTTTAAGTGCATTGCGTTCTCCGCTGAAAGACGACGGCATGAGGGTGTCTTACATAACATCCCTAAATGTGGATCACCGTTTGAGGTAGTTCATATAGAACATTATGGTCCCATAAGGAGCATGGCGTTAAAGAAAATACATATTTTAGTAGTTATTTATGCATTTACGAAATTATTTAAACTGCTTCAAAAGAAGCAATTACATGTCTGAAAAATTATTTTAACAGTTACAGTTGTCCGCTTGAAGTAGTTACAGATCGAAGGACATGCTTTACATCAACCGAATTTAAAACTTTTATGGATGATAACCACATTAAAATAGCTGTTCCCTGTAGGCTCTCCCAGGCCAATGAACAAGTTGAAAGGGTCAACGTAAGCCTAACAACAATGCCAGCAAAGTTGTCCTCATCGGGAAATGAATGGGATAAGGTGTTAACCCTCGTAGAATGTGGCATATACATATATTTCGGTAAACAGGCCAACGAAGAAAACTCCCAGTCAGATGTTATTTGGAGTTAATCAGAGATGCGTGCTGTGGAGAATAGCAGAGGGCCTTACGAAGTTTTTAAAGTTTTACCGAATGATCGGTATTTAGTTAAAGATGTGGAAGGACGCCAGGTAACGCAACTCCAACTCCGCCGTGTCGCTTGATCCCAAGCCCAAGCTGCGAAAGGAGGAGAGTGATCGACTTGCCGAGTTGACTAGAATCTGGAAATCGTAGAAACTAGGCAAGAAACATTTTTATTTTTCAAAGTGCACCGAAAGCAGCGTATCCGTTGCGGAGACGTCCCGCTTAGACTGCCAGCTAACGGATCAAAAAGAACGCAACTTCCTTTCTCAGGACTACTAGAGCCTAGTCACACGAAATTGTAGAAACAAAATGTTAGCTGTTAAAAAAATGTTTTGTTAATACATACATATGTAGAAATTTACTGTATATTTTATTAAAAAATGTAAATCATTGTCAGACAGGAGAAAATCGAGGCGATAAGTCAGGATGGCCGAACTGTTAGAAAAAATAAGAGTACTAAAGAGTACTGTACAGTAAAGATTAGTTTTATTGATAGTTGGCAGATTTGTCGTCTGTCAATGAGAAAAAAACAAATAAATGGGATATGTTTGAAAAGTGGATTTGTGGAAAAAATACCATATTAAAAAATAATTTTTCTTTTAAACTTAATAATATTTGAGCTAAAACCTAACATAAAAAGCTGCTGACGAGAAAATTTTTAGTAATGCATAGTGCCTATGTTAAAATAACATATGCATACATAATGTATACAACAATGTCTGCTGTAAATGTAATATCAAAAGAATTTATAAGATTGCATCCCTTCCAATTCAAAGCACGCAACGCCACTGCCCACACTATAATGTGAAAAATTGCTTTTTGGGTTAGGGGTTGAAAATATACCCAGTGCTGGAAGGGAGTTGGCGAGGTTTTAAAAACAACAAAAACATTATATTATTGATAGGATGCTTTAAATAAAAGAATACGACGTTATCGTGTGAATGGTATTAATTCGGAAAAGCTTCAAGATCAAGAAGGTTTTAATAAATTATCTTTTTTTTGGTTATGGTTGCCCATAACAAAAAAGAGCAGAATTAGGGAAGCGAAGAGCAAATAGATGTAATAAAAAACTTAAAATTTCAATTCAATAAATTTTACTAATAATTTAAAATAAATGTTTGTTGTAATTACATAATACATAGCACCGATCAACAGTCATGTTTCTTAGGTCTACTGTCTTAAACCTAAATATCTAAGTTCTTAGCCCCAACATCAACATTTTGTTAAAGCTGCAAGTTGAGCTTTAAGAGCATCTAGCTGGCAAAGAAGTTCTATATTCTGCCGTTCCAGGTAAGCAGCTCGAATTGCAATTTCGTCCTCCTTGATCCTTCTACGATCGCGTGATTTCTTAGCTGCAGCATTGTTCTTCCTTCTTCTCTCGTAGTAAGCGGCGTCCTTAACAGATCTATTCCCATTCGATGCCGCTTCAGAATTATTATTTTTTTTCAAGGAATCATCGCCGTTCGTTTTTATAGAAGGTTTACCGCTATTACTGGCGGTGTCATCACTTGATTCTGCACAGCGATCTTCACTTTCACTACTAACAAAAGCTTGGGTGTCGCTGTGGTTAAGATCCTGTCTGCTTGTTTTACTGTTGATTCTTCGCATTTTAGGATTTGTTACTGTTCTTTGACCGCCGTTAGCTGTTTGAATTTGCTCCAGGACCCTTTTTCGATATTCTGTGTAACGTTCAACTCGTGGACTGTCGTACAAAACATCCGTGGCAGCAAAGTTTGCAGCAATTATCAGTGGATCTCGCGGATAAGCTTTGAAAGGACGAGTTAGTTTTCCTTCGTTGCTCAAAATTTTTGGGTACAAAATTGGAACTGGTCCTGGCTGAATGTTGTAAGGCATGGCTTGCATAGGAATTTCTGATAATCTCCCATCGGTTTCTACTGCTGCTGCATCACGATCTTCTGGTTCTTGCTGATTGATTTTTGGTGACTCCAAAGAAGGATTAGTTGCGACACTTACGGGCTCCATTATATTTTTTGGACGACAAGTATAACTTGATGCAACATTTTGAGGTGGTGACGCATCTTCTCTCTTAAATTCTGGATAAGCTATAGGATATGAAGATGCTGGTAGTGAAGGAGGACTTTTTATTGGATGTCGCCCAAGTAGAGCAAAGGATGAATTTTGTTGAGATATTAACGTATGATGCAATGGCAATGAAAACGGTGATTCACGTTGAGTACTTGGAGAGTCTGTTCCAAAGCTGGATGTTGTGTTGCACGGAGAAGGTGTTTTCCTAGTTTCGACAGAATCTCGACGACGCGATAAATCGAGAACTTGACATCGTTCCATGCTAGATGCAAGATGATAATTTTGATAATAATTGTATTCTAACATTTTCCCGAGCTTAAATTTAAAAAAAAAATCTAAATGTAAACCCAAAAATCGCTTTAATCTAAATAAAAAAAAACTTCGTTCACAAATTCACTTTTCCAAAAATTATTTCTGACCAACACTCGATGTAAGATACCCACACGACCTTCTTGACTTGCTTTTACCAACTGACCATGCTTGACCCTGCCCTCAATTTTATATTCCATAAACTTGGAAATAGCAAACCGAGCTCGGAGCCAACGGGTGACAAATATTTGCCAAAAAGTTGACCTCCGGTTGTCCTTTTCTTCCTAAGTTTCTGTGGGCGCTCTCACATGCTAACAATGAGACATTCTCCGGGTATTATCCGCTGAAACGAAAGAGGTGAAAGGTCGGTAGTTTTCTCTGTAATGCGTTTTGCAGATTTTTTTTCTGTTTCTAGATTTGTTGGGAATTTCCGTATATGTACATGTATTATTTTTCGATTGCTTTTTGGGTTTGGGGTTGAGTTTTGAAAAAATATACCTGGTGCTGGAGGGGAGTTGGCGAGATTTTAAAAACAACAAAAACATTATATTATTGATAGGATGCTTTAAATAAAAGTATACGACGTTATCGTGTGAATGGTATTAATTCGGAAAAGCTTCAAGATCAAGAAGGTTTTAACTTCTTTATCTTTTTTTGGTCATTGAATTTTAAACTAATCTTATTTATACCATTTATTTATTTTGGTGCCTACTATACATTTACGTACACTCGTAACGCGGATTATGCTAGTCACGTATGTATATTGTCTTTCAGGTAAACGACGGTCAAGTGGAGCGGTTGGGAATGCCGGAAATAGCTAGATAACTGAATCGTAGTGCAGTGATCGAGGAGTTTCCTTATTCTTGATCATTGGTAAATTTCTTGTTGCGGGTTTTGCTTGAAGCTTGTGAATTCAGCGGTACGCGGTCACCACATCCAGCGTAGAACTAACGGAATATAACCGCGTTGAGCTTCGTTGTCGCGGTCGCGGGCTTTAGCCTTGGTCGTGCCTTGTAATTCAAGGTCGAAGTGTTTTCGTAATAGTTTAATTACTGTTTTAATAATAATAATAACAATACATATAACCCCGTGCAAGGCATTCCATTTACGAGCAAATTAGCCAAACAACCAGTTAGACCTAGTAATCAATAATGTTACCTGTATTGCAAGTAGCGTAGTTTCCCTAACAAATATTGCGGACGCATTTTATTCATAAGCTTATAAATAAATTTTAATTCATGGTACGAGCGGTAGTTTGCAAAGGTACTACCCAATAAGCTGGAGGCATATACCATGATGATGCCAACTTAGCCTATAGACAAAGCGGAGACAATCATTAAATGCAACTTCCATCTTTGTCACACACATCGAGTGAAGCTCAAAGACTGAAGTGGGGCATAATTAGAGCAATCACAATCATATTTCGCATATCAAGTGTGTGAAGCCTAGAGCTTACCTATAGCCGCCGTATGCACTCTTAAATTAATTGAAGAACTCTACTCGTGTCACAACTAAATTTAGAGTTAAGTGCAACAGTTAGGGTCAGCATGACTTTGTTTATCGCAATGTCTCTGACGCAGATTTACGCCCGACGCACTGTGTTCAGAAGCATTTTTAATATTATTCTACAAACTCATATGAAAATGTGACAAATTGTAACTGTAACAGAAACCGTTTTGTTTTAAATTACGTAAGAATAGGGTGTATTCTGCTTCCTTTGCAATTATGCAAAAACGGCTCTCACTGTACACTACCAGTCAATCTTCCAATTCATAATAAGGGGTGTGCTTGTCCGTCTACCCACCCGGACTCAGCAAGATCCGCCAGCACTGCTTAATATTGAAAATTAACGGAGATATGTTTTTCGGCTTTTCTCGGCGAAGAATGGTCAGATGGGGATGTTAAAAACTATTTTGTAGGTTTTTAAATTCTCTACAAATGTCGTTTTGAAAGTAACGCGATTCGCAACGCAATAACTTTTTATTGAATACGCAAACAAGGAAAAAATGTACTTCTTTGTTGTTAATTATTGTTTAAACAATTTCACATGGCTAAAATTTGACTGGTTTTTGGAATTTTGTAATCTACTGGATACCCCTGAGGTCGTGGTACAAGTTTATATCACGAAAAAATCTCTAATGACTGACAGTAGTAAATTAACAATCCTTCAGCCTCTCACTTAACCAGGCTCCAATAAAGGTAGAATTAAGGCGCGAAGGTTTTTACATAGCATCTTTCCAGCCACACAAATATGAAAATATTTTAAAAAGATAATTAAATAAACCGTTAGAGACTCATACAAATTTTATTTTTCTTATAAATAAAGTAAGGATAGGCTCAAAATTATCCCAACATTATCTCAGACATCCCAATATTATCTCATATTTCAAAAAACAACAAAGAATAGTCATAGGAAGGTTATTTTCTTTTTAATCGGGTTTGCAGTTTAATTTCTTTTTTAACTACCTATTTATCATAAATCATATCTAGGATATGTGCATCGCATATAATGGGGCCCCTAGATTATCAATAATATTGTGCAATATTTTCATTTGCGCAATATTCTTAACGGTCAACGAGCAATTGAAGAGGAGTTCTTGCCACAAGGAGTTTGGTTTTTCTCATTTCGTTCATTTACCTGTTTTAACAATTCTTGAAATAGAATTCAAAAGTACAGCAACAGCGCCCTCAAATTTATATCAATCATGGTAAATAGCAATACACAATACAGAGCCATCAGAACAAATTTTCTCTTGTGTGAGTGAATATGGTGATTTTTACAGAAATTTCAAAAAGTGTTCTAAATTTTTCTCTCACTTGGGAGATTTTTTCCCGAATTTCTCGAATCTCGAAGCAAAAATGGAGGAGAAATCCCTGTGACAGATTTGTGAAATTTTTTTTAAAATCTTAATATCTGACATTGCGCCCCTGACTAACTGCGCCCGGTGCAAGTGCACCATTCGCACCTATGAAAGCGCCGCCCATGTGCTGGGCAGTAGCAGAGGAGATGTTGTACACTGACTGCCAGTCGCTAACCCCGGGTTAAATTAAAATTTGTTGAATCCGAGGATTTCTTGTTGGGCATTGGAGCTTCAAAATTACAATTACAAAATTGAACATTATACAGGTAGCAGAATGGCTCATGTAGACACTCTAAGCCGATGTACATCGATCCTAGTGATTGAATAAGATTCATTTGAGTATGATTTGGCAGCTGCTCAACATTGCGTTCCTGCAATTTCTAAAATCTCTGCCGAATCAGAGAGGACCGAAAGCTCTATGTATGCGTTATTCTATCGAAAGATAAATGATGACGTCTTATTTTATGATCCGAAGCAGATGGAGCAGCGGGCTATTCAAACACAACATGATTCCATGTGTGAATGCTACGAAGACTCAAGTAAATCGTACTGGTTTCCAGATATGAAAAATAAAATCGAGAGTATATATATAACCTAGTTGACTCGGCAGACCTAGTTCTGCCTGATATTAATTAACTGACTGAAAAACACAGCGAAACAATAAAAGAGATATCAATTTGGCTAAAAATTGTTTATTTCAGTTGTGTTCAAGGTAATTGTAATGGTATTATGAATTAATTTTTTTAAATGTTTTGATGTTCATTGCAATGCCTTACTATAAAGAATGTGAAATCTCTTATTCATGCGGCCCATCGACTAGTAGTATATTTACACAACATGTTCCTAGGGCTCTCGATCATAACAAAATAATCGACCGAGAAGCAATGCGGCTATTTAGTCCATTGTCTGCCGCTTTTGGTTGTAATCCTGCTCCACTTTCAATCTCTCGAAGCACAATTCGACGTGCAAGATAAAAGCAAGGAGAGATCTCAATGCGAATATAATAAAAACATTCGATCCAACCTATCCACTTGTAATACATTGGGATGGAAAAATACTGCCTGATATAATAGGTATATAATAAGAAAGTAGAGCGTATCCAAACTTACTGCAGGAACGGGGGAAAATACGTCGGATGCTGTTTTTACACAATAGGACAGTGGAATGTCACAAATAAAGTCCGGGCTATGAGTTCTGACACTACTGCCTCTAATACCGGTCCCAAAAAAAGCGTACAATTTTCTGGACGCAAAGATGGGCCGTGATCTTTTATGGCTTGCTTGTCGTCATCACGTGCTTCAAATAATGCTTTCAATATATTTACACTGTCTACACTGACAAACAAGCTCACCAGGGACTCCATTATTCAAGAGATTCAGCGATGTATGCGATACATTTCCAAAAGAGCAATACGATTGTCTTGATTCCAACACTATCGTGGAACAGTTTGCTGAAAACACTCTTGAGAGTAATACGACTGCTTTAACTGGAGAAATACAAGTTCGCGATGATTACAACGAGCTAGTGGAGCTCACAATGATTGTTTTGAACAAACCACCTGCAAGGATTCATTGGCGTGCCCCAGGACCAATATATCATGTTCGATGGACGGCAAAGCTGCTGTTTGCTATGAAGATTTTTCTCTTTAGGAGTAACTCACAAGCATTTAAGCTAAGCAAACGCGAAGAAAAACAAATCGTTCGATTTGTTACTTTCGGTGCACTCATATACACCAAGATTTGGATCGAAGCACCTTTGCCAGCAGATGCACCTATTAATGACTTGCAGCTTTGGAAGAGATTAAAGTCATACGAAGCTATTGATTCCGAAATCGGTGCAGCAGCAAGGGGTGTATTAGATCGTCACTTGTGGTATTTGTCTGATGAGCTAGTTGCCTTTGCCTTGTTTTCAGACAAGATGTCTTATGGCGAGAAAATGGCTATCGATGGATGTTGACGGCGGTTCTCGTTTAGTACGAGGTGATTCTTCTAAACTATTCACGAGGGCGACGTTAGAATCTGCGTGTGGTAAACGATACAGCGGAGAGGGGTGTGAAACTTTTTGAAGATTATAACAAGAAACAATGAATGAGGAAGAAACACAATTTTTGCTTCATGTCGTTGAGCAGAATAGAAAAACCGTTTTTACTGAAACATCCAAAAATAGCCTAACGAACTTAGTTTTAGGTTAAGAAAAATAACTATACTTGATATTATTTTAAGTATTACTTTGTTTATATTATTTTTTGTGTGTTTAAATACTATATTTGAATAAAAACACTTACTTTAGATACCTAGTTTATGTTTTATCCTTAATATCCTGAGTTGTTCTCTTTAAGGATAATTCAAAGTCAATGAACATCCCTTTTTTTTATATAAGAGAGGTGGCTGAAATTTTGAACACATAATAGGAATGGTAGGTGTAACAAAATAAGGGGGTGGCTGGACTTCCACTTGAAAATTAATTTTTCCTTACTTAAGCATGGACCACCCTTGTACATATATTATAAAATTAATATTATAATAAAGGACATAACATTTAATTTTGTTTTCTTTTTTAAATTCGACTTGTGCCCGCCAGTTTGTTTTGCAATCTCGAATGCGCACGCACCACAGAAAGGTTAGGAGCCCCTGGACTAGAGGCTTAGGGAAAATCCCTTTGTACTGTCGACAATCTATTTTTTCCGTATACACTGTCGAACAGCAGCTCTAACCGGAAGATAGAGAGAAGAGATAGAGAAGAGAGGAAGGAACTGTCACAACCTAGCCGCGATATTTTTTTTATTCGACCTACTCGCAACCATTATGCAACAAAAAACGACTATTAGAACATCTTAAGCTCTAAAAATGTTTCTACAGTTTCTATAGTTTCTGATAGCTATGAGATAATCGAATTCGACAGCAAATGTCTTTTTCGGAAAAACCGTATTTTGCAAAAATTGTTTATTATTTTACAAATTTTCAAAAACGAGTTAATTGCTCTCCCGAAGGACTATACTTTCTGCGAATTTCACTACAAAATCGTTTTTGGTAAAAGATGTGAGCATTTTAAAAACTCATTTTTAGCGGTAATTTTGCAATAACTCCTATCTGCACCAACCATTTTGCTTCTATAAAGACTATCTTCTAACCTATAAGTACTTTTTAAAATATATCGTTATATGTATATATACATATTGATTGCAGTAAGTGCAGTATAGGAAAAGACAATATTACCACATCAAATATCAAAAAAAAAAATTCATATTTCTCAAAATCTTCAACAAATCTCAACAATCTCTTATGCAAACTTTTAATGTAACAAATTTGGTTCCCATAATTCAAAATTATGGAACAAGATTAACACATTACTTTTGTTATCTAACACTACAAATAAATGTTGATTTCACTGTTGTTGCAAGCAAACAAGCAATTACTGATAAAAGAGAAATTTTTATTACACAACTTACGAAATTGTTATTATTGTTGAAATTATGAATATTATTAGGCAACATCTGCCCGTATTTACTGGTCGAGAAAATGTTTGCAAAAAACAAAAGCCTTAATCCTTTCGCCTTTCCTTAATCCTTTTATTATTCTTGGAATGTACCTGACATCGTTAAAATTTTTGTCGTAAATCCACCCATTATCTCAAAACTTGGAAAATGTCCATTTAACAGCGTGTGTCAATCAGTTACAACTTAAGTAAAGGATATTTGTGCAAATATTGCATGGTCAGGGCTTAAAACTTAAAATAAACTAACGGTACTACCACATTTAATTTCATAGTCCCAAGAAAAAGGGTTAATGACAAGATTTTTTGCAATTCTCTAACTGACCCTGAGTGACCATCCCATCCCAATCAACCATCCCCTTAAGAACTGAATCCTTGCGAGATGTGAGGTAAGAACAATCTTGAGTGCCTAGTGGCTTGAGCGGGATCTTAAAAAGGATTACATTACGATATTATCATGCAAATCTCTCATGAAAAAATCACCCGTTTCCTGAGGTAACTGATATCCGTTTTGGAGGCGGCGACCTTAAAGTGGTCAAAATTGGTCACTTGGCTTGGCATTAGTTACCTGTATTCCTTTTCGTCCCGATTCGGAAATATTTAACGAATTACAATTTTATGGTTCATAAAACCTGAAAGACAGTTTCCGAAAGCGCTTTTGATTTTTTAACCCCAGTTATTCTATTCTGCTCTGCTGTTCCCTTGTCGAATAACTTTTTTTCATTCATATGAAATTTATATAGTCACTTGTTTGCTAAACCTGGGTTTATTTATACTGTATTCAAATGAAGATTATAAAAATATACAAAGAAGTATTTTTACAATTTAATTAAAGGCGAAAAACGGACATTGTGTCTAATTCTGGCCTACACCTTACCATCTGCCTTCTCTTGTAGTGGGTTATATAAGGGCTCATCTAACATCAAGAAAATAAAGAGTACCCCTTACCACTTGACTACTTATTTCAGTGCTCTATCGGTAAGGATTCCTACTGGTAGGCTTGATTTGAAGAATAGAGAAGAAAGGATGGGATAGGTATCTGAGGGTGCGTGAATAGATGTCGATGGACCTTGCATTTGAGTTCTGAGATATTATATAAGTTCGGAAACACAGATTGCAGAAGGCAGTTCCACAATCGAGTTCTTCCATTTATAAACGAACTACTAATTTATAAACTACGTTATGTGCGTGAAGAGGAGGGGCTTAGCGTGTGGGAATGAGACAAGTTGACTAGTCTAGATTGTTGCGAGAAAAAAATTTAATTTCAGTGAAACAGTCGCTGTGGTTATGCAAGTTTTAGCTGAGGGCCGCTACAATCCCACGGTGACTTAAAGGGTCGATGGAAGAGCAAACGGTACTATTGCCAATGAGTTTGATGGCGCAGTTTTGCACCTTGTCCAGCCAAGCCAATTGTTGGCGATTTGGAATGCGTGATTATTCCATCGCAGATCTGCAGATAAGGCGACGCACAGAATGTTAAGAGATGGGTCAGCCATTACAGCCATACCAATAGCTTGCAGTTTAGATAACAGAGCGGGATGCCGTACTCTGTCGACGCTAGACCGTTTTGGTGTAAAGCCATACTGCGTGCCATGTAAAATTTGTTTTAATCAAAGTTTTTATGATAAATACAACATTTTCGATTGAAAGTGGTCTAAAAATCGCGTAAAAATTGCATCAAATGAGGTTCCATATGTTGTGGTGCTATTGTCAACAAGGGGTCTGTTAAGACGCTCGCTCCCAGGAATGGTACTCACGAACTTGGTGGATGAAGGTGCTGCTAGTTTCAAATAAAGTTGGCAGACCATGTTTTTAAAAAAGGGAACATTGAAAAATTACTTTTAAATAAATAGTAAGATATTAAAAAAGTGCACCGATAGAAATAACTCACTATGTATTCCCAGATAAAATTTTGATATTTAAAACTGAAAAAGAACTTTATTTGTTTATAAAAATTGTTTCAAAATAAGTTAAATGGATACTAATAACAAGTAAATTATTTCTATCGGTGTAAAATGGTAAAAAATAGAGGAAGCTTACATGTGCTAGTTTTTAGAAAGGCTCTGCTAGCTTGACATAAGGCCAAAAAACCATGTTAACTTTCCAGTTGGAAGTTATTGTGATCGGTCCAAAAATCGAAATTTTCAACGTATATTCATGTTTCAAGGTCCCAATAGCATTTTAAGCAAAATATTGAGAAGATGTATGTGTGTGTGTGCGTACGTAGGTCATTTTTTCCTGCACGATGTCAACTTCGACACCTTAGTTCGAAGCGTATTAACGGAAATATTATCTGAAAAGATTTTCATAAAATTCGATCGAGAAGTTTTTTTGTTTAAACGACTTATGTGATTTTTGTACCTGCCCAATATCGCGTGAACCAACAATGATACCAACTCCGTTTAGATGCCGATCGTAGCGTATTACCGAAGTAATACTTTGAAGACGTTTTCTTAAAATTTTGTCGAGTGGTTCTTTTGTTTGAACGACGAACGGGATTTTTGTACCTGCACGATATCACGGGCTCCAAGATCGATATCGACTTCGATTAGGTGTCGATCGAAGCGTATTAACGAAAATATGATCTGCAAAAATTTTCACAAAATTCGACCGAGCCATTTTCCTGTATAAACTACGCTCATGACTTTTGAACCTGCACGATATCGCGTAAACCAAAAATGATACTGACATTTTTGAGTTGCCGATCGAAGCATATTAACGAAAACATGCTCTGAAGAAAATTTCATAACATTCGGCCTTTTTTGTTTAAATGGAAAGACTTTAGCTAAAGGTTACAAGGACCTTAAATTGATTAGTCTTGCTAATAAACTCGTAGAGTGAATCCCGTTCTAAATAACATTACTTTTTCTGGTTTCAGCTGAGCGAAAGCCTTCCATCAAGTCATCGTCTCCAATGACTCATTTACCACTAATCGTTTTTTTAACTAGCTCTCAGGATTACTTTGGCACCAGTTCTGATACTAGCCAACTTCACACTAGTCCTAAAACTATTACTATTTTTGAGTTTTTTAATATTTACGTATTATTTAATATCACACAATTTTAGTTTTTCGGTGTAGCAGTTTCATTAGTCTGAAAAAGCAGTGTAAGAAATTGGATTTTTTCTTACAATTACAGTTAGTATCTACTGTTCAATAAAAAAAGAACTATCCATTCATAATATTCATCATTCATAATGCTGGGAAGTTGAACGTGTGGACCGAAAGGGTCAAACCCACAACCCAACTAGTTTTTAAAAAAATCAAAAAGTAGAAAAATGACTTTTGGATAAATAAATAGTGAAAGAGATATAACAAAATAGTAAGTATAAATAGGAATTTTAGAAATGTGTGTATCTGATTGTTTTTGAGTAAGGTTTTTCTGATATGATATTAGACTGAAAAATAATGCTATGAAATATGAAAAAAATAATTGATATAAAAGGAGAAATTAATGTATGAAGCTTACAAGGTAATCTTAAGTTCTTTAAGTAGTATTTCACAATTCTAAAGCAGACAGATCAGAAATTTTATTTTTTGAATGGATGGAGGATTCAATCAAGGCAAGCGGTAGTTTGCCGAGTTCGTAAGGGCAAACATCTAATGCTTTATTTACGCCTAAACATAGAAAACACGGTGTTTTTTTTATAAAATTATACGATTTATCACCTTTTTATAAGCAATATAAGTAATTTTTCATTTGTAACCGATAACCAAAATATAAATAATTTATTATTCCATGAGTTTTTTTCCCTATCATTCTTCGTTTTCTTTATTTTTACATTTTTTACATTTCGAATCGAACTTTTTTCTTCTCCTTCAGTCTAAAAAAGTGGGTACTCAAAATTTTTCTGTCAGATGGCGCTCTAAGTTATTTCAATTGCTCAATAAATGAGATGGTGCTACTAGTTAGTCGAAAAGTGTTTACTCGAACTGTTGATGCCAGATGGCATTAGATGATTAACAAAATGTATTCATTTAAAGTGGTTAGCGGCAACTATGGTATCAGATTGCGTTAGGTACTATAAAAAACATGTAGTTCACAGTACAAATGTACAGTAAAATTTTGAAATACCGAATGCCGAGAATCGTAATTTATTACTAAAAATATGACATATTCGTTACAAGTTAGTCAAATCCAGCACTGTTGAAGTCAAATAGCATTCCCAATCTTTTCGATGATTAACAAAAAGTGTACGAATGCTACGCGTCTCTAGAGGGCGGATTACCATTTTCTTCACAACCCCCTCGACATGGGTATCAAATGAAAGGGTATGATAAGTAGAGTACAATAAGCTATGTCTTTATATCCATGGCGGCCGTATCAACAGGGCGAACTACCATTTCTTCACCACCACCTCGACATAGGTATCAATTGAAAGGGTATCATAAGTAGAATACAATAAGCGATATAATATACTCAATATCTGGTTAGATCCATGGCTGTCATCTCAAGAGGGCGGATTACCATTTTCTTCACAACCCCCCCGAAATGGGTATCAAATGAAAGGGTATGATAAGTAGAATACAATAAGCAATATAGTATACTCAATAAATAGATCCACCGAGGCTACCTCAAGAGGACGCATTACCATTTTCTTCACAGCCCCCACGACATGGGTATCAAATGAAAGGGTATGATAAGTAGAATACAATAAGCTATGTCGTAAAATCCATGGCGACCGTCTCAAGAGGGCAGATTACCTTTTCTTCACCACCCCCTCGAATTGGGTGTCAATTGAAAGGGTATCACAATTAGAATACCATAAGCGATATAAAATACTCAATAAATAGTTTGATCCACGGCGGTCATCTCAAGAGGGCGGATTACCATTTTCTTCACATACCCCTCGACATGGGTATCAAGTGAAAGGGTATCTTAAGTAGATGACAATAAGCAATATAGTATACTCAATATACCGTTAGATCCACGGCGGGCATCTCAAGAGGGCGGATTACCATTTTCTTCACATACCCGTCGACATGGGTATCAAATGAAAGGGTATCATAAGTAGAACACAATAAGCGATATAGTGTACTCAATATACCGTAAGATCCACGGCGGTCATCTGAAGATGGCGGATTACCATTTTCTTAACATACCCCTCGACATGGGTGTCAAATGAAAGGGAAGGATAAGTAGAACACAATAAGCGATATAGTATACTCAATATACCGTTAGATCCACGGCGGTCATCTCAAGAGGACGGATTACCATTTTCTTTACATGGCCCATTGACATGGGTATCAAATGAAAGGGTATCATAAGTAGAACACAATAAGCGATATAGTGTATTCAATATACCGTAAGATTCACGGCGGTCATCTGAAGAGGGCGGATTACCATTTTCTTAACATACCCCTCGACAAGGGTATCAAATGAAAGGGAATAATAAGTAGAACTTAATAAGCAATATAGAATACTCAATATATCGTTACTAGTTATTCGACAAATATTTACTCGCACTGTTGATGCCAGATGTCATTCGATGATTAGCAAAAAGTGTTCAAATAAATAATTAGTCGCAACTATGGTGTATGATAGCGCTAGGTACTACAAATATTAAAAAACATATGAAATGCAGTTCATAGTACAAATGTACAGCAAAATTTCAAATCACTATTTGAAATACTTGTTACTACTTTTGCCGATTGCGTAATTGTAATTTATTTCTAAAAATATCAAATATTCGTTGAAGTTTAAATATTTAGCTGTCTGTGGGTGCATATCAGACCCATAAATACCTGTAAGGCGACAACATTTACGTGAAAACTTCCGTATCCTGGTAAAATTATAATTTTTATATTTTCTATAAATAATATTAAATTTTTAGGTGAAAATACTACGATATATCTTGAGAAGATTATGAGAGTGAGGAGTATTGAGATTCGAAATTTTTAGAGGAAGCTGTTATATAATGTTATATAATCATATTCATTTTTTTATAAAAAAAAATAAGTGAAATATTTGAATTCCGGTACAATAATAATTTATAAGTTTTCAATAAATTCAATTTTTAAGTGAAAACATTACGTAATTTCAGTTATATCGTGAGAAGATTTAAAAGTGAAGATATTTAAGAGATCTTATTTAATAAGGCTTTTGAGTTATCTTATTCAAATCCTGGTAAAGTAAGAAGTTATAAGTTTGCAGTTAATACATTCGTCTTTTTTAGGTGGAAGCTGCTATATTCAGATAAAATAAGAGGAGAAACATTATTACAACAATAATTTGTAAGTTTTCAATAAATAACATTCTATTTTTAGGTACATTTCGTTGTATCATGAATTTGGAAAACGAGAAACCCTGAGTGGTCAATGTAAAAATTGTTCGAACACTCAAAAGATTCGTAAATCGGAAATGATATCGGTAGCACCTGTTCTCATAATACAACTGAAATTATTCGAACTGAAAAATAAAAAGTTTATTAAAATTGAGCAATGCGATATCAAAGCTATCACTTCTGCAAAATTGCATATAGGAGGTTCAAATTATAAAGTGATTAGTTCTATAATCCATACAGGAACACTCGAACAAGGTCATTACATCAGCATGTTGAAACAAAAATCGAGCTGGTTATGGATCAATGATTCCATAGTGCAGAAAAAATCTTGGCCGAGAAATTCGAAAGGAGCTTATGTTTTTTTTTACAAAGGCAATAATATTAATTTGAATTCCTGCATTTTGTTATTTTGTTATTACCTACTTATAAAATAAATGAAAAAATATAATGAACAATTAAATACATAGGTAATATTTCTTTATACAGAAGATTATTTATTTTTTATTTTAGAATGTATTAAAACAAAAAGAGTGATATCCCACCAAAAAACATTAAAAATGTGAATTAGAAGTTCGTGGGCGCGGAAATTATTTATTGGGACAGTTTAAAACACACTTATTACAAAAAGAAGTGATATGGATTAGTCAAGATGAATCGTTAATAGCATGAAATAATTAAACACGTGCATTTATGAACGAATTCAAAGGAATTGTACAACTGCCAATTTTTATTTAAAATACAATAAAGTATTATCAACCGCGAAAAAGTTGGCTGGCGCGTTCGTTGTATACCTAGCATGAATCTATGCTGTCCTTCGAAATGTAACAAATTTTATTAGAAACACTATAGACTGAGCCACACTGAATTCGTTCGTAAATGCATGTGTTTAATTATTTCATGCTATTAACGATTCATCTTGACTAATCCATATCACTTCTTTTTGTAATAAGTGTGTGTTGTGTCCGAATAAATAATTTCCGCGCCCACGAACTTCACATTTTTAATGTTTTTTGGTGGGATTTATTTTACGGTTGGATAAAAAATAATATTACTGTCAGTAAACAAATCCTTACTAATATTATAAATGCGAAAGTAACTCTATCTGTCTGTCTGTCTGTCTGTTACGCTTTCACGCCTAAACCACTGGACCGATTTTGATGAAATTTGCTACAGACATAGTTTAGACCTTGGAGACGGACATAGGCTACTTTTTTTGGAGAAAAAAGGGTTGAAGGGGGTGAAATGGGGTTCAATAAGTTGTAAGGGGATTTTTTTTCTTTACTTTTTTTTCTATTGTATAAAAAGTAACTGGCTGACAGACAGCGCACAACCTAAACCGATAGAGCTAAAGGGCTGAAATTTTGACAGTGCATCCTTAGCGATTTTTCGAAATTTATCTCCTAAGGGGGTGAAATGGGGTTTACCCAAACCGCTGGAGCTATATGGCTGAAATTTTGACAGTGCATCCCTATAATGACGTGGACCTCCACTAAGAAGCGATTTTTCGAAATTCATCCCCTAAGGGGGTGAAATGGGGTTTATCCAAACCGCTAAAGATTTTTCGAAATTCATCCCCTAAAAGGTTTAAATGGGGTTTATCCAAACCGCTAAAGATTTTTCGAAATTCATCCCCTAAAAGGTTTAAATGGGGTTTATCCAAACCGCTAAAGTTATAGGGCTGAAATTTTGACAGTGCATCCCTATAATGACGTGGACATCCACTCTAAAGCGATTTTTCGAAATTCATCCCTAAAGGGGGTGAAATGTGGTTTACCCAAACCGCTGGAGCTATAGGGCTGAAATTTTGACTATCAACTTTAGTAAAAGTTAACAGACTGAGACTAGCCGGCCACGTAATCAGAATGGAGGACAATCGTATCCCAAAACGGCTTATAGCCTCAGAAATTTCGGGAAGTAGGCCAGTAGCTAGACCCAGGAAGAGATGGATAGACTCTGTGACGACTGACGCAGAGGCAATGCTCAACATCCGGAACTGAAGGCATACTGCAAGCGGCCGCCAAACTTGGAAAAATGCCCTAGAGGAGGCCAAGGCTCGATTTGGGCTATAGCGCTATTGGATGGATGGATGGATTCAAAACAGCCGTCAAGAAAATTAATTTGCTTGCTTGAAGAATTGATATTCTTTGAATAAGAAGTTGAGTTGCTTAAATTAAAAAAGTAAGTATCTCAAACCAAGAAATTTTTTTTTCTTCTAGTCAACTTTTGTCTTCATCCTAGACAATAAAACCAAGACTATGGCTGTGTTCCGAAATATAACCCAGTATACTGGGTAGTGAAAATGACGTCATTGGTTGATGCTATATTTTAGTTGTGTGAACCGGTGTGACGTTCTGGTAATCATAAAAATATAAGATATTGGAGGCTGAAAGAGTTTCGAGTTATAAAACTTTCATGTAACCTGCTGTTAATAACAGCGTAAACGCCTGATTCTACCCTTTCTTGCTGGGCAGTATGCTGGGTGATATTACGGAACACGGCCTATGAGTGTTGCTTATCCCAAAACAATTTTGTTTTCGTTGTATCCAAAATATTATTTGCTTGGTTCAAGGAAAAGTGTTTTAAGCCAAGAATGTTTTTTTATCAGTGTAGAAGAAAGTAAAATTGATGTAATATATTTTATAAATGAATATATTGGTCCACTTTCTTTGCCTATTGTTATTTTAAGACAGCAGTCCAGTCACGCGTCGGAGCTGACACGTGCTTTTCATATTTTTTTTTAAATGCAGTCGAAACACATATGGGCTTTATACGTGAGGGGCTAATTTTTTTTATCCCTAGCATATTTTTGCATAGAATTGTAGTAGAAAGTAGTAAAGATGAAACTTTTTATTTTAAAAAAAACTAATTGGAGATTGAATTTTAACTGGCGGTTGAGTTAACTTTTAAGCGGAGTGTGTAATTGCAAAATTGTAGACATGCAATACTGAATTATTCGGAATTTGTCAATCAATATTAACACACATATTGCTGTTTGCTTAGATTATATTTATATTTAGTTAAATTTTAATTGCTGAAAATGAATTCCCGCATTGGGCCATGTAGTCTCGCTTAGTCCCGTGACCTTGATTTTATAGCGGTTCATTTCGTTGAGGACTTCATCCAGCTCTTCATCAGCATCCGGTTACGACTCGTTGTCTGCCTATTCGTAGCAATGGTATTTTTATGGGAGCGGGTTGCTAACCTGACGTTGACGTGTAAGACATGACGGACTGGTAGTACAAAGGGTGACACCTGAGCTTAGACTTTCACATAAAAAAAAAGCAGATTTAAAACTGTGTCTCATGGCGCAGAGAACTTGCCATTCGTTAGCTCCTTCCAAAGAAGAACCCCCTATTCTATCTTTGTATCTCGAATTCGTGTTTTTAAATGGTTGATATGCGCTTGTTGAGGGTCTTAATTTTTTTATAAAATATTAATTTTTCATTTCATACATAATTAACAAAGATAAAGCAATTGCAACTACTTTTGTTGGATTCATTAATTGCATCTGTATGTGACTGTATACATATGCCTTAGATCTTCGTATTGCGATCGGGTCAGCGACTTGTCTGTCGTGGTGGGATATTTAGACATTTCATTTTCCAATTTTCGGAACAACGGAAACAATTAGAGATTTTCAGCCAAATGGGCTTGTAAATTTTTTATCGTTCGATAATCTCAACAGATGCAACAAAATTCGCAATTAATCTACCGAATTTCTTCAACAGTTGCAATTGATTTTAGAATATAATTGATTTTTTCCTACTTTTAATCACGTGCGCTTTTCTCAATAACCTGATATCTTTAGCCAACCAAGGCACTATCAATATGAATTGTCTAACTTCCTGCTCGACCAAAATCATTGATATGTTCACGATGACGATACTATTCAAGTTTTGTGGCATTATGCAACTTTACAGTTTTTAAGGCTCCATCATTTTGTTAGTGGCTGACTAATGAACATTCCATTGAAGTTAGTTAAAGTACATTCCTAATTACTATATGTACCCAACCAATTCCGGTTAATGTGCATACAAAGCAAACAGATAAAAATTGTTCGTTCTTAAATTTGCGTTGAAGCTACAGAAAACTATCGACATAATAAGGTGCCAGTGGCGAAATATGCCATAAGGTGAAAACGCACCTTCCGGCGACTACATACATAAAATTAAGCAATTATTTTTAGGTCTACCAAAGCTTCTCTAAAACCGGATTGGAAGTAAAGCCCGAAAAATATTTAGGGTCGGGAGAAATTAGGTGAAATTTAGTTTATGTAAAAGTTTTAAAACCATTTACCAAAGTAAAGAAGGCGGTAATACCATAGTAATCTATTTATTATGATGAGATCAGATTAGATGGCAAAATTAGGGTTTGTTGGGAATGTGCCTGCTCATATTAACTCCCAATAACATTTAGCCTTATTTAAGTGATACTCGATTTTTTCACCCGGTCATAACATAGTATATAGTACATACCGTACATGCTGTACACTCAGGGGCGGCGCTTTCATAGGTGCGAATGGAGAACTCGCACCGGGCGCCATTGTACGAGGGCGCTAGTTCAGAAGATTTAAAAAAAATTAATTGGAAAAAATGAAATTTCATGAACTTACACAAATTTTCAAGAAGTTACACAATATCTGTCTCAGTACTATCTCACGCGATAAAAAGCGGCGAAAATTTACTCCCCTCGTTCAGCAAGTTACACGAGATTTTTGCTTCGAGATTTTTATACATATAATTTCTGCTCAAAAAGTGAAACAAGAGAGGGAAAAGTAAAAATTTCAGAAGAAAAATCCACCAAGTAAGAGAAAATCTCTCATTCAACTGTGGCTCTCAAATTTTAACATGAGAAGTAAATACAGAATTGAGCAGTACAATGAGCGAGACGAAACACAAAATAATTTCATTTTCACGACGCTAGAGCACTTTTAGAAAATTTTGTAAAGTGCACCCATGTCAACTCACACAAAGAAAAAAAATTGTTCCGATGCCTCTGTGTTGCGTATTGTTGTTTACTGTGATTGATATAAACTGCAGGGCGCTGTTGGAGCACTTTTAAATTTTGTTCCAAGTTTCGTAAAAGAGGTAAATGAACGAAATGAGAGCAAAATATCTTGTGGCGAGATTTTTTTTATGTTATGCGAGTTATTATGGTTAGATTATGATGGAAAATTTTAAATGTCGGAAAGAAATAGAATTAACATTCAGGGTGAATAAAATAGTAGATTCTACGTTGCAAAAAGAAATGTCTGAGGAAGCTCAGCAGTGGTCAGAGATTTTAAGGCTAGCACAAAAGGATTTTTGATAGATTTACGAAATGTTGTTCCTTTTCAAGAATTTATTGAAAAAAAAAGAAATAAATTGTTACCAAATTAGAAGTGCCATGTGTATTTCCCGTCCTTGCGATCCAGATGAAAGAATTTTTTTATGAAATGTTTAGCTGATAGGGCGCAAATTTGCCTACTGCACCGGACGCAAAACAACCACGCGCCGTCCCTGTGTACACTCATAATAATTTGTCACTCTTAAAAATCGGAGTGTTTATTTAAAGTTAACGGTGACAATTTTTCTAGTTGTATTCCCCATAAAGCCGAAATTACATTATCGTGTCATGTTGTGTTGTGTCGCTGTGTGTCGTAATACTAAGCGTTTATATTTATATGGTGTGTTCTGTCGCATCGTGGAGGATTTATGAATTTAGTATGACTGCAACGTTTGTCAAGTGAGGCTAGGTGATATAATTCCATCCGTCTCAGGCAGTGATATCGAAGATCTAACATTTTATGTCAAAAAGGAGAGAAGGAGCGAAGATTTTGAGTCACCCCATAAATAACACGAGAGAGATTACAGGTGAATTCCACCCTCTATATAGAGAACTAGAAGCTGATGCTGAAAGATATCAGCCTACAGAAAATTACAATTTGAAGAAATTCATTCTTTGGTTGAAAAATACCTTTTACTTTATATAAAACTTCATACTCACAAATAATTTCATTTAGAAAATCCAGAAATTATGAGACCTGCCCAGCGGGAAATGTGGTCAGGTATTCTCAAGTGACACATCACAGATGCATCTTAGGGCCTAAAAGTTTCATGTCTCGATAATAATGCATCCCGGTATTATGACAGGGAATCTAGGCGGAAGGGGTACAGAATTTTTTCTGCACTTTCAGCTAACGTGAATCGGCCTGTTCGCGCTTGCGTTCCATTAGCAACATTAAGAAGCGATCTTTGTTCCATCTTTCTTACATTCCCCGTAAGGTATAAAAAGCTCTTTTAATAGACGCAATCGTACCCAATCATACATTCTAGACTGCTTCATGGTCCTCTTTGAGGAAGCACAGGAAAAAGCTTTATATGCCTCCCTCCTGCGGACATGCTAATGTTAAAAAGAAATGGAGGTGGATACGAAGGGTCATGCATCGCATCTTCCAAGGGAGTGATCTAAGATTCATTATTGTATGATTCCATTTCCCGCTGGGTGGCTTCGCAGGTACCCGTTTACATCTGTGTGATGTGTTATGTTGCGTTCCAGCGTTCTGACGCAGATCGGAGAAGCCAAGTCGGGAACACACCACAGCACATCATAGTAATGTAGGCAGCTCCAAGCAAATACATGGACTTGATTGTGTCAGATGGCAACACAACACAATAATGTAATTCCGGCTTAAAACGCTCAGAAACGATCACAAGAGAACTTTACGATGAGTGGACATTGTTTCACGAATTGTGGAGCCTCAAAGCTTCGCAGTAGCGGTCTTTTTTCGTACGCAAATTGGATACAATGCTTATTGGGGAAGTAAGAGTTAAGGCCCCCATACACGGTCAATTCGAATGTACATTGAAGTGAGGATGTATAACCAAAACTATCGATTGTCGGTCGGCCGATCAAAGTCGTTGCACGCATAAGTTTGATGAAAATCTGGATGTACATCCAATTTGATTGTGTATGGGGGCCTTTAAGGGAGCATTTCCCTTTTGTTGGGTCAAAAAAAGTTACAGGTCATTAAAGAGGCGTACCTCCCGCTGCGCTCACCTGAACTCTGAACTTCAAAGCCATTTTCCCGAAACCACTTGTTTTGTACACTTCGGAAGAGATAAAAAGAAAACGGTTCAAGATATCGTTTTAAAATTTGGCACAATTGTTGTTCTGTCGACAAAATCGAGACCGACTTGAAACTAGTTTGCAACTACTTGCGTGCGACTGTTCTTGCCGGTCGGAAGCAATATCATGGTTCCATGATATCCGGCGAGCACTAATTGCGCGTGTGCTGTGTCGAATGCGGCAATGCAGAAAAAGTGCACCGACATTTACGTTGCATGCATTCGAATGCACACACTTCTAGATTGTCTGTCACCGAATGCAGCGACTGTACGCTTGGAAATGCCACCATTTTCAGTTGCGTGGTTGCATTTGTACGTGTCAAAGTTTATTCAACAAAATCTTCGTGAGCTTCAAAAATCAATTGCGCTTGTGTTTGGACAAAGGTTTCATTTTGGCTGCAAACTGGTTGTTAGCGTGATAATTGAAACCAGTTTTAAACTGCCCAGTGGGAAATGGAGTGCTCCAACAGTATCTTTGAGTACTCCAAAAGGAGCTTACAGCGCTCCCGTTCCCATACCAGTTCCATATACTTTTTAACATTGCATGTCATTGCAGGGGAGCATACGTTTTTATGCTCCTCAAAAGCGTTCTAAGAGCATAACAAAAAGGCTTTTTAAAAAATAAATATTCATGGGCCCCTGTGGATATGTCATCCGGTTATCGAAAAGCATTATTTTGTTTATCTTTCGCAATTGCTTTTTCCTTTCCAAGCCCGAGAGTGGCTTTACCAAAGCAGCCCCGCAACTAAATTCTAACCACTTCCAAGCTGCTTGTCCTCCGTATCGAACGAGAGCCGGGTTATGGAGTATGCTAATGTCGCATTTTATGGTCACGAAGATAATTGCCCGTTTACTTTTTATCTATAAAATTTATGAAAACTCCAGGAAAGCTCCCTTGAGAGTGCCTCAAGTACACTCCCCTGTGCATCGCTCCCAATTTTTCCCACTGGGTAGGATTGCAAATCAGTCGACTCTTGTGCGTAGGCCCTCAATGTTTATGGAAATACCATTTGCCCACATCCTTCCTTGCTTTAGTCCCTTAATTTTTTGGCGATAATTACTCTTTTACGAAATTACAATAAAAGAAAGAGCAGCGCATCGAGCCGAGCTAGCGCGAAATGCTGGAGGGGTGGGCAAGCCCTGCTACTTGCAGAACGCTGCGCTGACCTATATGAGCCGGTTCACTACTTAAAACTAAACCGAATAATTTGGCCGAATGTTCGGTGCATTTTTGACCGAATATTCTGCCGAATATTCGTATTCAGTCGAACCCATCCCGTCGGCGCATCTCTAGTATTTAACATTTTTGTCATAAATCCCAGTACACAATTTTCGTTTTCCTTTCTAAAAAAGATAAAAGAAAACTAAGTATTTAATGAATGGTGATTTCTTTTGAATGACCTTTTCCAATTATTAAAATACTTATGCTTTTTTCCGTGCGGCGGAAAATCATATAGGCCTGTTGCCAGTACCTAACTGCGTAATAGCTTCGAATATAATGATCGCTGCTGTTCGTAATTTTTACAACAGTTTTATAATCCGGGGTTAATTGTAATTTCAAATACGCCATCAATGCACGCACTTTTCTAGAAAAGAGTTTACAGTTTTTGACCCACCTTTCCTAAGCCTACAACGGTATTATGCTAAATTTCTATCGAACTGCAAGTAGGAAGTAACAATTTGTAACAATTCCTCAGTACATCAAAAACCCCTTTCTTTCACCGAGGTGTCGAAATCCCTTTGTATCTTGATAGGTACCCAACAAAAGGTGATAAATATTTAATCCCCTCCTCAAATCAGAATATATAAAGGACTTCAAGTACGAATAGAAATGTAATTCGTCTTCAGCAATTGTCACCCTTGGCCACATTGTTCAGTCAAGGTATAAGGAAGGTGTAAAGAGTTCTGGTTGTATGCACTTTTTTAATTTTGCGCCCATTTACTTTGGGTTTACTTTGAAGCTGTCATCCCTTCATCAAGTTTATAGAATGAGTTTGTCATATGATAAGACTGTTTATAACTATTCATATTGTCAGAATCTGTTAAGTTTATGGGGTTTTAAAAATTGTTAGTGTTTGAAATGAAGTTCATTACAATCGTAACAATTAATACGTTACATAGGTAGATCCACCGGGTCGCACCAAAAGACCAAAACTACCTTGCATCTTTTTAAGGCATGATTTAAGTAAAAGTAAATAATTACATTACCATCAGAAAATTTAAATTTTTATATACCAGTTGGTTGTGGCAAGGGTTTTAAAATTGTGATAAGATAATGTTTTAGAAAATTAAATCAATTCGTGGTTCGTTACATAATTTATCTAACAACAGATTTTTTTTTTTTTTTTTTTTTTTTTTTATGTGAAAGACTAGAGTCTCAGGAAAGGCCCTTTATACTGTCGACAATCTATTTTCTTCGTATAGAGTGCAATGTCGAACAGTAGCTCTAGTCGGGGAAGGAAGGAACTGCCACAACCTACCCCCGATATTTTTAGTCCACCTACTTCCAACCATGACTATTGCGACTTTGACATCGGGGCATCGAGAAACAACTCGCTGGAGTGTTATGCCTCCTGAAACGTGTTGAATCTCATCAACCAACCGATGACATGCGCTTTGGTGGAGCGGGGAAGGGCGAAGGAAGTTTATGACAGCAGGAATCTGGAATGTAGGGAGGGAAGAAGAAAGAAGGAAAGTTATGTAGGTGGGAAAGTGGAAAAGGCGAAGGACCCTGGGCTGGCCGGGAATCGAACCCGGGACCTCTGGGATAGTAGCCAGACGCCTTACTCTCTAGGCTACCGAGGAGATGTATGTATTACGCTATTAGTTCACTTTATGTTGGACAGGGATGCGACTTAATTTGATATATGTACATATTTGTATTTAAAATACAAATACAAAATACCTTTTTTGTATTTTTCATTCAAAAAATCATTTTGTTTTTTATTTAAAATACTTTTCGAGACATATTTTCCATTTTAAAAATTCAAAATACTTGTGAATAGGTTTAGTCAACACTACCTGTCAAATTTCGAATGGTGTTGGTATTGACTACTAGAGGCTGCTAGAGGCGCTGCTCATAGCATATCCTTTCTTCACATTAAAATGGGTGCCAAAAAATAACAAGGAGTAAGTAAAGTGGTTGTTTATCAGAAAAATGAAATGTGACGAAGATACGAAAATAAGTAAAGTATGAAAATATTTGCTATTTTGTTATTTAGTTTTCAGGAAATTCATCAGGAGAGCTGCTTCTGTATCTTTCTTAGCAAAGCAAGGTCCGACTGTCCCCAGCGCTAATTTGAGCTCTGGTCTTCTCCTGAAGTTGAAATGAAAATTCGGAGCTGCTAGCACATCGATTTTTTTTTTATGTGAAAGACTAGAGTCACAGGAAACGCCCTTTATACTGTGTCGACAATCTATTTTCTTCATATAGCGAGTGCAATGTCGAACAGCAGCTCTAGTCGGGGAAGAAAGGAACTGTCACAACCTACCCGCGATATTTTTAGTCCACCTACTTCCAACTATTACTGTGGCGACTTTGACATCGGGGCATCGAGAAACAACTCGCTGGAGTGTTATGCCTCCTGAAACGAGTTGAATCTCATCAACCAACCGATGACATGCGCTTTTTGGTGGAGCGGGGAAGGGCTAAGGAAGGCTATGACAGGAGGGATCAGGAATGTAAAGAGGGAAGAAGAAAGAAGGAAAGTTATGTGGGTGGGAAAGAGGAAAAGGCGAAGGACCGTGGGGCTGGCCGGGATTCGAACCCGGGACCTCTGGGATAGTAGCCAGGCGCCTTACTCCCTAGGCTACCGAGTGGAAGAGTCTTGCGGATGCTTGACGTTATTTTTCTGGAAGCACCACTCCATTCCAGATGATCTACGGTACCTGTTTCCTTAAATCTCTCAACGGCTTGGTAGACACAAGTTGTGCTAATTGCTACGGTTACACATAAGCTTGGTTTTTTCATATAAAAAAAAAGCTCAGCACCAGTAGACAAATTTAAATTTAAGTTTTAGGTGCGGGTACGGGTTCGGGTTCAATACATTCAAATTTAGTGGGTTCAAGCTTTTTCCCAGAGAAAAAAAATTGTATATATGTATTTACTATTTATTTTTATTAATTCTCTTAAAGTTCTCTGCCCGTACGATATTTTTCCTTATGAGTGGGAAATGTCCCCACCTTTCCCATCGAGAAAAACGTTCTTTTTTTTCAAGAAAACTTACCAAATGTGTTTTGAAAAACGACCAAGCACCAAATGGTTTTGTGACTTTAAAAACATTGGATCGTTTTTGTTTTTATAAACAAGCTCGAGTTTGTAAAGCCTCAATTATACTGAACGCAACGGACCGGATTGAAATGTCAAAAAGAGACGCAACGCAACGGAACGGACCGAAACAAAGTTTCAAAACTTTGGTACTAGAAGGAACCGATGGATTGAAGTGTCAAAAGCAATATTAAAACAGCTGATTTTGTCATTTATTATTTAGCCCAAAATGTAGTCAGAGTTTGTTGAAAAATTTATTAATGAAGTGGAAGATAATGAAACTCTTTATAATAAAAAATTGCACGGATATGAAAATTTTAAGCATAAGTCCAAAATTTAGCAAAAAATTACTGAAAAAAGTGACATTTGAATACGTTCGATTCCGCCAGTATAACCAGCACCATTCCACTCCGTTAACTCTCCATTCCGTTGCGTCCAGGCTTAAGCCTCAATTATACTGAACGCAACGGACCGGATTGGAATGTGAAAATGAGTTTCATTGCAGAGAAATTGGGCGCATCCAGCGCACTCAGCGGAAGGGCCGCTTAGCTGAACAGCACAGCGTAAAAAGTAACTCAGTGATGTGTGTAGACTGGATTGGATAGCTGAGTTAGAATTTATTGTGACAACTAAATTTTTTTTTCTACTTTAAATAACGTCAATTCACTAACGCTGAGCTACTTAGCATATATTTTTTACGCTGAGAAATTTGTCAGCCGCTGAGCTAAGCTGCTTAGTTCAGCTAGCCATCCAACGAGTTCAGCGCTTAGCCGCTGCTCAGCTGCTGAGTGCGCTGGATGCGCCCATTGTATTGAAGTAGTTATACTGGACGCAACGCAACGGAACGGGCCGAATTAAAGTTTCAAAACGTTGGAACTTGAAGGAACTGACGGATTGAAGTGTCAAAAGGAGCATTAAAAACAGCTGATTTTGTCATTTTTAGCACAAAATTTCATCAGAGATTTTTGAAAAATTAATAACCGAAGTGGAAGATAATGAAATTCTATGTAATAAAAAAATGCACAGATATAAAAATTTTAAGCACAAGACCAACATTTGGCAAAACATTGCCGAAAAAAGTAACATTTGCGTACTTTCGATTCCGTCAGTATAACCAGCAAAATTCCATTCCGTTGACTCTCCATTCCGTTGCGTTGCGCTGCGTCCAGTATAATTGAGGCTTAACCAGCAAAATGCCATTCCGTTGCGTTGCGTCCAGTATAATTGAGGCTTTAAGCGCTTTTTCGGGTTTTTAGCTCGTGATTTGAAATTCGAATCGTCAACAATCGGAAGAATGAATGAATAAACATTTTCAAATATTATGCATTTAAAAATACATATAAATATAGAATCGAACCCTGGTCCTTTCGCACCCCGATCTAGCGCTTTCCCATTACTCCAAACGCTAACTTGTAGGAATGTGGCAATAAACAAATATGATTATTGCCACATTCCTACAAGTTAGCGTTTGGAGTAATGGGAAAGCGCTAGATCGGGGTGCGAAAGGACCAATAAATATATTCATGCTTACGTAAAAAGGTACATTCCAATGCAAGATATGTATAAAGTTTCGAAGAAAGTAAACAACTGAATTATGACAACAGATTTTCTATTATTTATGAAATGTTTTTTGTATATTTTATGGAAATTGATAATCATAGGTAAAACGAAGAGTAATGTAATATTGCCATAGATGGTGTTCACTATTCTTTGTCATAGATGGGGTGCAATTAAAATATATCAATTCTTTCAAATTCTTGGCGGGTAATTATTCCAACACCAATACGTGCGTTCCATTGGGAGATTTTTTCTACTCCCGAGTACATGACCAATGGAACGCGATTCGACGAAGTAACCCTTGACATCACCTCAAAATATTTACATATTTAGAATTTTGACAGCTGGGTTGTAAACACGGTATACCGTGGGTTGTAAAGTAAAATTAAAAGAAATGGTATAATTTACATATGTATATTTAATGCAATTAAATCAATTAAAATTCGTTAGGTGGATATGAGCAACGAATCAAGGGCAATTAAGAATTGGACCTTTGCGGAAGGAAGAGCACTGATAGCCGCATACCAAAACAGGAAAGACGAGTACTTCCAGACAAGGAAAAAAATTGATTTCTGGTCTGCGGTGCTAACAGACCTAGAAGCGTCTAATGTTTTGGTAAATTGTTTACGTTTAAGATTTTCGTTATCATGTTTAGTTTTTATATTGTGTTTTAAGGTCTCATCTACCACTCCACAACAAGTGGAAACGAAGTGGAAAACCCTCTATCGTGCTTATAAAAGTGCGAAAGATAGAGGTACCGGCACCTCAGCGTCCAAGTTTTTATACATGGAAGAAATGGATTCCGTTTTCCACGATAATCCCCTGATTTCCTCCACATTTGCCATTAGTGTTGGGGTAAATAACAATCCAAAACCAGCACAAACGAAAGAAAATGAAAACTTTAGTGGCGACAAAGAAAATAACGAGCCAATAAAAGAAAACAACAAGAACCCTGTTAGAAAACATATAAAAAAAAAACACAGGTTTCAAAATTAAAAAGGCAAAAGGTTGAAAGTGATGTGAAAGAAAAATATTATGAATTTAAAATAGAAGAAGAAAGAAAGAGAACCCAAATTATAAAAGATTATTTGGAGAAAAAGGAAAAAGCGAAAGCGGAGAGGCATTATGAGTTAATGAAAATACTGAAAGAAAGAACTAGATTTATTTTTATTTAATACCATGGAGGTCATATTTTTTGTTATTTAATTTATTAGTTCCTATTTACCAAAGAAGGTTGTGTTATTTTTTAGTTATTTATTTACATTGTATATTTATAAAAATGAAGTATTAAAATCAATTTAAACGATTCATACAGTCTAATTCATTAAATATTTGCTGTCTTACTCCCTCATTTCTTAAATTTGTGATAGTTAATTCATGGATATCTTCTTCGTTTTCTTCGTCAGGCAATAACCATTCTTCGTCTATTGTATCTTGTTGCGCCAGACAAATGTTGTGTAGAACACAAGCTGCTACTACGCAATTGGTAATAAATGCAATATTAGGGCTTTCAAAAAATTTAAGCCGTCGAAAGCGGCCTTTTAATAAACCAAATGCATTTTCTACTACAATCCGCGTTGCAGAATGCAAGTAATTAAATTTTTTCTGTTTTTGAGTTAAATTTCCTAGGTCCTTGTACGGCGGATTAAGATAGTCAAGCTCTGGGTAGGCAGAATCTCCTAGGATTATTCCACCAGGTATAATAATATTTCGGTCTTCCTGTACTTTTCTGTAAAAGCTCGACTTCCGAAACAGGCGAGCATCATGCATAGCCCCAGGCTCACCGCAATGAATGTCAATAAATTTCTTTTCGGAATTTACTATTCCCTGCAGCAGAATGCTGTAATATTTCTTTCTATTGTAGAAAGCTTCTTTATCTGCAGACGGTGCAGATATTCTAATATGCGTACCGTCAATCGCACCGATTACTTTCGGAAAACATTTTTTGGCTTGAAATTTAAATTGACTTTCACGCATTTCCGTTGCCGTGGGCCATTTTATATATTCAGGACTCATTATAACAAAGAAATTAACAACCCGATTCAATATTCTAAATACTAAGCTTTTTGTAACATTAAATCTATCGGAAATTTGCCGATATGTTTCGGTGTTGCTCAGATACCACAAAGTTAAATAAATTTCACAATGTTCTCCACATTTTCGACGTCCTCCGTGGTTTTCTCTCTGTCTGTAATTTTTATATTTGTCTAAAAAGGGGAAAAAGCATAAATTTATCGAATTCTACTTGAAATATATATTATGGTACCTATAAGAATTTCAGCCACTGGCCGGTTTACTCGAAAATGTTTCCTAAATTGTTCGTAGGAGTATTCCTCAATAGTTTCTAAAAAGTTTTTTAATCGAACTCCTTCTTCACATTCTCCCTGGTAGCACAGATTTACGTAAATGATTTACGTAAAATTTACGTAAATCTGCTTCCGCAATATATGGTAAATTTAACGTAAATTTTTTATTTTCAGTAATAGCACAAATCCCACTTTGATTTAAACATTAAAACAAATGTCAAAGAATTATTTTTATTCTTCTTCTTCTTAACTATCGCTAACCATGCTCCCGAGTATGGTTAAAATTTAACTACACCGGTGTAGTAAATGATTTACGTAAAATTTACTTGAATGATTTACGTAAAATTTACGTAAATCTGCTTCCGCAATATGATTTACGTAAAATTTACGTAAAATTTGTGCACAGTGCGCTACCAGGGCTGATGATGAGGACTATGACGGTGAAGAAATTGGAAAAATCAAGCTGCTTTCGTCGCTGCTGGAAAAATCTGTAGCAATTGCAAGTATGCCGTCCTGAAAATTAATATGAAATAATTATTAATTGAATAATAAAACAATTTTTTTATCTTACCGTATCAATATTATCCATTTTATAATTTTTTTATTTATTTATTTTATTCACTTCAAACTGTTACTTGCTTTGTTTACCTTCAAAATACCCCATATCTGACAGTTTATTTTAACTGAAAAAACAAAAAGCCATCTATTTTTGCCTAGCTAAAGCTTGAAAACCTGGCGGAAATTTTATGCGTTTCTACTAGGAGTGAAATCCCCCAAAACAAGAGCAAGGGTAGTTGGAGGTCCTCGGGTGTACTCCGGAGTAGCAAATATCGCCCAATGGAACGCACATAATAATTGCGAAGTGGGGGTACTTGTGTGCGTGCACGTGCATATGCTATGGATAAACAGGTGCCTGTGTTTTTCAATAGATGTTCTACATTTAAAGAAAAATGAAGTGCGTGCGTGATTTTTTCTTTAAAAATAAAAAAAAGTTAAATTGAAGTGTAAATTAATACAAAAGTGCGGTAAGCCGAATTTTTAACAATAATATATGTATGTTTAAGTAAAATAATACACCTAATTCTGTTGTGCAAAGTGCATCACAGATTAGATTTGCCTCCAATCCAAAGAAAAATGTTTAGATTCGTTTTATATAGTGTTTACATGTGTGATGTGTTTTTTTTTTTTCAATTTGACACATTCGAATTATTGGCCTCGATTCCCAGATCCGGCGGGTCGGAAGTGAGTGCGGATTTGAGACTTTGCGATTCTCAAATTCGCAGCGCGGATTCAATTAAATCAAAAATTCGGAGTGATGACTCACACGCTAATGAAATACCCGATGTCGGATTATCTTAGGCGCATTTGTGGTTTCAAATCCGCAGAAAATTTGTTGCACACTTTTACAGCGCGGAAAATGTCAAAAAGAAATTTGCGGTTGCGGATTTGAGAATCGCAAAGTGTCAAATCCGCACTCAGACTTTGCGATTCTCAAATTCGCAGCGCGGATTCAATTAAATCAAAAATTCGGAGTGATGACTCACACGCTAATGAAATCCCCGATGTCGGATTATCTTAGGCGCATTTGTGGTTTCAAATCCGCAGAAAATTTGTTGCACACTTTTACAGCGCGGAAAATGTCAAAAAGAAATTTGCGGTTGCGGATTTGAGAATCGCAAAGTGTCAAATCCGCACTCAGACTTTGCGATTCTCAAATTCGCAGCGCGGATTCAATTAAATCAAAAATTCGGAGTGATGACTCACACGCTAATGAAATACCCGATGTCGGATTATCTTAGGCGCATTTGTGGTTTCAAATCCGCAGAAAATTTGTTGCACACTTTTACAGCGCGGAAAATGTCAAAAAGAAATTTGCGGTTGCGGATTTTAGAATCGCAAAGTGTCAAATCCGCACTCACTTCCGACCCGCCGGATCTGGGAATCGAGGTCATTATTTTGTTTTTCCATAAATTTTGAGTAATTGTTTTGGGCAGAAAATAGCCGAAACTGCAAGCGTTTGTACATTGTCATCCAGTCCGACTGAAGTGTTATTCAACAGAAAGAATACCATGAAAAAGCGTAATTAGTGGCTAGTCTCTAGGCACAGCATCCCACTAGTTTTAGCTTTTTCAAAAAAAAAGCTTATACAGAGGCTCTGTCCGTCTGTCCGTCTGAAGCCTACTTTCATCTCTGAAAGTACTGCCGCTACAGACTTGGGCCATATCTCAAAATGTAGCTCTTGGTCAAAAGACCAAAAACTGAGAAAATGGTGTGGAAATTTAAGTAGGTATATTTAAACAACAAAAAAGAGCCTTTAAAGAAAATATTGTGACTAATTTTTGTGTTCTAAGGCTTATAACTTCTTAATTATTCATTTTACCACAAAATTTCTAAGTAATAAATTGTAGATTATTTAATTCTAAACAAAAAGTGTCCTTGCAAATTTCCGGTAAGATGTGCCGTTTCGGAGATATAGTGGAAAAACCATTTGCATACGTTTTCCAAGATGCCGGCCAAATGGGGGGGGGGGTTAGAATCCCGAAAACTCAAACTTAAGCTCACCCTGACCCCCCTACACATCCCAAAAATAAAACCTTGTCCTGCATTTTTGCAATGTTAAAGTACCATTTCCATGGACTATAAAGGGCTAGAGAAAGTCCCTCGTGTGTGGGGCTGCGAGTTCGATCCTTCGGCTCGCGGTGCTTTTTTTTCGTCATAATAATTTTTTTAAATTTCCTTCGGGGATTTTGTTTCATATGAAACAAGTTTTTGACATGAATACGTCTCTAAATTTGCTTCCAGAACAAAAACCGATGATAACGAAATTATGGCATATAGTTTTTATTTGGTGCTCAAAAACTATTGTTTATATTGAATAAAGAAATATACCATGACGTGGGTGAAGAATCAAAGAATTTTATTGTTTACATTTGATTTCCTTTTTTTAAGCTATGATGATTATATTGTAGTGTTTGTTAAATACTTTGTTAAGTTTTAGATTACGCAGTCTCACAACTTATAACCTACATAAGGCTTTAACAAAAATAAGACATGTATGTTTAAGTAAAATAATACACCTAATTCTGTTGTGCAAAGTGCATCACATTAGATTTTCCACCAATCCAAAGAAAAATGTTTAGATTCGTTTTCTATAATGTTTACATGTGTGATGTGCTTTTTTTTCAATTTGACACATTCGAATTATTGGCCTCGATTCCCAGATCCGGCGGGTTGGAAGTGAGTGCGGATCAATCTCCACTTAATATATTGTCATCCAATCTGAAGTGTTATTCAACAGAAAGAATACCATGAAAAAGCGTAATTAGTGGCTAGTCTCTCGGCACAACATCCCACTACTTAATTTAGAAGACATTGATGAAGTTGTCTTTTGAAGATCAACTAGTACTAGAACTAGTCTTTGATGTCGTCGTCTGCGTCTTCAAGCTGGTGACATATCCAAGCCGTACATGCATTGCATTCGTTGACAGATAATGTAGAAGTGTGTGTATTCAAATGCGAGCTGACGGAATATCCCGTGAGTGGAAGGCATGCCACGCAAAGGTCGGGCTACTTTCAACTTTTTCTGCATTGCCGCATTCGAGATAGCACACACAAGCATAAGCACACAAACACATGAACACGTTACTTAGATTTTCGGGCTATGTGTGACAGCCGGCACGGAACGCAAACCATGTAATTATATGTCAGACGAAATTCGCCGGATTTCATGGAGCCTCTGAATGCAATGCATGTACGGCTGGGATATGTCACCAGCTTCAGTTGCAGCGTAGCATCGGACTACCGTAATGCTCCTTAGTCTGGTACGCAGGCGCACGGTAATCCCCTCCGAAACTGATGAATAGCTAATGAGGCTGGACCTGGCTTCTTTGGTGAGTATTACGCAAACACTATTCCTACGGCTTTCAGTCTCATTTCATTTGTGCCAGAATATATGGACTGGGCAGATATGTTCCCCCGCATCGGACCATCTGGGTTCGCTAACGCCCGCCGCACATGCCCACACTCGCACTCGTTCACAGCACTGCACCAATGTGGCACTGACATTGGTGGAAACGTGCGGGTCCGCATTTGCTAACACGATTCGTACATCACTACAGTAAAAAGCCAGAAGTGTCTAAGTGCAAATTTGACGATTTTGACTTTATTGCATTTTTGTATTCAGTATTTTAGTCTTAATCATTGCTATAATTATTATCTTAAACTGAGCTGTGGTTGCTGAGTTATTCGACCGGCAAAAGTGGTTTTGTGCACAATTCTGTATCTAAAAAAATCTTTGAGGGCGATTTTCTCGAAACGCATATTTTGCACTTAAGCACTTCTGGCTGTGTACTGTAGATCAGTCAGTGGCATTCAAAATGGAAGCGTTAGACTTAAGCTCAGAGTCTGATAATGATAACGAATTTTTATCTAGATTACTGTTAATAAGAAAAGTATCTGGAAAAAATAATTGGAAGAGCTCTTACATGTACAAAAGGAAAACGCATGGAGAGTTTAAATTAACTTCCGAGTTTTCAGATGCAAAATTCAAAAATTACTTTCGATTGTCAAGGGATGAATTTAAAGAGGTAGTTGCTTCAGATTTAGAAGATCAAGGAAGTGGTGGTCATGAACGAATTAGCACTGAAGAAAAACTGGTAAGTTTATTTTGGAGGTAATCAATTACAAATAAAATAAAATAATTCAAAGCACACTAACTTCAGTTTTGAAACAATTTAAAAAGTTAATTCAAAGAACTTAAATAATGCAACAATTTTAGAAATTTAATTTGACGAGTGCGCCAAAGTATTGAGAACATTCTCAGTGATTATTATTTCTGATGCTTGTGTCTCTGTCGAAAAATATTCCTGTGGCTGATGTACAGGAGAAGGAGTATAGGACGAATAATATATTCTAGCATCACTAATCTGCGATTCGGTAGAATGTGGACGTGGCAAATCCTGCACTAATTTTTTCGATTCTTCCTGCGACACCAATGAAAATATGCTTGTTTTAATAGTATGTTGAGATAGTGGCGGCAATCTTTTAGTGGTCTCGTACATGCTCATGAAAAAGTGAAAAAGTGGATCATTTTTTACATTACTTATGGTGAAATCATTTGTAGTGCTAGTAGTCAAGCGCTCCCGTTCTTGTTGTCTATTAGTTACTCTGCGTTCATGGTCCTCGATCGATCTATTTAGTAAGTCATTTAAAGTGTTCCTTTTGTGTCGTTTTCTGTTATATCCTTCATCAGCTGATGCATGTGATGATGTAGTAGGTTGTGGTTCAGGGGACTGATTTGTTTCTTTATTTATTGATTCCGTTAAATTTTCTTGAATGTCATTTTCTGCAGGATCTGACTGCATTTCAGTTTGTTCGTCATTTTGCATATCTTCATTGATGTTGGTATTGGTTGGCCTATTTGCCATATGCGGGATTAAAAACGCCATATTTTCTTGAAAGCGCCAAGACTTTATGTTAACAGCCCCTGATCCACTTTTTGGTTTCAAAATTTTCTGACGACGAAGCGCATCTCGGTGATTGTTTCTCAGTTTTTTCCAAGATTTCTTGGCAATACTTCCTGCATTGAAATTTGTCATTAGTAATAATCGCAACTATTAAAACGTAATAAATGTTGTTTTTTTCAGATTTATCGCGAGCGGTAACTCATATCGGAGCATTGCTTATAGCTATAGAATGGGAGAAAGAACTGTCTCAAATATTATTACCAAGATATCTTCTGCTATTTGGAAAAACATGCATTTTCTTGCCAGAACCTACACTGGAAATGTGGGAAAAAAATGCCGTCGATTTCCTAAATATTTGGCAAATGCCTAATACTGTAGGAGCTATCGATGGAAAACATGTAACTATTAAGAAACCTATTAACAGTGGATCCTCATTTTTTAACTATAAGCAACATCACTCTATTGTGCTGATGGCGGTAGTAGACGCAAATTATAAATTTGTATTTATTGATGTCGGTTCTAAAGGCAGACTTCCAGATGGAAGTATATTTGATAATTGTATTTTAAAGAAAAAAATTACAAACAAACAGTTGCATCTGCCCGAGCCCAAGGGTCTTCTTGGAAGAGCAGACATAGTTGTGCCTTATGTTTTAGTTGGTGACGCGGCATTTCCTTTAATGGAAAATCTCATGAGACCTTTTCCTCAGAGGCAAGTAATAGATAGTTACAGAAACAAAGTTTTTAACTACAGACTCTCACGAGCAAGACAAACGGTTGAATGCGCCTTCGGCATATTGAGTTCCCGTTTCCGAATATTTTTGCGGCCATTTGAAATGAAAGTGGAAACAGCAGACAAAATTGTTATGGCGAGTTGTGTCTTACATAACTATCTACGCACAAAAACTACAGGTGAAAATATAAATGAGGACATACAAATTTTACCAAATATTAAACAACTAGTGCCTTTGTCTCGGTCGAGAGGACGCATTTCGAAAAGGGCATTTGAAATAAGAAACCAATTTACGGATTATTTTAACTTCGTAGAAGGACGAGTAACCTGGCAAAACCACAGCGTGCAACGGGGCGCGTATTGAAAAGTTACTAGTCACAATTAATATTATAATTAAATAAATGCTACAATTTTGAAAGTACCTACACGAAATTTTATTTTAATTTTTTACTTTTCATCTTAATTAATAATTAATTTACCATCCGTCAGATTTAACGCCTCTGCAATTCGTTTCCAAATCATATCTTTTAATTTTGTTTTCATATAATCAGGATGTTTTACATCGTACAGACATTTTTCACTTCGAACTGCTTCAATAAGTTCCTCCATGATTCCAAACATGTGTGCCACTGCCACTCGAAATTAGTGTCTCGGTCACCTAGCCGACACGCGCTACACGCTCATGTACGCGCCTGCATCGACACGTGAGAGCAAATGCGGAGTTCGGTTCTGTGCCATAGGTTTCAAATACTGCCACTCGCAAGTGGCTCGTGTCGACCAATGCGAGTGTGGGCATGTGCGGCGGGCGTAAGTCCCATTGCATTGATTTTATATCGATTCATCTCGTTGTGTAGTTCACCCAGTCGCACTGCTTGCTCTCACATTCCATGTTCCAATTCGAGTCTTTGTTCGATAAGCAAAGGTCGTCGTTCTTTTGTCCATCCGGTTCCGAGGCGTTGTTTGCCGATTCGTAGTTTGCATCGATTTGGTGAATCTATTTTGGTTGCTCTAGATATTTCCTAGGCTGCTAGTCAAACTTAAAGCTATTGGTGTTGACTCACTTCTACAGTATTGGATTGAGAGTTTTCTTTTTGGCCGTTCAATCAAAGTATTCCATAAATAATAAAGACATTGAACTCATTCTAGATTGGGGAAGCAAGTATCGCGTCGAATTCAACCCCACCAAAACCAAGCACTGTCAATAAAAAGTACAACCCCTCTCCATCCGCGTTACTGGATCGGGTGGAACTAATGCGGAGCGTCGAAATATCGACTGTTTGTTTTCTTTTTTTTTAATCAAATAAATACAGTTATAGTAAAAATATGTTACATTTGAGTAGCTTGATATGTCCCTTACACATAACAGAAGAATTACGAAAATCCATCTACATTTTGAGGAAAATATTTAAGATTCTGTACACACTTAATTTAAGGTACTTAGATACTTTTTCAAAAATTTATGCAAAATTTATGAAAATTAGTGATGAAAAGGGATATACAAGTCCTACATTCGACCGCTTCTCGAATACAATTCTCTCATTTGGGGCGGCGCTCCGAAAACCACCTTGGCGTGGTAGATAAAGTACAAAAAAGGTCCCTCAGACGTATCAGTGACGACGCCGCGCCATTTGCTCCACCATCGACCCCTTGGCCACCGTGGGAATGTATGTAGCAGCACTGACAAAATTTTATCGCTACTATGATAGCGACTGTTCCTGCGAAATAACGCTCTCCCGTCTCCACGGCAATCTTATGCCGGCAACACCAGATTGGCCCACTCGTCCTATTCACTCCACCTGCAACTGCCCCGTTTACACACTCTACAAACTATGTAGTAATTCATTTCTTAATATAGCAACGACTGTGGAACAACCTTTCGCGGTCAATATTTCAGAACTCCTAAAACATCCAAGAGTTCAAATTAAGGGTTCATCGCCATCTCCTTCAACATGGTCTCGAAATACCGGCGATCTTTTTTCATCAATTTACTACACAAAAAAGGGACCAATTTGTATGTTCCAATTACAGAGGAATCACTTTACTGAATGTACCATATACTATTTTCGTATATCTTGTATGATTACTTATTGCACCAGTATAAAAAAGTAATTGGAAATTACCAGTGCCGGTTTAGGAATCAAAATTCCACAATTATTCGCACCCACCTCTTTTTCATTGACCATAACACAGATATGATCTAGCTCAGGCGCGGATCTAGGATTTTTTCGGGGGGGGGGGGGTCACAGGATAGAAAAAAATAACAAAAATAACCAAATAAACAACACTAGCTAAATTTTTTCAATGAATAAAAAACAAACAAACAACCATTCGACTTCCGCTTGGAAGACGCTGCAGTGGTCGGGTAGACGAAGAGAGGTATTTATATTTAATGCCTCGGAAAAAATACCAGAGCCTACACTACATGTTCCCAATTTTTGAACCATCTGTGAAGATACATAATGACCCAGTTGGGATAACACCATCTGTCCAGTCATCTCTGGCCGGAATGATGGTATTGAAACCTTTCTCCAAGGTCCACGTAAGTGCAGTATAATCTAGGTTGTTCGCAGCGGTGGCGTGTATATCCAAAGGAGTAAGATGCAATAAGACATCCAGCGCAGCTGTAGGAGTGCTTCTCATTGCACCACTGATACACAGCTCAGCTGTTCTTTGGACCCTTTCCAGTATCTTACGATACGTAATCTTCTGTAATGCCGTCCACCATACCGATATGCCATGCATAAGTATAGGTCTGATTACGGCTGTATAGAGCCAGTGGACGATGCGGGGTTTAAGGCCCCAGTTGGCTCCGATCGTTCTCTGGCATAAGAAGAGAGCTGTTTTGGCCTTATTTGCTCTTTCTAAAAGATTCGGCCTCCTCGTTAGTTTCCTATCGAGTATGAGAGCTAGAAATTTCGCATCTTCCTTTATATGCAGTGTTTCATTACAAAGTCTTAAAGAAGGAAAATTTGGAAGTCTATGCTTCTTTGTGAAGAGCACTACTTAGTCTTGGCTGGGTTGACGCCTACACCCTTTGTAGTGGCCCAATGAGAAAGAGTATTCAATGCTTGTTGCATTATATCTCTTATTGTTGAGATGTACTTGCCGGTCACCACCAGCACAATATCATCAGCATAGGCCACCGTGGTGCACCCAGACTCCTTTAGAGTTATCAGTACTTCATTGACTGTCATATTCCAAAGGAGCGGCGATAAGACCCCACCTTGTGGTGTGCCTCTTCTGACCCGTCTGACTTCTTCCGAAAGCCCCAGGCTAGACTTTATGACCCTGCACCCTACCAACTGATCAATAAATGACCTGGAGCAGCCAGCAACATTCAGACGCTGGAGGGCCCTCGTGACCGCAGAAAGTTCAACATTGTTGAACGCACCTTCAATATCTAAGAAAGCAGCCAACGTGAATTCCTTGAATTCAAGGGATCTTTCGATGACCGCTACCAAAGAGTGGAGAGCAGTGTCTACTGATTTACCTTTCCTGTAGGCATGCTGGGAGGGAGAAAGCAGTTTTTTATCAATGCTTTACTTAACATGGATCTCCACAAGTCTTTCTAGTATCTTGAGGAGAAAGGATGTGAGACATATAGGTCTCAAGTCTTTTGGATTGTGGTAGGAGATTTTACCCGCTTTCGGAATGAAAGCCACCTTCGCTGCTCTCCAGGACGTTGGAATGTAGCTTAGTCTAAGGGAGCTCCTATAGATGGCTGCGAGCCAATTCAGAATTAGGTCACTGACTTTCTGAATTTCAATGGGATAAATTCCGTCTGGTCCCGGTGTTTTATAAGGCATGAAACCTTCTATGGACCACAGGAGTAAATACCTGTTTATCAATCTGTCAATGGTGCCTAAATTATGTGTACTAGCTGGGCCCTCAAAAGCTATTTCTGCAGATGCAGCAAGAGATGTTGAGCCAGGAAAGTGAGTATCGAGTAGGAGTTTCAATGACTCCTGACTGCTTGTGGTCCTTGTACCGTCTGCTTGTTGCAACAGTTCTTGGCACATTGGGGTTTTCGCGAGAACCTTTTTCATTCTTGCGGCATCTGAAAAACCTTGGATTGTCGCACAAAAGGTCTTCCAGGATTCCTTTTTTGACTTTCGTAGTTCATGTTTGAACTCCCTGAGACGACTTTTGTAGTTGTCCCAGTCCGAAGCCAAGTTAGACCATTTGACCTTATTGAAGGCCTTTCTGATTTGAGACCTTAAATTGAGAAGTCTGCTGTTCCACCAAGAGGGTTTGGTTTTACCCGTATATTTTCTAGTGGGACAGGCTGCTTCTAACGCGTTATTCAGGAGGTTGCTGAGATTTGTCACTTGATGTTCGAGATCTTCAGCATTCCAAGGGTGGGTGGGAACATCCTCAGGGAGGGATCTTTCCACTACTTGTCTGTATATGGCCCAGTCTGTGTTCCGGACATTCCTTTAATTAGGGGCTGGGGCCAGAATAACCTTAGATGATAGTATATAACAACGGTGGGCAAACGCGGCTCTCAGAGCCGCATGCGGCTCTTCGTTGAATCAAGTGCGGCTCCAAATTTATCTCTTTAAATTAATGAATATTCCACGTGCTAGCTGTCTCCTTTCAATTTTTGGTACAACATATTGCTGTGAGTCTTTGTACTCCACAATGGAGCTCTAAAGTGGAAATATCGTTTACAGTTGATCAGTCAGCATCTCACAGAACTGCTGCAAACAGCTTTGACGAACTATACGCCAAACTTCAAAGATTTTGCCAAAGGATAATTGTTAAATTTTTATTATGCGTTATTTATTATTATTATATGTTAGTTATTTTCCATAGCACTTAAGACTTGTGATTTCGTCTTTTCATTCAATTTTATAAAATATGATTTTTGAACTCACATACATACATGAAAAACCCACATGCGGCTCTCATTGACCTCATGCGTGCCCACCCCTGGTATATAAAGTATAGCTACAATCCAAATATAGAAACTAGTTGGGATGTGGGTTCGACCCTTTCGGTCCACACGATCAACTTCCCAGTATGATGGATGTTGAATATTATGATTGGATATTTTAATAATAAATGAACAATAGGCAATATAGAATATATGCATAATACCGAGAATTTGTCACAATTGTTTATCAATATTTTCGCTAAAATGTCAAACTAAATGTGCGCACTTACAAGATTAGGATGACGAAAATGTATATAAAATTGTTGTATTAATGTTTTTCGGCACCTCAATGAAGTCGATATAGTTTTTAGTAAGCGCGGTAACGCGCAGGTACAAAAATCACTTAAGTCATTTAAACCAAAAACCCGATGGACCGAATATTATAAAAATCTTTTCAGATTATATTGTCGCTAATACGCTTCGAACGGCACCTCAAGTAAGTCAATATCTGTTATGGTTCGGGCCATATCGTGCAGGTACAAAAATCACTTAAGCCGCTTAAACAAAAAAACGGCTCGACCGAATTTTATGAAAATCTTTTCAGATCATATTTTGGTTAATACTCTTCGAACGGCACGTCAACTAAGTCGATATCTTTTATAGTTCGCGGGATATCATGCAGGTACAACAATCACTTAAGTCATTTAAACCAAAAAACAGCTGGACCGAATATTATAAAAATCTTTTCAGATTATATTGTCGCTAATACGCTTCGAACGGCACCTCAAGTAAGTCAATATCTTTTGTGGTTCGGGCCATATCGTGCAGGTACAAAAATCACTTACGTCGCTTAAACAAAAAAACGGCTGGACCGAATTTCATGAAATTCTTTTCAGATCATATTTCGGCTTCGAACAACACCTCAACGAAGTCGATATCAGTTTTGGTTCGCGCGATATCGTGCAGGAAAAAATGACCACATCCGTACGCACATACACACACACACATACTTCCTCCCAATTTTTTGCTTAAAATGCTCCTGGGACCTTGAAAGATGAAAATACGTTGAAATTTTCGATTTCGATTTTCGGACCGATTACAATAACTTCCTATACTGGGAAGTTAAAAATAATAAAAAAGTCAGTCTTGTGTAAGAAAATTAGCCAATTTTGTTGATTCAGTCATTTTTTGATTGCAATTTTTTCAGAGTGCAAAAAAGTAAGTTAATTTCAGTCGTTTGGTTAGTTTCAGGTTTTTATGTTTGCAAAAACTAGGTTTTGTTCGTTTGTTTTTTTTTGGTTTTTCGGTTTGCAAAATATTGTTTCAGTTCTATTTTTTGAAATGCGGGCTGTTTTGGGGGGGGTCATGACCCCCGTGACCTCCCCCCTTGAATCCGCGCCTGATCTAACGCTCCCACAAAAATCTACGAAGCAATGGTGGAAATGAATGGCTAATGAATTCAACTCACTAAAACCTCATTGAGTCAAGTGATGGAGTGAGAATACAGAGCAATATGTCGGGGCTCTTTGAAAAGAACAGAGGCCTCAAGCAAGGAGACTCCTTATCCTGGTTACTATTTTAACATCTTATTAGAAAAAGCGGTCTGAGAGGCACGCATTTAAAGCAGAGGGACAATTCTAAACAAGTCTATCAATGGCATATGCAGATAATATAGTCGTCAAAGGCAGGTCAATGACTGCAGCAAAGGAAGCCTATGTAGCGTTAGAAAAAGCATTTGACACAAAAGCATTAGGACTTATTATCAAAGAAAATATAACGAAACTGTTTTAAATATCAGTAGTATGTAGAAAACGGTAAGGAATGACATTAGATACCGTTTCAGTAAGGGAAAGCTTAGAGTTCGGAGAGGAAGAAGGGCAAAGTACTTCTCAGAAGAAGAAAGAGAATTGCTAGAATGCCAAGATATCCCCGAAGAGGCTACGGTGATAGAAAAACAAAGTGAAGAAAACTTACCACCTGAAATAAAAGAGAAAAGAGTTAGACGTCCACCGGAAAAATTTGGCTTTCTAAATATAATGGTCGCTAATGAAAATGTTTTGGAGGAAGAATTTCTAACGTTTAACAAAGCGATGAATACATCTGATCAAGAAAATTGGAGAAAAGCAATCGAAGAAGAGTTGAGATCATTCGAAGACAACGCAGCATGGGAATTAGTGAATTCATCGAAAAGTGGGACACTAGTAAAATGTAAGTGGGCTTTTAAAAGGAAGTTTGATGTGAACAACCAATGTGTTTTAATAGAAACATATGCGGATCCCTAATAAAATCAGTGGAGGAAAAATAGGACCAAATATATCAACCGACAGATATAACATAGAATCCGTAAACAAGTTCACCTACTTACCCAGTAGGAATTCTAGGAAGGCCTTACCGATGGAGCACTGAAATAAGTACTCATCTGGTAAGGGGTACCCCTTATTTTCTTGGTGCTAGATGAGCCCTTACACACCCCATTACAAGAGAAGGCAGATGGTAAGGTGTAGTCCAAAATTATACCCAAACAAGTGAGAATCTGCCCGATGACTCAAGGGAGCTTTCCTGGAGTTTTCATTTTTATAGAAAAAAAGAAAACGGGCAATTATATTCGTCGACATAAAATGCGACATTAGCATACTCAATAGCCCGGCTCTCATTGGCCAAGAGCAGACAGACTGTGCCTGCAGATCAAAGGTCGTGAAGATACCCAGTGTTATAGTGTTTACGATTTAACTCCAGTGCGTGACAAAGTCTTATATTTTTTCATAAGAAGATTAAATATCATAATTTAAATTTTAAAAATCGATAGAAAAAAAAAATAAACGAGATAATAGATAAAAGACTAAGTGCAGAGCATGTACACGAAAGTGGCATGTCTCAAACGGAAAAAATGAAAAGTGCCGCGGGCACTAGTGATAGTGATGCAAAATCACTGCAGAAAAATAAAGATAAGGACCAAGAAGGCAAAAAAATTATAAACAGTGACGGTGAAGGAACTCATGAAAGTCGTCGCGTTCACAAACGGCGGCGTAAAATAAAAATCATGCCAAATCTCGTACAGCGAGCCGGCAAAAAGCAAAGTCCAACGGCGTCTGGGTCTGGAACCACGGTTACATGCACCGTAGTGATGACCGACTCAGATGCAGAGTCGTCTTCCTACGACCCCGACCCAAGCAAGTACAAAGGCTTGGGTAATAGCTTTAAAGAGCTGGCCACCGAAAATGACGAAGATGAAGCCAGACTACAAAAGCTAATCGATGAGGTGAAGGAAAAAAACTTTCCTAGACTGCCTAAGCCAAAAGTAGGAGCAAACCAGCAGCAACAACAACAACAAGAAGCAAAACAGCAAGCGCCGCAGCGAGCGCCGCAACAGCAACAACAACAAGCAACAACAACAGCAACAACAACAGCAAGTTCTGGGGACAGCGAGCTGAAAGCGGTGCTCTTATCCATCCAAGGGCAAATCGCCCAGCTACAAAGACAACTAAACGAGCAAAATGCCCGTTTAGATTTAGTATACTCGGCTTTCTTTACGACAGAAACCATCTCTGGGTAAGCTGTTTAATGGCTTTACGCAGGGAGGACACGATCAAGGTCATTGCGGTGAACGTCAATTCGCTGATAAGAAACGAAAGAAGGGCGAATTTACTGACTCTTTTGCAAAACCAAAATCCTGATGTGCTTCTTGCTAGTGAAACCAAACTAAGCGAGAAACACAAAGTGGATTACAAAGATTATGTGGTAATTAGGAGAGATAGACCTAACGCCACACAAGCTGGGGGCCTACTAATACTAGTAAAGACCACCCTTAAACACAAGATCATGTATAGCAGGGACATCGCAAAGTTTCGGGTGTTAGAAGCGTGCGTTATATACCTCCCTCTGTCCAGTGGCAGAAGGTTGTATATAATAGCCGCGTACGCACCCCAAACCCCCCAATCCAGACGATTTATAGAGGAAATGAGCTCTCTTTTTCAAACTCTCCATCTGGAATCGGAGCAAAATTTTTACTTGTTGGCCGGAGATTTAAACGCACGCCATGCGGCATGGGGAAATCAAACGGCTAACATCAGGGGCAACCAACTGAATGACTGGTTGGCTCAGAATAGAATTCAGCGAAAAGTAAATCTTTACGCTACGGACATGCCATCATACCCAAATGGCGGTTCTTTTCTGGATATATGCTTGTTAGACTCTCGGATGGCCGTACTAGGGGTAAACACAAACGTGACAAACTGTCTAACGACAGTGCCGTACGACAGCGACCACGAAGGACTGGAAATAACAGTACAAGTCCCTGACGACTCCATGGAACTCCTCGAATATTGCGAAGTGCATCCTTTTGCCTACCAGAAGATGCACTGGCCAAAGTTCGAGAAGGCTATGGAGAGGGCAATACAGAATAACAGACTATTACCTCCCACAACTAGGAATTTGACTAACAATGAGATTGATGCATATCTGAAAGATATGGACAACCTCATTGTGCAGACTATGGACAAAACCATACCACGGACAAAGAAAAAGAACAGTACAGATTGTTACAAGAACGCTACAATCGACGCACTACAAAAGCATAAAAGTAGAATACTGACGAGACTGAAATCCCTACACCGCCAGTTTCAGGATAGACAGAGTCCGGAGATCGTAACTCTTAAATCGGTTATGAAAAACCTCCAACAACTCCTCAAACAACAATTCTCACAGTCTGTGAATCTGTACTGGAACAAAAAGATTCGTGCTATTCAAACTAATAGCGCGAGCATGTTCCCACAGATAAATAAAATCTTTAGGAGTAAAACACATAACCGGTTGGACAAGTTGCGTATCCCCAGGACCCTGGCTAACCAGGAACTACTGAGGTCTGCGAACATAGATCCCGAAGAAACCAGTATTGTCGACGATAATTATTGTATAGAGGACGAGCAAGAGAAAGTGGATTTAGTGGGGGCCTACTATCAAGGAATTTATTCGGTGAACACTTGTGTTCGGCCGAATTTTGACCTTGAAAATAGGGCCCTGCTGAACCATTTCAGAATAACTAATGAGATCGAGGTCTGGAAATCCGAGAACCGAAGAATCATCGAGTTCAGTGAAGACTGCCCAGCGAACAATGTTTCTGAGGCACAAGCAAACTTTCTTCTCACTACGAAAACTGATCTCCTGCTAACTTTTCGCCGTCTAAACAATAAGAAGTCGTCTGGGGTGGACGGTGTTCCAAACATCGTCCTGAAACATTTGCCCCTGGTGGCCATAGACATATATACCACTCTGTTTAACAATGCATTAAACAACGCACATTTTCCAGGACACTGGAAGACGGCAGTGGTGTACCCAATACCCAAAAAGGGTAAAGATAAAAGTAACCCTGCTAATCTTCGGTCAATAAGTCTGCTCCCGAATATCAGTAAGGTTTTTGAGTCAGTAATGAATAGATCATTGTCCAAATGGGTTGAGGAAAAGAATATAATTCCCGATAACCAATTCGGTTTCAGGGCGGGACATGACACCATTCATGCCGCGTCGAAATTGGTATCAGACATACACTGGAACTTAATGAAAGGCCAGTGTACCGGAGCATGCTTGATCGACTATGAGAAGGCGTTCGATACAGTGTGGATCGAGGGCCTTCTCTACAAATTAGCCAGATACGGGATGACCGGACCTCTGCTATACTTGATCTATAATATGATTTCCAAGAAGAAGTTCATCGTTAAAAGTGGGAACTTCACATCAGGAAAGGTATTTGATATTAAAAACGGTTTGCAACAGGGCGCAGTGAACTCGCCGCTCTTGTTTAATATCTTTACGAGTGACCTAATTAGTTCACTCCGCTTCGCATTAGCGTATGCGGATGACCTGATTGTGTACAGGACGGGGCCGAAGATTGGAGTGATCCAGACGCTCTTACAACGTGACTTCGAAACAATCGAGCGCTATAGTGATGATTGGAAGTTGAAGATCAACTTTGGCAAATGCGAATCGATCCTTTTCCGGACGCCTCTACGCAGAGCTTCGTACGATGTGCAGAGAAACTGGAAAACATTCCGAATTTCGAACTACGCGGGACAGGCGTTAGAACACAAATCGGAAGTGAAATACCTTGGGCTTTGGCTGGATCAATACTTATATTTCAATAGAAATGTAAGTGTTGCTCTAGACAAGGCAAACAAGGCGTTTCACATGACTAAAAGGCTTTTTTATAGCAGACACCTAAGCTCACGGGTAAAGGTGATCTGCTACCAAGCCTTGGTCAGACCGATTTTAACTTATGGCTGCCCAGTGTGGTTCAACATATCCCCCTTCTATATGGAAAAGCTTCGGGTTTTCGAAAGACAATGCTTAAGGGCGTGCTTAAGGTTGTACCGAACACCCGAATCTGGCTTCACGAAGTTTCACGCCAACAATATCCTTTACGATAAGGCATTTGTTAATAGGATCGACAACTTCATAATCAAATTGATTCGAAGACATATTGAAAGAGCGACGGAGAGCGAAAATCCTCTTATTCGGGGAGCGTTCTATCCGAACGCTGAATATCACAGAGCTGCTTGTGACCGCGGCTTTATCCCTCCAGAGGCATTTGTCTTTCTAGATAGAAAAAGATTGGTCCAAGATGGTTCGGGGGTGCCCCTCTTTTACCACCTACACCGTTCTGCGACAGATAAACGCTACAGATTTAGCAATGAAGATATGGAAGTTCAGGAGCTCCTGAGGTTCAGTACTCGAATCTCGTGGAGAGATAGACGAGACGCCTCCACTGCAAGTACTCTGTACTGGTGGCTGGAGGATACTTAAATATTGCGTATTCGCCCTTAAAACTTAAGATATAGACTAGTTTAGCATGTAATCTAGTTTTAATGATTAGCTTAGGGCTTAGATAGGATTAGTTATAGTTTTTACTTAGTAATAGATTTAGTTTTAAGTAAGCTTACGTGCGAGCTGCCACGAGCTTTTGTTAGTCTTGTCTGTCTGTTTTTGTTTGTTGTTTGTCTGTTCTTTGTTTGTTTTGTTAGTTTCTCTAACACGAGCCCGTGGAAGCTCGTCGCCTGGACGGAGTACATCTGAGGCAGGTCCTCCGCTGTACCCCGTCCGGATAGTTCTGTGTTTAGGTTAATTAGCTTGTAAGTAAGTGGTGCGAGCTTTCACGAGCTTGAGCTCTAGCATCACTCGAGCCTGTGGAAGTTCGTCGCCTGGACGGGGAGCACCTGAGACGATTTTATCGTCTCCGCTGCTCCCCGCCCAGATAGTTAGAAATAAGTTATTGATTAAGTAGATTTAAGTTTTTATATATAAAATAAACATAGTGTCTAAGTTTTTTTTGTTCTAATTTTTCTTAGATTATTATAAATTACAATGATATTTTAAAATAAAATAAAATTAAAAAAGATAAGTTTTAGCCGAAAGGCATAAGTTAATATAAGACATAGATTAATTTAGAGTGCCTGCTGAGGGCCAGTAAGTTAGATCGATTAGCATAGGCTAGAATAATTAACTTTAAGCATTTAGTTAAATTTATATTAAGATAGTTAATAAGAGAAATAAATGCTTAAAAAAAAAAAAAAAAAAAAGCCCGGCTCTCATTCGATACGGAGGACAAGCAGCTTTGGAGAAGTGGAGAATTTAGTTGGGGGACTGCTTAGGTAAAGCCACTCTCGGACTTGGAAAAAAAGGCATTTGTAAAAGATGAACAAAATAAAAGCATTTCGATAACGGATCACATATCCACAGGCGCCCATGAATATTTCTTTTTGCAATGTTCCATTTGCTGCCTTACTATACCCCTTACAGCAGTTCTATAAGTACTCTAAGGTAAGTACTAAAGTAAGGCCTTACCTCCTATAACATCCTGTGTAAAAATAAGCACTTATGTAAGGGGTGTGGTAAGGCCTTCTCCTTACCAGTAAGTGCTGATTTCAGTACATCTGTAAGCTTACCGGTCCTACTGGGTAGGAACTTAACAAAGACAACAACATTACGGCGGAAATTAGAAGAAGAGTCTACATTCATGAGAAAGAGAAAGAGAAAGAGTCTACATTCATGTGCGTGAGTGAGTAGATCAGCCGTTTGTGCTCCGCGATTTTTAACCGCTTGATCACTAAAAAATTAAGTAATATTTATAACATTGTGTGTCCTGTTAACTCCTCATTTGTCGCGTTTGGCTTTGTTACGAGTTTGCTTCTTTATATTAGCAGTTTATCCCTCGAAGAAAAAAATGGAGAAGGCTAAAGTTCCCGCCAAACTGCCTCCTAAAAAAAATCAGCTGCAAAATTCATCACCGGCAACTACCAGAAGCACTGCTAGAGCAATTTCTGAAAGTGGCTGCGGATCGAACACCATCGAAGAGCTTCTATCAGCGCTTGAAGCGAGAGTTTCTGCAAAAATGGACGACCTTGCGAATCAATTAAAAAACTCCGAAGCTCAGCTTCTGGAGCATTTAACTTCTTTTAAAACTCTCACGGACAGACTGGATTCTATGGAGCGCCGTCTAACGGATGGGCTGAGCAGCATCTCTGACTCATGCCTAAGTCAGCTGACGGAGGTTAACAAAACTGTGCAGACTCTCGAGACTAAAGTCTCTAGAATGCAAAAACGGATGACGGAATTTAATATCGATGTCAACAGCACCAACAGCCAGTTCACCTCCTTGAAGTCCGATCTAGCTGATGATGCGAAACGATTCCAGAGGCTGAGTGACGTCATCATCAGAGGGATCCCAAGGAAGGCGGAAGAGGATCCACTGAGATTTATTAAAAGCATATCAGCTGATGTCAACCACCAACTGTCACCATATGTTGATGCGTTTCGCCTCAAACGGGGTAAACAAACCGGCGACAACCCAATTGTTGTTAAATTTTCAGGCCTTCGTGAAGCAAAGGCCTTTATGACTGCTATACGACGTAGCAAAAAAATGAAGTTTGCTCTCAACAACCTTGAGGGCTTTACAGCTGATTCCCCGGTATATATAAATGAAAGCCTGTCACCGCACAACAACAAATTGCTGAGTGCTGCTCTGAGGATGCGTAAAATGGGACTTTTGTATAGTGTTAACACCTTCGATGGATTTGTGCGGGTTTCTTATAGGAAAGATGACCCCCCCTTTATTGTACGTGATCTTGCTGAGCTGGAGTGTCCGTCGGTGGAATCGTTGGAGCCGCAAAATGCAAGTGTATGAATGCTTACCAACGTTCTGTTGTTTTCAACTAATTTCTATTTTTTAGCTTATTTTCTATTTTCTGTTCACCTTTCTATTGTAATTTCATTCATTGTTTCATTCTTTGCTGTTATTGTTCTTTTGGGAGGAGTGCGACTTGCAAGTATTTTTTCTCGTTTATTATTTTATTTAAATGTTTATTTTTGGTGGTCCTTGCATTTTAAGATGTGCTTCTTTATTGTTTTTTGCCATATCCGTTGTGCCTTTTGTCAACATACCTTGATTCGCGAATTTGAGTAACAGTGATGCATTTGCATTCCAGCTGCAATAACAAGGTAGGAACATTACTTAGAATTTTCAGTTCTAGGTATAGTGGCTTTAAAATCTGCTCCTTCAATGCCCGTAGCCTGAAGAACAAAATTGATGAATTTGGAGAAATGTTTCTCAATGTAGGAGTTCATGCATTGCTTGTATGCGAAACTTGGTTGAATGATTCAGTCCCATCCTCTTTTATATCTCTTGATGGCTACCGAGTGTTTCGCAACGATCGACGGGATCGTATTGGCGGAGGGGTCGCTATATATATAAAAGATTTCCTAAACGCTAAAATTGTTTGTCATTCCAAGAATTCTCTGATTGAATTTTTGGGCGTTGAAGTGTCCTGCAACTCTGATAAAATTCTCCTTATTGCTGTCTATTGCCCACCAGGCATGTTTAATACGGAAAATTTCCATGAGCTGGAACAAGCGGTAGAAAGCACTTCACGGAGATATACTAATATCTTAGTTGGTGGTGATTTTAATGTGAACCTTTTAAGGTCGTGTTGCCAGCAGCAGCAATTTCTTTATTCTATTCACCGTCTCGGATTAATTACAATCAATGCCCTGCCAACCTACTTTAAAACTACACATCCATCACAACTTGATTTACTTCTCACCAGTGACACTCGCCTAATCGTCTTCCAGAACCAAATTACTGCTCCAAGTTTCCTAGACCATGACACATTATACGTCTGTTGTAATCTTCCAGTTATATCTCAACCTGCTAAAACAATTACTTATCGTGACTTTACCAACACCGATCGTCGTAGCTTAGTTGAATGTTGTGAGCGTTTACCATGGGAAAACATGTTCACGTTAACTGATGTTGATGATAAAACCAAGTTTTTAGAGGAGCTTATTAAGCCCACCGACATCAGGAATTATCTAAATGGGAACCAAGTCTGCTATCTTACACTGCTTGACTTTTCCAAGGCTTTTGATAATGTTGACCACTCTCTACTCCTTGGAAAACTCCATACACAGTTTAGTTTCTCCTCATCTGCTCTCAAGCTTATGCATAGTTTCTTGAGTGACCGTTCGCAACAGGTAATGTTGCATAATCGTGCTTCAACCTCAACAATCCTTTATGCCGGATTCATCGTTGCGGATGATTCGCGCCGCACTCATGTGCGCGCATACTTTTTGTATGAAAAATTGTACCTTTCTCAATTTTGGGAAATTTTTGGGATTTTTTTTTCTCTCTCAAAAAAAGTTGAACCAACTTCAACTTTTGTGTGGCGGATTTTAAAAATTGTCAAAAAAATCATATGTTTTTGATGCAAATTGTCCGAAAAACTGTCAAATCATACAAAATGTGCGGCACACTATGACTACAACAATGAATCGAAGTTCAGCTGACTCTCTTTTTGGGAAATTTGTGCGACGCGACTCATCCGCAACGATGAATCCGGCATTACTGTGGTGTTCCGCAAGGTTCAATTCTCGGTCCTCTTTTATTCAGTATTTTCATTAATGACCTTCCTGCAGTAGTAAACAACTCCAAAATCCACATGTACGCCGATGATGTACAGCTGTATCTCTCTATGCCTAGGGATCAATTGTTGTCAGGAGTGCGGAAACTTTCTGAGGACTTACAAAATGTTTTTGACTGGGCTTCGATCAATCGCCTTACACTTAATCCAGACAAGTCACAATATCTAGTTTTTGCTCACTCTGTAAACTCCAGTGTTGTTTTTCCCAAAATAATATTAAATGGCAATCCTATTCAACGTGTCGCTCGTGCTAAAAATCTTGGAGTAATCCTGAGCCACGATATGACTTGCTGTGGCCACATTCGTTATATAGTGAATAAAACTTATTGTCTTCTCAGGAAACTCCGTCTGTATGGAAACTTGATGACTTGTGCCCTTCGTTTGAGCTTGGTAAAAGCGCTACTCTTGCCTCATCTAATGCATGGCTACTTAGTCTTTCCCTCGTTGGATGCTTCTTGTGCTCGGATAATTGAAGTGGCATACAATGATTGCATACGCTTTATTTATAATCTACGTCGGTATGACCACATTACGCCTTTCGTGAACAATGTCTTGGGGTGTTCTTTAAAAACGTATAAAGACTTGAGGTTGCTGAGATTCTTTCATGACATACTTAGAAGGCGAAAACCTTCCTACCTCTCTGAATTCATCCAGCTCTCGCAATCCCGTAGAAATAACAATGTAATCATTCCACGGTTTCGTTCTTTGTTAGGCCAACGTTCGTACTTTGTTTATGCAGCTCTGCTTTGGAATTCTCTCCCATATAGTCTACAATTTATCGAATCAAGCAGTGTTTTCAAAAGGCGTCTCTCTGAATACCTCACGGGCAGTACCTCTTAGATTGTGGATACCACCTCAATTTGCTTGCACTCATATAATAACTCTCTTGTCATTCTCCTCTCAAAATTCAAAATTCAAACTTAATTTTTTTTTCGTTTGTTATTTATTTATTTTTTTTTTCTTTCTCTTCTTCTTATTTAGTATCTTATTTTATAATTCATTCACGTTATAAGACATTTTTTTTTGTTTATTTATTTACTCTAATTTTACTTCTTTATTTTAAGTATGTTTTGTTTGTTATACCACTTTTTTGTTGTACTAATTTAAGATTTATTCTTGTGTACAATGATTGGCCAATAAATAATAATAATAATAATAATAATAATACTGCTAAAGCATGGCCTCTTGCTAGGCATTACGGGAAGCTGAAGGAAGACCTATGAAGATATATAAAGACGACATCGAAATAATAATTGAGATCACCAACTGGAAGAGAGAGACGGAGGGCCGACCGACGACCGTTGGAAGAAAATTCATGAGGGGGCCAAGATTTACAGAAGGCTGTAGCACCAATGATGATGACGATTATCATTTTTACGGCCAAGTGTAAAAGATATAACGAAAAACATCAAGCTCTAATTTCGCATCAAATGCATTTTTATAAATAATTTTTAATTAATCTTCAATGAACATTCTGTTGTCTTTGTAGTCTTATTATTTTATTTTGCACTAGCTGGAACCCGGTGCGCCTCGCTGCACAAATAAGCCAATAGTATGGCGTGCGCCAAAACAATTGGGAATCTCAAAATCGATGGGCACTGAGAGTCTCAAATCCCGGGATGCAAGTACATTCGTAAAGAAAAGTGTAACTCCGTTCGTTTAAAAACTCAAATCACTTGCTCATTTATATCCCTAATCACAATTCAGCGGTCTCACTGCCACTCTTGTCGTGGTCAGATGCTATGAGGGAGTGTTTTTGCCCGTAAATGAATTTTGAAGAAGAAATTACAATGCACGTCCGCTTGAACTTTATCCATACACGAAATTTTAATGGGTGTGAAATTGTCAGTTCGCCGCCTGTGTTTATATTTCCAATTCTTTTGGTACGCGCTATAGCTTCCGTTTATTTTGCAGTTGAGGTGATAAGAATTTTAATATACAGTAGGAGCCATTTTCGTATTTTTGATTCCGAATAATATCGATGCTATCGATTGAAATTTCGCTATTTGAAACGACCAAAAGTTGGTTTTTTCAATACTGTTCCATAGATGTGATGCTTTCAAGCATGCATCCGTTCAGCTCATTTGCAGGCTTTGATCGAAGTATACCAGGCAAAGTTGAGCAAGTAGTGTCAGAGCGCCTACCATGGATTAGGTTTTCCTCGGAAATCTTGAAAAGCCCTGTCATGCGCTTCGACCTATTTTTTATAGGCCATGGTGCATTCGCTCCAAAAAAATAATTTTGCACGGATGTGGCAATACGGGAGTTTTTACTGATGTTACATGTAGGTGTTTCTCTCTGGTTCAAATTCAATAGGAACTTGGGTGCTCAATACACTAAACATCCACCATCAAGTAGCGTTGATGAAATTCCCGATGATGTCACACTTCACACTATGAATGGAGACAGTTAATACGTTCAATAAGCAACGTTTGGCAACATTGGGCGAACTTTTCAAACATTTAACGGCATGATAAAGAGTAATTTTTCCGTAAGAAATATGAAAAAAAAATATGTCCCATGCAAAATTATTGTATGTTGAAAAATGAAGCACCTTGAAATCTATGCAAATTTCCAGGTACCATAGCTCAAAAAGAAAAAGCGACGAACATCTGATTATTGAATTTGTCGTCTTTTTGGTTTCGAGACCTTTCATTTAAGCCATACATTGCTAAAATCAGGCACATGCAGCCGAAGTTACTTCAATCCAAGTTCAGAGAACCGCGTCCTTCGCGATAAATCTGATTTTTTCAACAAAATTGTACGGCAACTATCCGTAAATAAACTCCGATCGATCTGAAACTTTGGAAATCGTATTTTTTTCGGAAAAAAGCCAAAACAAAATGGATCTGACTTCTTTAGCAGAAATTTGAAGAGTACCTCCCATACAAAAGTTCCGGATTTTTCTATATCAGTACACTACAGCTACCCGAAGGTTTCGAGATAGCCTATATGTTATTCTGAAGTATGAGCTATATTATTGTAAAGTTTCATTAAAATCTATTCAGTAGTTTTTGCGTGAAAGAGTAACAAACATCCATACAAACATTCGCGTTTATAATATTAGTAAGATAACCTATAGCAAAAAACCTGTGTGCGTTGCAAGGCTTTTAAATAAAAAAAAAATTATGTGTGCGTTGTACGCGGTAGGAAAAAAAACAATAAATCTGGAAAAAAATTCCCTCTTCCCAATCTTATCGGTGATTCAATTAGAACAGCGTTATGTATTCAAGTAGATGCATCTAAACATGTAACTTCTCGGTGAATTGGAATTTTAACTTTCTCTTTTCGGTTAGCCGTTACACTGCTCCCTTCTTACTCAGTATTCGTCCCGAACACAGCTTCCTCCAGGTCCCGTTTTTTCCGATCGAACTTTTTGGAAGCGATAGATGACATCGTTTAACCTCGTGATGACAATGTAGGGGCGCACAAATTTGCAAACTTCGACTCTTAATACCGTTTTTACTGTTTCTATACTGGTTAGAGGGAATTTTAGAAATTTACTACATTTCAGAATGTGGCTTGGGAAAATTCGTGCGTCATATTAGACCCGCAATTTTGAATTTATAAGCTTTGATCATAAATTCGTTGTTTGCCCTAAAAGCCCCCAGATACCGATTTTCATTGCAATCGGAATACAATTGGAAAAATTCGTCGGCCATATTGGCGCGGCCATTTTGAATTTATAAGTTTTGATCATAAATTCGTTATTTGCAACCTTAGAAACCCCTAGATATTCACTTTCATTGGAATCAGAATACAATTGGAAAAATTCGTCCGCCATTTTGAATTTATAAGTTTTGATCATAAATTCGTTATTTGCAACCTTAAAATCCGCCAGATTTCGATTTTCATTGGAATCGGAACACAATTGGCAAATTCGTCGGCCATATTGGCACGGCCATTTTGAATTTATAAGTTTTGACCACAAATTCGTTATTAGCGACCTTAAAAACCTCTATATACCAACTTTCATTGAAATCGGAACACAATTTGCGTGGCCATTTTGAGTTTTCGGCGGCCATGTTGAATTTTTTTATAAATTATAGCCTATATGTTATTCTGATATATGAGCTATATTATTGTAAAGTTTCATTAAAATTCATTCAGTAGTTTTTGCGTGAAAGAGTAACAAACATACATACAAACATTCACGTTTATAATATTAGTAAGATTGAAAATTATTATCATAAAGCCCCTATGACACTTCTTTTTTTCCGTATTTTTAATGCGTTAAATCGAGTCATGTGAGAATAAGATAACCAGACTTTTATGAGAATGAAACAGAAATAAATTAATCAAATCTTACTTCTTCTTGGACATTAATGCGCATGAATTTTTAAAAAAATGATCACATTGCCTTTGATTCTAAAGGCACCTTTACATTATATGACTTGTCATATGACTTTACTGTCAATAAAGTCAAAGCTAACATAAAATGTCAAATGACATTTGTTTTTGACATGTCATACGACATTTGCTTTGAATATTTCTGTTATGACTTGTCAAAATTAACTGTGAACACAATACGAAGCAAGATAGATTATCAACTTGTAATTTTGATAGAAAAATCATATGATAAATCAAGTCAAAACAGAGAATATTCAAAACAAAATTTGACAGAATGTCGTATGTCATGTCAAAAACAAATGTCATTGTTAGGTTTGACTTCATTGACAGTAAAGTCATATGACAAGTCATATAATGTAAAGGTACCTTAATTCATTTATAACTCTTTTGAGTATGTATTTACTTGTTAAATTGCTCACAAAAAAGTAAATTTCTCAAATATGTATCAGCTGTTTAATGCAGAACTGTCAAAAAATTCTCCAAGAATCTTAAAAATAGCTTTGTTCCAGTACTTTTCCTGCAAAAACTTGTTGGGCAGAAAGTTACTTCATTGGTGGGGATAATTTTGTCAAAAATTCAGAAAGTAAGGAAACACTTTTTGCGCGATTTCCTGCAAATCAAGAAAAAGATAACATAAATGTCGATTGTCTATGTGTATGCCGCTTGTTAAGATACTCACATACATACAAAAAATTGTCAGCTGACAACTTGCAAGAAATCGCAGGACCGAAAACCTCCGGCTAATTCCTGCATGAGGGGAAGTAAAAATTTCCCCGCTTTTTCTTGCATGAGAAAGTAAAGAAACATAAGGTCTGTTCCCATACTTTCTGCATTCTGTCACTTACTGCAAGTTGCTTATTGAGAGGTAGGGATGAAATAAAGAAAGTACAGGAACATGTTTCTGCAGATTCTGCAGTTTTTCTGAAATCGAAAAGAAGAACGATTATTCTTTTGTTTTTAATCTGTTTTAGAGCACTTTACAAACATCTAACGTTTACAACGAACACGGCAATCCCAGTTTTGACATTTCCATATTTCAAAAAATTGCTGGAGCAGGTTACAGCAGCTTGTAGCTTCTGCAAGTTTCTGCTTCTTACTGCAGGGTGGGGAAATGAGTATGGCGGCTGCAGTATAAGTACGGGAACAGAATTCTGTTAAGTAATTCGAAGCAACTTGCAGATTCTGCACTTTCTGCAGGTACGGGAACAGACCTATAAATTGGGAAAATTTTTGTCCCGCGGGATCCCACATTCAAGTTCTGGAACAAAGCTAATGTAAAAAATTTACATTTTTAATGTATTTTTTTGACAGGTTCGCATTTTTAATGAAATTTTTATATTTTTGACACTTACTGTTGACTCACTTACACTAATAGCTTTTCTACATTGGAAAATATTCATACCTTTCTAACTTCATTTTTTATGCATTAAAAATACGAAAAAAAAGAAGTGTCATAGGGGCTTAAGCTATTTTACACAATGTATTATAGGTAAGTAAAATTCTTTCAAATTTATTGTAATGTTAGTGTGGCACCAAATTTTAAAGTTGTTAAAAGTGTGCCGCAACAAAAAAAAAGGTTGAGAATCACCGTCATAGAGATTTGTAATTGATTAAAACGAAGCATTTTAAAATGGGGAAAATAAAAAATTAGATTTATTTTTTTAACAAGGTTTGCCACTTATGGAATGAATTTGTGCCATGAAAAGTCTCTAATGAGCAGTCAATATTATATGTCAGTGATCCAGAAAGACAAATGCCTCTGTAAAGGCTCAAACAGAACCAATCCGTTCCGTCCGCTCCGCACGTTTTTTATTTGTTTTTATTAACTTTTAAAAATGGACCGAACGGATTGTTCTATTAGAGCCTTAATGATAAAGCCGCGATTATCGCTCTCCATCGCGCTAACAATGTGACCTCGAATCAACGAAGTTGTCAATCCTAAAATCAAATGGCTTATCGCAAAGAACATGGTTGGCGTGAAACTTCATGAAGCCAGATTCCGGTGTCCGATACAACTCTTAGGTCCATTTTACACGATGAAACACGAAACAAAAAGATTCCTGAAAGCTTGTTTGGTTTAAAGGGGAGACGTGAGAAAGGACTTGAAGGAACACGTGAATTTCGTTTTTATTTTATACGGTTAAATAAAAACACAATAATTTATTATCTTTGGATAATATTAATTGATTTTTATTAAAACATGGATTGAACTCTTCGGAGTCAATCTTTACTTTCTAACAGTGGTCTTAAGACTGAATTATTACATTTAATTTTGTAACGATCAACCGAAATATCGCTGCTTACAAACACAAAGAATCAAAATATACATTTTTGTGGTATAAGCAATAATTCTGCATTTATAAAATATTTCAAGAAATTGGAAAACGGAAAACCATTTCCGATAAATTGCTTCGTTTGCAAAATCATATTCAGTTTTTATATGGAGTTAAAATATTTAAAGGAAAAACCTTTTCCGGTTAATTGCTTGGTTAGCAATTCAATCATGGGGAAGTTGAAATTAAATTTGATAATTATAATGACATGTTGCATCGTGTTGCGATGCAACTTGATTTTGGTCATCAGTGGAGTTCAAGGACGTAACTCGTGTTCCCTCAAGTCCTTTCTCACCTCTCCCCCTCAAACTGGCTGGGCAGTCTTCACTGAACTAGATGATTCTTCGGTTCTCGGATTTCAGACCTCGATATCTTTAGTTAATCTGAAATGGTTCAACAGGGCCCTATTTTCAATGTCAAAATTCGGACGGACACAAGCGTTCACCAAATAAATTCCATGATAGTAGACCCCCACTAAACCCACTTTCTCCTGCTCGTCCCCTATACAATTATCGCCTACATGACCTCGGGATCTATGTTCCTCAGTTCCAGTAGTTCCTGGTTCGCCTGGGATTACGTAACTTGTCCAACCGGTTATGTCTTTTACTCATAAAGATTTTATTTATCTGTGGGAAAATGTTCGCGCTATTGAATTGTACAGCACGAATCTTTTTGTTCCAGTACAGTTTTACAGACTGTGAGAATTGTTGTTCGAGGAGTTGTTGAAGGGTTTTCATAATCCATTTTAGCGTTAAAATCTCCGGACTCTGTCTACCTTGGAACTGGCGGTGTAGGGATTTCGGTCTCATCAGTACTCCCTTTTTATGTTTTTGTAGTGCGTCGATTGTAGCATGCTTGTACCAGTCTGTATCTTTCTTTTTCTTCATACGGTATATGTTTTTTTCGATAGTCTGTACGATGAGGTTGTCCATATCTTCCAAATATGAATCAATCTTATTGGTCAAGTTCCTAGTTGTAGGAGGTAGTAGTCCGTTATTCGTTATTGCTCTTTCCATAGCCTTCTTGATTTTTGGCCAGTCCATCTTCTAGTAGGCAAAAGGATGCACTTCGCAATATTCGAGGATGAAGTCGTCAGGGAGGGACTTGTACTGTTATTTCCAGTGCTTGGTGGTCGCAGTGTTACGGCACTGCCTTTAGTCAGTTTTTCACGTCTGTGTTTACCCCTAGTAGGCTCATATTCTATGCACCAACCAGTCATGAGAACTGGTCTACTGAGTACGCCAATGACACCCTTTATGGCCACCAAGGCAATTGCCCTTTTTCTTCGTCCTGTACAATTTTAGCCCTAATTTTGCTTCTTTTTAATCTAAAAAGTGCGAGCGTGCCCGTACTTCCTTTGGACTATTCCGGGCGAGTCTTATTTTACTCGGGTAAATATGCTAAAATCAGTGGCGTGGAGTGCTTTGAATTTGAAGGGAAGAAATCTTAAACATGGATATTAAATGTTAATCTAATCTACTATATATTACTAAAACCTTTCTCGTTTGCTGCTATTTATACACCCAGTTTATTTATAGCGTTAAGGCAGGTTGTGTGTTCACTCTAGTCTCAAATGGATGTTTAGGGTCCCACAGAATTCTTATATTGTGTATGTATCAATAAGTCAAATAGTACTTTACCCATCCGGAATAAAGAAAGTTAGGAAACAAATTGACTATAGGATGTGTTTTCTCGTGGTGCCAATCAGAGATCAATAAAAACTGGAAGATGGTGCAATGAGGTACCGATTTGAGCTTGCTCGTCCATACATCAGAACTTACCCGAACCGACTTATAAAAAAATTCGTTTTATTTCTAGTTAAAATGGAAAACTGAAACAACAAAATTTAACTTATCATTCATATATTATGAAATTTAAAAAAAACGCAACATGTAAAAGTTTCTTCTAATTTTTCTTAATGACGTGAGGAAGGTCATAAACTCCTCTCACACATTTCAATTTGACACCGGGTACATCTTGAAGACGGCCAACTCTACATAGGACGATGTTGTGCTCTTGTAAATTGTGTCCGATTCCTGGGACATAGGCTACCATTTCTTTGCCGGTTGACAAACGAACAAGGACGCATTTTCGATTTGCTGAATTTGGTTTTTTCGGTTTTTTAATTAATGTCTTTAGGATTACACCCTTCGCAAATGGTTTACCATCTAAAGGTTGTCGAGGCGGGCGTGTTTTGATATGGGGCCCAGTTCGGTGCATTTGATTCAATGTCGCCATATTTCTTACTGTTGATATAGTGGAATTTAGAGCTGAAAATAAAAATAAGAGGTTTGAACTATAATCGAATTTAGAAATGAAATCGAAACTAAAGTAAAGAGAAAATAAACCTAATCAGAAAAATATCAATGGAGTGGGCATCGAATACAGCGATATTTAAACCTTCTACTAAAATAACGAATTCAAATTAAGGTTAACTAGGAATGGAAGTCACTCTTGCTAAAAGCCATTAGAACAATGTCGTACACTCAACACCTTCAATGCGAATCACAATCTAATCCCTCCTGCTCCAATCTTCCTTCCTTCCGTAAAAAATCTTGAGCTAACGGCTGACCGACCTCATAATATCACTACATTAGGGGAATTCGTTAATAAATAGAAAAATCGACTGTGGTACAACCTTTTATAGTTAACACTTCCGAAGTAATAATTCTCTCTCAATGTTCATTGCAATCTCCTACAGTTCATTTGCAGCCAAGTATATACTGAACGAGCTTGAAGGCACGAGCACCCAACGAATTTGATACAGTTCTTGAATCCTGCAAAATGGATCTAAAAACAGTAACAAGCCTACTGGTCACGATCATGAGTGGTATCAAAACGGTGCTAATGCGGTAATTGGAGGGCAGTACAGACCATAGAAATGTAAACTAACACGGAACGGCTGTGTCGTGTAAAAACCCTATACATGAGCGAACACACTAAAGGTGTTTAAAAAGACAACAATAGTGTGTTAGAGAGACACAAAATGCCGAACTGTCAAATGAAACCTGCTCGATTGATTTGAATTACAAAAAGCGCAAGTTTTTACGGCTTTAATCTGTCGTCTGTAGAAAAGTAAGTACATAAGTGTAAAAGGCCATTTTAAAGTAATTATTTATTAACTTCCCAGTATAGGGAAGTTATTGCAATAGGTCCGAAAATGGAAATCGAAATTTTCAGCGTATTTTCGTTTTTCAAGGTCCCAAGAGCATTTTGAGCAAAAATTTGAAAGGAAGTATGTATGTGTGTGCGTACGTATGTGGTCAACTTCGTTGAGGTGTCGTGCGAAGCGTATTAACGGAAATATGATCTGAAAAGATTTTTAGAAAATTTGGTAAAGCTGTTTTTTGGTTTAAAGTACATAAGTGATTTTTGTACCTGCACGATATCGCCCGAACCACAAAAGTTATCAACTTATTTGAGATGCCGTCCGAAGCGTAGTAACGACAATGTCATTTGAAAAGATTTTTATAATATCCGGTCGAGCCGTTTTTTTGGTTTAAACGACATAAATGATTTTTGTACCTGCACCATGCAAACCATAAAAGACAACAAAAACGACTTAGTTGAGGTGCCGTTCGAAGAATCTTAACCAAAATATGATCTGAAAAGATTTTCATCAAATTCGGCCGAACCGTTTGTTTGTTTAAACGAAGTTCGACGCACAATACCGCGCGAAACAAAAGCAATATTAACTTCTTTGAGGTTCCGAAAGAAGAATATTAACGAAAAAATTCTCTGGAAAAAAATTCATAACATTCGGTCGGACCTTTTTTGTTTAAATGGAAAAAGTGTCTAATAAACTCGATGGAATGAGACCCGTTCTAAGCAAAGTGATTTTTTTTGGATTCTGCATAGCGAAAGCCTTCGAACAAAATCCGACACTCTTTAAAAATCGTGCAAAAATTTCATTACCTTTTACAAACATCACGAATTTTTCAAACCTTGGATTAGCATTTTTGCGAGTTGTTTTCTACGCGTGATACAGTTTCAGGAAATTGCGGTTCATCCTGGGATTTCCAGTAGTTAGCGAAAAATTCGTTCTTTTTGGTCAAGTCTGGCAAGTACTATCAGCGAGCAATAATAATAAGAGTGATGAGCTAGAGCAAATTTTTAAAAATGTTTCATCGGCCTTGAGATCAGCTGATAAAAATTTCAATGCGAGTGAAAAAGTTAAAATATCACAGAAGTAATATCCATGATAAAAGGAGGCAGCATTACTTTCACACTAAACGTAATGTGTGCGAAAGAAAGATAAAAAATGAAGGGGAAGTACGAGTAGTACGAGGGATAACACAAGTGTAATCAAGAAACGCGAATACTGTACCAACCACTGACATATAGAATGGACTGCTTATGAGAAATTTTTCATGGCACCAATTTGTTCCATAGGCTACAAACCTTTTTTCACTCCATGTAAACACCGGAATCACTTTTGAAATTTACATTTTTTTAAATACGTACGTAAAACATTAAAACAACACAAATATTTTGTTTAAAAAAATTAATAAACACTATTTTCACTTTTTCACCTTTTAAAATGCCTTTTTTTCATTAATTTGCAAATTTTATGTGTATCTGATTTAAGTTCTTAACGCCTGTCTTAGCAACTGACATTCTGTCCGGGGGCCTATGGGGAAAAGAGCAAAAGATATAAACATCACTATACCCGTCTATTTTTTTCTAATTGATTTAACGCAAAAGATATAAACATCACTATACCCGTCTATTTTTGTCTAATTGATTTTATTTCTGAGTGCTTCTGTCAGTTTGGGGGCTTATGGATGAGCGAGCGACTATACCTTTTTGGTGCCATCGGTTTATATGGGAATAATTGCTGATGAGCAGTCCATTATTATATGTCAGTGGTACCAACACGAAATTTTTATGCATACATACTCAAATTCTATACCGGCACGTGCTCTTTCTCCATTTGAATGTAAACAAACATTGCAATACGGAGGGGAATCAAGAAACATTTCCGTTTCGTTCATACTCGCGCGTTTGTTAATATTTTTACTTAATGTTTAGCTTATTTCTTCTATCATATCTTTAACTCTTTTACTTGTCCTTGAGCTCCACCTAATCACTCTTGTTATTATTGTTCGCTGGTACCAAAGTCTAGTAATAACAAGTCTTTCATCTTCATACAAAATTTCCCCCGTTAATTGTGTGCGTGCATATATGAATATCACTGCTAAGCACAACTAAACGCATACATCGTGAGCTCGGCGAGACAAAGCCCACAAAGCCAAATTCTCTCTCTTCGATAACATATGCAGAACAGAAAAGGAAGGTAAATTGAATCAGCTGTTTTTTCAAAGCATGAGAAAATATGCACCAATACATCCATTATCTCCATATAAACTCATAACATTTTCCGCTGTATAGCTGTGTGCGACCGCGTTTGAACATGTTGCATCCTCTCTCTAATAGCCTGACATCGTCATTTGAAGAACTTGTATACAGACGCTGCCATAAGTGTGCTGAGCAAAACCGGTTTTATTCAACCCTTCGGAACACACACGGGGCGTAAATTGTGCGTAGTAAATTTGAATGCTACACAGAAACGTTTACATGTATTGTAAATAAAATTCAGTTGTCAGACAAAAACAGAGCTAAAGAAAACAAGAGATAGAAATAACATTTCATATATGTGTAAGTTTTCACGCGTTTGCTTTTGCGTGAAAAATGTTTCGTCAAGTTCTTCCGCTCCCTTCCCTCTCTCATCTATAAAACCGGTTTTACTTGCCATGAATGTGCACCGTCTGTGTACCCCCATTAACCATATGAAAACGAAAGACTTGTTAATTTCTAGACTTTGGCTGGTACTATCTCCGGAAAGCTTTGGAGTTTCAAAATTAAGTCATTCTCTTCCCAGTTTATCAGCGGCGCTTTACGCGCTCAATACGAATTCGAACACCCACTTTAGTGTAGCGAACGAAGTATGAAGGAAATGTTTGTTTGCAAACGTTCAGCAAGACTAAATTCTCTAGAATTTTTTTTAGATTAATCACTAATATAGTAGTCAATTTCTCACTAGTGCTAAACGTATTACTATTTTGAAAGAAGACAGTTTATACCGTCTACGTTCATTATCCTGGGAAGTTAATCGTGTGGGCCGAAGGGGTCAAACCCACATCCCAACTAGTTACCAGTGGGATTAATTTATACAAGACGCTAGTTTGCGAAATGAAGCGCTCTGTGGCGGATTTCTTTGACAATACCAAAGTTCCGCGTGATCGCTTTTTAGGCTAGTGGAGTGATAGAAATATAACAGTTTCTATATTCCATTAAATAGCATAAAAGGAGGACTTCAGAAACTTAAGCATATCGTTATATTTTTCGCTTGGTTGGTTTGTTTACATCCCGCAAAATAAGGGTAGCTTCTTGAGTGAATGGTGGCGTACTAATTCAATATCGGGGGCATAGAGTTAATGCCTGGAACTTTAAAATTTACAAATTTACTTACATATTTACGATCTTGTCTGGTTTTTACTTCAATGCTTCTCGTATATTAATCACCAAGGCAGGCCCATTCTTACCTTGATTAATATATTGTATGTATATTGTTGTTTGTTTCTGTGATTTTTTATTTTATCTAATTCCAGATCAGATTCCATTTCCAGATTGGCATTTTTAAATTTTTCTATGTGACACTTTGTCTATTGTAGTTTTGTCTAGTTTTTCCTCAATCATATTCTCAACGACTAGGTAGTGGCCGGTATTCACCTCCGTCCTTCGGTAACTCCTTACATCCAACCACTTCTTGCGATGGCGAATTCAGCCATTCTGTTCGCTTTATCGTTTGGTTCTTCCAGAATTTGGAAGATTAGATATCCTACTGTACCTACTTTTGCGGTAAAGTCGCCTAACACGACTTCATATCGTAGGAAAGGACTTTATCTTAAGTCACTCTGAGAGTTCCAGAGTTTCTTGTTCTGGTTTTTAGTTTAAATCATTACTTTATTTAATCAACTATCAAAAAGAAAAGTTTTTATTTTATACTCATAAATATAAAAAAAAATATATTAAGGCGATTGTACTTTGAAGTAGTGAAAGTAAACGCTGTTTCTTTAGGGACTCGCCTATTTGAATACTATATACACCTCTCAATCGATTTGCTTGAATTTTGCCAAAAGAGCAAAAATGAAATGTCAAGCTGCATTCGTTATCACATAATCATTTTCTTAATGAAACTCAATCCTTCATAACTAACAAACGAAACAGATGTTTTGGCTTGAGCCCAAAGATAACTATCAAAATCATATTGTTATCTGATCATCAAGTGGCTCATAATACATACAATAACCTCCAGGTCACAATTATTCTAACCTTTTCGGGTAATACCTTATGTATCTATACTAATCTCTACATTTAAGCAACTTCTAGCAAAATTTGTCGGACCATTGTCCCCATGCTGTGAATGACATAGAAGATAAGATCCAGTTGTTACCCTTTCTTATTGGTATTCCTATCTTAGATTTTTTAAAAGTAACGTGAAAAACAAAGAAAGAAAAGGATTTCTTAAAGTGATGTGTTATGTCGAATCTATTCAGAACAATGGATTAGTACAAAGGAACGGCTGAATAGGATAAAGAATAACAAAATAGGGTAAGACCAATGATCAAGGATTAAATTATAGTTTTCTGTTGATAAGTTGATAACATAGTTCCATTTTAATGAAATTGGCTTTCGCAACTATCGAGCAGAAATATGTGCAAAGTTTTGTTGTTTCGCTGCTGTCGTCGGCATGATGAAACGAGTATGAAAATACAATAAACTTGAGATTTCTATAAAACATTTGTTTTAGTTATTTTATTATTAAAAAATAGAACGCTAGGGCGTTTTGAATTTTTTTTTTAGAATTTTGCGTATTTGTATTACATATTTGTATTTCGCTCCTTTAATTCCTCATGGGACATAGAATGGAAATAATTGCCCTCCAGCAGCCTGTTTTGCGCGACCGCTCTCATCTCTGACCAGGATTTCCCAGTTGTTAAGACCTCTGCTAATACGGTTGTTCAAGGTCTATCGACTCGACCCCGGGTTCTTTGCGGATTCCAGTTAAGGGCCTGTTTGGCTAGACTCTCATTTTCGCGTCGCAAGGTGTGTCCAATCCAATTCCTTTTCCTTCGCCTGGGCCGGATTCCGGAAATTTCCGTTCCGCCGTGCACAGCCACGCTTGCGGAATCCCAGGATTTACCCAACAACTTGGTATTCTAATTTCGCAGTCATAATTTTGACAACAATGATCAACTTTATTTTTCTTACAGACTCGAAATAGAGGCAGCGGCCATAAGAAATGCTCTGACGTTCACATACACTCTGTTAGATTGCATGAATATTTGCTGGCGTACGTTGTCGTCCATAAGTCCACTGTTGACCTATTTCTTCCAGTCTAATTTGCTGTTTCTGCATAAGGTTCCAGCCTGGTTTTAATTATGTTTGTCATTAGTTTTTATCTTCTTCTTTAACGGTTCTACAACCGGGATCCGGTCCTGGCCTCTCGCAACTGTTCTCTCCATCGGTCCCGATTCTGAGCCGATGCCATCCAGTTTGACATTCCTAAGCTCTAAGCGTACTGGTATACGCCATCCTTCCAGCGGAGGTTGGATCTCCCTCACTGTCGCACCCCATAGGTCTTACCGCAGAAAACTTTCCGAGCAGGCTCATCTTCATTCATACGAACTAGATGCCCTGCTCACCAGAGCCCACCGAGCTTTATTTTCTTCGCGTCTTTGTGCTTCCTTACATAAGGGATCAACAGTCCTCCGGAGTATTTTCCTCTCAAAGATTTTCCGATATGCTACCGAATCCTACCTCAACCTCCACGAAGGTGTAGATTTTACATCGGGTGTCCCCTGGATGCTCTTGTCTATACAAGAGTAACAGACTGAGGAGGGTGAAAGGCGAGTGTTTCGCGCCTCAAAACGAAGTAAATACCGGACTGGTCCTCCAGGTTGCTTCAGGGGTTGGCCGGCAGGCTGAAAACCTTCCTCAAGGCAGGCCTCGGACAGGACGGACTCAACGGCAACGACTCAAGCAACGGAATATGGAATTCTATTTTGGAACATGGAACGTCAGGACGCTCAACAGAACGGGCGCTCTGCGTTCGCTTTTATTACTTCTAAAAAAATATAACATAAAGATCACAGCCCTTCAAGAAACAAAATGGACCCACAGTGGTATAATGGATCTAAAAACCCACACGGTACTCTCCAGCGGATCATCGAGTGGAATAAGAGAGTTCGGAGTAGCATTCATCATAGAGAAGGAAATGAAATCACTGATTTTGGACTTCAAGCCAGTCAGCAACAGGATATACATGCTTCGCATTAAAACAAGGCTACATAACATTAGCATTATAAACGTCCACGCGCCAACAGAAGAGAAAACGGTCGAGGAGAAAGAGGAATTCTACCAAGAGCTAACAAACACCATCAGGTTAATACCGTCAAAAACCAACATTAAAATGGTGCTTGGAGACATGAATTCTAAAGTAGAAAAAGAAGAGGAATTCCTAGGAATCATAGGAAAGAATAGCCTACACAACGTTACCAATGACAATGGTAGCCGATTGATCGATTTCGCAAGCTCAAACTCAATGGTAGTAAGTTCAACAATGTTCCCACGCACAGATATCCATAAGATGACGTGGCAGTCACCAAACGGAGTAACTAATAATCAAATTGACCACGTCCTAATTGAGAGAAGAGGGGCCACAAGTATACTGGACGTAAGAACAATGAGAGGAGCGTGCGGTGGCTCAGACCACTATCTAGTGAAATTGAAATTGAGAACCCGGATAGCAACTAAAACGCATAGAGTGCAAACTCAACCAAAATACGATAGAGAAAAGCTAAAACGGGAAGAAGTAAGAGATGCCTACCAACATGCTGTCGCACAAAACTTGAGAGAGATAGATGAACAGCCCAACATCAACGACAAATGGGAGCAAGTCAAAAGCAGCATAAAGGGGGCAGCAGAATAGACACTAGGCTGGGCCCCCAGACAGACTAGAATTGATTGGTTCGACCAAGATTGTAGAGCCGAAATTGAAGAAAGAAACCAGAGCCACCGAGAATACCGCAAGGCCAACAAGAGCAAGGATGGAAGTCTTCAAGGAAAAAAGAAAAATCGCAGACAAGCTCTGCAGAAAGAAGAAGAGGGAATATCTAAATAGGAGAATCTTACAGATACAGGAAGACTTCAATGAAGGGAGAATCAGACAAGCGTACAAAGGAACTCGCCAGATCACCAATAAGTTTCAGCCAAGAACGGACATCTGCAAGGACATAGATGGGAACTTGTTGGCAGATCCTGATAGGATAAAGGATAGGTGGAGTGAGTATTTTCAGAACCTATTGAATCCTACACCCATAGTAAACGAAAATGCACGGACAGAGGCATTTGTAATTCCTCAAGATAACATCTTAATAGAACCATCATCACTGGGTGAGGTGCGGGAAGCTGTAAAAAGGCAGAACAGCAACAAATCGCCTGGCGCCGATGGAATAGCAGCTGAGCTGCTAAAGGAAGGAGGACCGCAACTATTACAAACCTTACACGAACTCATATGCACCATCTGGGAGGAGGAAGTTATACCAGAGGACTGGAAGAAAGAGATTATATGTCCAATATACAAGAAAGGAGATAAATTAAACTGCAAACACTACAGAGGCATATCACTCCTTAGCACCCGCTACAAAATCTTCACAATCCTTGTGAAACAAAAACTGGAGCCTATAGCGGAAGGCCTTATAGGAGAATATCAAGCTGGTTTTAGGACAAACAGGTCATGTAGATATATACCAGATATTTGTCGACTTTCAACAGGCATATGACTCAATAAACAGAGAGCCTATACGAGATCTTATCGGAAATAGGGGTCTCCTCAAAGTTGGTGCAACTGATCAAATGCGCCACAAATAGTTCACTGGCGAAAGTAAGGATCCAAAATGTTATAACAGAAGAGATCGAAGTACGTCAAGGACTTAGGCAAGGAGATGGCCTGGCCCCCATGCTTTTCAACCTGGCCCTAGAATGGGTAATAAGGAAAATGTCAGTCCAGAAAAGTGCATCAATAAGTACACAATCGGTTCAATTACTTGGATATGCGGATGACGTGAACATTGTGGGAAGGTCCTTTTTGGCAGCAAAAGAAGCTTATGTCGAATTCAAAGAGCCGGCAAAGGACATAGGCCTGAATATAAACGAAGAAAAAACGAAGGTGATGCAACAATCCAGAGCAGGAAGATTTAGAATGGGAAGAAATATAACCATCGACGAACATAACCTAGCAATAGCCGATAAAACAGTCTACCTTGGGGCTACAATCACAAAAAGAAACGAAGAAAAGAAGAAATAACCAGACGAATACTACTGGCTAATAGACCCTTTAATGCCCAAAAACAAATCCTGCACTCAAGATTTGTGCACAGGAAAACAGTAATACGACCAGTACTGTGTTATGGTAGCGATGACCCAGGACATAGAGGAACGAGTCAACAGGTTTGAGAAGAAAGTCCTCAGATGCATAATAGGCCCAACGAGAGAGGATGGAATATGGCGAAGGATATACAACGAGTTGTATGAAATATTTGACGACCCACAACTCTCAACTTTAATAAAAATTAACAGACTGAAACTAGCCGGCCACGTAATAAGGATGGAGGACGATCGTATCCCAAAACGGCTTATAGCCTCAGAAATTTCGGGAAGTAGGCCAGTAGGTAGACCCAGGAGAAGATGGATAGACTCTGTGACGGCTGAAGCAGAGGCAATGCTCAACATCCGGAACTGGAGATATGCTGCAAGGGACCGTCAAACTTGGAGAAATGTCCTAGAGGAGGCAAAGACTGGATTTGGGCTGTAGCGCCATTGGATGGATGGATGTGAGAACAGGTAAGACCATCGTCTTAAATGGTGAAAGTTTAGACCTTATGATTAGATACTTGGATTTAAAGAGCCTTGAGAAACTATAGTAGGCTTTGCTGGCTTTTAGCAGTCGTGCGCATATTTTTGGTTCCATGCTACTGTCGGCTGCTACTATTAACCCAAGGTAGGTGTTCAAGAACAATAATATTAAATTTATATTTTTTACTGCAAATATTGATGCATAATTATAATTTGATACCTGCATGCGGCGGATATCCGCCAGGCGGAATTTATAAATTGATGGAAACTTGCGGGTGCAAATGGACACCATGCACGCGCAAATCAATTGTGCTAATCCAGCAAATTATGTGTAAAAATATTTGTACCTAGATGTAAGTTAAAATTAAATTAAATATTTAGTACTTATTTAACATTCGAATTGGTCGGTCAAATAAATTGTTTTATTATAAAGTCTTTGTTTTCTTATGTTTTACCCGAACATAAAGTGGTCCTTCGAGCTTTTTTCTTTTTTGTTTTTATAAGTGAAGTTGAAACCAGCAAGAAAGTGCATTACAGTTGCTTAAAAAAAAAAAAAAACCTGAGATAATTTCTGTTTGGTCAAATTGTGGTCGTTAAAGTGTAAAATTAAGCGACAAAGTTAGAAATTTGTGCACTTCAAAAAGTTAACAGATTTATAAGTGTGTTTGTTTACATTTGGTCTACAGAGTTACCATTAATGTGAACTAATTAAAAATTTAAAAGCAAAATAAAGTGCGAATAATAAATGTTTAATAATTATCTCAATTACTGTAATACAAACCAGCAGCTGATCAGTGGGCAATCATTTTATTAAGGTGCCACCAAATCAACAAGTTACAACAGTTACAGAGGTCCACACAGGACAACAGTAAAGGCTACAGAATCCAGCAACAGAGGTCCACACAGGACAACAGTAAAGGCTACAGAATCCAGCAACAGAGGTCCACACAGGACAACAGTAAAGGCTACAGAATCAAGCAACAGAGATCCACACAGGACAACAGTAAAGGCTACAGAATCCAGCAACAGAGGTCCACACAGGACAGCAGGAAAAGTCTACAGACTCCAGCAACAGAAGTCTACACAGGACATCAAAAGGACATCAGTTCCACAAAACAAGATACCGAATATAAGATAAGTACTCAAAATATAAAAATTAAAAATTACATAATTTTCGAAAGATATATAAAAAATCAATCTCTACAAAAAATAATCATTAAAATAAAATAAAAATCTACAAATATATTGTTTTTTCATAACAAATTTTCAATACACATATTGCAAACGTTGTTATCATATTATATATTTTTTAATTTTTACTCTTTTTAACATTTATGATTAAAACCCAATAAAGTGTCGATTATTATCATTATTCCATTACTATTCAAAATAAAAAACCCTAACGTAATCAAAAATTTCTCTGTAAAGTGTTCATTTACACCGCGCAAGTTCCAAATAGTTTTTCATTTATCAAGTTTAAAACCGTTTATCGAGTTAAAGGGTTACAAAATTCGGTACAAGTTAAATTCGCATGCAAGTATTTAAACAAACATCCGCTCTCCCAGAGACTTACTTTAATCACTAATCAAGCCTACGGTTCTCAAAAAAAAACAAAATGAGTAATATTGCCCAAGATTTAGCGCAACAACAAGAGCTAGGTGAGTCAATTCAAAGGGTGGAAATTAATTATGGAAAGGATTCCGCGAAAAGGAAAAATAAAGAGTATTTTGAAAAAAAATTGCGCAAATTAGAAGAATTATGGACAGAGTTTCATTTAAAAGACGTTGATCTCCAAACATACAGGAATAAAGATCCAAACAACAAGTACTTTGTGAACAAATTTGCAGAACAGGTACACGCAGCATACATATCAGCTAGAGATTTGATATCCAAGGATTATCATGAGATGCTATGCAAAGAAATCGACAATTCAGATAAGGAACAAATAGAGGCACAGGATAATCAAGCCCAACCAGGTGGCAGTCGAACCAATCAGAATCAGGAAGATTCACAGCAGCCTCGAGTTAAAACGGTGACATTTAACTTTAAAGGCAAGGAAGGAGATACTTTCAACAGAGAACTCGAAAACACGCTAAAGGTACAAATAAGTAAAATGGCAGCTCTATTAAGAATAGTAGAAGTGATAGAGAACGAGGTGGACAATACAAAATCAACAGTTTATTATCAACAAAAAATCCAGACATTACAAAATTACTGGAATCAGATTGAACGGAATCACGACGAGTTAATCAAGTTGGCCGGCCCACATGAAATAAATCATGAATATTTCGAGCAGCAAAAATATGAACAAACAGAGGACATATACCAAACAATAATAATACAGTTACAAGAGTTGTCTGCCAGGACACGACAGGAGAACCAGAATATGGAAAATCAAACAGCTAATAGGGACAAGCCAAATGGGGCCAAGATTAAACTTCCTCCAATAACAATCCCAAGATTCAATGGAGACTATAACACATGGAGACAGTTCCATGATCTTTTTGAACAGCTAGTCCATACAAACGAAAATCTAAGTACGGTTCAAAAAATGCAGTATCTAAAGGCAAATTTAATTGATGAAGCAGCGCAGTTGGTAGGCCACCTACCAATAACAAATGACAATTACATTACAGCGTGGGGGCTACTAATTAACAGGTACGAGAATAAACGGTTATTAGTGCGAGCTCAATTAAATACATTACTAACGCAGGCAGATGCGAATGACTCAGCAAATTCAATTAAGAATTTGCATGATACAACTAATGAGTGCTTATTCGCATTAAAAAATTTAGGCCTAGAAGTGGAAAGTTGGGATGCAATTCTAATACATATTTTGTCTAAGAAATTAGACAAAGATACCCAAAAGTTATATGAACTCTCCTTAAAATCTCCCAGAGATTTACCAAAATTATCAGAATTTTTGTCCTTCTTAGAGGTAAGATTTCAAGCACTGGAAAATATTAAATCACATAGAGATCCATCAACGCAGTCCAATAATAGACAAGGAGGTATAAAAGCCAAACTATACAGTAAGTCGAACCTTAAGAACTATCATATAAAGGGATATAGTCGATGTGAAGCTTGTGGGGGAAATCATAAACTTTACGAATGTTCCAAGTTCGTAAATTCGAGTTATACCCAAAAACAAGAGCTCTTAAATAACCGCAATCTTTGCAAATTATGTTTAAGACCTCACCACATGTCTGAATGCAATAGCAAGAAAACGTGCAAAATATGTAATAGTGCAAAGCACAACACCCTATTACATATTGAAAGTCAAAACAAGCAACTTAATTTCCAATTAAGGAAAGGTGAAGATTCGAATAAAAACAAACCAACCTATAGGCCAAATCGAGGTGAAGTAAACAAACAAAAGAGCATCATAAATTATCCGAAACCTAGCACTTCAAGCAGCCATGGCCAAGAAGGTACTGACTCAAACCATACCATAAACGTTCAAACCTACAACTCGAGTTCTACTGAAGTTGGCGTAATGTTAGTAACAGCAATGGTTAAAGTAAGAAGCTCAGAAGGAAGAGAAGAAATTTTGAGAGCCCTAGTCGACCAAGGTTCTCAAGGTAGTTTCATAAGGGAAGATGCGGTACAAAGACTAAGATTGAAGAGGTCTAAGGTCTGTGCTGAAATAACAGTTGTTTCAGACATAAAAATTGGTAGTGCGAAAAGCAAGGTATCATTTCAAATAAGTTCCATATATCCCTCATCATTTCAATTATGGGTGTCCGCATTCGTTCTCAAATCGGTATCAAAACCCATTCCCGACACTGAAATAATTAGTAGAGAAATAGACACCCTGAAAAATCTGCCTCTGGCAGATCCTAACGCATTTAGTCCCGGACCTATTGACATTATATTAGGCGCGGAGGTATATGACGAAATTATGCTGGAAGGTATAAGAAAGGGAATCAAAGGTTATCCACTTGCCCAAAAAACAGAATTGGGATGGATATTGTCAGGTAAGGTTCCCGTCCCAACTACAGTAATCAAATGCCACGTATCCCAAATAGAGATAGACGAGTCTCTAAAGAGATTCTGGGATCTCGAGGAGCTAGCACCCAAGAGCGAAACTTCGAAAGAAGAAATCCTTGCTGAACAAATCTACACAGCAACTGTTGCTAGAGATCATGAAGGCAGATACATAGTTCATCTACCCTTCAATGAAAAAATAAACAATTTAGGATACTCCAAGGGGAGGGCTATGAGCAGATTAGTGCAGATGGAACGAAAGTTCCATCGAGATGACAAATTTAAAGACCAATATCAAGCGTTCATTAAGGAATATCAAAACCTTGGTCATATGAGACCAGCATTAAGCACACAAGATGCATGCTATCTACCCCATCACGCTGTTTTAAAAGCAGACAGCACCACAACAAAATTAAGAGTGGTCTTTGATGCGTCGTGTCCTACAAGTTCAGGAGTACGACTCAATGACGCCTTACTAAAAGGACCACAACTACAACAAGACTTAATGTCGATACTTATCAGGTGGAGGAAACATAAGTTTGTCATATCATCTGACATAGAAAAGATGTACAGACAAATTAAAATTGTAGACGCTCACCAGGATTACCAGAGAATCCTTTGGCGGGAAACTCCCCAAGCCCCTTTGCAACAATTCAACCTTACCACGGTAACTTATGGCACAAAACCTGCACCATTCCTAGCGATACGTACCTTGTATCAATTGGCCAACGATGAAGGACACAACTTCGTTAGAGCGGCAACAGCACTTAAACAAGATTTCTATGTTGACGACTTGTTAACAGGTGCAGACACCATCGCATCGGTCAAGGAATTGAGAATACAATTGGATGAGTTGTTAAGTAGGGGAGGGTTTAAGTTAAGAAAATGGGCTAGTAACAGCATGAACATCTTGGAAGGCGTTCATGAGTCAGACAAGGAACAAAATCTTTTAAGTCTATCAGGTGACACTAAGGTAAAAACCTTAGGAATATATTGGTGTCCACACAGAGATACCTTCACATTTAAAGTAAACACAAGTCAACAGACTATAACTCCAACCAAAAGAGTAGTATTATCAGAATGGTCACAATTGTTTGATCCACTAGGTTGGTTAGCTCCCTGCATCATTAAGGCCAAATTAATGTTTCAATCATTATGGAAAGCTAACTTATCATGGGATGAAGAATTACCAAATCCAATACATGGAGAATGGAGAACATTAAGAAACCAATTTGCTGATCTGGAAAAAATTGAAATTCCTAGGTGGGTTCACGTATCACGAACAAATTCGATTTTGGAACTCCAAGGATTCTGCGATGCCTCCGCAAAGGCATATGCAGCGGTTGTCTATACGAGAACAATAGACCATCAAGGGTCAGTACATGTCCAATTGCTTACAGCAAAAACAAAGGTAGCTCCTCTAAACAAAGAAGTGAGTCTACCACGTTTAGAACTTTGCGCAGCGGTTCTGTTGGCAAAACTATTGTCTCATACCGTGAAGGCCGTTAATATTGAAGGATTGCAGGTACACGCGTGGTCTGATTCGAAAGTTACACTAGCCTGGATACAAAATAACAATAAAAAATACAGTACTTTCGTGACCAATAGGACACGGGAAATTAACAATTTAATACCAATGGCGCAATGGCATTATGTCAAATCAAAACAGAATCCTGCGGATTGCGCCTCTCGTGGTTTAGATCCATCAAAATTAATAAACTTTACGCTATGGTGGAATGGACCAGAGTGGCTCAGATAAAAGGAAATTGAATATATCACCAACAGTGAACCGACCGATCAAGAATTAAAAAGTTACATCCAAGTAACATTTACTTTGAAAAACAATGGCACTTTAGAACAATTGTTTTCAAAAACAAACGATTTCCAAAAGTTATTGAGAATAACCGCGTATTGTCTACGCTTCCGTAAGCTCAAAGAGCGGAAGGTACTTTTAAGGACAAACTACATAAACATACAAGAGCTAAGAGAGGCTAGGAACCTCATAATCAAACTGGCTCAAGAACAAGAGTTCTCATGCGAAATAACTGACATCAAGTCGACTGGAAGAGTATCACAGAAAAGCAAGATCCTCTCATTAAATCCATTTTTAGACAAAAAAGGCATCCTTAGGGTAGGGGGAAGATTAAGGAATTCATCGCTCGGTGATGAAGCGAAATTCCCCATCATTATATCGCCCCAGAGCCAACTCTCTGCGTTAATCATCTCAGAGGCACATTTACACTCTTTACACGGTGGACCAACACTAACCTTATCACACCTTCGTCAACGATATTGGATACTCAATGGAACTAATGCTGTTAAGAAACAGTTACACAAATGCATAACATGCCGTAAGCTAGTAGCCAAACCATTAACTCAACTGATGGGAGACTTGCCCAAACCACGGGTCGCAGTTAGCAAACCGTTTACACATTGCGGAATCGACTACGCGGGCCCTATCACATTAAAATTAATGAAGGGTAGAGGCAAAACGACATTTAAGGGATATATCGCCGTATTCATCTGTTTGGCAACCAAAGCAATTCATATAGAACTAGTAAGTGATCTCACCGCCGAGGCATTCGTCGCAGGCTACAAACGGTTTGCCGCCAGAAGAGGCAGAGCCTCTCACATTTACAGCGACAACGGTACAAACTTTGTGCTGGCAAACAAAATATTGAAGTTCCATAGCAAGGAAGAAAAAACTGAGTTCTTCGAAGTAATTCAAAGGGAACTTTTGAAGCAAGAAACTGAATGGCATTTCATACCGCCAGCCGCACCACACTTTGGGGGATTGTGGGAGGCTGGAGTACGCTCAATCAAATACCATTTAAAACGAGTGATTGGGAACTCAATCCTCAATTTTGAAGAAATGTATACCCTCCTTACACAAATCGAGGCTTGTTTGAATTCAAGGCCCTTATGTCCTCTTTCAGCAGATTCGGAAGATCTAGATGTTCTAACACCAGGACATTTTCTAGTTGGGATGCCATTGCTGTCTGTCCCAATGCAGACCTTGTCTGAGGCACCTATGAATCGTTTGAAACGATGGCAGGTGATTGAAAAAATGCATCAAACCTTCTGGAACAAGTGGAGGCATGAATATTTATCGAGGTTGCAGCAACGTCCCAAATGGATGACAAACCAGGAGAATATCAAGATAGGAGACATCGTCCTACTAACCGATGAACAAACTCCTCCAACACATTGGCCGCTAGCAAGGGTGGTAGAAACTCATCCTGGACCAGACAGCCAAGTCCGAGTCGCAACAGTAGCTACCGGTAAAGGCAAATTTAAAAGACCAATCACTAAATTGGCGCGTCTACCAGTTTCGCAGGACGAGGATGACTCAGCAGCATCGACAGAATTACCGGCAGAAGAGTCGCAAATGATCAACAGAAATGATCAGCAAGTACCGGAAACGAAGAGGTCACGAGGTCGATACTCAGCCCCACTTTTGTTACAGTCTCTACTAGTATTATTACTAGTAATAAGTCCATCATACGCCTTAAATAAATCCTTAGTAACACATCCCTTGACAGCACGAGCAGGGGTATATTTTGAAGATTTAGGATACGTTAACTTAGTAAATAATGCATGGAAAATAATCGTTTACTATGACTTGGAGAGCTATTGGAAAGAATACGCGGGGATAAAAGGTAGCATCCAACAAATAGAAGGTCTCTGTAGCTCACACTTGACTGAGGTAAACTTCTGTCCAGTACTACTTGAGCAATTGCAACACTCCTTACAAGAGATAGAACATAAAAACGAACTTATTACAGGCAAGGATTTAAACAATAAATTAAGGAATCGACGATCACCACTCAATATTGTCGGAAATGTTGCCCATGGATTATTTGGGATTCTTGATGACGAATTTGCCCGAAAATACGAAGAGCAAATCAACCTAGTAAAGGATAACGAGAACCATCTCCTTCAACTTATTCGTAATCAAACGTCTATTGCGGACTCAACAAGCAACATTATCAAGAAAAATAATAAGGCAATCTCGGACCAATTTCTGGCATTAAAGCATCAGTTGGCAGCGATTCAGCGTACTATCAATAACACAAATCAAGAAGTGGCCAAACGTGACAGGTATGAAGCGTTTACTACGGCGATGTTTCATACAACCTTGATGTTGCTAGCCTACCAAAATACTCAAGAAGCTCTGTTTCAACTTATAACAGATACTCAGCACGAGAAAGTCAGCCCGCTTTTACTTACACCCGAACAACTAAGATCCCAATTAGCACTTATTCGAGAAAACATACCAGAAACAGTAACGATTCCTGGCAGCACAGACCAGAAGGGTATCCTACAGACCTACAATTTAATGAAAATAAGATCTAAGGTCATGGAGCGCTATATATTATTTGACATATCTCTACCTCTTCCTAACATTGAACGTCTCCAGCTATTTAAATTGATTCCTACTCCAATCCTAGACGACGGTAAATACATATACGTACACTCAGTAGCAGAGTATCTAGTGACTAGCTTGCACAGGGATTACTATGTCCCATTGAGTAAAGCACAGGTTGAATCCTGTGTTCCAACAGAGAATAACCGAAGACTTTGCCAACAGTCCTTTCCCTTATACAACCACAAATCTGTAGTTGGCCGATGTGAAATGAGTATTCTAACACGGCAACAGACTTTATCCGAATACTGCAAAATTGACACGATGGACCCAGTAAATCTGTGGATCTCGATGCAGTCCCCAAATCGGTGGATCTACTGCCTCAAGGATGATTACAATTTCGATGTGATCTGCGGCAGTGTAGTACATCCATACACACTCAATGGCTCGGGAATATTAGAATTGCAGCCGGGCTGCACACTCAAACAAGATTCCATGGTGATCACCTCATACCATATATTCGGAGGTAGCATAAGATCTTCCTACACGCCCACAGCACCAATTAACATGCCCATGAGTAACAGCGGTCCAAGCTTGAAAACATCCTCAGCGAACATTCCACTTATATTCAGTGACATGTCAGAATTGGAGCAAGCAATCAAATATCAGAAACAAAGGCAAGCACAAGGTCAACTGCATCAAATAAATGCGCATGACATTCATCACTATTCCATTTCTTATATTTTTATAGGAACATGCTTGACCATAGGGCTTATTTACCTCTATAGGAAACGGCAGCAGAGAATCCATCGAGTAGGCACTCCTGAATTCCAACTTCCTACAATTTCCAGAACAATGCATCCACAACCTACCCCAAGACGTTAACCCTTTCTTCAAACAACCTCTCGCGGGGAGCATGTTCAAGAACAATAATATTAAATTTATATTTTTTACTGCAAATATTGATGCATAATTATAATTTGATACCTGCATGCGGCGGATATCCGCCAGGCGGAATTTATAAATTGATGGAAACTTGCGGGTGCAAATGGACACCATGCACGCGCAAATCAATTGTGCTAATCCAGCAAATTATGTGTAAAAATATTTGTACCTAGATGTAAGTTAAAATTAAATTAAATATTTAGTACTTATTTAACATTCGAATTGGTCGGTCAAATAAATTGTTTTATTATAAAGTCTTTGTTTTCTTATGTTTTACCCGAACAGTAGGTAAATGATTTGACCACTTCAAACTCGTGTATGAGAACCTTGATTGTGGGACCAATGTGCAGTACCAGATTTCCTCGTATACATGCTCCCAGCCTACTATGATTATTACATCATACCTGGGGTAAGAGGTGGCGCTGTTGATCTGCAGTATCAGGTACACGCGTGGGGCCATTGACCATTTGGTGAAGGTTTTTTGTCTCCGCAAAGAGCTCAGCATCCTTGCCAGAAACAATGATACCATTCGAGTAATTTGGCCAATTTACGTTGTGAACGTCGAAATCACCTGCAACAATAATTTCGCACTCCGGATGTAAGGATAAAACTTCGGAGATGCGTTCTGAGATAGCGTCAAATGCTAAAGAGGAAGCTTCATTACTGATATTAGGACTACTGTATAGAAAACAGAAGAAAATTACGTGCTTCGGAAGTAAAATTGTAGGACCGAGATGGTTAAAGTCAGAAGATGTACTATTTATTACTATTTACGTCTTTGCTAATATACATAAATGGTAATTCCCCTACGAAGGGAGAGATTGTCCACTAGTGTGTACCCAGAAAGCTGGAAACGATCTAAACCGTCATTGGGTAAGATTTTAGTTTCACTTAATACGAAGATTGGGTCAGAATATGCACAAAGATGGCACATCACGGAATAGAAATTCGTTTGCACGTTCATGTTCGTTTGTTAGTGAAGTCGATACAAAATATTTGTATGTTTTTTTTGCAAACCTTTCCATTGTCATGACCATGGGGGTTAACGGTATGCACCTTGCTGGAGTGTTATGCCTGTTGAAGCAAGGAGAACCCCTTCAGCTAACCGTTAATAGATCTGACGCCGCGCCGGCGGTGCCGAAATCGGGATATGGGAGAAGTGAAATAACTTACTTACTCGTGCAGTCTGTCTGCTCAAACTCTGTCATATATTTTGCCCAATTTTGATTTATATTTAGATCTAGCTTCTGTGTTGGAGATGTTAGATTTGCAAAAACCTCCTGGATGCTAACAAAGTTCCTTACAACGGTTACTGTCGTCAGCATACCAAAATATCTGATATGTCTGTACTTTACTTACGTTATTTCAAATGGTCATCTCAGCCTTATAAGAAAAATTCAACCGGTATTCAACAATCACCAGCACCAAGAGAATAAGAAACACTTGGAACGAATAGCAAGGGCAATGCATGTGTAAAGCAATTACATTTCGTGTAAATTTAAATATAGGAATTTATGTGACCCCTGGATATTCAATAGCAAATAATTGATACTGCGGGCTCTGGGTCAAAAGAAAAAACTTCCTTAATTTCGTGTAAATTTGTTACATTTTGATTGTCTATTAAGGGGAAATGGAAATTGATATATATTTATCGCAAAATGTGTTTGTTTAATAATGTTAACTACAACAGACGTTGCTTCAATCCTGATGATGCAATTTCAGCCAACATCAGGGGTGGTAGCACCTAAGTTAAGGTCGATTGATCTCTTCAAACAAAAATTGAAATGTAACAAAAATTTTTAGTATGAAGAGATCGATTGAAACAACTTACACATGTGCTACCACCCCAGTGTTAACTTCTGATTTATCGAATCGAACGGTGGTAGGTTGGTTGAATCCTGTCTCCCGAAATAAAATTTCATTTTAGTTCTGGGCTGTTCGAGTGTATATATGTTTTATGTTATGTATATTGAGCGTGAAGAGTAAATATTATCAAATTACACGAAGAATCAGGACTGAAAACAAATATTGAATGATTTTCCGAAAAAATAGATATAAAAAACAAGCTCATAATAGGAAGTTAACCCTATTGGAAACTAAGTAGCCTTATGTCAGTATTGAATAAATGTATTCTTATTTGAAAAACCTTTTTTCAAATTATCCCCATTACTTTAAAATGTAAAATCCTGTCCTGCGTCGCGATGGTAAGAATACTTTCTTGAAGAAATCAGTCGTATTACACCATCTGAAGAAGCCAGACGTATTTGCAGAATTCTTCAAGCCATGCAAAAACCTAACAAAGGATCAAAATACCACACAGAGAGAATTCCTTCGCAATTCGCTAAAAATAATTACAAGTGAGAAAAGCCGTTCCTTTTGTACAGGGATTAAGCCTGAATACTTTTCAAACACCATTGACATCACAATACTCTCAACTAGAAATGACCAAAAGAGTAATTTTGGTATGCAAATTAGATCCCATTGAGGATCACTAACACAATGGAGGGGGCATACAAAAATCATTGGAATGTTAAGGGAAATTTTGCATATTCGCATACAAAAGCGTGACCAAAACCATCTTAGAATCCAAATTTGGATTAATACATACTTATTTTGTTAAGCGTTGGTTAGCAGCGGGTCACTTTTTATAAATAATTGAATCGTTACAAGGGGAGACCGCGCACAACACAAATGCTAATTTGCAAAACGCTCTTACCATTTTCTATTGCTATGCTGAAAATTATTTAAAGACAACCAATTTTTAATTCAAGATAAGGGGCACGAATAAATCTGTATTCATATGGCATTAGTTATAAATAATACATTTTCCTGCGGGTCTTTCGTAAACTATAAAGGAAAATTTTGCTGTACCTTGTATTCCACAATTCTGGGCTAAAAGCATTGCATTACGAAGAAAATTCATTATCTCTAATAAAATATATAACCAATTTGTGTAGTATTACGATAAACGCGGCAACGAGAGACCGATTATTTAATCAAACCCCGTAACCTTGCTGACAGCACTGTAACTGACAGTTGATTGTCAACTTTGACAGCAGAGCTTTTCTTGGATTAGAGACCTACAGGAAAGGCCCTCGCGTGTATAATCCCTGAATGCGAGCGTAGTGAAATCTGGGGGTTAGACAACTGTCAAATTGGGTTAGTTAGCTGCTTGTGTTCCCGCGTTCGGTAGAATACTTTTTTAAAACGAGTTTTTTTTATAAAGTTATCCGAAATCATATTATCAAAACTAACTTAAACAAAGAAAGAAAGTATAAAGAATAGCTTAAAGTGTACTTTAAGTTGTAACGAGTGAGTTTTCTGTGAAAAAAAGAACATTGAAGTGTGCAGTTTGTGAATGTAGGAATAAATCGAAATTTGCGCGAGAAAAATCGTTCTTTAGGTGAATGTGCTAAATAAAATAGTTCCTAAACACATATGTTAGATATTTACATTAATAAATATTTGAATCACTGTGATAAATACCCCAAAAAATGTGAATTTTATTTGATTGAATTTCTTTGTTTACATTAACTAACCCAACGCAAAATTCAGGGGGGTCAGCTGATTCGATTTCGGAGTGACGCCGTGTAAAAAGTTCATTTCTGGGGGCCAGATTTTATTTTAGATAACTCATCGGCCCCTATTCCCATTGTCGCCTCACTTTTTTTCTCACGACACATTTTTTGTCACGTCACTTTTAAAGTGTTATTTTTATAGTCGAGTGACAAGGAAAAAATTTGTGAGGTAAAATGTCACAAAACTATGTGTGGTACATATTCTCGAAGTCATTTTTTGTAGTAAATGTCACTGAAAATTGTCATATTTTATCACTTGGAAATTGTAGGTGACGCTAAGAAATGTGTTTTATTTTAATACTTCTGATGATTAAACTTTATTCTTATATCGTAGAATTAAAATAATGAACAGGAGGCAATTTGATTGCCTTGTTGGCTTTATCGTAAACAACAAGGAAATAGGGAAGGGGTAAAAGTTAGCCCAAACCAGGCGGAATATGAAAATAAATGGAAGAAATGAGTGGTAAAAGGTATAAAAAAATGCCGTCACTTTTTCTACAACAGGTGACTACGAGAATACGAAAATTGGTTTGTCACATTTTGCAATAGGTGACGTGACTATGGGAATAGGGGCCATCATTTGAACTCGCTCCTGCCCCTCTTCTATTTCTCTCGGTTTTTACGCTTGTAGTGTACAAACAACTACCAAAGCGTGGGCACTCATCCAAAACGAATTTCACTGCGCTTTAATTCGGCGAGGGCCCTTCTTGTAGTTTTGTAGAACCTATTGCAGTTCTATTTTCATTCATTAAAGCCAACAACACATTGCATATTTAAACTAGCGATTTTTAAACGGCCCCGTTCAATAGGGAATCTTACTGGAAACTTCTCCCGCTAGAGGCGCCAATATATTATAATGTAAACATGAAGTGGCATTTTCTCCCGCCTGTCAGACAGTTCTTGATTATTGTGATTTTTCGGTTATTTAATGATAAAATGTTATATTCTAATAAATATGCATCAGTGTTGTGTATTTGGATGCAATAATATTGCGGGTTCATTTATAAAAAGTAAGGGAGCTATGGAAAATGACTGTGCGTCGCAAAAAGTTTGAGGGAGCAAAACATTCTAGACTTTGTCCAGATCACTTTAAGTCTGAAGATTATATTAAAAATAGAATTAGTTATTGTTAGTTTTTTTTAATACATAACCTAGTCGCTGTTAACATAATCGGAAACAGGACCACGGCGGCGGCAACGGCAACAGCGATTTCCAGGCTGAGATTCCTTTTGTGAACATATTGGCCCAACAGTGACTTAATTTTTGACGTGACAACGTCTATTAAATCGGTTTAAGATAGGACGCGCTTGAGAAAATGTCCCGCACAATGTCCCGCACACAAAAAAAATCATATCTCCGCCCCCATACATGTTAGGGGGGTGGTTAATGGCTCAAAATTTTCGTTAATTTATCCTCTACACGGGAAAAATACATTAATTTACCTTATTGACGTGACAACGTCTATTAAATCGGTTTAAGATAGGATGCGCGTGTGAAAATGTCCCGCACACAAAAAAATCATATCTCCGCCCCCATACATGTTAGGGGGTGGTTAATGGCTCAAAATTTTCGTTAATTTATCCTCTACACGGGAAAAATACATTAATTTACCTTACTGACGTGACAACGTCTATTAAATCGGGTTAATATAGGACGCGCGTGTGAAAATGCCCCGGAAAATGTCCCGCACACAAAAAAAATCATATCTCCGCCCCCATACATGTTAGAGGGGTGGTTAATGGCTCAAAATTTTCGTTAATTTATTCTCTACACGGGAAAAATACATTCATTCACCTTATTGACGTGACAACATCTATTAAATCGGTTTAAGATAAGACGCGCGTGTGAAAATGTCCCGCACACAAAAAAAATTTGCTTCGAAATATATAATTTATTAATTGAGAAAATAATACAAAACGTAATAACAGACGTTGTCACGTTCAAATTAATAGACGTTGTCACGTTAAAATACGGACGTGATACTTCACATCCAAGACCATTAATTTTTTTTCTATTGTTATTTGTCAAACATCTGTAAAATCAAAGTTGAGCGGGTATAGACATATTTTTTGATGAGAAATAACGGATCCCGACACCTGGAAGGGTACTACGAAATGTATTATAACATTTTTGAAAAAAGAAGTAGAAACTTTTTTCTTGCTACAAGAAATAATAGATTAATTTAATCTATTATTAAATTTGTTAAAACAACGACTGCTTAGATTAACCAAAGGAAACCTATTACACGTGTTAAATCAGAGATATGTTTTTCAATCAGTTGTTCATCGAAACTCCAGTTTTCATTCTAAAACGCAATGGCTTTTTTTAATCCAACCTCAAAATGAAGTATACACAAAAATTTAAAAAAAACATTACCTCAATAGTAAAATAACTTTGACAGGCGTTAGCCACAAATGTAGATAAATTGAGTCGCAGCAGACGGCAACGTGGTCAAAACCGTAGTCAAGTTTTATGTGCACCCTCATAAACGGCACTCTTAAAAGTTTGAACTGGAGCGCGTTCAAAAACCTTACTATGGTTAACCATGGTTAACTATGGTAAACTTTTGTCGTTCAAAAACTCCGTAGTTAACTACAACATAACCACGAGCATAACTTTTTGGCGTTCAAAAACTCCCGTGGTTAACCATGGTGTAGTTAAATTTTAACCATGCTCGGTTAGCGATAGTTAAGAAGAAGAAGAATAAAAACAATTTTTTGACATTTGTTTTAATGTTTATAATGAACAAATGAAAGTGGGATTTGTGAGATTATTTTAAATAAATAATTATTGGAAATAATTGAGGCCAATAGCCGACACTATTTTATGGGAAAATTTTTTAAATTTTCTTTACAACGTAGTTAACTACGGTGCGTTCAAAAACCTCCATGGTTAAACATAAACTTTCGTGGTTAAGTGAAGTGATGTAGCATAACCACAGCTTACCTCGTGGTTTACTATAGTAAGGTTTTTGAACGCGCTCCTGATATTCTTGAGTCACTTGATAATAAAATTGCAATCTTAGTTCTACTCGATTTCTCAAAAGCATTTGACTCAGTTGACCATATGATGTTACTTGAAAAACTAGGAAGAAATTTTGGACTCGGCCCTACTACAGTCAAACTTTTTGAAAGCTATCTCCAGGAGCGCTCTCAAATTATAAAGTTACAAGAATCTTGCTCCGAAGCGGCGCTTCTTCATTGTGTAGTACCTCAAGGATCTATCCTGGGCCCCTTGCTTTTCAGCCTTTATATAAACGACCTTCCAAATATAGTCAAACATTGTTCCATACATCTATATGCTGATGATCTGCAGATCTATTTAAGCAAAACTCTTGAACTTATCGAGGATTGTACTGTTCAGCTAAACAGTGATCTGAAACGCGTGACTGAATGGTCAGTTCAGCATAAATTACTGCTGAACCCTACCAAGTCGTCCTGCCTTGTCGTCAGCAAAACTCCTATTCACATTGAAAACCTGTTCCCAATTAAAATTAATGGTAATGTTTTACCCTATGTTGACTTTGTAAGCAATCTGGGAGTCGAGCTCGACTGTAAATTCAGTTGCTGTAACCAAACCAGAAGTGTCCTTCGTAAGGTGTATGCCTGCCTTCGCCAACTTTGGGTATCCTCTAATCTATTGCCTCTTGCTTTACGTATACGACTGGCGAAGGCCCTGGTAATGCCCCATTTCACGTACGGAAGCCTAATTTTTTCAAAACTTGATGCTGTTTGTTCAAGAAAAATAAAAGTCGCGTTCAATGATACCCTTCGTTTTGTCTTTACACTGCGTCGTTTTGATCATATCACGCCCTATGCTCCCATTCTGCTAGGTATGACGTTTGAAAACCACCTGAAATATCACCGATTAAAATTCACTTTTAAACTTATACACAGCAGATGCCCTGGATATTTATTTCAAAAACTTAACTTCTTGCAACTAAGCAGACAATCTAGCACACTTTTGGTGCCTCGTATACGAACAGTATATGGTGAACGCTCTTACTTGTTCCAAATTGCTCGAATGTGGAATAAACTATCCGTTTATGTGCGGAGCGCGTCCTCTTGGCGATTATTCAACAGGCTCTTGAAGGAACATCTAACAAATAACAATTTGTAGGGTCACTAACTTTTTGAATCTTCTTTTCATTTGTCCTCTTTTCTTGCCATTTTTGTTTTTTATTATTAAAGCATTCTTTTTTATATTTTGTTAATATTATTTTTCAAACTCGTAACTTCATCTTGTAACTTCTTTCATTTTCCTTCGTTTTTTCACTTTTTTTTAAAATATTATTTTTTGTATTTGGTTAATATTATTTGTTTTTTAGTTTGTAGTATGTTATATTCATTTTATCTCAGTCACCCAATTAATATTTTGTTTGTACGGTTGTAAGACTTATGTTCTTTTGTACAATGTCGAATAAACTATTATTATATTATTATTATTATTATAATTATATTCAGACTATTATCTATTTATTTTGATTTCTTGGGTAAGTTCATAGTTTAGTCGGTCGGCCCAATTATGTTTACAGCATTCTCCTTCGAGTTTTTGTTGTAAGAATATTTCCCCCTTTAACAGGCAACATTGCCTTGTCTTTTTAACCCCGTGTTTATTTTCAACGATTTTTGCTTATTTGGAATAGTGTGAAAATTATGTCGGACATTTCAATTGAATAGATGGAGTTAAGGAGAAAACAACAAAGATTTGAACAAAATTTTGCTTAATAAAAAACATTGTGGATGTAGTTGCAGTTTTTCAAAGGCTTTTCCTTCAACGCTTTAATTATCAACAGAATCTGAAACTAGTTGGGATTTCGGTCCACACGATTAACTTCCAAGTATGATGAACGAAGATGAAATAAACTGACTTCTTAAAAAATAGTTATACGTTTAGGACTAGTGGAAAAATGACTAGTATCGGAACTGGGGCCAGTTCACGCAATTCGACGTCGACTGAAAACGACACATTAAATGTCGTTTTGGGTTCACGCAAGTCGACGTTTTATGTTTGTCGTTTTAAAAGTGTCGTTAATCTTCTCGACGCCAAAGTTGGTGTCGAATTTTGCTTCTAGTGTGTTAAAAAACTAGTTGTGGTACCAATTAACTGAATAATTAAATTCAAACGGATCGAAGATATAATTATAATGGGTAGTAAAAAGTATCTCAAATAAATAAAGTAAAAAAATTACAATTGTATTAAACATATTTTAGGTATGACGAGGTTTTAAACATAACATAAAAAAAACATTAGTGGCAAATCGACTTGGCTCTAGCAGCAGTAATCAAAATGTTCTTCCTCGATAAATAGACCTTTACAAGAAATAGTCTCATAGATGAATGAATGAAGCCAATTTCATTAGCTTATTAAAAGATTCAAATCCTCAGGGTAGAAACAAAATTTTTCCATCTAAGCCTACGGGTCAAGCAGCTACTGCCAAAGTATGTTACGCTTCCATTAGCGACAACAGGAAAATAACCATTTTTATCTCCTGAAGCACACATTATTCTTGAAGAAGAACTGCAGGAGAAGAAATAATTTCACACAATACTTCTTGCAGTTCTGAACGTGCAAAATACAATAGATAAAGATAACCTACGTGATAGTCGAAAAATAAAACTGCTCCAAGAAGAGTTTAGTTAGAAAAACCACAATGTAGAAAAATAAATACAGAGTTAAGATTTTCAAATGTTATTATGAATTTGTTTAATTAATTAATTAATTAATTGAAGTTTAATATTATGTGTAACTCTTCCCGCTTATGGACAATGTCGAAAGTAATAGTGTTATTATAGCGGTTCCATGAAATTTTGCATACTTTTTGGCGGCAATTATTTTATGAAAACGACATTCGACGCGTCGACTTACTTGAACCCAAATTCAACGTCGTTGAAACTAATGTCGTTTTCATGAAGTGTCGACGTCGACGTCGAGTGTCGAATTGGGTGAACTGGCCCCTGGTAACAAAGCAATCCTAAAAGAAGCTGGTTCAAATAACTGTAATAGCTGCAAATCCACAAGATTTTTCTAGAGAATATGTTTTTCCTGCACGTTAGAAAACAAGCATATCCTCTGTATTTCGTTCGCTACACTAATGCGGGCGTTCGAATACGTATTGAGCGTGTTGAAGCGCAGACGCCGTTGATAAACTGGGAAGCGAATGACTTCATTTGGTAATTCCATAGCTTTCCGGAGATATTAGCAAAACAAATCAATGTAAAGTGAATGAATTGCCAGAACATATGGAATTCAAAGAAATGCGTAATTTAAGAAAGAAACCTTCATTTTGGCTATATCCATTTTTAGGAAGAAGGCAAAATTTCGATGTTAACTTGAACCCCGCCATTTTGTAATGGAGTAATTTCTTGCCACTTTATTGAAACAGATATGGAAAAAAATATTTCTTTAAATATATTGCTTTCAATAAAATATGGCCAATTTTACCCTGTACTCACCTTTGAATAGAGAAGAGAAGGAAGCGCAATTAATTAAAACCAGGGAAGCATTTTGGTAGCACTTATGCACAGCATTCTTTAGTATTTGTGACTAACCCGGACAATGCGGTGTCATATTTAGTCAAAAACCGGGAGGGATTGCGTTTCTCAACTATCATCCCGATGAGAACACTACACTTGGCTAAATGTTTGGAGCAAACCCTTCGCAAAACTGAACAAATTTCGCTACGCCTCTGTTCAAGTTAGACAATGCATTTTGTTGTTGTGGTCAAAGTTTGTTTACATTTGAAATTGTGGAGAAAAACTGCGCTTTTAATTTATTTTATTGACATTAAGTGTACTCGCACTTTCAAAAAAACAACTGAATATGCAACGCGACGCTTTATTTTTTGAATTGGAAGCATAAATTTTACACTTTATATTCATAAATTAACGAAAATAACTTTCCTATTATAGTGAAAATTCTCAGTTGCTTTCTCCCGCGTTTTCCACTCGCAACAGCCTCTTACGGCGCACCCGTGGAGAGGGAGAATTAGAGAGAAAATTTTGTGAGCTCAAGTGCTTCCCTCGAATCCGTATACATGTACGCTATGTTCGGTTCCTTATCTTCTCTTTTCAAAGGTAAGCCCAAAACAGAATGAATGCAGAAACTTCGACTTCAACTTTGCATTTTGACAGCTTCTTACATTTTCTTTACTACTCACGTTCAGTGGGTGGTTTCAGACGTTGAGTCATTTTGCTGTTGTTACAACGTTCCACCGTTTCACACGGTTCCTGTTGCAATGGGAACATTTTTTCTATCTTTACAAGGGGTTGTTGATGTGGGCGTATTCCTGAGGGTTACGAGGAGATACGGTACGAGGCGGACGTGCAGCTGCGGCTGCGCCGCAAAATCAAATTAAAATGGAGGCTTGTAAGCCAAAAATTTATTTATTGTGAGTTATTTTAAATAATATTAATTATTAATCAGTGAAGTGTTAGTAAAAGCCTAATGCTAATAATGGACTAAAATATACCTAAAGAAATAAACAAGGGATTTTATAAGAAATGGGGGACCACCACTTAACTCATTAATATATAATATCATAAGGAACTTTAATATAAATGAATTTGGATCGCTACCGATGGTATCTGACCAAACAAAAAAGGAAAATAGTCATGGATCACTGGATTCGTACAATATTTGAAGATGTTCTGGAAACAAGAATGGGCTGTCAGGTTGCAGGATGGCGTCGTCCATGATGGCGTATATCATCAATAAAAATGTAAAACAGGATTAATTGCGTTATGGGGATAATTCCGAATGGCCATACTTAAAATAAGCTGAAGGTTTAAGCGAAATATATTCGTACACTTAAAATAATTGTGGCAATCAGGTTCAAAAATATAGCTATGTTAATGTATATAGCTATGTAAATGTGAACATAAGTCGAATAAATGAATTGAATTGAATTGTGGGCGTATTCCTTGGAATAGAGAACTACAGGAAAGGCCTTCGTGTGTATAATCCCTGTATGTGAGCGTAGTGAAATCTGGGGGTTAGTCAACTGTCAAATTGGGTTAGTTAGCTGCTTGTGTTCCCGCGTTCGGTAGGATACTTTTTTAAGACGAGTTTTTTTTATAAAGTTATTCAAAATCTTATTATCAAAACTAACTTAACTAGTTGGGATGTGGGTTCGACCCTTTCGGTCCACACGATCAACTTCCCAGTATGATGGATGTTGAATATTATGATTGGATATTTTAATAATAAATGAACAATAGGCAATATAGAATATATGCATAATACCGAGAATTTGTCACAATTGTTTATCAATATTTTCGCTAAAATGTCAAACTAAATTTGCGCACTTACAAGATTAGGATCACGAAAATGTATATAAAATTGATGTATTAATGTTTTTCGGCACCTCAATGAAGTCGATATAGTTTTTAGTTCGCGCGGTATCGTGCAGGCACAAAAATCACTTAAGTCATTTAAACCAAAAACCCGCTGGACCGAATATTATAAAAATATTTTCAGATTATATTGTCGCTAATACGCTTCGAACGGCACCTCAAGTAAGTCAATATCTTTTGTGGTTCGGGCCATATCGTGTAGGTACAAAAATCACTTACGCCGCTTAAACAAAAAAACGGCTGGACCGAATTTTATGAAAATCTTTTCAGATCATATTTTAGTTAATACTCTTCGAACGGCATGTCAACTAAGTCGATATCTTTTATAGTTCGCGCGATATCGTGCAGGTACAAAAATCACTTAAGTCATTTAAACCAAAAAACCGCTGGACCGAATATTATAAAAATCTTTTCATATAATATAGTCGCTAATACGCTTCGAACGGCACCTCAAGTAAGTCAATATCTTTCGTGGTTCGGGCGATATTGTGCAGGTACAAAAATCACTTACGTCGCTCAAACAAAAAAACGGCTGGACCGAATTTCATGAAGTCGATATCAGTTTTGGTTCGCGCGATATCGTGCAGGAAAAAATGACCACATCCGTACGCACATACACACACACACACACATACTTCCTCCCAATTTTTTGCTTAAAATGCTCCTGGGACCTTGAAAGATGAAAATACGTTAAAATTTTCGATTTCGATTTTCGGACCGATTACAATAACTTCCTATACTGGGAAGTTAAAAATAGAAAGAAAGTATAAAGAATAGTTTAAAGTATAATTAAAGTTCTAGTGAGTGAGTTTTCTGTGAAAAAAAGAACAGTGAAGAGTGCAGTTTGTTAATGCAGGAATAAATGGAAATATTCACGAGAAAAATCGTTCTTCAGGTGAATGTGCTAAATAAAATAGTGCTTAAACACACATATTAGATATTTACATTAATAAATATGTGAATCACTGTGATAAATTGTCCAAATAATGTAAAAGTTATTTGCTTGAAATTCTTTGTTTACATTAAATGACCCAACGCAAAATTCAAGGGGAGCAGCTGTTTAGATTTCGGAGTGACGCCGTGTAAAAAGTTCATTTGTGGGGGCAAGATTTTATTTTAGATTACTCATAATTTTAGCTCGCTCTTGCCCCTCCTCTATTTTACTCGGTTTTTACGCTTGTAGTGTACAAACAACTACCAAAGCGTGGGCACTCATACAAAACGAATTTCACTACGTTTTAATTGGGCGAGGGCCCTTCCTGTAGTTTTGTATTCTAAGGCGTATTCCTGTCGATATTCTTCTTCTTTACTATTTTAAATTCTCCGAGCTGCTTTTAGACATTTTAATCTATTAGATCTATTAAAAACGAGTTTGCTGTCGTGTCCAATTGTTTGCCATTTTTATTTCAAATTAATAAGAGAAACCGCTTTTTTTAAAATTAACGAATGACATTTCATTGGGAAAAATGAAGAAGAAGATAAAAATGGCCATGTGCAAGTGTTAGTGTTCAAAAGTTTTCAACCAAAAATTTTTGTGGGAAAAGGTTACAACACCTCCTTCCCTTTCTTTCACCTCTCTCTCCTAAAAATCGGTTTTACAAAGTTGTTACCACATCAGTTCTGAAACCCCCCAGTTAACATATTCAATGCAGTAAGCATTGCAGTAAACTTTCCGCCGAGTTGCAGAGCTACCAACATAATATTTCAATTTTGCCACTGTAACCAAATTAGAAAATTGAAATAGATTGAGTTTATTGTATGAAAAATATAATTTTCGCAGGTAATATTCGTAAAGACCACATACAACAAAAATAAATTGGTCCATTTATTCAAAATTTATAACTTCTGGTATGTTATTAAATGGTGATCGCAATCGTAAATACTAGCTGTCAAATTATCGACTTTGAAGTTACCGCAAAGAATGTGTTAGCGCTGTGCGTCAAAGTCGACTTTACTGCAACGGTGAAGTCAAAGTCGAAGTTTCTGCATTCATTGAGGCTATTCCACTGAGATATTGTAATGGACTGCTGATTGACGATGCTGAATGGCACCATTTTTCTCCAGAAATAGAAAACCTTTTTCATGCAAACAAAAAAAATTTCTTCGAATTTAGGAGAAAATAAGTGAAAAGATGTTTGTTATAATTAACGGAAACCAATTTCCATCACTCATTTTTATTTATTAGCAGTTTTTTCATTAAATAAATGTTTTTATTCCAAAACCGCGACGGTTATTTCCCCTGTTTAACGAAGTTTTCAAAATAGCTCAAGAGTGAGACAGAAGAACGAAAACTATACCTGTCTATTTTTTTCTAATTATGTTTATACCGCTGACATGCGCTGACGATTACAGTTCATTGGGATTTAACGTGGGAGCGAGGCAGGAATAGTTTTTGGTGCCATTTTTTTGTATGCGATTTTGCTCATTTAGCAGTCCATTACTATATGTCAGTGGGCTATTCAGACGGTGCACATTCATGGCAAGTAAAACCGGTTTTACAGATGAGAGAGGGAAGGGAGCGGAAGAACTTAACGGAAAAGCAAACGCGTGAAAACTTACACACATATAAAATGTTACTTATATCTCTTGTTTTCTTTAGCTCTGTTTTTGTCTGACAAGTGAATTTTATTTACAATACATTTAAACGTTCCTGTAAAGCTTTCAAATGTTCAAAACACAATTACGCCCCGTGTGTGTTCCGAGGGGTTGAATAAAACCGGTTTTGCTCAGCACACTTATGGCAGCGTCTGAATAGCCCCATTCTGTTTTAGGCTGTACTCACCAGCCATTTGATAGCAATGCCTTAAGCAATTCGATAAAATATGGCAAAGTGCAGACGCTGTGCCTGTTTAACAGGTTCGCTTTGTCTCGCCTTGTGGGGCGGCTCAAAGCGAAAATTTATTTAGACGGTTCGCTTTGAGTCCAGTCGCTTTTAAGACAGCTGGAAGAAACGGAATGAGAACTAGAGCTGGACAAAAAGAGCAATATTTCATTTTAAGTGATACTCGAGTGTTTTTTTTAATTGTACAAATAACTAAAAAAAACTTACAAATATAGCAAAAATAAACATGGAGAACAATTAGATTTTTCATAAGAACAACATTGTATTAGAAGGAGGTTAGCAGCAAGAGTTGGTTGGCTCCAAGAATTTCAAATTAAATAAATATCTTCTATGCTTGTATAAAGAAAAAATATAACATCCAATTCAAACAAAAATATTTTACTGACTGACAAATAGTTAGATTAAAAAGCAATGGCAATGTAATAACAAAACTATAAATCAAGAATACACTGAGTGCATTCATTGGCCATATCTCCACGATGATTCGTTACCCGTGGTAAAACCGAGTATTTAGAAGAGAGGGGCAATACGGCAAGAAGGAGGTGTTGTTACTTTTTCAACAAAAATTTTCGGCGTGAAAACTAACACACATGCACAATGAGTTTCCCCCTTCTTTTAATCTTCTTCTTCCTTGGCTCTGGAATTTACAAAAAAATGGCTTTTCGAAGTGTGGACGTGGTTCAAACAATGGTGCATGCAAAATAATTTATGTGGGTTTTGCAGAAAAATATTTTATACGGAGAACAAAAAGCATAAATATGGTCACTTCTTATATCAAGCGGAAACAAGAATAACCATTATATTATATAAGAGAGAAGAAGCATTACGCATACTTCCATATCTCCTTGTAAAGCCAAGAAAGTTACCCATGGTAAACTCCCTGCCGTGTAGACCGAGAGTAAGCTGTAAAACTGGTTTTACCACATGTAACAACAATACTCGTGGAGATACACGGATTTAGTAGCACAATGTAAGTGGGATGATACACGAGTCAACGTGTCTTTGCAACACACTGTCAGTTTGTTGAACGGAGGTAATACACGACTCAACACGCTACACGCAACACTTTGTGTAATAACATTGCGATTTCATATGTGTGGGTGTGCATTCCAAATTATTTTCACCCAGAATCGCTTGACAGTTACGCATACATAAACATTTTTCAAGCAACTGGAGGAAAAATAGAAATCGTTTCTAGTTTCAGTCAACACCGCACACTTCACCCTGACCCTTCCCTTTGCCAACGAACTGCGCAGAAAAAGCTCGTGTTGCTCAACATGTTGACCCGTGTATCATCCCCCTAACATACTGTAAAATCTGTCAAAAGGAAAGAGAAGGGTAGAATGTTGCATTATCTAGCAAAACTTAACTGAAAGCTTTGTGTTGAGTTATGTCGCAAATGTCAAGTTCCCAATTGTCATTTCAACTCATCTTGTGCAATTAAAATGACTGAAAACAGGGAAAAAGTTATAGTAGCAATTTCTTGTGCTGCAAAAAAGTTCTTGGAGGATATTCATTGTAGACCATATTAACACCTTGAGAATCATAGTGGAGTAGTCTACTGAATTCCGATCCCCCCTTTACCTAGCTTTCGTAGATTATGAGAAAGCGTTCGACTCGGTTAATAGGAGCTTTATATGGCAGGCATTACGGCGACGTGGACTGCCTGATAAAATAATAGAATTGATAAAAGCCCTTTACAACAATTCCAAATGCAGAGTTCTCCATAATGGAAAATTATCCGACAGCTTCGAGGTGAATTCAGGAGTACGACAAGGATGTCTACTTTCGCCATTACTATTTCTTATAGTAATAAATGACATCCTTGTCGACGCTCTAGATAATAGAACAGGCGGCATACAATGGGGTTTGCTAGACCGCCTTAAGGACCTCGACTACGCGGATGATATCTGTTTGCTGGCCCACAGACATCAGGAGCTAAAAAACATGTTAAACAATTTGGCAACAGAAAGTAGTCTAGCAGGCTTAAGGCTGAATCCGAACAAAACCAAAGAAATGCGGATAAATGCAAACACACTTGAACGAACTGCGCTGAATAACCGTGACGTGGAACTGGTAGATAAATTCTGCTACCTCGGTAGCATTATTACCGAAAATGGCGGTACAGAAGAAGACGTCAGTTCCAGAATAAATAAAGCACGAGGCGCATATGCATGCCTGTTCCGCATATGGAGATCAACGGAGATCTCAACTAACACCAAATTGCGGCTGTTCAACTCCAACGTTAAGGCAGTTCTTTTGTACGGTTGCGAAACATGGAAAGTCAGAATTTCAAATGAAGAGCTATGGCGCCGTGCCGGCCAAGAAAGGATAGACGACCAAATCAGGCGAAGGAAATGGAATTGGGTTGGCCACACCTTGCGACGCGATAACGAAAACCTAGCCAAACAGGCCCTTGACTGGAACCCGCAAGGATCCCGTCGAGTTGGAAGACCTAGAACAACGTGGAGGAGGACCCTACTAGCAGAGGCCGCAACAACTGGGAGATCCTGGTCAGAGCTGAGAGCTGTCGCGCAAAACAGAGTCCGCTGGAGGGCAACTGTTTCCGCCCTATGTCCCATGAGGGATTAAAGGGGCACAAAGAAGAAGAAGAAGAAGATTCATTGTATATGCTTTGATGTAAGTTATAAAATATGTAATATTTAATTAAAACACTAAAAAAATTGATTCCAAAACTCTTTTTTTTATTTTCTTTTCTTTTTGATAATGTTCGCTGCTACTCGTCAAACGTTGTCGTTCTCGTTCTGGCAGAATCTGGAAGAATAGGAGTTGAGTAAAACGAACTCAGTGGTTTCATTCTTCTATGGACCACGGACCGGACCTACCACACCCTATGGTCCCCATAATAATTGCAAATAAATTTGTGTTTTTTTAATAAAAAAATGTTTTAATATTTAAACATTTTATTTAAAATACAAAATTTTTATTATTATAACTATACTACTGCAATTATGCTATAAATACATTAAACTAAAAGTAAACTATTTTATAAAATTAACTAAAACTATATGTTAAACTAAACTAAACTATAACTACATAAAAACGTAGAATAGTAAAAAAATTAAATCTATCTAAAGTGTTGCTTCTTTAAACCATCTTCTATCTGTTCCCATACATTTTCCGCCCTGAGAGCAGAAGACTCAAAAAGATTTTTCTTTAGGCCTACCCTAAATGGGAAGTGAAGTGAGATAAAGTTACGTCCCATTGCATATGAATGTATGAGAGTGACCTAAATAGAAGTGAAGTAGAAGTTAAATTTCGAAAAATTTCGAAAAGTCATTTAGAGAAGTAAGCGTGCGGTAAGAACCGCACAAGAAGTAAACAAAGTTAAGAAAGTAAGGGTGTTTTCTTGCTACACTTCTTATGCGCTTTTTATTTTGGTTTACATTTAAATTTTGAGAAAAATTATGCCTACTTCACTTCTACTTCACTTCCGCGTTACTTTTCATTTAGGGTAGGCCTTTTGCTTTGTAGGCGGCAATTAGCGCCAAAATATTGGGTCTCAACCACTTCGCCTCTACAATAAAGGAAATGAAATAAATAATCATTTGTTTCGAATTGAAAAATTACTTTGTTCCGCAGATTGATTTAATTATTTTTTTCTGTTGGAGCCTCGTCTCCAATTCCTAGTAATTCCCTACATTATAATTATTACATACAGTGAACGAACACTCCTTAGGTACAATATAAAAACTTTTAACTGTATGCATATACTTACGGATTATCGCTAATTTCTAAGAAATCGCGCGAAAGACGACAGCCGCTCGTTGCATAAACAAAGGTACCTACAAGAAAATTGTTAAATCAAATTTTTGTCTATTTTAATATAAATACCCTGTCCATAATTATGTTGCCATCCAATGTGCAAGGAAACAAAGTCATTTTTATTTATTTTGTACTTACCGTTTACTACCAACAATTTTTTAGTTTGTTTAAATTCAAAAACATCGTAACCGTTAACGACCAACTGTCAACTGCCATTATGCAACATTTGGAGGAGCAAAATAGCTTCATCGGTTTATGTTACATAAAGGACATAACATCGTCGTTAATGTACGAATTTTTGTGCTACAAACGTCAATTCAATTCAATTCATTTATTCGACTTTATACACAATTGCAAAGATAACTTAAAAGTATTGGTTATAAAGGTTTTAATGGACATTATAGCTTACATTGATTATATACTAAGTAGATATGGACAAACGCGAGTCAAATTAACTTCCAGTTACGGCACCACGAGCTGGGTGCGCTAGTATCGCAGGGTTTTATGCTCCGCTATATATGGTTAGTTTCCGAAATAAACTTTTCCTTGTTCAAGTTAAAGCCCTTCGCGCATTTGAAAAAAAATCAGAAGCTGCGGCTTTGATTTTAGTGGCGGTGGATCTAAAAATAGATGACTAAAGGCCCAACTATAATGCACGTAAGAAACGCACGTCATCTCGGCGCTCTCATGGAAATTAATGTGTTCGGCCATATTGGACGTACGTCAGTCATATTTTATTTCGTTAAGTTTCGTTAAACGTAAAAATGGGAAAAGAACCGCGCTCTACGTACGTTTTGTGAGATGATTTGTAGTTACATCGATGAAAGCTAATTTTTTGTTGTTGTTTTGTGGTTTTTAAAGAAAAAAGAGTATGGAAAATTTTGTGGTTCAAATACATGATAGCGATTTTGATGAGAAATTTATTATAATTGAAAATAAACACGATTATTAAAAATATGCAAATATTAATAGCCTAGTTTTAATAGTCAATGAATAATATTCAAGTATTTTAATAATTTTAAACTTTGAAGGCTCTCCTAATACGCAAACCAATTAGTCGGTTTTGCGTTTGACGAAATTTACGCAAAACCGACTAATTGGTTTGCGTATTGGGAGAGACTTCAAAGTTTAAAATTATTAAAATGCTTGAATATTATTCATTGACTATTAAAACTAGGCTATTAATATTTGCATATTATTAATAATCGTGTTTATTTTCAATTATAATAAATTTCTCATCAAAATCGCTATCATGTATTTGAACCACAACATTTTCCATACTCTTTTTTCTTTAAAAACCACAAAACAACAACAAAAAATTAACTTTCATCGATGTAACTACAAATCATCTCACAAAACTTACGTAGAGCGCGGTTCTTTTCCCATTTTTACGTTTAACGAAACTTAACGAAATAAAATATGACTGACGTACGTCCAATATGGCCGAACACATTAATTTCCATGAGAGCGCCGAGATGACGTGCGTTTCTTACGTGCATTATAGTTGGGCCTTATGCGCTTATTCCTATTGTTTTGCTCAGGAAGGGCAAGGAGGATGAAAAAATGATGATTTCGCTGGGTGAAATTTGACAATGAGGGCATGAAATGAATGGGCGAAATAATTTTAATGGGAAATTTGGCATCAAGCGTTTTTTATTATGTTGAAAAAATTGAAATGGGTTTTCAGGGATTATTTCATTTAACGAATTTTGAATGACAAATTTTTAGATTTTTTTCTCAGGTATTTTAGTTCGTAGAAATTTGAAATTTTTACGGATATTTGTATTATTATTGATATACATACATATATAAAATAATTAAATAATTTTTATTTTTGATTTTATTTATCGTTATTAATAAGTTTAGGTTAGTCTGGATAGTGCGTCAGTAGATTTCGATGAACCTTGGGTTTTATCTGTGAGGTGTTATATGGTCCCAGCAACACCGACTGTGTGTTCTATTTATCAACGAAGGGGAGGTATGTAGTGGGCCTGGGATGGGCCGAGTTGGCTAGTCTTGGGAATTTGCATGTAGGTAAGAGCGGTAAAAATACATTTCTACAGTGGCTTGAAGAGTATATAGAGGAGTAAAAGGGTGCTATCGCCAATACACCTTCTTCGTTTTGCACCTTGTCCAGTCAAGGCAAGCTAATTTTTAGGGTAATATCGGTTCGCGCCACGCAACCATCAAAAACAATTAAATTTAAAGTTTTTTATTACAACAAAAGCTAAGGATTTAGGCAGAGTTTATTTTAACGATGAGTTAAAATAAATTGAGAGGACAATTAAACAAAGCTTGGTTTTTTCATATAAAAAAAATTATAGTAATTACAACCAGACGCATTTTGATAAAGACTAAACCGAAACTGAAGCTCTGTTCTTTAATTTAATTTTTCCAAAGATGAAAGAAAAGCTTACACCTGACTTACTTAATATTAATAATGGTACAATATTGCTAACTAAGCGTCTGTAAGCAGGATGATCCCGAAGTATCGAGGTCATCGATGGTGGCTTGTGCCGGAAGGTTCATGGGCTTTGGGTTTGGGGTCATGGGTCGTATGGAGTGTGGCCGTGGGAATATAATTTCTGCCAAGATATATGAGTTATATTCAATACAATTAAATACAAGGCGGAATGTAGGACTTGTAGATTGTAGGGCAGCTGGCTGAAGGAGGAGCTTGCATCTCTGGAGAAATCTCAGGCATTGATAAGCTTGTTTGGCGATTTGGAATATGTGATTACTCCATCGCAGATCTGGGACCTTATTCTCTATTACAATATTGTCGTTTTTTTTAACGAAATGCCGAAACCGTATTTTCTATTACAATATTAACATTCATTTTACATGAAAATTTAACGATATTGGCAAATTTTTACTTGAAAGCTGTTTCGTTTTCGGATCGGATTTAACAATATTGTAATAGGGAATAGGGCCCCTGATTATGGTACGAATCCACCAAGGCATTTGCTCGCAGGCTTTTGACGTGATAATTACGTAAAAAGATGATGTTTCAGATGTGCATAGCCCGCGAGCAAATGTTTGTTTGCCTTGGTGGATTTGTAAGAGATGTTAAGAGATGAGTCAGCTATTACGTTCTTTTTGCCCACTGAGGTAAAGAGAAGGATGGTACAAGTTTTCGTAGGGATGAGAGTTCATACTCCATTCGACAAGGTCTGGTCCGTGCTTGTCTTATATTTAGGAAGGCGTAGAAGTTGGCACACCTACGAATTGTGTTGGAGCTGATTAAGAGCAGATCACTAATGAATATTAGAAAGAGATCAGGTGAGAGAATCGACCCTTGGGTAACGCCCGCCGTAATTCGACGCCATCCAGTACTGGCTTCATTGAACAGCCACAAACGAAGCTCTCAAATCAGTTCTTTAGAACTGAGATGTTTTCCATCAGGCGTCGAATTTTTCACTTTTTTCGTTGCCCGCATAACTCTACTCTTAATTTTCTGCAAAATGTGTGTAGTTTTGAAGAGGGGCGGTTTTTATATCTATTCAATCAACTCCGTGATTTGCAAAGTAATAACTGTTACCCTTGAACCAAAAAATATATTAAAAATGAATGAAAATACTGTCGAATTATTTATAGAACTTATTAATAAACTAGCTGAAGTGGATTTGATGTTTAATAGTGGGTCTATACGAAAGTGGCTCTAGTCCGTCGCACTTTGATGTTTGAATGAAACGGCCGACGTGGGCACCTTTCCAGCGGCTTTCCTTTGTTTTACGGATAAAAGTGTATGGGAACTAAGCTCGCGCGAACAAAGTGTGTGTCGTGTGGATGGACTATAAGGCTCACATGCCCAACAACCCAGTATGATGAATATTGAATATCACGAAGACCTTTCAATTTTTGGGTAAATTATAGGTACATACTAGAGTTTTTTATTCTCGATTTTTCTTTATCTGTTCTTCTAGTACTAAAACCAAGCACCTTCATTAAAACTGGTCGTCTCAAGCAAGAGCCTGCGATCCCTCATCATGCTTATAATTACACATTATTTCTACATCTACAAATTTCTTTTTTGATTTTGGCTCCCGTTACAACCTAAACATCAAGAATTCCTACTTGTTTGCAATCTTTTTGTGGCACAAAACAAGTGTGTTTTTGTGCTGAGGCACCGGCCACTAATTATGGGTTTTCACGGCAGGCTTCCAGTTGTATAATAAGTTTGATATATACATGAATATAAATATACCAAAATTCTTAGAGTTTTTGGTAATTATTTACTATATCACCCCACTTGCAGGGGGTAGGAGTGGGGGTAATTAGGGAGGTTGACCTGAACACGTTTCTTTTGGAATTAGCCCTTGGCCATCCCTTAAAAAGTTATTCACTGTTGAAATTTTGTAAAAATCACCTTTTTACAAGTATTATTTTATGACTTTAATAAGCAGTTATTGCAGTTATGACTTTGACGCTGGATTGTAAGACCCAAAAACTCTCCCACCCAACCTCTACCTCATTCTCGAATTGGGAACAATCTTTTATTGCTGCTCCCAGAGCAGAGGACGGGCGGACTAATAAAGTAAACAATTACCCTATATAATAACATTTAAAAAAATCTTTCAAAATCGGAAACTTTCTTCCTTCATTGACGACTACCTAATCTTGAGAAATATGATAATTCTGATATTCTTTATTATAATTCTATTATTGTAAGTAAACACATATATTTAAATTGACCCAAACTAAATGGCTTAAATTTTCTCTGTAAGCAATAATAAAATAAATACACAAAAACATGAATTTTTGCTAAAAAAAAACCTATTTCATTTTTCTCAAATTAAAAAAAAACGCGATGCTATTTCCTATTAAATCTCTTCCCATTCATTAATTCATTGATAAATTTCAGCCACCGACCAAGAAATCATCGTAGTTTCAGCCCACCCACCCCCTTCCAAAGCAAAACAAAAGGAATACCCGCGCAGGAATCTATTTTTAGATCCGAAACTTTTGGCTTTATTTCTAACATGCGTCAAGGGCTTTGAAATGCTGGGCCCTATTCTGATTCTCACTTTCACGGCGAGTGACTACCCAAGACACAATTTTACATTACACTTTTTATTTGAAAATGTGTCTTGGATTGTCACTCGCCGTGAAAGTGAGAATCAGAATAGGGCCAGCTTTTTTAAATTCAGGCGCAAACCTTCTTTTTTCAATTTTTACTAAAAAATAACAAAATTAAAAAAAAGGGTATTTTATGATTATTTTGCACTCATAAAGAAATATTATTATTTATATTATTAAACTAATGTTGAAAGCCCATTCCCATTGATTTTAGAGGTTTAAAACAAAAATTCCTATCACTAAAACTTAAATCGGTACAACTATCGCCATCTAACAAACCAGCTGGAAAGATGTTTGTCCATATCTACTTACTCTATAATCAATGTAGCTTAGTCTATTTGCCTGTGTTTATACAATTCAAACGCTACTTAAAGCTATGCAATGATTTTCATTTCTTTATTCGACACTCTTGCGACCGGAGTGTTTTATATTCTGTATTGTTCCTCTACACATGTAGGGAAAATCTTAGCCTAACTTGAATCTAAAATACTATACTAGAGGAGCACTTCAGCTTGTACATCAGAGGCTTTCAGTGCTCTATCACAAATGATATAGTGGTATTCCATGAGAGTATTTTATTTATTGATAGATGTTTCTTTTTATCAGAAGATTAAATTTAATCGTATCGCAAAATTATAACGTCAGAAATTTTCATTAATTTAGAATCAGTATGATTTCACTATTCATAGTTCATATAAGAGCTCTCTTTTATGGAGCAAGATAAATGCATTTTATAGTTTATTTATATTCAAATTCTTAGTCACAATGAATTCACAATTCATATAAATAGCTCTCTTTTATGGAGCGGTATAAAATTCATTATAATAGATTATTTGTGTAAATAATTCATTAATATACATATATAGCTTAATTCATATTTCAGTTTAACGAGTTCATAGGATCAGAAAGAATTCATGAATCTTGTAAATATTTTTTTTTATTTTTATTTTTTTTTTATTTATTTTTTTTTATTTTTTTTTTATTAAATATTTAAAATTTCTATAAGAGGGTTAATTCCCTTCCCTCAGAATACTCTATAATATTCAATTTGATTTTATAGTATATAATTTTAACTACTAATAATGGATTTATTTTCATGGTAATCAGATCGGGCTCTTTCTCAAAAAAGAAAATCTTCTATTTGCGTAAGTTAGGAATGGTTTTATTTTGGCTTTTTCATATGGGGTTCTATTGGAGTGCCTTTTATTTTCTTCTTTGAAGTATAAGTTAGTACATGCTCTGAGAATTCTTCTTTCGAAGGCTTCAATTTCTCTGGCTATATCATTTATTTTTCAACGTATCTTGAATGTCGGCTTTCTTAGAAGAAGAGGGAATATAAATACTTCCAATTATAAGGTTTTTATGCCCGGAATCATTTTGATAGCCAATATGTAAAAGTACTAACGGCACCTCAATATTGTAATTTAAGATATTGTATTTAAATTCTATTCTAAATAAAATAGCGACTCCAACACTATCGTCAGCAGTGGTGTTGTGCTAATTTTTCTTTTACCGGAACGCGTATATATAATTATATAGACAGGGCCGATCCTGGGTAGGCGGCCGCTCTGTGCGGTCTCATGTCCCAAATTTACTCACAAACATACTCAAATTCTTATACTATGGGTGGGAAATGTAAAAACTACAAAGATGGGAATTTCATATACCAATACAGAAAAAAACGTTCCGGACTCCGGTTCACGGTTCGTTCCGGTTTTTGTTCCGGTTCGGGTTCGGTTTAAACCCTTGTTTATAATAATACTATAGACAAATAAAAGGAAAGATGTTCCATTTCATATAAGAAAAGTGTGCACTATCCTGATGAAAGAGCTTTCCTATTTCCTCCATTTAAGCTTCCTCCAAACGAAAGCTGCCCCCGCTAAATCATTATTTTCGGTGGCACTGTCAAGAGACTTGAGTAAGTTTCATATTTGGAGAGAGTGAAACTAAATGAAAAGAAAAATGTTAGGGATGGATGGGAGCATGGGAGAATGGTCGAGTTGTTTGCGTTTGCGCTTTTTTTTACAGGTTTTCTTATTTATGAAATATCGGCATACGTACATATAAGAATATTTATATTTTTTTCTAGGAAAATTTTATTAAGAGGATAAAATTGTGGGCGGGAATCTATTTGAATTAGAAAACAGCTGTTTGATTTTTGTTTGAATGACAAAAATCAATTGCACATTTGGAGGCAGTTACAATTTTGTTTTTTCAGGTCAGACTTTTCGGTTTTTACTACTTTGCAAAAGTAAGTAAAACCGTTTGTTTTGTGCGAATTTTGATTTCGTTTTGATTTACAAAAAACATTTCCGCAATATGTTTATTTTTCAGATTGGGAAATGTTTAATTTTCGTAAAGAAAATTATTGCGTTTTGCAAGATTTCAAGATGTAAAATAGTAACAAATTTAAAAATATGAAGTGGAAATTATACTTTATGGTTATTAATGGATATTCTTAATTAATAGTGCAGCTCTCTCAGCAATAGGAAAGCTCTTTCATCAGGAAAGTGCACACTTTTCTTATTTGAAAAGGAACATCTTTCCTTTTATTTGTCTACGATAATACATATAAAAATTCGTCAAAAATTAGAAGAAAAAAATCAGAAATTCTTTTTAATTTTTTTTCAATACGTCAGCCAATTCCCGTTATCAGAAATCCTCTTTTGTTCCGGAACGCGTTCCTGTCCAAAAAGGAAGTACCGGAACCACGTTCCGGAGCGTTCCGGCTCGACAACACCACTGATCGTCAGCCCTACCTATATTATATTTTTTGAAAGAGAGGTTATGTCTGGGTAATAGTCTAGTTTCCGATATCAAAACTATTTCAGGTGATTTCAGGGTATCTAAGAGCTTTATAAGTTCCGCTCTTCTTTTATAGGATCTTATGGATCTTACGTTGATTTCAAATATATTAAGTTATTACCCATTGCAGACTTTATTATCTTTTAGACTTTTGACTAATTCTTTAATTTCTGTTACTAGCCCGTTAATTGTTTCCCACATTTTACCGAGCACTTCAATAAACAACTCATCTTTACTTTGAGTTAATGCACGGTTTGCCTGGCAATTCCACCAAACAGCACCGATTGGCACCAAAATTTGGCTGTAGGTTCTACTTACCCAGCAAACCAATCTTTAATATAACTTAACGAATTCGTTACGGAAATTCGTATATTTTTCCCGAATTCGCAATAGAATTCTGAACAAATTCGGAAAGAAAAATATATGAAGAGGTTGACACGACATCGTTAAAGAAATTCTTTTCGAAATCGTTACGAAATTTAGTAATGTTTTAGCAAAGCTTTTTACCCCTAATAAAAGCTTCACATTCATAGCCATTTACTTTACTAAATTTCGTAACTCTTAAATGGAATTGAAACAATTATTATTACCTTGCTATTTAAAAAACACACTTTTAAAAAATACTCACAAAAATACAACCAACTTCAATTTCACAATAATGCACTTGCGCACTTCACTTTGACACACGATGTAAGTTAAGACAAGTGTTCCGATTTCTGGCCTACTTCGTTAAGAAAATTTGTTACCGGCTTCGTCGTGACATTGTTGCGAAATTGTTTTCCGAATTCTTTTCGATTTAGTTTCGACTAATCGCCCCATAAAAAGCTTTAATTTTTGTTGTTGTATTGCTTTCGAAAATCTTTCGACTTGTAGGAATTCGGAAAGTTTGGTTTGCTGGGTACCCTCTACTTCAAAGTTGTCAATGTGCCGACGGTTGCTTTTACCCTGGGGGTCAAAGCCACCCCTTCTAGGGGGTTAAATTTTTTTTAATAAAAATAAGTATGGGAATGGATAGATTGACTAATTCTAAGCAACTTTTGTTATATAAAGTTTTTACTAAAAGTCAATACTTTTCGAAATATTCGAGAGTGAAAACGTCAATTTTTCAGCAAAAAAAACCGTTTTCAGACGGTTTTTCATGAATAACTCTGAAAATAAGTATTTTATGAAAAAACCATTCAAAGTAAAAATGTAGCTTATAAAAAAACAAAAAAAAAAAATACTGGGTTTAAAATATCACTAGACCTAATGCTAACGGAGTAATAGCTTGTTAAAGGTTGGGTCTTCTTCGTCAAACGCCAAAATCGTAAGTTTCAACGTGAAATATCCGAAAAACAACGCATTTTTCTGGGAAAACTCATAAAACTTTTTTTGTAGTGCTTGGAAAAACCTTTAATTTTCTTTTTTTTTAAGTTTCTAGTACCATCAGTTTTTCTCCACAATTTCAAATGTAAACAAACTTTGACCACAACAACAAAATGCATTGTCTAACTTGAACAGAGGCGTAGCGAAATTTGTTCAGTTTTGCGAAGGGTTTGCTCCAAACATTTAGCCAAGTGTAGTGTTCTCATCGGGATGATAGTTGAGAAACGCAATCCCTCCCGGTTTTTGACTAAATATGACACCGCATTGTCCGGGTTAGTCACAAATACTAAAGAATGCTGTGCATAAGTGCTACCAAAATGCTTCCCTGGTTTTAATTAATTGCGCTTCCTTCTCTTCTCTATTCAAAGGTGAGTACAGGGTAAAATTGGCCATATTTTATTGAAAGCAATATATTTAAAGAAATATTTTTTTCCATATCTGTTTCAATAAAGTGGCAAGAAATTACTCCATTACAAAATGGCGGGGTTCAAGTTAACATCGAAATTTTGCCTTCTTCCTAAAAATGGATATAACCAAAATGAAGGTTTCTTTCTTAAATTACGCATTTCTTTGAATTTCATATGTTCTGGCAATTCATTCACTTTACATTGATTTTAAATTTTTAATAAAAAAAAAAAATAAATAAAAAAAAAAAAATAAAAAAAAAAATAATAAAAAAAAAATATTTACCAGATTCATGAATTCTTTCTGATCCTATGAACTCGTTAAACTGAAATATGAATTAAGCTATATATGTATATTAATGAATTATTTACACAAATAATCTATTATAATGAATTTTATACCGCTCCATAAAAGAGAGCTATTTATATGAATTGTGAATTCATTGTGACTAAGAATTTGAATATAAATAAACTATAAAATGCATTTATCTTGCTCCATAAAAGAGAGCTCTTATATGAACTATGAATAGTGAAATCATACTGATTCTAAATTAATGAAAATTTCTGACGTTATAATTTTTCGATACGATTAAATTTAATCTTCTGATAAAAAGAAACATCTATCAATAAATAAAATACTCTCATGGAATACCATTATATCATTTGTGATAGAGCACTGTAAGCCTCTGATGTACAAGCTGAAGTGCTCCTCTAGTATAGTATTTTAGATTCAAGTTAGGCTAAGATTTTCCCTACATGTGTAGAGGAACAATACAGAATATAAAACACTCCGGTCGCAAGAGTGTCGAATAAAGAAATGAAAATCATTGCATAGCTTTAAGTAGCGTTTGAATTGTATAAACGCAGGCAAATAGACTAAGCTATAATGTCCATTAAAACCTTTACAACCAATACTTTTAAGTTATCTTTGTAATTGTGTATAAAGTCGAATAAATGAATTGAATTGAATTGACGTTTGTAGCACAAAAATTCGTACAGTTAACGACGATGTTATGTCCTTTATGTAACATAAACCGATGAAGCTATTTTGCTCCTCCAAATGTTGCATAATGGCAGTTGACAGTTGGTCGTTAACGGTTACGATGTTTTTGAATTTAAACAAACTAAAAAATTGTTGGTAGTAAACGGTAAGTACAAAATAAATAAAAATGACTTTGTTTCCTTGCACATTGGATGGCAACATAATTATGGACAGGGTATTTATATTAAAATAGACAAAAATTTGATTTAACAATTTTTTTGTAGGTACCTTTGTTTATGCAACGAGCGGCTGTCGTCTTTCGCGCGATTTCTTAGAAATTAGCGATAATCCGTAAGTATATGCATACAGTTAAAAGTTTTTATATTGTACCAGACAAATAAAAGGAAAGATGTTCCATTTCATACAAGGAAAGTGTGCAAGATTCTAAAAAAAGAGCTTTCCTATTTCCTCCATTTCAAGCTTCCTCCAGACGAAAAATGCCCCCGCTAATTCTTTGTTTTCTATGCCACTGTCGAGAGCTTTGAGTAAGTTTTATCTGAAGAGAGCAAAAGTAAATGGAGGCAATTGATAGCGATGGTTGGGAGCATGGTCGAGTTGTTTACGCTTGCGCTTTTTTAAAGGTTTGGTTGATTATGAAATATCGACATACGTACATATGGATGTACATACGAATGTGTATATTTTTACTATGTAGGTACATTTTCTTAAAGGGAGAAAATTGTTGGTGGAAATCAATTGAAAAAAGAAAAAAGCTGTTTTATGTTTTGTTTGAGATTTTGTTTAAATGACAAAAATCTTTAGACTTTTGGAGGAAGTTGCAATTTTGCTGTTTATGTGCAACTTTCCGATTGGTTACATATTTTGCAAAATTTAGTAAAACCGTTCGTTTTATCCGAATTTTGATTTCGTTTCGATTTGTAACCAACATTTCCAGAATATGTTTATTTTGTAGAAGGAAATTATTGCGTTTTGCAAGGATTTCAAGATTTAGCATCAACAAATTTAAAAATATGAAAAGTGGAAATATTGGTTTATGGCTATTTATCGACTTTCTCACTTAATAGTGCAGCTAATATGAGAGTTTTATTTAATGGCGTTATAAAAATACATAAAACTTGAATATCTTTCGATCTTTATTATTATTTATCCTGGAAAGTATCATAATTTCAGCGGTGACCTTTTCTTTTTTAGGGGTAAATTTTAACTTGGCGCAATTATAATTTTATAATAGTATTTAGTATTTTGCTAAAAATAAATACTCCTTTCCATACCACCGCAGGGGTAGAGTTTTTGGCGCGTTTTTTTAAGTGGTTTCCCCTGTAAGCCTAATCCACAAAAAAAATTCGGCTTTCGTCTGGAGAAAACCTAAATGGAGGAAACGGAACAGAAAAGTGCAGACTTTTCTTGTTTGAAATGGAGCACCTTACATTTTATTTGTCTATGGTAAAAGAAAAGAGAAAGAAAAAAGATAGCGATATATATGATCGAACTATTTGCGTTAGCGCTTTTTTTACAGGTTTCCTTATAAAATATTTTATTCTAGGAAAATGCTATAAATTAAGGAACTGTTTTAGAGATTCTGTTATGTTTTCGATGTACTAAGCAATCCTAGGAATGAATCAAGTCATTTGAAAAGTATTTTCAATGTGTTCAGTTCAGTTCCTGCAGTTTTTTAAATAGTGAAAAGATACAATAAATAGAGTTGAATAAAGGATTTGATATTATTATATTTGAATATTTAATATATTAATTTTTATTTAATATACTTATAATATATTTGATAACTTAATACATTATACATTATTTATTTTAATTAGGTTTGTTTCCTGTTTGCGAGTTGTTTTTGTATTGGTTTTCTAGCTCCGTTATTGACATCAGTGTTTCTGATATTTAGGTTATTTATTATTTATTTTTCAAATGGAAAAATCCTTGAAATGGGGTGTAATTTGTGTGCTACCCTCTTGCAAAGCCCGGAAGAGAGCAAATGCAGAGCTAAGGTTCTTTAAATTTCCTGCGAAAGACTCTGATATGCATAAGAAGTGGCTACACGCTTGTTCTTTGCAAGATACTCCCTTAAAAAAAGTGTCATATGTTTGCTCAAAACATTTTGCTAGCAGCTCATTTGCCAAGAAAAATTTAAAACGAACTGCGATACCGACTTTAAACCTAGGAATTCCTTTAAGGAATGAAAATAACAAAAGTCCTGTTATTATCATCTCTAACGACAAGTCGGCAGTAAGTTATTTAACCGATGACGGTAGTACTCCGACTTTAAACCTTAGAGTTCCATCCAGAGCTGAAAGTAACAAACCTCCATTTATTACCATCTCTGAAGAGAAGTCGACAGAAAGCTATTTAACCGATGACTGTAGTATTCCAGTTATTTTCTCTGGTAGGTGTTATGAAAACTCCAATAAAACAAATCCTGATCTAACTCTCACAGATTTAGCTAAACTCGAGCCAAATCCCTCATTTGCTTCTGTCGAAATGGAATTGTCCTGTTCATTTTGTCTAAAATCGGCGAAATCGGTAAATTTCTACCGCTCAAAATATAAAAATTTATTAATTAAATATAAAAAACTTATGGAAAAGTTGAAGAGCTGCAGCAAAGAAAATAGATCTAAGAAGGTGAACCTACAAAGAAGGATATGTCGAAATGACTATCTTAGTAGAATAGTTAAAAGACCGTTAGCTTCTTTAATTGCCTCCTCGCCATATGTGAGTAAAAATTCAAAAACTTTTTGCTCTATGATACTTCCTAAAAAGAGAAACAAAAAAAGATGGAGTTATGAAGAAAGATCGTTGGCTTTGAATTTTCATTACAAATCTCCTACAACCTACAGGTATTTTAAAGATAATTTAAACATAAATTTACCATCTCTTAGCTCTTTGCATTGTTGGCAGCTAATTAAAAATATCCAACCTGGTTTTAACAACACGGTTACAGAAAACCTTAAAAAGATTGTTTCACATTGGGATGTAGAAATGAGACAAGCTGTGTTGTTATTCGACGAAATTAATATTAGAAGAGAGTTAACATATGATCAGGTAACAGATGAAATAGTTGGTTTTGTAGATACAGGTGACTACAGAAATAAAGAACTAGCAAAGTATGTTTCTGTCTTTATGGTCCGGGGTTTATTTTCTAATTGGAAATTTATTATTAGTTTTTTTGCCACCAATTAACAGTAAAGTATTAGCTGAAAATGTGAAGTTGAATTTAGACTACTGTTGTGGACTTAGTCTTAAAATTCGAAGTATAACCTCAGATCAGGCCTCAAACAATCGCAGTTGCTTAAGCTCTCTCGGAGTAACGGAAAAGGATCCTTTTTTTTATTATAATGACCAAAAAGTTTTTGCAATGTTCGATGTTCCGCATTTATTTAAATCAATTCGTAATACTTTATTGGTAAAAGATATTCGCTGTGAAGACGGTACAGTAAGTTGGAAATGTGTTAAAGAGCTCTATAATTTAGAAAAAAATGGTTCAACTAAAATGGTGCCGAAGTTAACTTCAAAGCATGTATGGCCAAATACTTGGGAAAAAATGAAGGTTTCTTATGCTCTTCAAGTTTTAAGTAACACAGTTTCTGCTGGCTCTTAAAACTGCTCTGGAATTAAATTTGCTTAGCCCTGATGTTTCATCAGATACTATTTCTACATCCGATTTCTTTACAAAACTCAATAACTTGTTCGATTGTCTTAATAGTAAAGAACCTTTTAGTAGAAACTGGTATAGGTGTGGATTAACTAAAACAAATACTCCAAGGAGGTATCTTGCTGAAATGCTTCATTATATTCAATCAATTTCGTTTGAGAACAAAAACAAAACATTTTGGATTGGGGGATTGATTTTGACTCTAAGATCCATTATTCTTTTAACTGATGAAATATTAAATGAGTTTCCCAATAAGAATTTCATTCTAACATCGAAATTTAACCAAGACCCAATTGAAAACCTATTTTCCTTAGTACGATCAAGAGGGGGCTTCAGTAACAACCCATCTTTATATAATTTCAATAGCATCATTTGCAAAATTATGTCCAACAAAATTTTGTCTATATCTTCCCATAGAAAGAATTGTGACGAAGATAGTCAGCAATTTATATCTATTGATTCGTTTAGTGACGAAAAAACCATAAATAATTACGACAATCGTGGTACTTTTACTGTAGAGGATCGGACGATTGGTGATGTCTCTAATGGGGATCACGAAGTTAGCAACATAATCGAGTCAATTGATTTGTTGGAATGTGGGCCAAATAAAGATTCGATTTCTGTTGAAGAAACTTCTTTGAGGTATTTTGTAGGTTTCATAATTGACCGCTTTTCAAAAAAGGAAAAGTGTTTGTTATGCGATAAGATTATGCGAAACCCAAACGAAACTGTTAAGTATTCAAAACTTTCGGAAAGTTTTATTTACTTTAAAAATTATTCAAAAAGTACCGATTTTGGCGCACTTAAAAATCCTACAGATTATTTTTTTAATATTTGTAAATTCTTTGTAAAAATCTTCACTAAATTTGTTCAAACAAACTCCTGAAACAAAAGGTTTAAAAAAGAAAATAGTTGAACATTGTATCGATAGAATAAGCAAAAACTCTGATTTTTGCCACTGGTTAGCTAACGAAAATGAATGTTACCATCACCACAAACAAATCCTCGATTATTTAATCCTTATTCTTCTTCGGAAATTTTGTTTGTGGCATTCGCATCAATTAAAAGATAAGAGCTCATTTAAAAACTATTCCAAGCAAAGAATTATCCAATCTTAAAAGGGAATGTAGAACAAATTCTTAGAACTAGTAGCATGAATAGCAAATTGAATAACCGCCTTTGCCGGATTTACTCCACCAACACTAAATCCCTGTCAGAGATATGTATCGCCGAGTTTTTTGTGGATTAGGCTTACTGGGGAAACCACTTTAAAAAAAACGCGCCAAAAACTCTACCCCTGCGGTGGTATGGAAAGGAGTATTTATTTTTAGCAAAATACTAAATACTATTATAAAATTATAATTGCGCCAAGTTAAAATTTACCCCTAAAAAAGAAAAGGTCACCGCTGAAATTATGATACTTTCCAGGATAAATAATAATAAAGATCGAAAGATATTCAAGTTTTATGTATTTTTATAACGCCATTAAATAAAACTCTCATATTAGCTGCACTATTAAGTGAGAAAGTCGATAAATAGCCATAAACCAATATTTCCACTTTTCATATTTTTAAATTTGTTGATGCTAAATCTTGAAATCCTTGCAAAACGCAATAATTTCCTTCTACAAAATAAACATATTCTGGAAATGTTGGTTACAAATCGAAACGAAATCAAAATTCGGATAAAACGAACGGTTTTACTAAATTTTGCAAAATATGTAACCAATCGGAAAGTTGCACATAAACAGCAAAATTGCAACTTCCTCCAAAAGTCTAAAGATTTTTGTCATTTAAACAAAATCTCAAACAAAACATAAAACAGCTTTTTTCTTTTTTCAATTGATTTCCACCAACAATTTTCTCCCTTTAAGAAAATGTACCTACATAGTAAAAATATACACATTCGTATGTACATCCATATGTACGTATGTCGATATTTCATAATCAACCAAACCTTTAAAAAAGCGCAAGCGTAAACAACTCGACCATGCTCCCAACCATCGCTATCAATTGCCTCCATTTACTTTTGCTCTCTTCAGATAAAACTTACTCAAAGCTCTCGACAGTGGCATAGAAAACAAAGAATTAGCGGGGGCATTTTTCGTCTGGAGGAAGCTTGAAATGGAGGAAATAGGAAAGCTCTTTTTTTAGAATCTTGCACACTTTCCTTGTATGAAATGGAACATCTTTCCTTTTATTTGTCTATGATTGTACCTAAGGAGTGTTCGTTCACTGTATGTAATAATTATAATGTAGGGAATTACTAGGAATTGGAGACGAGGCTCCAACAGAAAAAATTAATTAAATCAATCTGCGGAACAAAGTAATTTTTCAATTCGAAACAAATGATTATTTATTTCATTTCCTTTATTGTAGAGGCGAAGTGGTTGAGACCCAATATTTTGGCGCTAATTGCCGCCTACAAAGCAAAGAAAAATCTTTTTGAGTCTTCTGCTCTCAGGGCGGAAAATGTATGGGAACAGATAGAAGACGGTTTAAAGAAGCAACACTTTAGATAGATTTAATTTTTTTACTATTCTACATTTTTATTTAGTTATAGTGTGATGATTATGCGCCATCTGTTTGTCGAGAGGATGAATCAACGATTTTCGGTTGTTGTCTGAACTAAGAATTTATGTACTAAACTAACGAGCGATAAGCGAAGACAACTTCAAGCTGGTCGAAACTTAAGGAAATAAAAGAACATACCACAAGGAACCAGAGAACGAAGGTTCCAGAAAGTAGACAAAGGTGGAGCTGCCTATATAAAAGCGCCTGGCAGCCGCTATCGAGTCAGTTTTGATTTGAAAGGCGATGGAAGTGTTCTAAAGTGAGAACAGTGAAAAGTGGTGAGTTAAAAGTGAATTATAAAGCGATAGCTAGAATTTAATAGTGCGAAATATTAAATTCAAAGTGATCATAGTGAACTATAAGAATTGTGTTTGTTATTAAATTGTGTTTTGGTTTGTAATAAATAAATTTGTGTGTGGGTAATTAAAAAGTGTATTCCTTAATTAATCCTACGAATCCGTTAAGCCGTAAAAACGTAACAATTGGTGTCAGAAGTGGAATTAATTAAGAAATAAGTGAACTTGAACAATAATTGTGATTGGAATTTAAATTTTGTGCGTGAGAAATAAGGACTTATTAATAAAATGGGTCGAAAGTTAGTGGACTTGCGCACTGTAGAGTTGAAAAAAGAATTAAGTAAACGCTCGTTGTCAACGGTGGGGGCTAAAAGTTCCCTAACCGCCCTGCTTCGAGAAGCTATGGTGAACGAAGGTAAGGATCCCAAAACCTACATGTTTGAAGGCGAGGTAGAAGCAGAGCCAGAAGAAGCGACAGTGAGTATGGCAGAACTTCTTAAGACATTGATGATGATGAAAGAAGCGCAAGAACGGTCATCAGCAGAGTTGAAAGAAGCGCAAGAACGGTCATCAGCAGATATGAGGGAAGCGACAACAGAGATCAAGGCGGAAGTGTCGGCGTTAAAAGATGAACAAAAAATACGAGTGTGCGTAGGACCACACTTTAGAAGTGTTAACTTCTATGGCTAGTCTAAAGTAGTAGAGCTATGCCGGTACGGGGCCACCTCTCAGGTGGCCCCGTACCGGCATAGGATTTGGGGGGGTCTGAAAGCTCTTCATGTACGTGTACGAGGTGTTTTAGGGTTGTGTCTTGGATAAGGTGGCTTAGAGTTGGTGTGTGGAGATGGGTGAAAGCTCTTTATGTAGGTGTACGAGGTGTTTTGGGTTTGTGTCTTGGGTAAGGTGGTTTGAAAGCTGTTTATGGAAGTTGGGTGTCTTGGATGGGGTGGCTTGGAGTTGGTGGGTGGAGATGAGTGAAAGCTCTGCATGTAGGTGTGTGAGGTGTTTTGGGTGTGTGTCTTGGATGGGGTGGCCCAGAGTGGGCATGGGATTTGGTGTGGGACCAGCGTGGGATTTGGGGTGTGACTGAATGCTGTGTTGTTGAGTGCCACCTGTGGGAAGCTAGTTGAATTTCGGTGTTGATTTGGTCCAGAGCTGGCATGGGATTTGAGGTGTGACTTAAAGCTCTGGATGTATGTTTCTTGGATAGGGTGGCGCAGAACCGGCATGGGATTTGAAGGTGGTGCAGAAATGGCATGGGATATAGCCCAGAGCTGGCATGGGATTTGGGATGTGACTTAAGGCTCTGGATGTATCTTTGCGTGGTCCAGAACCGGCATGGGATTTGGGATGGGAAGTTGGTGCGAGATGTGAGCGCCAGCTGTGGGAAGCTAGTTGAAGTAAGAATTAAATAAGCTCACTAAGAATTAATAAGCTCTTGGGGAGACCTTTGGTTAAACTTCTCTGTGAGTATAATTAAACTAAACTAAACTAAACTGGTAGCAGCTTGTGCTTTGGAATGAGCTTGGATTCTGGAGCAAAATGAACATTTAATTCGGTGAAGAATTGGGCTTTCAAGTAATAAGAATTAAATTAAGCTTTAGCAGAGATCCAACATTGGGTATATTATTCTGGACAGCAACCCGATGCGATCTGTAAGCTATGATCTGGATTGCAACCATATGCCATGATATATTATTATTATTATTATTACCTTCTAAAGAATTCTTAATGAAAATACTCACCTCAAGTCGCTGATATTACAACAACCGCAACTTGAAAATTGCTAAGTGATCAAAAAATCATATGTACAATTTAAAAGGTCATTACTCTTGTGTGACCTTATTTTAGAAAAAAAAATAAAAAATAAAAAAAAAATACTCATGCACTCAAAATTAATCACGTACATATGTAATAATATTTTTGTACTCGATTGAACTAATTTGGTGTCAATAAATTCATTTAATGCCTATTTTGCAAAATCAGCGAATTCCGTAAGTGAAATTTTGAAATCAATAAAGCCTAAATATATCCGCTGATATTGAAAAATGGGCATTTATAGAAATTAATTTTTTACATTACATAAAAACCCTTACATCGCAAATAAGGTTCTTGTATATAAACCAGTAATGAAATAAAGATTTTTAGTTATTAACAAACAAGTAACTGGTGCGTTTCAATTTTTCTTGTCGAGTTTTTTCTACATCCATCACTTACAGCACAAGTTTAAGCACTTGGGCTGAATTATATATCTGTACACTGGTTTTAAGTACCTGGGTACATTAACTTGGTATAGGTTTGTAGTGACCGCGTAAACTTAATTACCAAGTTTACGCAAAGTCACACAATAAACTCCCACACGATAAACACGATCAATGGGAACACTTCATCGATCACCGAACTCAAAGTTCAGTGATCTTGCCGTTTGCCGTTCCGTCCCGATCGTGTTATCAAATAGCCAATTTCCGGCATCTCCGTTTTGACCGTGCAAAAGGCTTCCACAAAATTCGCGTCCAAGAAAAACTTAATTTTTAGTAGTGTACAAACTATACGCAAGTTTAAGTTCGAGTGTTCTTATAATATTGTTTATATTAAATAAATAGCCTTAGTAAATTTTAATAAAAATTGGCGTTTTATTAACCACAACGTGGAACAATAATTACATTGGTGATCCCGACCGCAAACACGCGAGAAAAGTGCCATCAGTGCATCGATAAATACATTAAGTGCGACGAAATTTGTAATTTATTACAATAAGTTATTGTGGTCGCAAATGATTACGGCCACAACAATTAAAACAAATTTGAAGTGTCAAAGTGATCAGTCAGAGGTGCATTCACCCGCTATAAATCTAAAAGCTCAAAAAGAAAACCTGAAATAATTATTTAACAAAATCAAGTTAAAGAATAACAAACTGTGTTCCCCAAGTTGCCACAATTGTTTTGGTGTTTTGTGAGTTCTCATTTTTACGTCTCCTATTATGAATTGAAGGCGTCATTAAATCAATTTGGAAGAATTTTCACCAGTTACATTCAAGTTCAAGTTCAACCAGTCAACGGTAAAACTGCACGATATAACTCAACAAGACAACAGTGGAAGACAAAATTTTTCAAGCAGAACAGGAAATATTCAGATAATTTTAAAACAAAAACATTTTTTTTAATATAAATTAAATTTTTTTTTCTCGTACAATACATAAATATATATACATATATAATTTTTTCATCTACATTACATAATTTCACATATATACATTTTTTTTAGACAAAATTTAATATTTTTTTTCCACATTCATATTTCATAATAAGAATATTTCACACATACGAGTATACGTACATAATTTACATTATATATAATTTAGTTTCGACATATAATTTGGTTTCGCCATTTTACGACTTATTGTTATTAAATTTTTTTCTTCTGAACACAATATTGATTGCTCCTTTTCTTTTTGAACGAATTCATTAGTATTTTTTTTTCTGATTCGTTTTGTTATTCTTTTATATATATTTTTCAATATGTCAAGGACAGGTGAATTTGAAATGGAAGCCTCGCACGAAGAGGGACCAAAGCCCGGAACTTCGGAAGTTAACGCCGCTTCCGTGTCGAAACTCGACATCCCGAAGTTCTGGGTTCACCAGCCCGCCTCCTGGTTTTACCAGGCCGAAATTATGTTCCAGTTGGCGGGCTGTAGGTCCGACAAAATGAAGGTCTACAATGTTATGGCCGCATTACCGGAAGAGGCGGTAACGGCGATGCGGCTTAGCACAGTAGACCACGCCACCTCATACGAGGATATTAAACGGCACCTGCTCGAGAAGTACGGCACTTCGGAGAAACGCCGACTCGAGCAGTTGCTGTCAGTGCAAGAGCCTGGAGATAAGAAACCTTCCGAGTTCCTCCAGGCTCTAAAGGCACTGGCTGGCGGGTCATCGGCAGTCAATGATGACCTGATCCGGAACCTGTGGGAGCGGAGACTTCCACAGGCCATCCAGGTCACATTGGCCACCGCTGCTGACCAAACTCTAGCCGGGTTGGCATCTACGGCGGACAAAGTATGGGAGGTGCTTCCACACGGAGGTGCCTCATACGCGTCCGCCGTCCACGCAACACCTGCCAAATCGGAGCCCACATTGGTGGCGCTGCAAAGCGCCATCAATAGGCTAACGGCCCGGCTAGACAAGCTCGATCGTGGCCCGCGCAATCAGAGAAGCCGAACACCTGCCAATCGGCAGGGCGGCTCTCGACAGCCCTCGGCCAATCGGCCACAAGGGGCCAATCAAGCCACGGGTAGCCTGTGCTACTTTCACTACCGTTATGGTAGTGAAGCTCGCACCTGTAAGGCCCCCTGCAGTTTCGGTGGTGGTCAAGCCAAGCCGGCTAAGAAAAAGTCGGCCACCACCCAATCTAAAAAAAACTAGAGAGTCAGGGGGTCGACATGAGCGAGCATATAACCGGCCGCTCATATCGTTTATTCGTCAGAGACACCAACAATCGGATGGACTTTCTGATTGATTCGGGCTCTGACGTTTCAATTGTTCCCGCCAAGGCGTTCCCGGCCCACAACGGTAGCCCGAACGTCCTTCTGTACGCGGCCAACGGATCACTGATCCGAACTTTCGGCACAAAGTTGCTTGAACTTGAACTCGGCTTACGCCGACGATATGTTTACAACTTTATTATAGCCGACACCACTAAAGCCATTATCGGGGCGGACTTCTTAACGAAGTTCAAATTGTCCGTCGATTTTGAATATCGGCATTTAGTCGACAAGCGCACGAAGTTTCGAATTAACGTGTGCGCTACCGTCGACTACAACCCCGAAACATTTCCATGCCGAGTTATTGGCATATACAAAGAGCTATTAACGAAGTACGCTTCGTTAACAAAACCGCCCAATTTTAACCTTCCGGTTAAACACAATGTGCAACACCACATTGTAACTAAAGGGCAATTACCTTTTGTCACCGCTCGGCGACTCCATCCGGAGAAACTGAAGGTGGCAAAGTTAGAGTTCGACCATATGGTCGAATTGGGGATTTGTCGACCTTCGTCGTCCCCCGCAGCATCTCCGCTTCATCTAGTTCCTAAACGGGACTCACATGATTGGAGGCCATGCGGCGACTACCGTCGCCTTAACGCTGTCACTGTGCCGGATAGATATCCGATCCCGCATATACAGAATTTCTCCGTGAATCTTCACGGGTGCACAATTTTTTCGAAGGTTGACTTGGTACGTGCATACCATCACATACCAATCGCCCCAGAAGACGTGCATAAGACTGCACTCATTACGCCATTCGGCCTATATGAGTTCACACGTATGCCATTCGGCTTACGAAATGCAGCCCAAACCTTTCAAAGGTTCATAAATGAAGTTACGAGAGATCTCGACTTCGTTTATGTATACTTGGACGATATACTTATCGCCAGTAAAACCGAGGATGAGCATATCGTTCACCTCGAAGAGCTCTTTAAACGCCTCGATAGCTTCGGTTTAACCATTAAGCTAGAGAAATGCGTGTTTGGTGCAACAGAGATTAAGTTTCTAAGCCACCGCATCACAAAGGATGGAATACTTCCATCCTCCGATCGGGTTCAGGCTATCGTTGATCTCGCACCTCCAACTTCTGTCAAATCGATCCAGAAGTTTTTGGGAATGGTGAATTTCTATCACCGATTTATCCCAAAATTGGCTGAACAGTTGGTGCCTATAAACGAGCATTTGAGAGACCTTCTCAACCGCTCACGTGCCAATAAAGTTTTTGACTGGCCAGCAGAATGTCAGGCGGCATTCCTCAAGGTGAAAACCTCGATGGCTGAAGCAACTCTGCTGAACCATCCAATCGAGGATGCAAAATACAGTCTTACGACTGACGCCTCTGATTATGCAATCGGAGGCGTTTTGGAACAATTCAACGGTCATCGGTGGCAACCACTGGCTTTTTATTCCAAAAAGCTGTCACCAACAGAACGGAAATACTCTGCATTCGATCGCGAACTTCTCGCAATCTATGCAGCGATCAAACACTTCCGTTACTTCGTTGAAGGACGCAATTTCGTGGTCTATACTGATCACAAACCACTGGTTCGCGCCCTTCACACAAAGACCGAACGATCCCCTCGACAGACCAGACATTTGGGTCTAATCTCTCAGTTTACCACAGACATCAGACATGTGTCTGGTAAACAAAACGTTGTCGCCGACTACTTGTCGCGCTCACTAGCAACCGACAACGTCGACTCGGTCACCTTCGACCTGCCTACACTGGCTCAGGCTCAACAAGGTGACACAGAGTTGAAGTCTCTACAAGAGCACCCCAGCAACGGCTCACGGGTAAAATTAGTTCTCACACCAATACCATTCACCGCCCATCAGGTGTGGTGTGAGACTAGTACAGGCATTCCTAAGCCTTACATACCCACTTCCTTACGCAGACTAGCGTTCAACTCCGAACATAGTCTCTCTCATCCTGGTATTCGCGCTACAAGACGAGCCGTTACCAAGAAATACTTCTGGCCATCGATCAATAAAGACTGCAATGAGTGGTCTCGATCATGCCTAGGTTGCCAAAAGTCCAAAGTTTCAAGGCATACCAAATCTCCATTGGAAGCTTTCAAACTTCCAAATAATAGATTTGACCATATCCATATGGATATAGTGGGACCCCTACCCCCATCTCGTGGATACTCTTATATCTTAACGATAGTCGATAGATTCACGCGATGGCCTGAAGCATACCCAATTCGGGATATCTCAGCTTCAACAGTGGCAAAGAAATTCGTCACTGAATTTGTCCCACGATTCGGCGTACCACTCGAGATCACAACAGATCAAGGTACGCAGTTCGAATCGAAACTGTTCAATGAAGTTGCCAAATTACTCGGCACTCATCGAATCCGGACTACCGCTTACCATCCGCAGGCAAACGGGATGGTTGAACGGTTCCACAGGCAACTTAAAGCAGCCTTAATGGCAAGGGACAACACTACTCATTGGAGTGAAGACTTGCCCTTTGTCATGTTAGGCATACGCACGGCAATTAAGACCGACTTACAATGCTCACCAGCCGAGCTCGTATACGGTCAGAATCTGAGACTTCCCAATTCGATTACTATCACAACCGATGAAAATCCAATTGAAGAATCAGAATTCCTCTCTCGCCTTCGTTCTCATATGCAGAACATTAAGGCAATACATCCTCGGCAACCCGTCCAAAAGGATGTCTACGTGCCAGAAGCCCTGGAGAACGCTGACTACGTTTTCATACGAGTCGACAGAGTTCGAAAACCTTTCGAACCTCCATACGAAGGCCCATATGAAGTAATCAAACGATTACGAAAACACTTCGTTGTCAAATTGAACGGCGCAACCAAGTCAATATCCATTGACAGGCTAAAGCCAGCCTTCGGCTGTGACCGCGACAACGAAGCTAAGCCGTCTAAAGCGGTAACATTTCGTTAACGCTACGCTGGGGGGGGAGTATGTAGTGACCGCGTAAACTTAATTACCAAGTTTACGCAAAGTCACACAATAAACTCCCACACGATAAACACGATCAATGGGAACACTTCATCGATCACCGAACTCAAAGTTCAGTGATCTTGCCGTTTGCCGTTCCGTCCCGATCGTGTTATCAAATAGCCAATTTCCGGCATCTCCGTTTTGACCGTGCAAAAGGCTTCCACAAAATTCGCGTCCAAGAAAAACTTAATTTTTAGTAGTGTACAAACTATACGCAAGTTTAAGTTCGAGTGTTCTTATAATATTGTTTATATTAAATAAATAGCATTAGTAAATTTTAATAAAAATTGGCGTTTTATTAACCACAACGTGGAACAATAATTACAGGTTTATGCACCTAAACCAAAAACAACATACAATCTCGTTGGCAGTTCATCCCGCTAACTTACACAGCGGTAAACATATCGCTATAAAAAATTCATGGCGACCGTGACAGGACACATCAGCATGGATGTTGAAAAGATCATCTCTAGTCAGGAGGAAATTGACGACAAAATTAAGAGGATTTTTACCAACTTCAACAAAGATTCTGCAAGTAGGAAAAATAGCGAAGACTACTTCGAAAAAAGAATAAAGGCACTCAAGTCGTTGTACGAACAATTTGAGGTGCAACATAATCAACTCACTAGCGATCACGCTGCAGCATTGAGAGACACCGAATATTTCAAAAACAAGCATCATGAAATAACTAGGAACAATTTTGAAGTCTGTCTGGAGGCACTTCAAAGAGAGCTTGAAGAATGGTGTGCAGCACAACCTCAAGAAATAGACATAGCAGGAACCTCGGGCAAATTAAGTACACAGATTAGTGAGCCCGGAGAAACAAAGGTAGCAGCATCAAGTGAGTCATCTCCTTTGACTATTGCCATCAAGAAGCAAAGACGCTTAATGGAGACCATACTACGTTACGTTAACGATATCAACGATCAATGTAGACAAACGCATCAACAGGCTTACTACACAGTGAAAAGAGAATTCATCCACCGAAAATGGGAGGAAATCGATAAGAATAATGACTTCATATGGTCAGTAACCACTGACTCAGAGCCACAAGGATACACCATGCTACAATATTTGGAGTGTGAGAGTTATGTGCAAAACACACTTATCACCTTGGAGGAACACATCAACAAACGGCAACATAATTCAGCTACCAGTGCCTCTACCCCCAATATAAAATTACCGAAGGTGGTCTTACCCATATTCAATGGAGACTACTTGAAATGGATGTCATTCAAAGATCTTTTTACAACATTGATACATGACACAGAGATGTCAAAGGCCCAGAAAATGTACTATTTGATCTCCAATCTTTCTGGAGAAGCGAAAACATTAGTACAACATCTTACTGTTACAGAGGACAATTATGACGATGCATGGGCAATTTTAAAGACCAGATATGATAACAAGAGACTTCTAGTGAATGCATGGTTAAATAGATTACTGGCTCAACCGACAATCTCTAGTGAGGGTTCTCAACCGCTTAGACTGCTACACGATACTACTAAGGAATGCCTTTCGGGTATTGCTAATCTCGGTATCTCGACACGTGATTGGGATCCATTATTAATACACATTTTGATCAAAAAGTTGGATCGATCAACACATCAACTCTTTGAACAACGATTAGAGAATCCAAGGGACTTACCATCACTTAACACGTTGCTGAAGTTTATAGAATCCAGATTTCAAGCTCTAGAAGCTTTAGGAAAGGAAAGACGTGTGGCAACTGCAGACAGTATGGTCAAGGTATCACCACGCTTTCGCACAGCATTATCAATAACCAACGATGTTAACTGTTCAATTTGTCCGGAAAAACATCAAATCTTCAATTGTAAAGCATTTTTGAAACAGAGTCTGCCAGCAAAATTGGAAACAGTGAAAAGGTTGAAATTATGTTATAACTGCTTAAAGAAAGGTCACTCAGCTCAGTCATGTCCTTCTCGCAACTGCACCAAGTGCCACAAGCGTCACAACACCTTGTTGCATTCTACAGACCATCAAAGTCAAACCGAGACGTCAAAGCAAGGGGCTAAGAAGAACATTACTGCCAGCCCACATAGCACTGAAATTGAAGGTGCGGTTTCTACAGTCGCAGCAGGTAGCACACTAACAAATAACAGCCAAATCCTTTTGAGTACCGTTATAGTGAATGTTAGTGACATAGATGGAAATCTTGTTTCATTAAGAGCAGTGTTAGATGCAGGATCTCAAATTAGTGTTATTTCAACTGAAGCAGTTCAACGTTTACGTCTTCCAAAGAATTCAACCGAAATGCATATGAATTGTGTTGGGAATATTAAACAACGAAGCAGACAGCGAGTCAACATCAAACTTTCATCAAGAACATCAAGTTATACAGCACACTTAGACGCATTTGTGCTCCCTCAAGTAGTATCAGATCAACCAGCCCACCAAATAGACCGAAACGTTTTGAAGATACCAAATAACATTATGTTAGCCGATCCAAACTTTGACAAACCTTCAAAAATAGATCTACTTATTGGCGCCGAGCTCTTTTATTAGGTTCTTATAATGAAACAAATCAAGCTCGAAAAAGGCAAGCCAAGACTGCAGAACACAGTATTTGGATGGATTGTCGCAGGAAAAAGTCCGTCGAAATCATTTGAAGAAATTAATCAAACATGTGCAGTCAACACAGTTGAAGATAGTACTCTACAAGACTCAATTGAAAGATTCTGGAAGATTGAAGACACACAACCAGCTACAAAGAGGTTAACTCAAGAAGAAGAACAATGTGAAGAACATTTTCAAAAAACCTTCAAGAAAGACAGCAATGGCAGATTCATAGTTAAACTTCCGTTTTCTAAAGATCCAAGCTGCTTAGGTGATTCCCGTAGAAGTGCTACACGACGATTTCTTCAACTGGAAAGGAAACTACTGGCAAATACAGAGATAAACATTAAATATCGTCAGATTTTGCAGGAGTACGAGGATCTTGGTTATAATAGCAAAGGTTCCCTTTCCAGATCCTTCAGCAAATCATCATTTTGTACCACATTTTTATGTTGAAAAACCAGACAGCATTTCAACAAGCATTCGTCCAGTATTCGATTTCTCAGCCACAACAGAAAACAACGTCAGCCTAAACAGCATATTGATGAATGGTGCAACTCAACATCCAGAGTTATTCACTGTATTATTGAGGTTCAGGTTGCCGAGATTCGTGTTTTCAGCAGACATAAAGCAAATGTATTTGCGGATTCATCTCGATGAGAGTGACAGGTGTTTCCAGCTTATGGTGTATAGAAAGAGCCCAGAAGAACCACTACAATGCTATGAGATACGAAGTGTTGCCTTTGGGACTAAACCAGCACCATATCAATCTACGAGATGTCTTAAACAACTATCAATAGAAAACAGACATAAATACTCTTTGGGTTGTAAAATGATTGACAATAATTTTTATGTGGACGATGGAATGGCCGGAGCAGATTCTTTGACAGAAGCCTTGGAAATGCAACAACAGATTCAAAAAATTTTACAGTCAGCAGGTTTCCAGTTAAGAAAATGGTGCGATAATGATGCAAAGCTTTTAGAAAACATACCAGTAGAGCATAGAGCACTTCAACTAGAATTCAACGAACTTGGTGAAGACAATCAATTGAAAGCCTTAGGACTCGTTTGGATTCCATATATAGATGAATTAAAAGTTAAAGTCAGTAAACCAAAATACAAACGAGTTACCAAACGAACAGTATTATCTGATATATCCAGCTTGTTTGACCCATTAGGGTTAGTATCACCGGTAATTCTTCGAGCTAAATTATTCATGCAAGAATTGTGGAAATTAAAACTTGGTTGGGACGAAGCACTTCCAACAGAATATCACGAAGCATGGATGAAATTTAGAGAAGACTTAGAAAATTTAAATGATGTACGATTTCCAAGACATCTTTTTGGGAAAAGAGTTCCAGTGGACATTCAGATTCACACATTTGCAGATGCCAGCATGCAAGCATATGGAGCAGCAGTCTATATTAGAGCAAAATACAAAGATGGTACTATATCAACTCAACTTTTATGTGGAAAATCAAAAGTAGCGCTAGCATCAGGTACAACACTTCCTCGTTTGGAATTATGTGCTGCCCTTCTAGCTGCAGAATTAAATGGTAGAATCAAGCAGGACTTAAATTTAACAAAATGTGAAAACTTTCTATGGTCTGATTCAACAATAACATTAGACTGGATCAACTCTCAACCTGCTTTACATCAAACTTTTGTTGCAAACAGAATAGCATCTATTCAACAGTTATCCAGTACAACGCAGTGGAAGCACGTGCCATCAGAACAAAATCCAGCAGATATCCTTTCACGAGGAGCCACAGCCGCAAAATTCAAAGATTGTCATTTATGGGCTTATGTTCCATTGTTCTTGTACGGTCCTGAAACAAAATGGCCAAGTCTGTACAAACGGGAAGTGTCACAATATGAAACAAAGCAAAGAAAAGAGGTTTTGATAATGTCTGTGGATTCGCACTCACTATTAGAACAGATCAATCATGGGAACTCTTTAATGAAACTGAACAGAATTATCGCTTATTGTTTACGACTGTCACGAACATTTTTTAAAGAGACGAAAACGGAGCCCCAAAGTAACTTACTTACAACAGAAGAATTGGCGTTCGCTCTAACGAAAATCATTGTGACAATCCAAGCAGATACGTTCGGCGAAGAACTGAAGCAACTTAAAAGACATTCGAGTTTACCTTCATCAAGCCATATTAGTAGTTTGTCACCCTTCATCGATAAGAACGGCGTTTTGAGAGTAGGTGGCAGAATACAATCATCGACATTAACGTATGAAGCTAAACATCCGGCATTATTACCTTATAATCATTGGTTTACGAGGCTCGTACTAGATCATATTCACAAGACCAACAAACACGTTGGCCCACAAGCACTCCTACACATTACCAGGCAAAAATATTGGCCGATAAAGGGTAAAACTATGGCACGAAATGTTACTAGTAAATGTATTATTTGTGCAAAGAGGAAGCCTATAACACTAAACCAGATAATGGGAAATTTACCAATAGCAAGAGTCCAACCAGCCAGACCATTCGTTAATACTGGAGTCGATTTTGCAGGACCTATATACACACACTACAAAGTGAGAGGTAAGAAACCACAAAAAACGTATATAGCAGTTTTTTGCTGTTTTGCCACTAAAGCAGTGCATCTGGAACTTGTTACCGATTTAAGCACGAATGCGTTCATATCAGCATTGAAGCGATTCACATCCAGAAGAGGAAATTGCAATAAAATCTATTGTGACAATGCAACCAATTTTGTCGGTGCAAAAAATCAACTCGGAGAATTGCACGAGACAATATATTCTTCCAAGGCCGAAAAGGATATTACATTTTTTTGTCACAATAAAGGTATTACGTTCAGCTTCATACCACCTCGATCACCCCATTTTGGAGGACTGTGGGAAGCAGCCGTGAAGTCAGCGAAAGGACTACTCAGAAAACACATTGGAGAAGCATCGTTAACTTATGAAGAGTTGGAAACAGTAATAGTGGAAATCGAAGCAGTTCTTAATTCACGACCACTCACACCCATGTCAGACGATCCAAATGATTTAACAGCACTCACGCCAGGGCATTTCTTAATTGGAGAACCTCTTACAAGTACAATTGATTCCCAAGCTTCAGAAAACAACAAGACCTTAGGACATCGTTATGAAGCATTATATAAGATAAAGCACGACTTTTGGAAGAGGTGGTCTACAGAATATCTTAGTAGTCTTCAACAGCGGTATAAGTGGAAAACACCAAGAGAAAACTTAAAAACAGGAGCTTTAGTACTGATAAAGGAGGACAATCTGCCGGTACTAAAATGGGTGTTGGGTAGAGTCATTAAAGTAATCGAAGGAGAAGATGGATTTGTTCGAGTAGCAGACGTTAAAACATCAAGTGGAGTTTTGAGACGACCAATACACAAATTAGCTATCTTACCTATGGAAGCAGATAATGCAACTCAAGAGCAACCATCCAACGAGCCGACAAGCTCATCAAATGAACCCAAATCACAAGATTGCGAACCCCCTTCAAAACGTAAAAAAGGTAACTCTAACGCATTAGTTGCAACAACTTTGTTGCTAACCACAATGTTAGCAACCACTATGGGCACACATGCAATCAAAATAACACCACACACATCGTCACCAGGTGCAATTTTTGAAAGAATGGGAATGGTTAATATGATTAATAACGAATGGACATTGATCATTTACTACAACATGTCAACATTTTGGGGGGAATTCAACACAATGTCTGCAGGAGTCAACCAACTCAGAGATATATGTACCCGTGGAACAGATAAATACTGCAATACAACAACCGATCATTTCATTCGACAATTGGAATATTTAAGAGAACAAGGTCATTACTTAAGGCGAAATAACACTACCGTCAGAAGAAAAAGAGGAGCTTTAAATATTGTGGGAAACATAGCCAACTCATTGTTTGGAGTACTCGACTCAAACTATGCTCAACGAATGGAAGCTACTGTTAACAATATGCGAGAAAATGACGAGCAAATTCTTACATTAGTTAAGAATCAGACGTCAGTTATAGACAACACCATTCAACTAATGGAACATACTCAATTAGAGAATCAAAAGCATTTCGAAGAGATCAACAGATTCATTAAAGAAACTAACCAAGTGACGTCCAAGGTAGGGGAAGAATTACATCAACAGAAGTTAGATAAATTGTATAACCAAGCAGCAACCAGGCTACTGATAATGATGGAAAATTACAGAAGACTACAAGATTCTCTTATACAAATGGTCATAGACAGTCATCACGGGAAAATAAATCCAAGCATTGTAACACCAGATCAAATGACAAGTAAAATGCAAAACATCAAAGATAATTTGCCATCCTCGCTACGATTACCTCCAGTATCAAACGTTTTAGAATTATATAGTCTTATAACAATTGAAACAGGAATTACGCCTACATGTGTTATCTTCAAATTAAAGATTCCACTAGTAACGTACGAACGTTTCGAACTACTCCACATTGTTCCAGTACCATGGTTACAGGATGGCAAAGCAAAAATGATTTTCATTGAGAATAATTACCTCATTGTGGATATGCACAGAGACCAGTACTATTCATTGAAGGACCAAGAATTAGCTTTATGCACGATCAGCACTACTCTCCAATATATGTGTAAGCAACACCATCTTATGTTCCGCGCTAGTCCAAAATCTACCATCTGTGAATTAGATTTACTCATTCATGGATCTTCATTGAATAACTGTCAAGTTATAGAAGTCAAAAACGGACCTAGATGGATTCAGCTTTTTCAACGAAATCATTGGTTATACGTAGCCTTCAAACAGACTATCATCAACATCATTTGTAATGAAGACACCTATCAAAAAACATTGGATGGCACAGGTATTATTGAAATGGATGATGACTGTATTATAAAGGACGAATTCACAACGATTCAGCCACACAAGTTATATACGTCATCATTTAAAACATCATTTGTTGCATCAACAAATAATTTTAACATCAGCAAATTGCCACAAATAACAGAAATAAAGCGGGATATGATCGCAATCAACAACTTACCAGATGAATATGAAAAAATACACAGAGGAATAAATGAACTAAAAGAAGCAGAAAGGGGTGTTTCGCGGTTCCAGCATCACGATATTCATCAGTATACCATAGGATATATCAGCCTGGCTCTTGGTGTTGCAGTAATAGCATTTTTGTGCTTTAAAGTTAAAAACCCTATAGTTACAACCAATAGTGAAACGTCTCAACGGTCCAAGCCACCAACAGCCACATCAAAGGTAAAAACTAAAGCGTCCAAGAAGAACCAACGCAATCCAGCATTCACCTTCGACTTGGACAATGATTCAATATTTGATCAGAGATCAACGGGGGCAGAATGTACAATTTAAAAGGTCATTACTCTTGTGTGACCTTATTTTAGAAAAAAAAAAAAAATAAAAAAAAATACTCATGCACTCAAAATTAATCACGTACATATGTAATAATATTTTTGTACTCGATTGAACTAATTTGGTGTCAATAAATTCATTTAATGCCTATTTTGCAAAATCAGCGAATTCCGTAAGTGAAATTTTGAAATCAATAAAGCCTAAATATATCCGCTGATATTGAAAAATGGGCATTTATAGAAATTAATTTTTTACATTACATAAAAACCCTTACATCGCAAATAAGGTTCTTGTATATAAACCAGTAATGAAATAAAGATTTTTAGTTATTAACAAACAAGTAACTGGTGCGTTTCAATTTTTCTTGTCGAGTTTTTTCTACATCCATCACTTACAGCACAAGTTTAAGCACTTGGGCTGAATTATATATCTGTACACTGGTTTTAAGTACCTGGGTACATTAACTTGGTATAGGTTTATGCACCTAAACCAAAAACAACATACAATCTCGTTGGCAGTTCATCCCGCTAACTTACACAGCGGTAAACATATCGCTATAAAAAATTCATCATATCTGAAAAAGATATTTCCCATAAGCAGTAACAATGCAGCGAAGGCCTCCATTTTCATCAGACTTGTGATGTAATTATTATTATTATTATTATCCTGAACATGCTGCATATATTATATTTTTAAACAATAAATTTAAGGTAAAATACTTTTCACAAACCACAAATATTACACACACTAAGAAGTGGCAGAAAGCTGCCGCAAAAAATACTTCGCAGAAACTCGATCACATACTAAATACAATGAAGATTCCCATTATCAGCTAACTTATGCCATAATTATTCAATCCTGAATGTATTGGATAAATTCTATTATTTAAACTGATCACCTTAAGAGCTAATTATACCCAACGAATAAATTTTAATGACGGTTAAATAAGAAAACATCGGGTTCCTTATCAAGCAAAGATGTGAACATTTCAGTCTTCCCATGCTGCGAACGTTTATTGAGATAAACAAAGTGCATCAGTGAATGTAATCAGCAAGTTAGTACTGAAAAGAAAAAAATTAAACGACAGAGCAAACTGCCGAAATATTTAATAAAGTTAGGGTATTAAAAAGAATTGTTGTTGTTGTTGTAGTAGTAATAGCTACAAATAAATAACCTATTAATTAGTACACATATTATTTTGTTTTATTCTGATAAATCGTACAATTATTTGTTTATTCAAGACACTTCACTTCTTTTTGTTGTTGTTGTAAGGATTGTAAAAATTAGGGATTTCACTTGAATTATCGGTATAAAAACTATAATTAACTGGAATGGCATCAATTTGTACAAACTTAAAAATAAATGTCTTCCCCTGCGGTCCAGAATTGATTACGTGGAAATTTCCTTTGTTGTTGATGTCTTGTAAGGCTGCATCAGAAAGTAAACTGTACCTAGCTGGTAGCAAAAGTTGGTACTCCTCTAACTCCAGACGAATCCGAACACCATATGCTGTTTCAAGCCTGCTTGCAGATTTTATTTTATATGGGGTTCCAAACTGCATGACGGACATCCTTAAGTAAGGGGAGTATTCCAAGCTTTTGAGTTCTGTTGCTGTATCCATGTTGCTGTGGCTGATGCTGTTGATCTCCAGGTGATTGGGGTTGAACTGCTAGCGTTCTTCTTCACAGTTCTCATTATATACCCTAAATTTAGAAGCACGATTGAACTTGTCCATGAGTTAATTTCACATAGATGCAACTTTGGGGTGGAAGTTTTCATGATGCACCTGTGTAAACAACTTTTGGGGTCTAGGAATTTGCTACGTCAGCAGTTTTTGCACCTGCGTGAGAAAGCTATAGACCGGAAGTTGGTAAATTGAATTCCATGCACCTGTGTAAACAACTTTTGGGGGGGAGGGGGTAGGGATTTGTCTGTCTGTCTGTGACTATGGTGATGCAATTCCATCTAAGACAGCCGGATACCGGAAGTTGGTAAATTTTGTACTTGTCCATGAGTTCCATGCACCTATGTAAACAACACTTAGGGTCAGGAATTTGCTACATAGGCAGATTTGCATGATCGAACTTGTTCATGTTGTGCAATTGCGGGCATTATAAAAGAAGCAGTAGCAGTAGTATTTTCACAGTTTACAACGAGCATCCCGCGAGTTAACTAGTAAAGTGTTATTAATTACTACTCCTGCTAATACTTGTGATTTTAACAGTGAGCATCCAGTGAATTTAACAAGTGCTAAGTGAAACGTTTTGTTTTTTGTTATTAATTATTAAAACTTTTAAAATGGATACACACAGCATTATGAGTGGACTAAATAAGCAAGCAGCAGATTGCTTAAGGGACAGAGACGCTGTGCAAAGTATAATTATTACCAAAGTGTGTGGTTTATTCATTAAAAAAATAAAAGCAGCATGCAGGGCCGAAAAGCGGAGTGGGACCAAACAACACTATCAAAATTGTATTGCGCAACTAAGAGGTTTGCAAGTATTGTTGAAAGCTGGCAGCAGCCACCATGGAGCAGGTGTGCAGGAAGGAGGAAGAAGTGAAAAAAGAAGTGCTCGTGTACGCTGGGAAGAGCTGCATAATGCGTTTGCATTACGAATCAGGACAGGCGTCATCATTAATATAAAGCACATCGAAGTGAAGCAATTTCTAAAGGATGGTTATGCTTTGTTTGAGCGGCGCGTTAAGAACATTTTAAAGAAGCACAATTTCATCAAGACATCAACGACTTTAAGCTGCGAGTATGTTAAGCATGGTGTTAATGATGGTGATATTATAAGCGACATAAAATACTTTCACACCAAAACTACACCCATTGGGAGCACCGATGATCTGGAACAGTGGTTTTTGAAAAACGTGCAGGATGATCTATTGACCCAGGTTGAGGAGTTCCAAGAGAGAGATAGCGGTTGGGCTTTACATACCATAGTGAACTTAATGGTGCATATAAACAAATACGAACCATTAAGAGGATCATCCTATATAAAATTGCCACAAAGCATCGCAGCAAAACAGGCATGCGTAAATGTGAGGAATAATGATAATGCATGCTTTGCGTGGGCAGTGGTCTCAGCTTTGTATCCAGTAGAGCACGGGGATCATGCTTATAGAACATCAAAGTACTCGCACTACAACAATGTGCTAAACTTGAGCTGTACTACTCTTCCAGTTACACTGAGTCAAATAAAAACATTTGAAGCAAACAATGGATTATCGATTAATGTTTTCATACTGGAAAAGGAAAAGACAAATGAATACACGACTGTTCCAGCTTACTTAACGAAGAAGAAATTGGATAAACACATCAACCTGCTAATGATAAAGTCAAATTATGACTGCAGTGAGGATGGTGATGATAGTGACGGTGATAGTGATATTGTGTATCATTTCTGCTGGATTAAAGACTTATCACGTTTGGTGAGCAGGCAGACGTCTAAAAACGAACACAAAAAATATATCTGCGATAGATGTTTATTTTATTTTTATACTGAAGAAATGCTCGCAGCGCATGTGTCTGAGTGTGAAAAGGTGAATGACTGTAAAGTTGCTTTTCACAAGGAGAAATTTATCACTTTTAAAAATTATAATTACAAGAATCCGGTACCATTTACAGTATATGCAGATTTGGAGTCGGTATTGATACCTGTTACCGATGGTGGTAGTAATGGTGATAAGACGAGAAAAATTCAAGAACATGAAGTTCATAGTATTGGATTATATTTTCACTGCTACTACGATGACTCTTTATCATTTTACCGATCAAATCGTGGAAAAACGTGTCTTCAGTGGTTTACATTGCTTCTTCTTCTTCTTCTTTGATCCGTTAGCTGGCGGTCCGAGCGGGACGTCCCCGCAACGGATACGCTGCTGTCGGTGCCGCTGGGTCCCGAACTCTATTCACGATTCGCTTCCATTCTTCTCGGTTTTTGGCGGTGTCTCGAGCCTCGGTAACTGATAATCGTTGATTCTTTAAGTCACCCTCGATATTCTTCAACCAGGTTTTCTTCGGTGCCGATCGCTGTATTCTCCTGTCTGCAGGACGGTCTCGCCAGAGAAGTTTACGTGGCAAGCGGTTTACATTGCAGTTGCAGGAAATAGCAAATATAGCTGAAGAGAAAATAAAAGATATAAAACCGCTAGTACCCTTATCAGTGCGGGAAAAGTGCATACAATATAACCAACCATGCTGCCATATATGCGAGAAACCCTTTGTGCTTGGTGAAACTAGAGTGAGAGATCATTGCCACCTCACAGGTAAATATCGTGGACCTGCACACAACAGCTGCAACATCAATTATAATGATTGTCGCAACATCCCAGTCATTTTCCACAATTTATCAGGATATGATGCGCATTTCATAATCAATGATGTAGCACTAACCATACCAGGAAAAGTGGATCTTTTACCGTTAAACAAAGAGCGGTACATTTCATTTACCAAACACATTGAAAATAGCTCCATCAAGCTGAGATTCATCGACTCCTATAGATTTATGGATGAATCTTTGGATAAATTAGCCGGATTGCTGCCTAAGGAAAAATTAATAATTACAAAAGCTCAATGGCAACACCTGGATGATGAAAGCTTCAACCACAGACAATATAACTATACCCAGATATGCCACGCCGAACAAAATTTTGTCCTAAGGAGATTTTCAAGTGGATTTTCTAATTTTCCAGATCGCAAAGCTCGGCATAAGACTGCGCTGAGCTTTTCGCGTATGGAGAAGCGATTCTCAAAAAGCTTTGAAGCTATCTCCAAGCAGACTGCTTGGCTGCCGTCGCCTGCGCAATTTGAGAATGAAAAAGGGCTTGAGTGCACTGCACACACAAATAAGCATACAAATAAGCATACACAATAAGAAGAATATGAATCACCAAAACGAGCATTTAAAAAAATTTGCAGTTTTGTGGTAGAACATGAGATTAGTGATTTATAATTTTTTTTATTAGAGATAGACAAAAGAACAGATTTAAAGGTGTTGAAACGAAAATAAATAGAGAACAATAATTTAATATCGTGATGGATGGGATAATTCGGACAGTCAAAAAGACGAAAAGTGAATTGAAATCTTCTAAAGCCGGCAACAAGTGCTGCTTACCACATTGCGGGCGATCTAGAAGGGAATTTCCTGAAACAAGGATTTTCAAATTTCCGGGATTTGACAGCCCTCTTTTCAAACTGTGGGTAGATAAGTGTAATTTGTCTGAGGAAATTATTGCAAGGTCGTCATTATTGTTTTTAAGTGACAAACATTTTTCTTCAGACTTAAAAGGTAGCAAGTTTTTAAAAAGAGGTGCTATACCGAATTTGAATTTAGGAGGATCTTTGGAGTCAGATGATTCTAGGTCCTTGCTCGATAGTGAAGAACGCGAAATACCATTAACTCTGCTTCGATCTCCTGGTCATAAACGGAAGAGATCCGAATCTCCTCCGTCACTGTGTAGTTCATGTATAAAAAATTTAAAGAATGTGCAATTTTATTCCAAAAAGTGTTCCAAACTATCGGAAGCTATTAACCATTATAGAAAAAAAAATAATTTTTTAAAAAAGCAAAATTCAAATTTATTAAGGAATAAGGTTAAAATTAAGAAAAATTACAGTATTGAGGATCATGTGACTTCGATGGAGTTAACCGAAAATGAAAAAGTTTTGTGTAAAATGATTTTAAGACGAAGGGCGCTTTCAGTAATGCAAGATGCGTGCGCAAATGACTTATTCAGCAATTGAAAGTGTGAAGGCCGATAACTTCGTGGAATGACGACGAAAAAATATTTGCACAAAATTTATATTATCGATCTACTTCAGCGTATTTATTTTTAAGGAATGTACTCAAATTGAATTTACCAAGTTTGTCCTCATTAAATCGCTGGAATTTAATAAAAAATCTGCAACCAGGAAACAATATGTGCATCATGAACGCTCTTCAAAATGCAGTGAAAAAGATGAACATTGTTGAAAAAAAATGCATTTTAATCTTCGATGAAGTTTCGATTAGACACAATTTGACATACAATTCATCAGTAGACATTATAGACGGTTTAGTGGATTTGGGATTTAAAAGAGAAGATGCACTTGGCAGTGCCATATGTGTCTTCATGTTGAGAGGACTAATTACCAATTGGAAGTTCATAATTCATTATGTAGTTTCAGCAAGCTCTATAAAAGCATATGATTTGGAACGAATTGTTAAAGAACTTATGGAGCAAGTTGGATTACTTGGCCTTGATGTTAAAGCCATAACTTGTGACCAAGGACCAAATAATCGTGGATTTTATAATATTTTGAAAGCGAGTCCGGAGAATCCATATTTCCATCATAATGGCAAAAAAATTTATTTATTGTATGATGTTCCTCATTTAATTAAATCCATTAGAAATATACTTTTGAGAGGTAATCTGGAAACTCCTGATGGAACAGTAAATTTTGATGTAGTACGTGAAATATATGATCTCGAAAAAGGTAAGACAACCAAAATGACTGCGCTAACTAGTTCGCATATTCAACCCACATTCTTCGAAAAAATGAGAGTTAAACTAGCTGCGCAAGTGTTGAGTCATACTGTTGCAGCTGCTATTCTATCAGCTACAGAAAACAAACAATTTAAAAGAAACTCACCATAAGTTTCATTGTCAACAGCAAAATTTATTCAAAAAATTAATATACTATTTGACTGTCTGAACAGCCAAGTACTAAAAGATACAAATCCTTTCAAAAGTGGATTAAGAAAAGAAAATATTGTTTGGAAAAAATTGGAAGAGCTTATAATATATTTGAAACAAATCAAGTACACCGGAAACAGGGTTTATTGTATTGATGGATTAATACAAACCACGAGGGGAATTCTTTCTCTAGCAGATGAAATCTTCGCACAGGGAGAAGTATTTTTTATATTGACCAGCAGATTCAACCAGGATCCTTTGGAAAATGCATTTTCTTATGTAAGGGCAAAAGGGGGCAATTGTAAAAATCCTTCGGTTAACGAATTCAATATAATTGTAGCAAAAATGTTATCAATGAAATTTCTGCATTTCACCTCTAAAGGTAATTGCATGGAAGATGAGGACGAAATGTTATCAGTTGACTTTGGAGAAATTTTAAGTGAAATTCAAAGTTCAAGTGCAATAGAAGTTCAAAATACTAATCTTCTTAATTTTACTTATAATGATGTATATGCAGAAAACGAAAATTATTTTGATCAAAGGGCTGATGATTTTAATTCGGAGAATATTCCTATCGAAATAACGTCAACAAGCTATTTTTGTGGCTACATTGCCCACCGAATCACGTGTGAACATTGCAGAGAACTCATAATTAAACAAGATGAAATTATATCATTCCCTTCTGAAATGTTTATACTAAAAAAAAATTATAAAACGTCAGGTAGTGACTTTGGAAGCTTATGTCCACCTTCTGATTTATTTTTCAAAATATGCAAGATACATATTAAAGTATTTGAAAAAAATTTCACTAATAACATACAAATACGGAAAATAAAACATTGCATAATTGAACAAAGCATATCTTGCACAAATGATAGTGAATATAAATTCTGGTTTCAAGAAAATCATCCTTGTTTTCTACATAGAAAAGCAATATTAAGTTTCCTGATAAAAGTTTTAATTCGTAAGCATTGCGCGTGGATAGTTAATAAGAAGAAAAGGACGAATAATAGTAAATTAAATACGTTGGCTCACATATGAAGAAACAATAGTTTGTAAGATGTAAAAAAATGCACTAATGAAAAAATAAATATTAGTCGAAACAAGAAAATTTCTTTTATTCTGAAAATTTGATAATTCCAGAACATAACTTATCCCTACATTTCATAATTATTAGCGCAGTCCTTATTCCTTAATAAATTTGAATTTTGCTTTTTTAAAAAATTATTTTTTTTTTCTATAATGGTTAATAGCTTCCGATAGTTTGGAACACTTTTTGGAATAAAATTGCACATTCTTTAAATTTTTTATACATGAACTACACAGTGACGGAGGAGATTCGGATCTCTTCCGTTTATGACCAGGAGATCGAAGCAGAGTTAATGGTATTTCGCGTTCTTCACTATCGAGCAAGGACCTAGAATCATCTGACTCCAAAGATCCTCCTAAATTCAAATTCGGTATAGCACCTCTTTTTAAAAACTTGCTACCTTTTAAGTCTGAAGAAAAATGTTTGTCACATAAAAACAATAATGACGACCTTGCAATAATTTCCTCAGACAAATTACACTTATCTACCCACAGTTTGAAAAGAGGGCTGTCAAATCCCGGAAATTTGAAAATCCTTGTTTCAGGAAATTCCCTTCTAGATCGCCCGCAATGTGGTAAGCAGCACTTGTTGCCGGCTTTAGAAGATTTCAATTCACTTTTCGTCTTTTTGACTGTCCGAATTATCCCATCCATCACGATATTAAATTATTGTTCTCTATTTATTTTCGTTTCAACACCTTTAAATCTGTTCTTTTGTCTATCTCTAATAAAAAAAATTATAAATCACTAATCTCATGTTCTACCACAAAACTGCAAATTTTTTTAAATGCTCGTTTTGGTGATTCATATTCTTCTTATTGTGTATGCTTATTTGTGTGTGCAGTGCACTCAAGCCCTTTTTCATTCTCAAATTGCGCAGGCGACGGCAGCCAAGCAGTCTGCTTGGAGATAGCTTCAAATCTTTTTGAGAATCGCTTCTCCATACGCGAAAAGCTCAGCGCAGTCTTATGCCGAGCTTTGCGATCTGGAAAATTAGTAAATCCACTTGAAAATCTTCTTCTTCTTCTTCTTTAAACTCCTTTAATCCCTCATGGGACATAGGGCGGAAACAGTTGCCCTCCAGCGGACTCTGTTTTGCGCGACAGCTCTCAGCTCCGACCAGGATCTCCCAGTAGTTGCGGCTTCTTCTAGTAGGGTTCTCCTCCACGTTGTTCTAGGTCTTCCTACTCGACGGGAACCTTGCGGATTCCAGTCAAGGGCCTGTTTGGCTAGGTTTTCGTTTTCGCGTCGCAAGGTGTGGCCAACCCAATTCCATTTCCTTCGCCTGATTTGGTCGTCTATCCTTTCTTGGCCGGCACGGCGCCATAGTTCTTCGTTTGAAATTCTATCTTGCCAGCGGATTTTTAGGATACGACGAAGGCATCTGTTGATGAAGACTTGTAGGCGCCCTGTGATGAATTGGGTGACTTTCCATGTTTCGCAACCGTACAAAAGAACAGCCTTCACGTTGGAGTTGAACAGCCGCAATTTGGTGTTAGTTGAGATCTCCGTTGATCTCCATATGCGGAACAGGCATGCATATGCGCCTCGTGCTTTGTTTATTCTGGAACTTACGTCTTCTTCTGCCCCACCATTTTCGGTAATAACACTACCGAGGTAGCAGAATTTATTTACCAGTTCCACGTCACGGTTATTCAGCGCTGTCCGTTCAATGGTGTTTGCATTTATCCGCATTTCTTTAGTTTTAGTCGGATTTAGCCTTAAGCCTGCTGGACTACTTTCTGTTGCCAAATTGTTCAACATGTTTTTGAGGTCCTGGTGTCTGTGGGCCAGCAAACAGATATCATCGGCGTAGTCGAGGTCCTTAAGGCGGTCTACCAAACCCCATTGTATGCCGCCTGTTCGATTATCTAGAGCGCCGACAAGGATGTCATTTATTACTATAAGAAATAGTAAAGGCGAAAGTAGGCATCCTTGTCGTACTCCTGAGCTCACCTCAAAGCTGTCGGATAATTTTCCATTATGGAGAACTCTGCATTTGGAATTGTTATATAGGGCTTTTATCAATTCTATTATTTTATCAGGCAATCCACGTCGCCGTAGTGCCTGCCATATAAAGCTCCTATTGACCGAGTCGAACGCTTTCTCATAATCTACGAAAGCAAGGTAAAGGGGGGATCGGAATTCAGTAGACTGCTCCACTATTATTCTCAAGGTGTTAATATGATCAATACAGGAGCGGCCCTTCCTGAATCCGGCCTGCTGCCTCCTAAGCGTTCGGTCAACTGCCTCACTTATCCTAGATAGTAATATATGGGACAAAATTTTGCCCACTGTAGATAGTAAACAGATGCCTCTCCAGTTGTCGCATATTGTTAGGTCCCCCTTTTTTGGTATTTTGACTATGATACCTTCCGTCCAATCCTCCGGAAAGGTACAGGTGTTCCATGCTATTTCTAGGATTGGCTGAAGCGCATCTGCTATGAGGCTTGAGTCGGCTTTCAACAATTCTGGCGGGATGCCATCTTTCCCAGCTGCTTTACCATTGGCCATCGCATGAATTGCGGTTACTATTTCCGTCTTGGATGGGGCCCGGGTGGTGATTCTTATTGGCTGTGCATTGTTGCTATTTTCCTGAGGTTCCTGTGTAAGTGTACCATTCAGGGCGGCGAAGAAGTAATCTCTCCATCTTTGGAGTTGCTCTTCGTCGCTGCACAGCAGCCTTCCATCCGCACTCTTAACGGCATGCTTTTTAGTAGAGTGCTTTCCCGAGAGCTGTTTAGTGATTTGGTACAGCACCTTACTATTGCCTGTGTTTGCCGCGTTTTCCGCTTTTTCTGCGAGCTCGTTTATCTGCTGCCTTTTATCACGCCGGACACTTCTCTTAACCTCCCGGTGTAATTGGGAGTATTCCCGTTCTAATTGGTGACGTCTTTCCGGGTCGTTTGTGGAGTTTACGCTATTTTTGAGGGCCCTTCTGCGTTCTATTTTTTGCCAGGTTGTGTCCGAGATCCAGTGTTGCTGGTTTCTTTGGACCTAACCGATGCTTGTTTCCGCAGCCGTCAATATCGCGCCCTTTGTCGTACTCCACAATTCCTCAATATTTGTGTCGTCAGAAACGGTTTGCTGGTTTAATAATTCTAAAAAGTTTCCAGCGAATTCCCGCTTTTTAACGCTCTCCCGCAGAAGGTCTACGTTAAACCGTCTACGGGTTATAGCATCATGTTGCACGTTTCTGATTGCGGCGATTTTAAGGCGAATAGTTGCTACAACCAAATGGTGGTCGCTTCCAGTATCCGCTCCCCTGAAACTCCTGACATCCTCAAGAATAGTTCTCCATCTGCGGCTAACGGCCACGTGATCTATCTGATTTCTCGTTCTACCATCGGGCGATACCCAGGTCTCTTTGTGTATCTTCTTGTGACAAAAGTAAGTTCCACCTACCATGAGTTGGTGGGAACTACAAAAGTCAACGAAAAGCTCACCATTGTTATTGGTAACTTGGCTTAGGCCTTGGTTTCCAATTGTGTGTTCAAGGCCCGTGTTGTCACGGCCGATCTGAGCGTTTAAGTCACCCATTAAAACAATGATGTCTCCCCTTGGAATAGAGCGAAAAACCTCATTCAGTCGCATATAGAACTCGTCCTTGATGTCATCTTCAGCGTCTTCAGTTGGAGCATAGCATTGGACTACCGTAGTACTTCTTAGTCTGGTACGCAGGCGCACGGTAATAATCCTCTCAGAAACCGGTGACCAGCTAATGAGGCTGGACCTGGCTTCTTTGGTGAGTATTACGCCAACGCCACTCCTACGGCTTTCAGTTTCGTTTCTACCAGAATATAAGAAGGACTCACCATTTGGGCAGATATGTTCCCCCGCATCGGGCCATCTGGTCTCGCTAAGTCCCATGATCTTGATTTTATATCGATTCATCTCGTTGAGGACTTCATCCAGCCGTCCCTCAGCCAGCAGTGTTCTCACATTCCATGATCCGATTCGTGTCCTTGTTCGAAAAGCAAAGGTCGTCGTCGTGTTGTCCGTCCGGTTCCGAGGCATTGTTTGCCGATTCGTAGCAATGGTGTTTTTTATGGGAGCGGGTTGCTAACCCTCAGCCCAACCGACTTAAAACTCTGTTTTGTGGCGCAGAGAGCTCGCCTCGAAAATCTCCTTAGGACAAAATTTTGTTCGGCGTGGCATATCTGGGTATAGTTATATTGTCTGTGCTTCAACCTTCTCACGCGCAAAGGAGTTTTCCCATATGACTTCATCGATGGCTGGGACAAGTTGGAATGTAATAGTTTACCTAGCAAGGAGCATTTTTATAATAAAATGATTGATGAGCCGATAACTGAAAAAGACTATGAACATGCGCAAAAAGTGTGGGACAAATTTAACATAAAAAGCCTGGGGGAGTATTCAGATTTGTATTTAAAAACAGATGTTCTTCTGCTGGCGGATATTTTTACAAATTTTAGAGCTATGGGACTCGAGACCTACAAACTTGACCCTGCCCACGTCTTTACACTGCCTGGATATACATGGGCAGCTATGCTGTATTACACGGGAGTGCGCCTAGAAAGGATTATGGATGTTGACATTCTTTTATTTATTGAAAAATCTTGTCGAGGTGGAATTAGCCAATGCTGTTGCAGATATAGTGAAGCCAACAATAAATATATGAAAAACTTTAAACCGGATAAAGAAACTAAATATCTGATGTACTATGATGTGAATAATTTATATGGATGGGCCATGTCGCAATCACTTCCAACAGGAAATTTCAAATGGATTGATAATGTTGATGTTATGAGTGTTGATGATAATTCACCGGTCGGCTATATGTTGGAGGTAGATCTTGAATACCCGCAGGAGCTGCATAATTTGCATAAAGATTTCCCATTTTGCTCATTCATCACCACCAGGATCAAAACATGGCAAACTTTTAACCACTTTACACACCAAAGAAAAATATGTTATACATTACCGCAACCTAAAACAATGTTTATCACATGGACTAATACTCAAGAAAATTCACCGCATTCTGCAGTTCGATCAATCGCCATGGCTTAAACCATATGTGGATTTAAATACAAATAAAAGAAAACAAGCCAAAAATGCCTATGAGAAGAACCAATATAAGAAAATAATTAATGCTGTTTTCGGAAAAACTATGGAAAATGTGCGAAAATATTCAAACATAAAACTATGTACAAAGTGGGAGAGGCGGTATGGTGCTAGAAACCTCATTGCAGCACCGAATTTCCATAGTCGCGCAATTTTCAATGAAAATTTAGTAGCAGTTGAATTAAGAAAGCTGGTTGTTAAATTCGATAAACCATTATACATTGGTATGGCGATTCTCGACATTTCTAAAATAGCACTGTACGAATTCCACTATGACTTTATGCTAAAAGAGTTGGATGCTGATAAATGCAAAATAATGTACATGGATACGGATTCATTAGTATATGAAATAAAAAATGCTGACATATACGATATTATGAAAAGAAACATAGATAAATTTGATACTAGTGATTATCCTATGGTCAACCAGTTTAATATGCCGCAAGCAAATAAAAAAGTTCCTGGATTGATGAAAGATGAATTAAATGGCCGAATAATGACATTGTTTGTAGGCTTAAGGTCTAAAATGTACTCCCTTAAAATAGATGGTGTTGATGAAGTGAAAAAAGCAAAAGGGGTGAAGAAGAACGTTGTAGCGAAAACTTTGCAGATTAGCGATTATATTGAATGTTTGCAGGATTCAAAAAGCAAGATAGCTGAGCAAAAAAGCATTCGTTCATATAGTCATAAAGTGTACACTTTAAACCAAGCAAAGATCGCTTTAAACCCACAGGATGATAAACGCTGCATTATGGACAACGGGATCGACACTCTACCATGGGGACATTTTTCAGTGCAGCAGCAGCAGCAAGAAGACATGGATGTAGAATAAAACTCACGCAAGTGCAATATGTAAATAGTATGAATAAAAGAATAATTATAACTTTTTATAAAAAATTTGTTTTATTTAAAAATTCCCTTATTACAAAAACATTTTTCAGAGCACATCGGCCTTCGTGTATTATGCAGGATAAGAAGCCATTTGTTGTTGTTGTTGTTGTTGATAGTTTGGGGCATTCCTCCTCTTCTACATCATATATGGTTAGTTCCTCTCCAAATAATTCCTGAATCCATTGTTTCTTTTTAGCTCCTTTAACATAGATTATTTTATCATGCAGCAGATCTCCAACTGAATATAGTGTGCGGTAGGGAATGTATCCATCACCCCATCTGAATCCATGATGATTGCGTCTGAGCCATTCAATTTGCTTCTTTTCAGGTCGAGTTAGTTGTTTATGTGCAAATGGTGGTTGGAATATGTAGTGCTGCACTTGATTTTCACAATTTAATATGGCCACTTCTTTGAAAATAAATTGATTGTTTTGTAATTTGAATCCTTGAATGTCGATGATAATGATATTCATTTCAAGCAATTTTCCTGACTTCGTTGGTTAGAGGTGTATATTCCACTATTCGATCATGTAGCAATAAACAGTATGCTGTTGTGTTAGTGGAAACGTTTTCCGATGTTTTGAATTCCAACCTTATATCCACAGGACCTGTTTTAATGGTTTCGTTTTGCCGAGAGCAATCAATGACTACGATCGGAGCATCACGCATAAACTCTTCCCTTGAGAGTAGTGGCTGCAACTGGCGTCCATAGTATGAAGTTTGGAATTTTATGTACATATCATATAAGAGAGCGTATTTATGAGCATCAAATTTCAAGTTCAGGGGGTCTAAAAAGGCCACTTCGGGTGTTTCATAATATGATCATATTATGTTTCATTTCATAAATCATAAAAAGGCCACAAAATATGATTCATTTATGATTCATAATAAATCTGTCGATTTCCTATAGGAAACCGTAAAATGCCCCTACTAATATGAATTGCATATTTGTCAAATTAGGTGAAATTTTAGAAGTTACTCCGAGAGCAACATATTAAGTTTATATTCGTGTGTATTTAGTGTTCAAATTGTGCTAATTGAATTTAAAAAAATATTTAAGAACTTTTGTTAGTGATTACGTGCATAAGTAATGACAGGGTTTATACGGGAATTTTTTGGAACATGCTCGACTGGAGGAAGCTCTTTGCTATAGACGAAGCACAGCGAAAGTGAAAAGTCTGGAAGTAAGCTTCGAAATGCCGGACCGCGATTTCATTGCCCTATATAGGTTAAATAAAAGTTTGACTCTTGAACTAGTACAAGAGTTAGAACCTTATTTACCTAGGAAGGGTGGACTAACGACAGTTTGTAAAGTAAGTAAATAATATTTCAAGGGCAATTAATACCCAGGTATTATGTATACAATGTTTTTATTGTTCGTAAACCTACAAGAGGTAGGTAAACCTACATACCTACTAAATTTTTGTTATTTTAAGGTCCTAAGTGCGTTATCGTTTTACGCATCGGGATCCTATCAACGCTATATAGGAGCAAATGCACAACACATGATGCACCAAGTCAGTGTATGTATATAACTGCTTAAGAGCAATGACATTGGCCCTGAATAGTGACCATTTTCGAAGAAAATATATTCACTTCCCACATACTGCCACTTTTTTCCCGAAAAATCACGTTTTTTAAAGCACTTAAAATTCCTATATTCCACTTGAATTGTAATTACAAAGGTTACTTTGTTTGTTGACATTAGTATTGTTGGTTTGATAGACCCAAATATTATAGCCACGTCACTAAATTTTTTGTCTGGCAATGTCTTTGCCAAATATGATTGTCTAGATGATATGAATCGTTTATGAATCATTTATAAAAACGGCCATTTTACGATTTTTAGCAGAACTGCTAAAGTTCTGCTAGAATTCACCAAATGAATCATATTATAGACGTTTCACCCAATGTGGCCTTTTTAGACCCCCAGGTCATCATATGGGTATGATTCCGAATTCAAGTGTACTTTAACATCTGTCAGCTTGCAGTGGTCAAATTTACTGGCATCCTTGGTTTTATCATTTTTACGATTTGTTTGGAGAGCTAGTATGACATATCGGGGCTTTTCCATCTGCGATGACGTTTTGACAGACCACGTGTGATGAGTCGTTGCTGGTAGCGTGGGGTACTCATATATGTCCCAGCTCCTAAATGGCATTTGTATTTCACGACCGCTTTCAATGATTTTATATAAAGCAATTTTCTCATGATCGGCCACATTAACATGGGGAATGCGCCACTGAAGTTTCGAGATTGAGATGTTTACATCATCTGTCGGTGATATGACCGCATCTTCATCCATCCTGCTTCGTATTAATATGAGTTCATGTTTAGCGTTGGCGATAATTTTATTGTAATCTTCAGCAAAGCCCAGCAATGTTTTTAGAGGGATGCAGAAATTGAAGAATCCATGGGGGGATGTAATTGATTTATCCGGCGACCAACTAGCGTTGTATAACATGCGACTCTCATTTGGGTTTAATGATATGTAATTTTTTAGTGTTGTTGCTATTCCAAGATTTCGAGTTCTATCAATTTCTACACCATTGATTTCATAGCGAATTTCCTCAAAGAGAAACGCTATAGCATTATTTACTAGCCCTGCAGTGCTGGATATTGTTCCGTCAGGTTTAGTTACTGTTCCCTCAATGTATATGAAACTTTCAGCTGGGAGGATATACAGGTCTTGGTTTTTCACTGGAATGCGGGTTTCATCACTATTTTTAAATGAAGAGGCGAACGATGAGTAAGTGTGGTAGTCAATTTTTGTTATGCTATTATCATGGCTTGTGCCTTCAGTAATATCCAAGATGTTATTCATTGCTTCAAATTTAGTCCTATTGATTTTAGAAATTGTATATTATCAGCTCTCAGTTGACGTCTTGCTCGCTTCAAGGTTGCCGGTTGACTAATGTTTTCCATGAAGTTCATCCTATTTATATGCTTATTGCTGCTGTTGCTCCCGTAGACTATCATTCTGCGGCTTTAAATGTAGCCTGATAGTTATCGTTTCACCTCGAAAATTTATTAAATCTCCATCCTGATCAACTAGCTTTAGTGTGAGCGAACTAACACGTTTGACGTTCACCGGTAAATAGATCACATTCGCTGGAACCTCTACTATTTTATAGCCTGGCCCCACGGTTGGCGCAAATTCATGCAGCATATGCACCTGTTTATTGTTGATGTATGAGCCTGATATGATGTTACATTCAACCCTTATAGTATTAACTTTTATAATATTGACGGGTAGATCTGATGTATGTAATATATTTGCTTCCAGTACACGTTTCCCAAATCCCAACAGCGGTGCGATAGATCGCTCTTTATCAAAATGTATAACTTCAGTAGCTTTTATTTCACTCTTCAAGGTATTATTGTTTGCCCTTATTAAGACTGTTGCCTTGCTGCTGCTGCTGCTCTTATTTAAGCTTTGCTGTACTGAAGCTGCTATGTCATCAATCTCGTATGATCCAACAGGTATTTCGATACATGCATCACCCACATGCATTAAGTTATTGCTGTCATCAATATTCGGTATAGAATTGTATGTTTGAAAATCAATTAATCCGCAAACGTAGTCTCCAGCTAATTCCAATGGGGGAAAGTATTCAGCGGTGAGAACCGATGCATTACCAGTAAGAGAGAGTGTTATCGACATGGCTACTTGATATGAAATGTCTATGTTTGCACTTGAAGACCGTTATTTATACATTATGTAAGAATTCTAAGCATAAGTGTCCGCAAATCACTGAGTTGAAATTTTGATGAGCTGTATAGTTGTATGTGACTGCATCTCCCAAATAATTTACAACTTCCCGCGGTGGCTGAAGATTTCCAAAACTATCAAAGTAATTTATGATATCTCCATTCTTCTTATACGCTACCCAATGCGTTCTAGGTCCAGATGAAACATCTAGATTTATAATTCCGCTCTCATTTCCCCATGGTTTTCTAGGTAATTGATCGCGCATAAATACTCCTCTAAAGTGGGCTATATTCTGTGCATATTTACGCAGATCATTTTCATTGAGTGCTCTTTTGGGTAGCGACTTTATTAGTTTTTTGGTTGGGGGTTGAGAAAAAGTCCCAGTCCTTTCCTATATGGCTTTAAAAATAATCCTTCCCATGTTTTCCTAGCGCTATAGCTTCCATTGTCTCATTATGACGTTTCGCTTGCTGAAGCTCCCGACGTGCGCCGCTTGCAGCGTTTACAGCTTTAGCTATGCCTGCTGCACCTCCAAATAGCGCTCCAACGGCTGAAAGACCTGCAAAAAGTGGAATGAGGAACGGTAAAACTCCACCTACTTTAGGCACTGGTATCACTCTAGGTGTAGTGTATGATTTTTTCTTCCCCTTAATAACATTCTTTGCAGCACTTAGAGCAATTTTAGTAGCTTCCAACAGATCTTTCGGCTTTTTCAGCTTTAACACTTTTCTAGCATTACGTACAGCTTCGCGGAATGATGGACGTAACGTATTCTTCTTCTTCTTCGAGCAGGTAATTTTTGCTTTGACACCCATTCCAACTTTTATTTTAGGTTTCATGGCGTTTGTTACTAATAGCGCGTTAGCACGTTCTGCAAAGCTAGCGTCTTTAGATGTTACTCGTTGCCAGGCTTTTTCTTCTAAAATACGGTCAGCTATATGTCGGTCGCTTAAGTCCTTATGATCTCGATATGCAATATCATGCTGTTTGCAGGCTGCGTCTAGTGGGTTGATACCAGGATCACCGCGAGCTAGTCTTTTAGCTAACTTTGTTCCTGGACCACAGTATTGATATCCCGGTAGATGAAGCTCAAGCGGTAACTTATTTATAACAGTGTTTAACAGTCTTCCCCCTTGGCAGCTTTTCGATGAATGATGCGTTTCTCGCTATGGTCAATCATTTTATAGCTTTACAGCAAGACTGATAAAAATCTATAAAAGCGGGTATTTATAGGGATTGTGTTAGTGTACAACATGAAGTTTATCAAGCAACAAGCGTGTCTACCAGTTAGAAATACTGATGTGGAAATTACAAGTACATCAAAGAAGCATGGGGTGCTGCTGCCAAACAGTATACGAGGGATTATTGTTGGACCGTCAAATTGCGGCAAGACAAATGTTATGCTAAGTTTACTGGAGCATCCTAACGGTCTGCGATTCGAGAATATATACATTTACTCAAAGTCGCTAAGTCAGCCGAAATACGAGTATTTAGGAGAAGTTGTAGCTCACATATCAGGTTTGGGCTATTATACATTTTCTAACAACCACGATGTTATACCGCCGGAGGAAGCAAAGCCAAATTCAATTTTCATCTTTGATGACGTAGCCTGCGATAAACAAAATAATATTAGAGCCTACTTTTGTATGGGGAGACATAACGACGTTGACAGCTTTTACCTCTGCCAGACATATACTCATATACCAAAGCATCTAATCCGAGATAATGCAAACTTTCTGATCATATTCAAACAAGATGATTTGAACCTGAAGCATGTGTACAATGATCATGTAAATAGTGATATGGAATTCGCAAAGTTTAGAAAAGCGTGTGCAAAATGTTGGAAAGACAAATATGGATTCTTAGTAATTGATAAGGACAGCCCCATGGGTAAAGGCCGATATCGAAAAGGCTTTGATGCTTTCATGAGCCTATGAAGGAGTCAACCTAATCAGCTGACCAGGTCTATCAGCTCTGTCTGGCTGGTCTGTCTGGCTGGTCTGTCTGGCTGGTCTGTCTGGCTGGTCTGGCTGGCTGGTCTGTCTGGCTGGTCTGTCTGGCTGGTCTGTCTAGCTGGTCTGTCTGTCTGGCTGGTCTGTCTGGCTGGTCTGTCTGGCTGGTGTGTCTGGCTGATCTGTCTGGCTGGCTGGCTGGCTGGTCTGTCTGGTTGACTGACCTGTCAGGATCTATATAAATGCTTATTAGCATAGCTGTATATCATTGTAGCTGTAACCACCTGTGTAGCAACATGAATGAAAAATTGATGAAGGATATTATAAAGACTCGTGAGGCTATACGAAGAAAATATAAAGCTCTCAAGACTGGTAAAATTGAATCTGAAGCTCAATTAGAGGAAACATTTAAACCTATAACCAACACGCTGAAAAAGCTCACAACAACAGCAGCATCAGTGAAACTTGAACCAAAAGAAGAAGAAGATGAAATTAAGCAAGAGGGCAATGAACAAGCATACACACCACCACCACCACCACGTAAATACTTAAAGCTAGAGCCACCGAGTTATTCTGAGGATGATGATGATGATGATGATCAGTTTGTCACACCTACAAAAGAACCAAAATTAGAGTCTGCAGACCAGATACTAAACAAATATAAACAACTACTGGAAAATGATAGCACGAGAATTGATAAAACGTATGGAGCGTACTATAAGAACGATATGTGGAATATTGGTAATTCGAGATTAAAAGTTGATAAAGAATACTTTCTTGTAGATGGTAAGCAGTATAAGATAACTGAAGGTCTAGCTGACTTAATTTTTATGAAAAAGCCTCGAGGCTACTCAAAAGAAGACTTGTCCAATTATCAAAAAATTATAAATGATACATGCGTCCACAGACGTGATTTTAAGGAAAACCGGCAAATAAAAGGAACAAATAGCTTCAAATATAGAAACATAATAAAAAAGTTGATTCACACTCCTCATACTGGAACGGGAATAATGCAAATTCCAAAGAAAAATATCGATTACATATATTGGGATGACCCCAATGAGCTAGTTGATAGGCTCCGAATATTGATAGCATCGCAGCAAGCTGGAAATAATAGCCATAGTAATGAAATAGTGTCAATCATTGAGGAGTTGCGGGAAGCTGGCATTATAGTATAAATATTCCCACCCACATAGAACTATTAACATTTCGGAAATGAGCGTTGACAAGTTTGGTCGATCTTATAAACGGCAAAAATTTAGAGCAGTGGGTGAACGTGGCCCACCCGGAATTCCTGGAAAAGACGGTCCCGCTGGACCAAAAGGAAACGGTTTCAATTTAACATCAGATGGTGACTATGATCTTGCCTTGAAAAGAATCAAAAACCTAGGTGATCCAAAAGAAAATGCTGACGCTGCAACCAAAAACTATGTCGATGAAGAAATACGGGAAAGTACTGACAAAGCAGTAGAGAACCTAATGATGTTCATTTATCGTGAAATTGCGAAGATTGAAAATTATATATTCACACACGTAATTAATAAGAAGGCTGAAAATGGTACCTTTGAGTAAGAGGCAAGTAGTAAATGAGCTCCACAGACCTGCTCGTCGAAATTTTACTAGGCGGAGAGTTATCATTAAAGGTCTGGATGATTTGTGGCAGGCTGACTTGGTGGAAATGGATGCATATAAACATGTGAACAAAGGATTCCGCTACTTACTGACTGTAATTAGCATGAATGGATCCTACAAATGGATTTCTATGATGAAAAAACTGCTATCACAATACAATGCAAAAAAACATCGAACAATTAAAATGCGTCCCTGTGATGTTAATAGGACAAATGAAAAGCTACTTCTTGCTACAGCCTATAATCACATCAAAATTGCCCCTTCACCTGCATATAAAATAGGAGACCGCGTCCGCATAAGCAAATATAAACATCTATTTGAAAAAGGCTACACACCAAACTGGACAACTGAAATCTTTAAAATCTCCAAGGTTCAACTGACTAATCCACCGACATATCAACTTGAGGACTACAAGGGCAACCCCATTAAAGGCGGATTCTATGAAAAAGAATTGCAGAAAGTTAAACATTCAGATCTCTACCTAGTTGAAAAAATATTGAAAAAGAGCGGTGATAAAGTTTATGTTAAATGGTTGGGGTTCTCACGAGAACATAATTCTTGGATAAATGCTAATGATGTATTATAAATTAAATAAAAAGACATTTTTTTATAACAAATTTGTTTTATTTTCAAATCTTATGCTATATATTTTTTCACGATGATGTTGGTTTAATATAGGCTCTAGGATTTTTCCTGTATTGATGACTCTCTGTTGAAATCTGCATCTATCAAGGGCGCTTATATGCCATTGCCCCATACGGCTAGCTCTATAAGCGAAATCCCATACATGCATAATGTGTAATTCAGGCGCTAGTGTAAATCGAACCCTTTTCTGCATTCTCTACAGCTGCTTTTGGTGATCCGGACATAAAAATTTACTAGGCGTTGAACTTCCCGTTTGTACCGCTCCACAAAACAGCATCCACATGTATCTGGTCCACAAGTTGTTTTATCGTTCGACCATGGGCAGTTCATATAATGTACTCCATGTATAGAAATAACTTTTCCAGCATTTTCGTATTCTTGAACATATCTATAGAGTTGTTCTATTTTACCCTTATGCTCCTCCAACAGTATACTAGAATATTCTTCGAGAAATTTTGGTATGCTCATATTTACTTATCTTTTATCTGCTGATATCTTATGGATGAAGAAGTATCTTTACTCTCAGATGATGATGATGATGATTGCTTCGATTTAATTGATAGAGAATTCAGCTGATATTTTAATTCTTTTACTTTGCTTCCTTTATCACCCTTTTCCTCAAGCAATCTGGTAGAATCCTTATAACTGTTCATCATCGCAACCGGAAGAAAACTAACCTAACATTCCCCTTCAATGGATTTATATACATAATAATTGAATCAAAGATAATTACAAAAGATCCCTCAAGAGCTTATTTAATTCTTACTTCAACTAGCTTCCCACAGCTGGCGCTCACATCTCGCACCAACTTCCCATCCCAAATCCCATGCCGGTTCTGGACCACGCAAAGATACATCCAGAGCCTTAAGTCACATCCCCAAATCCCATGCCAGCTCTGGGCTATATCCCATGCCATTTCTGCACCAATCCCATGCCGGTTCTGCGCCACCCTATCCAAGAAACATACATCCAGAGCTTTAAGTCACACCTCAAATCCCATGCCAGCTCTGGACCAAATCAACACCGAAATTCAACTAGCTTCCCACAGGTGGCACTCAACAACACAGCATTCAGTCACACCCCAAATCCCACGCTGGTCCCACACCAAATCCCATGCCCACTCTGGGCCACCCCATCCAAGACACACACCCAAAACACCTCACACACCTACATGCAGAGCTTTCACCCATCTCCACCCACCAACTCCAAGCCACCCCATCCAAGACACCCAACTTCCATAAACAGCTTTCAAACCACCTTACCCAAGACACAAACCCAAAACACCTCGTACACCTACATAAAGAGCTTTCACCCATCTCCACACACCAACTCTAAGCCACCTTATCCAAGACACAAACCTAAAACACCTCGTACACGTACATGAAGAGCTTTCAGACCCCCCCAAATCCTATGCCGGTACGGGGCCACCTGAGAGGTGGCCCCGTACCGGCATAGCTCTACTACTGTCTAAATGTCCAAATCAATCTTAATACAGGACGATAAGGATTAATATATTTTATTTATGAATATTCTGTTAAAGTTTATTTAATTGTTACTTATATGCACTCCCTCCAAAATGTGTTGCAATGTTTTGGAAATTAAACAATTTATCTTAAACTTATCACACAAAGATCGGACGATGGGTGACTGGGATAATGTAGTTTTTAGTAAAAATAGTAGATAATATGTACATATATAGTAATAAATACATAGTACATAGTTCATAGGAAAAATGTAGTACATAGTACTTGTCGTCGGGTTGATGCAATAGTCACGAAACAGAAATTTTTGCTATTTTAAACATTGTGCAAATATGCAAAAAAGTCATATTATATTTAGCCAAAGTCAGGGATCTAAATTTTTATGGGAATCCACTGGATTCATTTTGAATTTTTTCAGAACATAGTACATAATATGCAGTACATTGTATATAGTACGTAATAGATAATATATAATACATAGAAAATAATATAACATACCAGTAGGGAATGGAATTACTGGAAAAACTACTTCTACAGAAGCAGTTCAGTACTTCCACCCAGTACAAAAAAGGCATTACATTAACACGGCGATGGCCTAGGCTGGGAAGTACTTTTTTTCCCTTCCATTTGGAAGTACTTATACGCAAAGTTATTATACTGTAAATTTTTATAATATAATTTAGTTGGCGTAGGCGTGAAGAGGTGGGGTAGCTTGAAGTAAAATTAAGCGATTTATATTTATATCATAAACATAAATTCAAATATATGTTTATACATTAAAGACATAAAACTTAATGGCTGAGACAACTGTGATGATTAACAAAGAAAACGAGCAGCTACGAAGTTTTTCAACACGCTTTTTGCGCGAAATCAAACACTTGGTCACCAAACCCATTCTCCTCTGCATTATTTATAAGTCATTACAGAGAACACTAATTAAAGAAGTACTTCCAAATCGACTTCCCACAATAAATACCTTTTTTTTTGTTTTACGGGGGATGGTGAGACTCTACATTGACACTTCTGAGGTTCCCGCACTCAGACCGAGTTTCAGACTCCTACTGAATAAACTCACCACCCCTTTGTGTGACGCTTACCCCGCCCGGAACCGCCGCGAGGCATTACTTCGGGCGGGCGTCACCACCATGACCCTTTAGGTGTCCCTCTGGTTTTACCCATAGAGGTTGCTACTGTTCTCGGCATTTCTTCGCCTTTCTCTGTTTCTTGTGGCTTCTTCTTGCCTTAACTTTCTGTGAATGGCCTTCAGGGTTTCTTCCACTTTCTTCCACATTTCCTCGGATCTCATCATATGCTCTACGATGTTTTCCGGCGTTAGTGGCGCCTGGGCCGTTTCTTATAATTCCGCTCTCTCCTCGGCGTATCTCGAGCAGGCAAAGAAGACGTGCTCTGCGTCTTCTTCCGTCGCTGGGCATACCGGACACAACGGTGAATCATCGTGGCCGAATCGGTGGAGGTATTTCCTATACCCCCCATGTCCGCGCAGGAACTGCGTGAGGTCGTAACTTACTTCCCCACGCTCCCTCAAAACCCATACTTCCACGTTAGGGATAAGTCTGTGTGTCCAACGACCCTTAACAGACTCGTCCCATTTCCCCTGCCATTCCCTTAAGGACTCACAGCGCGCAATCTGCCGCCGTACCCTTCTTGGCTGTCCCCTACCATATTCTGGGTCATAGAGACGCATGCCCTCCCTCGCCAGAATATCTACAGGAATCATCCCCGCTATCACGCACGCCGCATCGTCGGACGTGGTCCTGTACGCGCAGCAAGCGCGGAGTGCACTTAACCTATATGCGGCCCTCCATTTCCTGCAATTTGCAGTCCTGTTTAACGCTGCTGCCCACACTGGCGCTGCGTATAACAGGACTGAGCTGACCACCCTCCCCAAGAGGAGGCGGCGACTCGGTCTAGGGCCCCCAACATTGGGCAGCATTCTTGCGAGTGCTGCACAAATCGCAGAAGCTTTGTCTGCTGTGCCCTCCAAGTGCGCTTTGAAATTTAGCCTCCGATCGATCATCACTCCCAGGTACCTTAGAGCGGGCTGTGAGTGGATGAGCTGTTCCCCTACCTTGATCCTCACGGATACTGGCTTTCGCCGTTTGCTGATCACCACTGCTTCAGTTTTGTGCTCAGCAAGCTTCAACCCAGCGCGTTCTAACCACGCTTTTATTTCCCAGATCGCTTCGTTCGCATACAGTTCGATGTCATCTGGGTGTTTTCCTTCGACAACTACCCCGATATCATCTGCGAACCCGATCGCCACTGCTTCTTTTGGAAGACGAAGCCCCAACACATCATTGTACATTGCGATCCATAGGAGAGGGCCCAGGACGGAACCTTGCGGGACACCGCATGTTGTCCCGAACACTTTAGGACCATCATCCGAATCACAATGAAGCGACCTACCCTGCAGGTAGTCGGCCACTACACGCTCTAGGTACTTAGGTGTGCCTAGCTTGATTAACGCCTCAACTATTTTGCTCCACCTCGCTGAGTTGAAAGCATTTTTTACGTCGAGGGTTATCAGTGCGCAGCAGTGATTTTTCTCTATGGCGGCTTTTGCTATGCCCACCACCATATTGATTGCATCAGTAGTCGTCCTTGCCTTTCTGAAGCCGAATTGCTTGTCCGACAGGCCGCCTGCCCTTTCGACGCTAGGGAGAATCCTGTTACAGATCACCCGCTCGAAAAGTTTGCCTATGCAACTAAGGAGGCATAATACAATAAATACCTGCGATTTTCCCTACTGGGATACTACCTCAGATATGTACGTAAAATACAGATGCCCAGTCGAATAGGCGAAACGCCGAAACGTATTCCATGTCGCCGAAAGCGATTAATCCAAGCAAAAGATTTAAATATTGCAGCCATTTAGTTGGCTAGAGCATGGCAACTTTTAGTCGAGGTCCAGCAACAGACATCAGCGATGGTGACGCGCATTTTTGGTTCGCACCCGTTTCTGGGCACTTGTGCCTATGCAGCTGGCTAGAGCATGGCAACTTTTGGTTTAGCTCCACATAGAAACAGCAGCGTATAATTCTATGTGTGCGAGGAAAAATAGCCCGCGCTTGGTGAGAGGGATATGGTTTGAATGTTGCAATGCAGAAGCTGCTCTCAGCATTCGTTTTATATTCTCGCGCCGCTCTCAAAATTCATGTCATGCTGAGAGCAGCTTCTGCATTGCAACATTCAAACCCAATCCCACCCACCAAGGGCGGGCTATTTGCCTCGCACACATGTAATTATGCGCTGCTGTTTGTAAGTGGAGCTAAACTAAAAGTTTCCATGCTCTAGCCAGCTGCATAGGCACAAGTGCCCAGAAACGAGTGAGCAACAAAGTGCGCGTGTCGCCATCATGTGTCCAGAAACGGGTGTAGCAACAAAATGCGCGTGTCGCGAATTCTTTGTTTTACCCCCAGCGAAAAAGTGCCAAACGCGCCTAAAGAAGTTAACACTTCAAAAACTTTTGTGGCTGAAGCATCTGCAATAATGAAGCAAGCGTGCTTTGACTTACGGGGGTGGGAGTATACGGTTCTGGAGGCTAAGACGGAAGAGGACACATGCCCGCCGTCGAATGTTTTGGGTATGTCATGGAATCGAGAAGCGTAAGTGTAAATTTAGATAGTTTTAAGTTTTCTTTGGCAGAGATTACGAAAAGGACTATGTTATCAGCAGCGCATAAAATTTTTGATCCAATTGGCGTTACCTGTCCAGTATTATTATTACCTAAACTATTATTGCAAAAGGTCTGGTTACAAAAATTAAGTTGGGATCAACCAATCGCTGAAAATGATGCGAAGCAGTTCATAAAATGGCAACAGGAACTAATCTATTTAGAGCCCCCGCACACTACAGACTTTCCATCGGCCGATAGTTTGGTCGGGTTGGACTTGTAAGCGCGCACACTGGACCAACTAAACCGTCGGGTTGGTGGTGAGTGCGCAGACTAGACCGACTGGTCGGCCGACTGTTCTCGAATGATTTGCTAGTTGGTAAAAGGCTTTTGAAGAGAGCGGTCGCAAAATGAGAGTTAATGCAATATTTTCCAGAAAAGTTATTATTGCTTTCATACAACGGAGGAGAAGGACCAGGAAGAGAAACCGAGAGTATTGGGTGCATCCTATCTACAGTGATAGATTATTGTATGGAAAATTTTCTACGATGCATTCCAAATTGCTAGATTACCCCGAAAAAATTTTCGCCTTTTATCGAATGAGCATAACCAGCTTCAATGAACTTGCCATCATGAAAATAACCACAACCATCCGACGCAAAAATATGAAGCTAACTAAACTATCGGCCGAATTAGCCGACTAAACAATCGCCTAATGTGCGCGCGTGGAAGAGCTCCATACTGATTAAGGAGTTGGCCGATAGTTTGCCGACATTATAGTTTGAAGGCAATCGGGTAGCCCATCAAACTTATTTATCGGCCGATTCTGAATCGTTGTAATATGCGCACTTGCATACATGTTAATACTGATTAAGAGCCCGACTAAACTATCGGCCGATGGAAAGTCTGTAGTGTGCGGGGGCTCTTAAGACAAGTTAACATTCCGAGATGGTTGAAGGGTGTAAAGGATTCTATTGAATGTACTATTCATGTGTTTAATGATGCCAGTCAATATGCCTATGCTACGCTGACATATCTTTCTGAAGATCCAGCTGATTTGACACCTTTGACCCCAGATTTGTTTTTGAAGGAAATCACGGACATTGACGTAACTGATTTAGATGCTATCGAAAAAACAACGGATTTAAATAGGCGGGCTAGGTATAGACAGGAGTTGAATAGGATATTGAAGAAAAGATTTCAAGATGAATATTTAGGATGTTTGAGGCTATATGCGAAGAAAAATTCCACAAAGAATATACGTGTGGGCGATTTAGTTCTTATAGAAAATGAAACATTAAAGCGTATAGAGTGGCCGTTAGCCCGAGTGAAGAGATAATTCCTGGACGTGAGGGTGTTACCAGACTAGTAAAATTGAAGACTTCAACGGGTTCTTTGTTCAGACCTATACAAAGAATATTTCCTTTAGAGATAGATGGTTCTCAACAAGCAGATCCAAGAGCACGAGATATACTACGTTATCCGGTTGAAAAGAACACGGTGAGGGTGGAAGAACCTATAAGAACTCGCAGGGGAAGAATAGTTAAACCTCCGTCTAGATTAGTGTTGTGAGCATGGAAGTTCTTAATTTAATGTTGAGGTAATAACTACCGTTCACATTACCTCAAGGTGGGAGGATGTTGAAAAACTCACTAGTTTTACTTGTTGGAATTTAGATAGTTGAGTTACTTAGTTTTTTTTTCCAAATGTCAAAGCGAAAATATTTTTATTATTGTTTTTGGATTGTTGCCCGTAAATGTAATGAGGAGCATTTTGGAGATCTCTGAAGAAACTTTATGAAGATTCGAAGGAATTTAGGGAAGACAAGCAACAGCTAGTAAGAGCAAGGAATACTACTAGCGTATACGGAAGATTAATTGGCAGCTCAGCCTAGGTTACCTTTTATATAACTCCATGTAAATTAATTATTCTATTGTAGTTGCTAATAAATTATTGAGAACATTTTACCTGCGGCCTTTCTAGTGAAAATTTCACACACATATATATATATATATATATATATATATATATATATATATATATATATATATATATATATATATATATATGCCCGATTCTCCAAAACCTTTAACCTGCTTGTCGCTTCGAAATTTTTATGACTAACAATTTTTATAAGAAGATTAAAAATAAAAGAAGCTATCAATAATGTTAAGAAACTATTAATGAACAATAAGATATAAGTACGAAGTCATTTAAAACGATATATTGCAATAAAATTTGAAAAAATGTTCCGTTACCTGTCACTTTTCGGCCTGTCTTTAGCGCTAATCTGAATGAAAAACTATTTATATTTGTGATAGGAAGCGTTGAAACAAATAGTGAAAAGTGAAAAGTTGTAGTTTAACACTTAAGGAAAAATGCAGTTGTGTTCGGTGCAGTGTCAAATCGCTATATTTTCCAAAAAACAACTCTGAAGTTTGTCCCTAGGTTTTGACGTCAAAGTTGTAACCCGCATGGTAAGTCGAAGTACTCCGAATTGTCTCATTTTATCATAATTTTTTTTAAATGCACTTATTGTTCAGACACTAACGAACATGTGCATACATTTTGTGACAAAAATAAGTTGAAATCGGTTGATTTTTGGGCAAAACTGGGTAACATGAACGTAGGTTACATTTAAATGTCAAAGTTGTAACTGCAATTAATTTGCTCATATTACATTAAATTCATCCCCTTAAAATTTCTTATGACGTATTGTAACTAATTAAGTCATATGCAACGTTTCCTTCACTTAAATTGTTTCATGAATCTTAAAAAAAAGTAATTTAAGCGAATGTCAAAATTGTAACCATGTCAAATTTGATGTCAAAATTGTAACCATGTCTGTTGTAAATTAAATATGTAAATCAATACTCAATACTAAAACAATAAATATAATTGCATTTACTAACACAACTATAAATACACATATACAAATACTACGCCTCTATGTTCGGTTACCTAAAAACAAATGATTATTGTTAAGATCAGTCTGAATTATAACCTTAACGAATAAAGTTCTCGTGAAATAACGATAAGGTCTTTTGAAATTTAGAGTAACGTCCGGTTCCCTTGCAGATAGTTTTTAATAATTTGGTGCCGAAACCCGGGATCTCTTGCCTTAATTAATAACGATCGCGAGAATACATAATCGATTCCTAACGTGGGTGCAATTTTTCGGGCTCAAACGGACATTTTCCTTACAACAATGAGTTTAGAATCGACTGCACGTGCTTCTTATCGTGGTCAAATAACGCGCCTTTCCAAAGCCGCGCTCGATTTCCTAAAAAGCCCAGATTCGCAGATTAATAATGAAAGTGCTGATTTTGATAACATAGAAGAAGAACTACAATCATATTTACAACGTTTAACCACGGCGCATGAAAGTTTGTGCAGCGTTAATAACGAGATGCGTGAAAAGAACTTATTAAAATCAGATGAAATTGAACGCGAATATGAAAAAATTGCTGACTACGAAGACACTGCAATCAACGTTATTAGCCGCCTTAAAGTGCGATTAAGTAAAGTTCAAAATAAACTTCATGGAATGCCCACCGCAACAGAATCTAAATTATTGCCAACAAAAGAGATCTGCACAAAATTAGAACGTCTAAAACTTAAAAAGTTTTCTGGAGATCATAAAGAATGGATTTCATTTTGGCAACAATTCCGCACTGCTGTACATGAAAATCGAAATCTTTCCAGTGTAGAAAAATTCCATTATCTGCAGACCGTTCTTACGGGAGCTGCCGAAAAAACGATCGAAGGCTTCACGCCGTCAGACGAATGCTACGATAGTGCTATCAGCCTCCTGCAAGAAGAATATGGAAAACCTGAAAAATTAATTGATATGACTGTGCAGCAGCTAATGGCACTACCGCATCCCCATAGCAGAAACGACATTGCTAGACTTCGCCGCCTTTACAATAATGTGGTATCAGGTACACGATCACTGAAAGCATTGAATGTTCCCACAGCGCATTATAGCATAATGCTAAAAACAATCCTCCTCAAAGCTTTTCCGATCGAGCTGAGAATTGAGTATCATCGCCGTCATGACAAAGAAGAACAAAAATTTATATCACAGAATTTTGATGATCATAAAGGTGAATCAGCATCAGCCGTTTCTAGTTCCGTATTGTCTAGGGGTGATGCAGAATTACAAAGCATCCTAAAATTTTTAAAATGCGAAGTCGAATCGTTAGAACGGGCTGGAGTGACTGAAACCACGAAGCCAGTACACGCTGCTAGAACGAGACATGCTCCTACTACCGCTGCTGGTTTGATAACAACGAACGATATGCATTTTTGCCAGTTTTGCAAATCAAAGGAACACGCTACAAGGGATTGCGATGATGGAATGTTGACGATAGAAAGCAAGAAAGAATTGCTTAGAAAAAAATGGCATGTGTTTTCGATGCCTTAGTATGGGTCACAGACCTAAATTTTACCGGTATAAAAATCTTGTTTGCAAAAAATGCTCTGGTAGACATGCTACTTGTATGTGCGATCCGACTTACAAGGCAAAAACAACGAACGGCGTGTTAAACGAAAAATTGAATTTAAATAATAAAGCGAAGACAGTAAGTCTGTGTACGTACCGTGAATCAAACGAACCGATTGATGTATTTTTGCAAACGGCGCGAGTATTTGCTATTTCGCCTTTATCGAATGCCAAAATTTTTGTGAGGATAATTATTGATAGCGGAAGTCAACGAACATATATACGGGAAAGTGTAGCAAATAAATTGAAATTGCCTATCGTCGGTACTGTAAAAATGAACATACTACCTTTCGGAAGTGCTAGTGTCAATAACTTTGAAGAATATAGATTAGTGTCGGTGAAATTAAAAGACAAAAATCAAATTAATGAAATTTGTGTCACTGCCGTCGTTGTGCCAATAATATGTGCTGATGTTTTGCCGGTGCCAAATGAAAACGCAACTCTTTTTGATAATTTGGATTTAGCAGATGTCAACTACGGTAATTGTGACGTAGAAGATGGCTTAAGTTTATTAATAGGCGCAGATTATTTCTGGAAAGTAACAACCACAGATATAAAAAGGATAACTGATGGATTGTCCATTGTTAAGACAATATTTGGGTGGACATTACATGGCGCATGTCCAGTAAGTATGAGTATGAGTAAAGGTACTAAAGTTTCTCCTGTTTTAGCATCTACTGTGCTGGACGAAAGTAATTTATCTAAAATTTGGGAATTAGATGTATTAGGGATAAAACCAGATGCACTTGAACAAAACGAAATGACATCCGAGTTACAGCAAAAGTGCATAGTTAAAAGAAATGAACGATATGAGGCGAGTTTGCCTTGGAAGGGCTTAAATGTCACTCTTGAAATAAACAAGGAAATTGCTTTTAACAGATTGAAATCATTATTACGAAAATTATCGAGAAATCCGAAAAATTTATTAGATTATGACCAGGCAATGAATGAAATGATACAGTCTGGAGTAGCTGAGTTGGTGTCAAACGAGGAAGGAGGTAGGAATCAATATTATATGCCTCATCGACCTGTTTACCGGTTGGATAAAACAACAACAAAGCTGAGAATCGTTTTTGACGCTTCTTCCCATGCACATTCCGCTCGTTCACTAAATGATCATTTACATACTGGTGCAAATTTGTTGCCGGACATTTTGAAAATCATTTTAAATTTCAGATTCGGAAAAATTGGTATTATAGCAGATATCGAAAAGGCTTTCTTACAACTTTCTTTGAAGGAAGAGGATCGTGACAGTCACCGATTTATATGGTTTTCGAAAGCAATAGAGTCAACTAATAATCTGCCAACCTTCTCAACATATCGAATGACAAGAGTGACATTCGGCGTCAGATCAAGCCCATTTTTGCTTTCTGCTGCTATATTAAAACATTTAGATGCGGAAGCTAAGAATTTTTCGCAAACTTGTTCTATTCTGAGGAATTCTTTCTATATGGATGATCTCATACTTAGTACCGATAACGAAGAATCTGCAAAACGAATTTATGCCGAAGGAAAGGAATTAATGCAACGAGCATCAATGCGTTTACGAAAGTGGAACAGCAATGCTGTGGAAGTGCGAAAAATATTTGATGATACCGAAATACCAGTGGAGCAAAAGGTGTTAGGAATAAGGTGGAATACCATTAGTGACGAAATATCACCCTGCCTAGATTCGCTAGTTGAATTTGTAAATGGCGCTCAAGAGGGAACTAAGCGGAGCGTACTGCAAACGATATCCAGAATATATGATCCATTAGGAGCTCTCGGTCCTGTTACAATTGCATTAAAAACTATTCAAGATATATGGAAGTTCAAGTTAGATTGGGATATTCCTTTGCCAGATGATTTAAGGAGACGTTGGAAATGCTATGTCAACGAACTTTTGTTATTAAATGAAGCATTCATACCTCGCAATGTTTACCTGTCCAGCCAAGTAAGTAATATACAGGCCCATATATTCGCAGATGCCAGCCAGCGAGCTTATGGTATTGTTGCTTTTATTAGAAACGAAGATTTGTGCAAAAATGTCTCTGTTAGGTTTTTATGCGCGAAAAGTCGCGTGGCACCGCTTAAGGAGAACGAAAATCTCGAAATTACGCTTCCACGTTTGGAGTTAACAGCAGCTTTAATTGCTGCTAGATTAAAGCTCTATTTAACAAAATCGTTAAATATATCTATTGGAAAATTCTTCCTCTGGTCTGATTCAAAAATAACGCTTCATTGGATACGAGGTGATAGGAAGAAATGGAAGCCTTATGTTTCTAATCGAGTGAATGAAATCAGAGAATTGACTAATATAGAGGACTGGCGACATTGCCCTGGAATGGAGAATCCGGCGGATCTTTTAACAAGAGGAGTGACCGCAGCACAACTAATGAGGACAGAAAAATGGGCCCAAGGACCTGAGTGGCTATCAAAAGGAAAAACAGAGTGGCCTATCGAAGACGAAAATTTGTCGCATCTACCAATTGTGTTAGCAACCTTGTTATCAACGGAGATTTCAACATGCGAACGAGTGCCAGTGTTGATGTTTGAGAATTTTAGCTGTTGGAGGCGTTTACTACGAGTGACTGGATATGTTCTAAGATTTGTCAACCGAGTGCATCACAAGATAGAATCACCCACAAATAAGATTCTATTAACCCGTGAAATCAAAGCTGCAGAGATATACTGGTTGAAGTATGTTCAAATTACCCACTTTTCTAATGAAATTGTTTCGTTTCAGATGGGCAAAAATCTTTCCAGCTCATCCAAGATTTTTAATTTAAATCCTATAGTCGATGACGATGGAATGCTACGAGTTGGTGGACGCCTGCACTTACTCGATGAAACTATGAACAACTCGCACCCAATTATCCTATCGGATTGCTATATTACGAAGCTGATTATTGACGACGCTCATCAACGTACCCTACATAGTGGAGTAAATCTAACTTTAACTAAGTTACGTGAAAGATTTTGGATCATAAGAGGACGACAATTAATCAAGAAAGCTGTTAAGAAATGCAGAACATGTCGAAGAATTCATGTGAAACCATTAACACAACCATTTGCCCCATTGCCGAAGGATCGTTTAAGGCTAGTAAGACCATTCGGTGCTGTAGGCATCGATTTTGCCGGCCCACTGTATGTCAAAGATAAAAAGGGAGATCCACCTTTTAAAATATACTTGCTTATTTTCACCTGCGCTGCAATTAGAAGCATTCATTTAGAGATGACTCTGAGTCTAACAACAGAAAGCTGCTTGCTTGCAATACGACGCTTTATAGCCAGAAGGGGAATCCCTAGCACAATATACTCAGACAATGCGAAAACTTTTAAATGTGCGTCACGCGAAGTTAAAGAACTAGCAGCAATCATAGAAAATGAAACTTTTATGAATTTCATGGTTTACAATCGAATTGAATGGAAATTCATTGTCGATCGGGCTCCCTGGTGGGGAGGATTTTGGGAGAGGCTGATAAGGAACGTTAAAGGTATTTTGAAAGTAACGATTGGTAGGTCGACATTGAATTTGGAGCAACTTAGTACCTTAGTGATTGAAGCAGAAAATATAGTCAACGAACGACCTCTAACCTATATTAGCGATGACCCTTTAGACTTGACGCCCTTATCGCCAAATTCGATTCTTAAAGGATTTGGAAATTTAAATCAACAATGTGATGATGACTGCTCAACTGACATAACAGCGAAAGAACTAAGGAAAACATTGCAGATAAAAACCAGAAGTATCAGCTATCTAGCGAAGAGGTGGAAAAAACGAATACCTTCAACTATTGCGAGCTTTCCATAACACGGGAAAATCTTTTATAACGAACGTACAACCAGGAGATGTAGTTTTATTACATGACCGGTCTGCTCCTAGAATTCATTGGAAAATGGCTGTCATAGATAAAGTTTTCCCAGGGCGCGACAATCGAATACGAGCCTGTGAAATTCGGCTCTCAAACGGAACTATAATATGAAGGCCAATTCAATTGCTCTACCCTCTCGAAATGCAGAACTTTGCCGGGCCCGAGGATGTTGTAAATTAAATATGTAAATCAATACTCAATACTAAAACAATAAATATAATTGCATTTACTAACACAACTATAAATACACATATACAAATACTACGCCTCTATGTTCGGTTACCTAAAAACAAATGATTATTGTTAAGATCAGTCTGAATTATAACCTTAACGAATAAAGTTCTCGTGAAATAACGATAAGGTCTTTTGAAATTTAGAGTAACGTCCGGTTCCCTTGCAGATAGATAGTTTTAAGTTTTCTTTGGCAGAGATTACGAAAAGGACTATGTTATCAGCAGCGCATAAAATTTTTGATCCAATTGGCGTTACCTGTCCAGTATTATTATTACCTAAACTATTATTGCAAAAGGTCTGGTTACAAAAATTAAGTTGGGATCAACCAATCGCTGAAAATGATGCGAAGCAGTTCATAAAATGGCAACAGGAACTAATCTATTTAAGACAAGTTAACATTCCGAGATGGTTGAAGGGTGTAAAGGATTCTATTGAATGTACTATTCATGTGTTTAATGATGCCAGTCAATATGCCTATGCTACGCTGACATATCTTTCTGAAGATCCAGCTGATTTGACACCTTTGACCCCAGATTTGTTTTTGAAGGAAATCACGGACATTGACGTAACTGATTTAGATGCTATCGAAAAAACAACGGATTTAAATAGGCGGGCTAGGTATAGACAGGAGTTGAATAGGATATTGAAGAAAAGATTTCAAGATGAATATTTAGGATGTTTGAGGCTATATGCGAAGAAAAATTCCACAAAGAATATACGTGTGGGCGATTTAGTTCTTATAGAAAATGAAACATTAAAGCGTATAGAGTGGCCGTTAGCCCGAGTGAAGAGATAATTCCTGGACGTGAGGGTGTTACCAGACTAGTAAAATTGAACACTTCAACGGGTTCTTTGTTCAGACCTATACAAAGAATATTTCCTTTAGAGATAGATGGTTCTCAACAAGCAGATCCAAGAGCACGAGATATACTACGTTATCCGGTTGAAAAGAACACGGTGAGGGTGGAAGAACCTATAAGAACTCGCAGGGGAAGAATAGTTAAACCTCCGTCTAGATTAGTGTTGTGAGCATGGAAGTTCTTAATTTAATGTTGAGGTAATAACTACCGTTCACATTACCTCAAGGTGGGAGGATGTTGAAAAACTCACTAGTTTTACTTGTTGGAATTTAGATAGTTGAGGTACTTAGTTTTTTTTTCCAAATGTCAAAGCGAAAATATTTTTATTATTGTTTTTGGATTGTTGCCCGTAAATGTAATGAGGAGCATTTTGGAGATCTCTGAAGAAACTTTATGAAGATTCGAAGGAATTTAGGGAAGACAAGCAACAGCTAGTAAGAGCAAGGAATACTACTAGCGTATACGGAAGATTAATTGGCAGCTCAGCCTAGGTTACCTTTTATATAACTCCATGTAAATTAATTATTCTATTGTAGTTGCTAATAAATTATTGAGAACATTTTACCTGCGGCCTTTCTAGTGAAAATTTCACACACATATATATATATATATATCTATATATATATATATATATATATATATATATATATATATATATATATATATATATATATATATATATATATATATGCCCGATTCTCCAAAACCTTTAACCTGCTTGTCGCTTCGAAATTTTTATGACTAACAATTTTTATAAGAAGATTAAAAATAAAAGAAGCTATCAATAATGTTAAGAAACTATTAATGAACAATAAGATATAAGTACGAAGTCATTTAAAACGATATATTGCAATAAAATTTGAAAAAATGTTCCGTTACCTGTCACTTTTCGGCCTGTCTTTAGCGCTAATCTGAATGAAAAACTATTTATATTTGTGATAGGAAGCGTTGAAACAAATAGTGAAAAGTGAAAAGTTGTAGTTTAACACTTAAGGAAAAATGCAGTTGTGTTCGGTGCAGTGTCAAATCGCTATATTTTCCAAAAAACAACTCTGAAGTTTGTCCCTAGGTTTTGACGTCAAAGTTGTAACCCGCATGGTAAGTCGAAGTACTCCGAATTGTCTCATTTTATCATAATTTTTTTTAAATGCACTTATTGTTCAGACACTAACGAACATGTGCATACATTTTGTGACAAAAATAAGTTGAAATCGGTTGATTTTTGGGCAAAACTGGGTAACATGAACGTAGGTTACATTTAAATGTCAAAGTTGTAACTGCAATTAATTTGCTCATATTACATTAAATTCATCCCCTTAAAATTTCTTATGACGTATTGTAACTAATTAAGTCATATGCAACGTTTCCTTCACTTAAATTGTTTCATGAATCTTAAAAAAAAGTAATTTAAGCGAATGTCAAAATTGTAACCATGTCAAATTTGATGTCAAAATTGTAACCATGTCTGTTGTAAATTAAATATGTAAATCAATACTCAATACTAAAACAATAAATATAATTGCATTTACTAACACAACTATAAATACACATATACAAATACTACGCCTCTATGTTCGGTTACCTAAAAACAAATGATTATTGTTAAGATCAGTCTGAATTATAACCTTAACGAATAAAGTTCTCGTGAAATAACGATAAGGTCTTTTGAAATTTAGAGTAACGTCCGGTTCCCTTGCAGATAGTTTTTAATAATTTGGTGCCGAAACCCGGGATCTCTTGCCTTAATTAATAACGATCGCGAGAATACATAATCGATTCCTAACGTGGGTGCAATTTTTCGGGCTCAAACGGACATTTTCCTTACAACAATGAGTTTAGAATCGACTGCACGTGCTTCTTATCGTGGTCAAATAACGCGCCTTTCCAAAGCCGCGCTCGATTTCCTAAAAAGCCCAGATTCGCAGATTAATAATGAAAGTGCTGATTTTGATAACATAGAAGAAGAACTACAATCATATTTACAACGTTTAACCACGGCGCATGAAAGTTTGTGCAGCGTTAATAACGAGATGCGTGAAAAGAACTTATTAAAATCAGATGAAATTGAACGCGAATATGAAAAAATTGCTGACTACGAAGACACTGCAATCAACGTTATTAGCCGCCTTAAAGTGCGATTAAGTAAAGTTCAAAATAAACTTCATGGAATGCCCACCGCAACAGAATCTAAATTATTGCCAACAAAAGAGATCTGCACAAAATTAGAACGTCTAAAACTTAAAAAGTTTTCTGGAGATCATAAAGAATGGATTTCATTTTGGCAACAATTCCGCACTGCTGTACATGAAAATCGAAATCTTTCCAGTGTAGAAAAATTCCATTATCTGCAGACCGTTCTTACGGGAGCTGCCGAAAAAACGATCGAAGGCTTCACGCCGTCAGACGAATGCTACGATAGTGCTATCAGCCTCCTGCAAGAAGAATATGGAAAACCTGAAAAATTAATTGATATGACTGTGCAGCAGCTAATGGCACTACCGCATCCCCATAGCAGAAACGACATTGCTAGACTTCGCCGCCTTTACAATAATGTGGTATCAGGTACACGATCACTGAAAGCATTGAATGTTCCCACAGCGCATTATAGCATAATGCTAAAAACAATCCTCCTCAAAGCTTTTCCGATCGAGCTGAGAATTGAGTATCATCGCCGTCATGACAAAGAAGAACAAAAATTTATATCACAGAATTTTGATGATCATAAAGGTGAATCAGCATCAGCCGTTTCTAGTTCCGTATTGTCTAGGGGTGATGCAGAATTACAAAGCATCCTAAAATTTTTAAAATGCGAAGTCGAATCGTTAGAACGGGCTGGAGTGACTGAAACCACGAAGCCAGTACACGCTGCTAGAACGAGACATGCTCCTACTACCGCTGCTGGTTTGATAACAACGAACGATATGCATTTTTGCCAGTTTTGCAAATCAAAGGAACACGCTACAAGGGATTGCGATGATGGAATGTTGACGATAGAAAGCAAGAAAGAATTGCTTAGAAAAAAATGGCATGTGTTTTCGATGCCTTAGTATGGGTCACAGACCTAAATTTTACCGGTATAAAAATCTTGTTTGCAAAAAATGCTCTGGTAGACATGCTACTTGTATGTGCGATCCGACTTACAAGGCAAAAACAACGAACGGCGTGTTAAACGAAAAATTGAATTTAAATAATAAAGCGAAGACAGTAAGTCTGTGTACGTACCGTGAATCAAACGAACCGATTGATGTATTTTTGCAAACGGCGCGAGTATTTGCTATTTCGCCTTTATCGAATGCCAAAATTTTTGTGAGGATAATTATTGATAGCGGAAGTCAACGAACATATATACGGGAAAGTGTAGCAAATAAATTGAAATTGCCTATCGTCGGTACTGTAAAAATGAACATACTACCTTTCGGAAGTGCTAGTGTCAATAACTTTGAAGAATATAGATTAGTGTCGGTGAAATTAAAAGACAAAAATCAAATTAATGAAATTTGTGTCACTGCCGTCGTTGTGCCAATAATATGTGCTGATGTTTTGCCGGTGCCAAATGAAAACGCAACTCTTTTTGATAATTTGGATTTAGCAGATGTCAACTACGGTAATTGTGACGTAGAAGATGGCTTAAGTTTATTAATAGGCGCAGATTATTTCTGGAAAGTAACAACCACAGATATAAAAAGGATAACTGATGGATTGTCCATTGTTAAGACAATATTTGGGTGGACATTACATGGCGCATGTCCAGTAAGTATGAGTATGAGTAAAGGTACTAAAGTTTCTCCTGTTTTAGCATCTACTGTGCTGGACGAAAGTAATTTATCTAAAATTTGGGAATTAGATGTATTAGGGATAAAACCAGATGCACTTGAACAAAACGAAATGACATCCGAGTTACAGCAAAAGTGCATAGTTAAAAGAAATGAACGATATGAGGCGAGTTTGCCTTGGAAGGGCTTAAATGTCACTCTTGAAATAAACAAGGAAATTGCTTTTAACAGATTGAAATCATTATTACGAAAATTATCGAGAAATCCGAAAAATTTATTAGATTATGACCAGGCAATGAATGAAATGATACAGTCTGGAGTAGCTGAGTTGGTGTCAAACGAGGAAGGAGGTAGGAATCAATATTATATGCCTCATCGACCTGTTTACCGGTTGGATAAAACAACAACAAAGCTGAGAATCGTTTTTGACGCTTCTTCCCATGCACATTCCGCTCGTTCACTAAATGATCATTTACATACTGGTGCAAATTTGTTGCCGGACATTTTGAAAATCATTTTAAATTTCAGATTCGGAAAAATTGGTATTATAGCAGATATCGAAAAGGCTTTCTTACAACTTTCTTTGAAGGAAGAGGATCGTGACAGTCACCGATTTATATGGTTTTCGAAAGCAATAGAGTCAACTAATAATCTGCCAACCTTCTCAACATATCGAATGACAAGAGTGACATTCGGCGTCAGATCAAGCCCATTTTTGCTTTCTGCTGCTATATTAAAACATTTAGATGCGGAAGCTAAGAATTTTTCGCAAACTTGTTCTATTCTGAGGAATTCTTTCTATATGGAACAGCAATGCTGTGGAAGTGCGAAAAATATTTGATGATACCGAAATACCAGTGGAGCAAAAGGTGTTAGGAATAAGGTGGAATACCATTAGTGACGAAATATCACCCTGCCTAGATTCGCTAGTTGAATTTGTAAATGGCGCTCAAGAAGGAACTAAGCGGAGCGTACTGCAAACGATATCCAGAATATATGATCCATTAGGAGCTCTCGGTCCTGTTACAATTGCATTAAAAACTCTATTTCAAGATATATGGAAGTTCAAGTTAGATTGGGATATTCCTTTGCCAGATGATTTAAGGAGACGTTGGAAATGCTATGTCAACGAACTTTTGTTATTAAATGAAGCATTCATACCTCGCAATGTTTACCTGTCCAGCCAAGTAAGTAATATACAGGCCCATATATTCGCAGATGCCAGCCAGCGAGCTTATGGTATTGTTGCTTTTATTAGAAACGAAGATTTGTGCAAAAATGTCTCTGTTAGGTTTTTATGCGCGAAAAGTCGCGTGGCACCGCTTAAGGAGAACGAAAATCTCGAAATTACGCTTCCACGTTTGGAGTTAACAGCAGCTTTAATTGCTGCTAGATCAAAGCTCTATTTAACAAAATCGTTAAATATATCTATTGGAAAATTCTTCCTCTGGTCTGATTCAAAAATAACGCTTCATTGGATACGAGGTGATAGGAAGAAATGGAAGCCTTATGTTTCTAATCGAGTGAATGAAATCAGAGAATTGACTAATATAGAGGACTGGCGACATTGCCCTGGAATGGAGAATCCGGCGGATCTTTTAACAAGAGGAGTGACCGCAGCACAACTAATGAGGACAGAAAAATGGGCCCAAGGACCTGAGTGGCTATCAAAAGGAAAAACAGAGTGGCCTATCGAAAACGAAAATTTGTCGCATCTACCAATTGTGTTAGCAACCTTGTTATCAACGGAGATTTCAACATGCGAACGAGTGCCAGTGTTGATGTTTGAGAATTTTAGCTGTTGGAGGCGTTTACTACGAGTGACTGGATATGTTCTAAGATTTGTCAACCGAGTGCATCACAAGATAGAATCACCCACAAATAAGATTCTATTAACCCGTGAAATCAAAGCTGCAGAGATATACTGGTTGAAGTATGTTCAAATTACCCACTTTTCTAATGAAATTGTTTCGTTTCAGATGGGCAAAAATCTTTCCAGCTCATCCAAGATTTTTAATTTAAATCCTATAGTCGATGACGATGGAATGCTACGAGTTGGTGGACGCCTGCACTTACTCGATGAAACTATGAACAACTCGCACCCAATTATCCTATCGGATTGCTATATTACGAAGCTGATTATTGACGACGCTCATCAACGTACCCTACATAGTGGAGTAAATCTAACTTTAACTAAGTTACGTGAAAGATTTTGGATCATAAGAGGACGACAATTAATCAAGAAAGCTGTTAAGAAATGCAGAACATGTCGAAGAATTCATGTGAAACCATTAACACAACCATTTGCCCCATTGCCGAAGGATCGTTTAAGGCTAGTAAGACCATTCGGTGCTGTAGGCATCGATTTTGCCGGCCCACTGTATGTCAAAGATAAAAAGGGAGATCCACCTTTTAAAATATACTTGCTTATTTTCACCTGCGCTGCAATTAGAAGCATTCATTTAGAGATGACTCTGAGTCTAACAACAGAAAGCTGCTTGCTTGCAATACGACGCTTTATAGCCAGAAGGGGAATCCCTAGCACAATATACTCAGACAATGCGAAAACTTTTAAATGTGCGTCACGCGAAGTTAAAGAACTAGCAGCAATCATAGAAAATGAAACTTTTATGAATTTCATGGTTTACAATCGAATTGAATGGAAATTCATTGTCGATCGGGCTCCCTGGTGGGGAGGATTTTGGGAGAGGCTGATAAGGAACGTTAAAGGTATTTTGAAAGTAACGATTGGTAGGTCGACATTGAATTTGGAGCAACTTAGTACCTTAGTGATTGAAGCAGAAAATATAGTCAACGAACGACCTCTAACCTATATTAGCGATGACCCTTTAGACTTGACGCCCTTATCGCCAAATTCGATTCTTAAAGGATTTGGAAATTTAAATCAACAATGTGATGATGACTGCTCAACTGACATAACAGCGAAAGAACTAAGGAAAACATTGCAGATAAAAACCAGAAGTATCAGCTATCTAGCGAAGAGGTGGAAAAAACGAATACCTTCAACTATTGCGAGCTTTCCATAACACGGGAAAATCTTTTATAACGAACGTACAACCAGGAGATGTAGTTTTATTACATGACCGGTCTGCTCCTAGAATTCATTGGAAAATGGCTGTCATAGATAAAGTTTTCCCAGGGCGCGACAATCGAATACGAGCCTGTGAAATTCGGCTCTCAAACGGAACTATAATATGAAGGCCAATTCAATTGCTCTACCCTCTCGAAATGCAGAACTTTGCCGGGCCCGAGGATGTTGTAAATTAAATATGTAAATCAATACTCAATACTAAAACAATAAATATAATTGCATTTACTAACACAACTATAAATACACATATACAAATACTACGCCTCTATGTTCGGTTACCTAAAAACAAATGATTATTGTTAAGATCAGTCTGAATTATAACCTTAACGAATAAAGTTCTCGTGAAATAACGATAAGGTCTTTTGAAATTTAGAGTAACGTCCGGTTCCCTTGCAGATAGATAGTTTTAAGTTTTCTTTGGCAGAGATTACGAAAAGGACTATGTTATCAGCAGCGCATAAAATTTTTGATCCAATTGGCGTTACCTGTCCAGTATTATTATTACCTAAACTATTATTGCAAAAGGTCTGGTTACAAAAATTAAGTTGGGATCAACCAATCGCTGAAAATGATGCGAAGCAGTTCATAAAATGGCAACAGGAACTAATCTATTTAAGACAAGTTAACATTCCGAGATGGTTGAAGGGTGTAAAGGATTCTATTGAATGTACTATTCATGTGTTTAATGATGCCAGTCAATATGCCTATGCTACGCTGACATATCTTTCTGAAGATCCAGCTGATTTGACACCTTTGACCCCAGATTTGTTTTTGAAGGAAATCACGGACATTGACGTAACTGATTTAGATGCTATCGAAAAAACAACGGATTTAAATAGGCGGGCTAGGTATAGACAGGAGTTGAATAGGATATTGAAGAAAAGATTTCAAGATGAATATTTAGGATGTTTGAGGCTATATGCGAAGAAAAATTCCACAAAGAATATACGTGTGGGCGATTTAGTTCTTATAGAAAATGAAACATTAAAGCGTATAGAGTGGCCGTTAGCCCGAGTGAAGAGATAATTCCTGGACGTGAGGGTGTTACCAGACTAGTAAAATTGAACACTTCAACGGGTTCTTTGTTCAGACCTATACAAAGAATATTTCCTTTAGAGATAGATGGTTCTCAACAAGCAGATCCAAGAGCACGAGATATACTACGTTATCCGGTTGAAAAGAACACGGTGAGGGTGGAAGAACCTATAAGAACTCGCAGGGGAAGAATAGTTAAACCTCCGTCTAGATTAGTGTTGTGAGCATGGAAGTTCTTAATTTAATGTTGAGGTAATAACTACCGTTCATATTACCTCAAGGTGGGAGGATGTTGAAAAACTCACTAGTTTTACTTGTTGGAATTTAGATAGTTGAGTTACTTAGTTTTTTTTTCCAAATGTCAAAGCGAAAATATTTTTATTATTGTTTTTGGATTGTTGCCCGTAAATGTAATGAGGAGCATTTTGGAGATCTCTGAAGAAACTTTATGAAGATTCGAAGGAATTTAGGGAAGACAAGCAACAGCTAGTAAGAGCAAGGAATACTACTAGCGTATACGGAAGATTAATTGGCAGCTCAGCCTAGGTTACCTTTTATATAACTCCATGTAAATTAATTATTCTATTGTAGTTGCTAATAAATTATTGAGAACATTTTACCTGCGGCCTTTCTAGTGAAAATTTCACACATATATATATATATATATATATATATATATATATATATATATATATATATATATATATATATACAGGGTGTCCCACATAAACTTACAAAGCGGCCGGCTATGGATAGGTCTTGGATAGACGAACAAAAAATCGTATGGGTGGGGGGGGGAAATCGTAACGGTTTAGCCGCTAGGGCGTTTTGAAGTTTTTTTGCTAGAGTTTTACATATCACCCTGTATTTTTGTAATCGTGTAACCCATTTTCATGATTATGGTACCGGTGTACGCAGAATTCCCCCACCTCTCTACGACGGTAAAAATAATGGTCCTATCTTATAAACTTTTGGAGTTATGAGTCGCCAAAGTCAAAATTTTGTATTTTTTTCATTAAAATTTCAACTAAAACCACCTTTTTCTCCAAAAAATACGTGATAAACCTAAACTTTTTTTTCCAAAATTAGAAAGCTTGGACAATCAACATGGGTATCAAATTGAAGGGTATGATAAGTAGAATACAATAAGCAATGTAGTAGACTCAATATACCGATTCATGGCGGCCGACGCAAGACCCATGTTCTTTGAGGCATTTCATCTGTGTAAAATTCATACCTCGAAAAATATTAAGTCAGTGGATGGTTTTTATTGTTTACTATTGACTTATGGGTGCAGCGTAGGCGCACCGGGTCCCAGCTAGTATATATATATATATATATATATATATATATATACAGGGTGAGAGAAAAGTCCGGCACCGGTTCGATATTTCCTAAACGGTAGGTTTTCGTGAAAAAAGTTTGAAGCAAAAGTTGCTCAGCTTGGAGGGTAGATTCGTTTGAACACAAAACTCACCCCCACCCACTCACCCCCTCGCAGGGGGTGGGGGTAACTCCAAATTTTTAAATAGCAACCCCCATTTTTTTTCACGGATTATGATTCTCCGAAGGAAAATATGAAACTTTTGCCTTAAAATTTTTTTAATCCGAAGTTTCCCTGCACCCCCAAAACGAATTTTTGAGGGTGGGGAATAGTCCGGCACCGGCTCGATATTTCCTAAACGGTAGGTTTTCGTGAAAAAAGTTTGTAGCAAAAGTTGCTCAGCTTGGAGGGTAGATTCGTTTGAACACAAAACTCACCCCCACCCACTCACCCCCTCGCAGGGGGTGGGGGTAACTCCAAATTTTTAAATAGCAACCCCCATTTTTTTTCACGGATTATGATTCTCCGAAGAAAAATATGAAACTTTCGCCTTAACATTTTTTTTATCCGAAGCTTCCCTGCACCCTCAAAATGAATTTTTGGGGATGGGGAATAGTCCGGCACCGTTTCGATATTTTCTGAACGGTAGGTTTTCGTGAAAAAAGTTTGTAGCAAAGGTTGCTCACCTTGGAGGGTAGAATTGTTTGAACACAAAACTCACCCCCACCCACTCACCCCCTCGCAGGGGGTGGGGGTAACTCTAAAATTCTAAATAGCAACCCCCATTTTTTTTCACGGATTATGATTCTCCGAAAAAAAAATATGAGACTTTCGTCTAAAAATTTTTTTATCCGAAGCTTCCCTGCATTCCCGAATGAATACTGTCGACGTATTGACGTGTGGTTACTGACAAGTAGACGATCAGACATCACCTCCTGGATTAGCGTTATCCGATGTGTACCACGTGGAGGTTCCAGGTCGGATTTCACACATCATTTTGGCCCTGAAAAGGGCCGTTTATTAAAGTGGAAGCGTTGAAGGACCCCGAGGTTCGTCGCTCCCTCAGTATTTAATGACTCCAAACCTTCGACGCACTCTCACTTATGTAAGCAGGTGCTCAAACTGTTGACCTTCCACTGCTTGGCAATGAGCCAGCCGTTGGTAGAAATTGTTTGTAACGTGTGCTAGCATTTCCGCCGTTATGGAATTTGAGACCACCAGAATCCTGTTTTTCAAATCATGAATGTCTGCAGGCTTACTTTCGTAGACGCGATTTTTCAAGAAACCCCAATAAAAGAAATCGAGGGGTGTCAGGTCCGGCGATCGTGGCGGCCATTCGATCGCTCCTCTCCGACCAATCCATCTTCCGGGAAATGTCTCATGCAGATACGCACGTACTTGCAGTCCGAAATGTCCTGGTGCCCCGTCTTGTTGGAACTGAACTAGCTCAAATTGATCTCCAACGATATTTCGGATTGCAGGTACAATTTCTTCTTGGAGCATTCTCATATATCGCGTAGCTGTGAGATTCTCTTCAAAGAAGAATGGTCCCACAATCTGATTTGCAACAATACCAGCCCAAACGTTAACTTTTTGCTGGTATTGTGTGTGAGAATCTCTCATCCAGTGTGGATTTATACTAGACCAGTACCTGCTGTTGTGTCGATTCATATTTCCATTTAGCTCAAATTTTGCCTCATCCGAAAAACAGGTCCAGAAAAATGTCATTGGATTCTGATCATATCGATCCATCATGACATCGCAAAACTCGACTCTCAGATCGAAATCGTTGTCCGTCAACTCTTGTACCAAGCAAATTTTGTATGGATGATACTTGTTAGTTTTTAAAATTTTTCGCACGGACCAATCGCTAATTCCCATTGCCTGACCTACTTTCCGTGTCGACTTATGACAATCTTCGGTGAAGTTGAGGAGAACATTCAGTGATGTTTCAGGATTTGTAGCTGTTCTCGGACGTCCGAGTCTCGGCCTGTCTGTGACAGAACCTGTTTATTGAATGCAAAAAAGCAGCATTTACCTAACAAATCAGCAAAACCATTTAAAGGACTTACCTGTTTCTACGAACCGATCAACTGTTCGCTTGACGGTAGATTTGTTTATCGGGATGGCACGTTCTGGATGTGTTTCATTAAATAGGTTTGCAGTCTCCTGATTAGAGCGTTTTCGATCTCCGTAGCCCCGCATAATCAAAATTTCAATCCTCTCTCGTTCAGTGAGAGGCATGGTTATAATAAAATAAACTTAGATTACAAGTACAATTCTAGAAGAAAACGTAGGTGTGATATCCCAATGGAAATGAAACCAGATATTTCAGGCCGGTATTCAAAGTTTGAAAAAGATTTTTCCAATTTAAAGGCATCAACTATTGATCTGAAATTGCACTCTTGCCTTCTGATCTTTTACAAATGTTTATTGAAAAGTATCCACGAGAATTCGTTCTTGTTAGGTTCTTGTTTTTTTGTTACATTCTTAACCGAGACGATATGTTCTCAGAAAGAGACAGTATTGAAATTTTGATTAAGCGGAGTTACACTGATAGACCCTGTTGTTCTGAGAAATCGTTCTTGTCTTGAAAAATCCATTCTACGAAAGTAAGCCTGCTGACATTCATGATTTGAAAAACAGGATACTGGAGGTCTCAATTTTCATAACGGCTATTTAAAATTTTAGAGTTACCCCCACCCCCCGCGAGGGGGTGAGTGGGTGGGGGTGAGTTTTGTGTTCAAACGATTCTACCCTCCAACCTGAGCACCTTTTGCTACAAACTTTTTTCACGAAAACCTACTGTTCAGAAAATATCGAAACGGTGCCGGACTATTCCCCATCCCCAAAAATTCATTTTGGGGGTGCAGGGAAGCTTCGGATAAAAAAAATGTTAAGGCGAAAGTTTCATATTTTTCTTCGGAGAATCATAATCCGTGAAAAAAAATGGGGGTTGCTATTTAAAAATTTAGAGTTACCCCCACCCCCTGCGAGGGGGTGAGTGGGTGGGGGTGAGTTTTGTGTTCAAACAATTCTACCCTCCAAGGTGAGCAACCTTTGCTACAAACTTTTTTCACGAAAACCTACCGTTCAGAAAATATCGAAACGGTGCCGGACTATTCCCCATCCCCAAAAATTCATTTTGGGGGTGCAGGGAAGCTTCGGATAAAAAAAATGTTAAAGCGAAAGTTTCATATTTTTCTTCGGAGAATCATAATCCGTGAAAAAAAATGGGGGTTGCTATTTAAAAATTTGGAGTTACCCCCACCCCCTGCGAGGGGGTGAGTGGGTGGGGGTGAGTTTTGTGTTCAAACGAATCTACCCTCCAAGCTGAGCAACTTTTGCTACAAACTTTTTTCACGAAAACCTACCGTTTAGGAAATATCGAACCGGTGCCGGACTTTTCTCTCACCCTGTATATATATATATATATATATATATATATATATATATATATATATATATATATATATATATATATACATATATGGGGATGAGCGGAAGGGAGAATGAGAATCAAGCAGTTGGATCGAGAACGCCGACGTGTTAAGACGATGTTAAGACGATGTTTTCTTTTTTTTTGCTGTTCATTAAATTTAAATTAGTCGAAATAGTTCAGTGTTTATAATAGAAATAAAACTATTACTTTACTTTGTAATGAAGTGTATTTTATTTACCATAAAATTGGGGGCTCAGCCAAAATTAAAAACATTCGGTAGCATTCGGTAGTGATATCGTTAAAGAGAAAAGAAGACGCGGTTTATGAGTGCTACGCCCGAGTCTTTAAAGAGCATAGATTTTACTCGAAAAATGGGAGAGCTGAATTGTTTGGGAGAGGCCGCGGACGTGGAGAATAACATCACGACGGCAAGAGTGACAGCTATAAAAGCTTTACATAAATTTGTGTTTGAGTCAGATGGGGACCGAAACAACAGGAAACGCCTGAGAAATTTCGAAGGATTTGTTTTCGACCAGGACAGCGAGGAATACGTAATGAAACTGGATTATATCAATAAAAACTTAACAGACGCGGATCTAGTATCAATTTGCAATATATTAAAATTAGATTATAGAGAGGACAACTTAAAGCTTTTTATATTTCAGAATTTAAAGAAAGGAAAGCTTTTAGAAAAAACAAGTGACGAAGAGGAGGAGGGAGAAGAGAGTAATGACGATGCGAGCGACGTCAATTCTAACAGAGAAGAGGACGAGCACGATAATGTGAGCACGGCAAACAAAAATGTCGGTAAAAATGCAAACGAAGACGTAAGAACTAATTACGCTTCTAGTGTTACACCAAGATTTGCGATTAGTTTTAGAGACCTCGAAGATTCTGTTAGATCATTTGAGGGCAACGATGACTTCCCTGTAGAAATATGGATAAAAGAATTCGAAGAAACGGCTAAAGTTATGAGATGGGATGAACTTCATAAATTTGTCTTCGCCAAAAAATTACTGAAAGGCTTAGCGAAGCTATTTATCCAAAGTGAAATGGGAATAACTACTTGGAATGAGCTAAAGAGCGTTTTGAGGAAAGAGTTTAGAACAGCTACCAATAGCGCGAAAATTCATCAGTTACTTACAAGTAGAAAGATGAATAAGGAAGAGAGCGTGCAAGAGTACTTCCTTAAAATGAAGGAAATAGCTAATAGAGGACCAATCGAAGATACAGCTCTTATTCAATATGTAATTGAAGGAATACAGGATCTACAAATAAACAAAATTATTTTATATGGTGCAAACACATTATACGGGTTTAAGGAAAAGCTTAAAATTTATGAGTCTTTAAGAGAAAAAAATAAATCCGACGTATTAAAGAGAAATGAAACTAGAAGGAACGATAAATATAACAAGAGAGAAAAACCAGAGATAAAACCCGTGATGCGATGCTATAACTGCGGTGAAAAAGGTCACGCGGCAAAATTCTGCGACCAAAAAGAAAAGGGTATTAAATGCTTTAAATGCAATAAATTTGGGCATGTGTCCGTGAACTGTCCTTCGCAACACGAAAGCAAATATAACGCAAATTGCTTTAAAATCACCGATGAAGACAGCATGAATAAAAACATTATAATCAACAGTTGTGAATTTACCGCTCTTTTCGATACTGGGAGCAAACACAATATTATGAGATATGACGCCTACCAAAAGCTGGGGAAGCCAGAATTGAGCGCATCGAATGTCTTTTTAGTAGGATTCGGAAAAGAAAGAGAAGAAAACAAAGTAAAGCCTTTCGGTTCATTTTTTTGTGATGTCGAAATTGATAGGAGTCTCTATAATTTCAAGTTCTACGTTGTCCCCAACGAATGCTTAGACGATCAAATTGTGATTGGGAGAGAATTACGTAAACATGCGGAGATCACAATAAATACAGAAGGAATATCGACTATAAAATACAAAGAAGCAGAGGACGAAGCCGAGGTTGCCTCAATGATGAAAATTGCCGTTGCTGAATATGAAGTTGATATTGGAGACGGAGTAGGTAAGAACATCAAAAAGGAAGTCATTGAAATTGTTGCGAATTACGAACCAACCAAAATAAAAAGTACAGAAGTGGAAATGAGTATAATCCTCACCGAAGATACGCCTATATATAATACACCAAGACGGTTACCTTTTAAGGAGAGAGAAGTGGTCGAGAAACAAATTGAAATCTGGATAAAAGACGGAGTAATAGAACCATGCTATTCAGAGGTTGCAAGTCAGGTAGTTGTTGTTAGAAAAAAGGATGGAACGCCTCGTATTTGTATTGACTACAGAAAATTAAATAGGGTAATAGTAAAGGACAGATACCCGCTTCCGTTGATTGAGGACCAGTTGGACAGGTTACAGGAGGCCAAAATCTTTAGTACAATAGACCTCAAGAATGGGTTTTTTCATGTTAACGTAAACGAACAAAGTAAAAAATACACGGCATTCGTCACGCATAGCGGCCAGTACCAATTTTTGAAGGTGCCATTTGGCTTGTCAAACTCACCAGCAGTTTTTCAAAGGCATATTAACTGCATATTTCGCCAATTAACAAACGAAGGAATTGCCTTACCATACATTGACGACATAATTATTCCAGCTGAGAATGAAGAACAAGCTGTAAGTCGGCTGCGAAGAGTTTTGAATGTAGCTCAGGAATACGGACTAGAGATAAATAAGAAGAAATGTAACTTTCTTAGGAGACGAGTACAATTCTTGGGGCATGTTATCGAAAATGGTCACATATCGCCATCACCGGGCAAAGTGGAAGCCGTATTAAAATTTCCAATCCCCCGCACGACAAAGCAGATACAAAGTTTCTTGGGATTAACTGGGTATTTTAGAAAATTTATCCCAAACTATGCCCGAATAGCTAAGCCGTTGAGCGACATGTTGAAGAAAGCCGCTAAATTCCAGTTTCTTGAGAGAGAACGGGATTCGTTCGAAATGTTGAGGAAGTTACTATGTGGAGAGCCAGTTCTAGCCATTTATAATCAGAAATATGAAACGGAAGTGCATACGGATGCTAGCGCAGAAGGCTATGGAGCTGTCCTTTTGCAGAAATCTCCAGACGATTCACAGTTTCACCCTGTATACTATATGAGCAGGAAGACGACCGAACCAGAAAAAAAATATTCTAGTTATGAACTAGAAGTTCTAGCAGTCATTAGAGCACTAGAGAAATTTAGAGTTTATTTACTGGGATTGAAATTCAAAATCGTGACGGATTGCAGGGCTTTTCAAAAGACACTAGACAAAAAGGACCTGATGCCGAAAGTTGCGAGATGGGTGCTGTTTCTTCAGGAATATGACTACGAAATTGAGCACAGGATAGGACTACGAATGAAGCATGCAGATGCTCTGAGCAGGAACGCGATAAATGTGATCACCAGCGAGAGCATTGTGCCGAGGATCCGAAGGGCACAACAAACAGATGAAGAACTTTGTGCTATCAAGGAAGTTTTAAAGCATAAACCGTACGAAGACTATTTCACTAAAGAAGAAGTGCTGTACAAATTCTTAGATGGCCGCGAGTTATTAGTTATACCAAAGGGGATGCAGGCAGAAATAATAAGAACCGCCCATGAGAGAGGCCATTTCGCAATTAAAAAGACGAAGGATCTCATTAACAACGACTATTACATTCCCAAGCTCGACGATAAGATACAGAAAGTTGTGTCGAACTGTGTCACCTGTATACTGGCAAATAGAAAAAGAGGAAAACAGGAAGGAGAATTACATCCACTTTTCAAGGAAGAGACACCTCTTTATACCTATCACGTAGACTTCTTGGGGCCTTTGGAATCAACAAATAAGAGCTACGCTCATATTTTTGCAGTGATAGATTCCTTCACTAAATTCTGTTGGTTGTATCCCACGAAAAGCACGACGGCCAAGGAAGTGGTTGCGAAATTGGAGACACAAAAATGCATTTTTGGTAATCCAACGACGATCATATCCGACAGAGGAGCGGCGTTCATTTCAGAGGAATTCCGGAACTACTGCAAAGAAGAAAACATTCGGAACCTAATCATAACAACGGGATTGCCTAGAGCCAACGGACAAATCGAAAGGTTGAATAGTACAATAATCTCTACATTGACGAAACTATCGAGCGCAGATCCAGCTAAGTGGTTTCAGCACGTAAGCAAAGTGCAGCAAGTGATTAATTCAACGTTCCAACGAAGCATACAGGCAACGCCATTCGAGGTACTCACTGGGGTGAAAATGAAGCTGAAAGACGACTTAAATATAAGAAGAATAATTGAAGAAGAGATGAGGGTATCATTCGACGAGATGAGAGAAGAAATTAGGGGTGCTGCGAAAAGGCAAATTTTAAAAGTGCAGGAAGAAAATAGAAAGTCGTACAACTTAAGGCGAAAGGCACCAAGAAAATATCAACCCGGAGACTTGGTTGCCATTAAGAGGACGCAGCTAGGAGGTGGCCTGAAACTTAAACCCAAGTTTCTTGGTCCGTATAAGGACATTAGAACGAAAGGAAATGACACCTACGATCTGAGAAAAGAAGGAGTGCACGAAGGTCCAAGGACCACTTCATCCTGTGCGGAGTATATGAAACCGTGGCCCGTTAATGGGGAAGAGTTTGCAGACGCATTCGAGGCGAATGCGTTTCAGTATGGCCGAGATGTGGGGATGAGCGGAAGGGAGAATGAGAATCAAGCAGTTGGATCGAGAACGCCGACGTGTTAAGACGATGTTAAGACGATGTTTTCTTTTTTTTTGCTGTTCATTAAATTTAAATTAGTCGAAATAGTTCAGTGTTTATAATAGAAATAAAACTATTACTTTACTTTGTAATAAAGTGTATTTTATTTACCATATATATATATATATATATATATATATATATATATATATATATATATATATATATATATTTTTTTTTTTTTTTTGACGTGACAACGTCTATTAAAACGATGAACGCCGGCTGCATGCACGAAAAATGATGACTCATTGTCCCGTTATGTCCCGTTAGTCCCGTTAGTCCCGTAAGTCCCGTAGTAATTTTAATAAAAATTTGATTGTAGTAGTCTTAAAAATTTGATTAAAATTGTCAAAAATTGTCAACAATAATATTTGTTGTGGATTCTCGATTGTGAAAAAGCGCAGCAATGTGATATCAAAGAAGCAGTATTGCGAGTTTCTTCGAACCCCCAATCCGGAACAACGGGAGATCATCCTTGAAGTCATTCACCGATTACATGGTTGTGGAGATGGCATTTTGGAAGCGCTACAAATTTTCTTCACCGGTCCAGCGGGCTGTGGAAAAACTTACACATTAAAGTGCCTTATGGAAACGTACAACCGATACACTCAGGAGCACAACTCGATGAACAACGCCTCCATTGCCTGTGCAAGCACAGGTAAAGCCGCTGCACCTCTTGGTGGTACTACAGTGCATTCAGCGTTTCGTCTCACAACTTCTCGCGTGACAAAACTCTTATCCACAGAAAATTTGCAAGCCTACAGAAACATGTTCGTTGGCGTCAAAGCTGTTTTCGTCGACGAGATCAGCATGTTAAGTTCAGCCATTCTTCAAAAAATCAACTACCGACTGCAGCAGATTACCGGCTTTTATGACAAACCATTCGGAGGCATCCACGTGATATTATGCGGAGATTTCAGACAGCTACCACGGTCTCATGATGTTGTCACGTTAAACTATCGTCCGTAAACCCTCTTTACAGACAACAAATTTTTTTTTTTTTTGTTTTACGAGGGATGGTGAGAATCTTCTAAAGACACCGCTGAGGATCCGCACTCAGACGGTAGTGTCAGATTTCTACTGACTAAACTCACCACCCCCTTGTGTGACGCTTACCCCGCCCGGGACCGCCGCGAGGCATTACTTCGGGCGGGCGTCACCACCATGACCCTTTAGGTGTCCCTCTGGTCCTTACCCATGGGGGTTGCTACTGCTCTCGGCATTTCTTCGCCTTTCTCTGTTTCTTGTGACCTCTTCTTGCCTTAACTTTCCGTGAATGGCCTTCAGGGTTTCTTCCACTTTCTTCCACATTTCCTCGGATCTCATCATATGCTCTACGATGTTTTCCGGCGTTAGTGGCGCCTGGGCCGTTTCTTCTAATTTCGCCCTTTCCTCGGCGTATCTCGAGCAGGCAAAGAAGACGTGCTCTGCGTCTTCTTCCGTCGCTGGGCATACCGGACACATCGGCGAATCGTCGTGCCCGAAGCGGTGGAGATATTTCCTATACCCCCCATGTCCGCTCAGGAACTGCGTGAGGTCGTAACTTACTTCCCCACGCTCCCTCGAAACCCATATTTCCACGTTAGGGATAAGTCTGTGGGTCCAACGACCCTTAACAGACTCGTCCCACTTCCCCTGCCATTCCCTTAAGGACTCACAGCGCGCAATCTGCCGCCGTACCCTTCTTGGCTGTCCTCTACCGTATTCTGGGTCATAGAGACGCATGCCCTCCCTCGCCAGAATGTCTACGGGAATCATCCCCGCTATCACGCACGCCGCATCGTCGGACGTGGTCCTGTACGCGCAACAAGCGCGAAGTGCACTTAGCCTATATGCACCCCTCCATTTTCTGCTATTAGCAGTCCTGTTTAACGCTGCTGCCCACACTGGCGCTGCGTATAACAGGACTGAGCTGACCACCCTCCCCAGGAGGAGGCGGCGACTCGGTCTAGGGCCCCCAACATTGGGCAGCATTCTTGCGAGTGCTGCACAAATCGCAGAAGCTTTGTCTGCCGTGCCCTCCAAGTGCGCTTTGAAATTTAGCCTCCGATCGATCATCACTCCCAGGTACCTTAGAGCGGGCTGTGAATGGATGATCTGTTCCCCTACCTTGATCCTCACGGATACTGGCTTTCGCCGTTTGCTGATCAGCACTGCTTCAGTTTTGTGCTCAGCAAGCATCAACCCCGCGCGTTCTAACCACGCTTTTATTTCCCAGATCGCTTCGTTCGCATACAGTTCGATGTCATCTGGGCGTTTTCCTTCGACAACTACCCCGATATCATCTGCGAACCCGATCGCCACTGCTTCCTTTGGAAGACGAAGCCCCAACACATCATTGTACATTGCGATCCATAGGAGAGGGCCCAGGACGGAACCTTGCGGGACACCGCATGTTGTCCCGAACACTTTAGGACCATCATCCGAATCACAATGAAGCGACCTACCCTGGAGGTAGTCGGCCACTACACGCACTAGGTACTTAGGTGTGCCTAGCTTGATTAACGCCTCAACTATTTTGCTCCACCTCGCTGAGTTGAAAGCATTTTTTACGTCGAGGGTTATCAGTGCGCAGCAGTGATTTTTCTCTATGGCGGCTCTTGCTATGCCCACCACCATATTGACTGCATCAGTCGTCGTCCTTGCCTTTCTAAAGCCGAATTGCTTGTCCGACAGGCCACCTGCCCTTTCGACGCTAGGGAGAATCCTGTTACAGATCACCCGCTCGAAAAGTTTGTCTATGCAACTAAGGAGGCATATCGGTCTGTAGGACGATGGGTCCCCTAAAGGCTTGTTCGGCTTCGGTAGGAGCACGAGCTTCTGTTGTTTCCATCGCTCCGGGAAGATACCCTCTCTCAGGCACACTGTGAAGACTTCAGCGAACCTGTCTGGCGCTATTGAAGCTTTATTTGGTATGCCATCCATGCCAGGGGCCTTATTGATGGCTATCTTTTTTGCAGCCTCCAGAATCTCATCTGCGGTCACCGCAGGTACCTCTTCTGGGTCCACCTGAAGGGTGGGTAGTTCGGCGGCGCGTACGTTCTGTGGAAATAGGACGTACACAATACTCTGGAGCAGCGCGGGGCAGGTGATCGGCGGAGAGCGTTTGCCCTTGACCGCTGACATAACCATTTTATAGGCTCCACCCCAGGGGTCCGAGTCTGCTTCTCTGCACAATCTTTTGAAGTGCTCGGATTTACTTCTAGCGATGGCCTTGTTCAGCCTTCTCCTCGCTTCCTTATATCTCTGAAGGAGTTCATCGAAATCAGGACGGTTCCGATTTCTTTGAGTTCTCCTTCTCGCTTTCAGGCAGGCCCTTCGGCATTCGTCGATCTCGGCGTTCCACCAGAAGTTTGGTGGGTGTTGCCGATTGCCGGCGCGCCGAGGCATGGATGCATCACATGCCCGTGTTAGTGAATCTACGATTCGCTCTGCCCCTTCCCTGGCACCTCCTGCCGACCTCGCATCATGCAGGAATACTTCCTCGAACACCTCTGTGTCGAGTTTATTTACGGCCCATCCTCTATTCGTTCCATTGATAGGATTCCTTTTTCCTATACCCTGGCCAATCTCGAAGATGATGGCTAGGTGGTCGCTGTGCGTGTACAAATCGCTCACCCGCCATTGTAGGTCCTTGGCCGCTGAATCGCTCACGTAAGTGATGTCGATTACAGACGCTCTCCCACCCCTTTGGAAGGTGTTTTCGCCTCCGGTGTTGACCAACACCACATTTAGTCGCGAGAATACTTCTAGGAGTATGCGCCCTCTTGCATTCGTTTGTCGACTGCCCCATTCGACAGCCCAAGCATTGAAATCACCCGCTAATATTACCGGGTGATGGCGACTCGCGTCGGCGGCTAACCTTTCCAACATCGACTCGTACTCGTCTAGTGTCAGGCTTGGCGCCGCATAGCAGCTGTAGACATGTATTCCGCCTACTTTTGCCCGCGTGAAGCCATTCTCTGGGCTTCTCATGGTATCTTCCATGGCTCGGCTCCCGCACGTCCATATCGCTGACGTGCCGCTGCTATCATTTATCCAGACGCCGCTGTGCAGGTTTCTATACTGCTCGCAGACGATTGCGACGTCGATTTTCTCCTCATAGACTGTCTGTGCCAGCAGATCTTGTGCCGCTTGACAGTGGTTCAGGTTAATCTGTAAGAACCTTATCTTCGTCTTCTTTTCAGTGCCTCCTTGTACGCCGGACATCTACTACCTCCGGTCACGTGCCCGCTATCCCTGCCCTCTACCTCCCTACAAATTAGGCATTTGGCAGCTTGGTCACACTCCCTTACTTTGTGACCCTCTTTTCCGCAGCCTCGGCACAGCCTTCCTCTATCCTGGCTGCTGCTGCAGTTTCTCGCTATGTGACCGAACTTCATGCATTTGAAGCACGGTTTAAGCGATACCCGCTCCCGCATTCGGCATACCACCCAGCCGACTCGAACTTTACCTGCTGCGATAGCCTTCTTCGCAGCTTCAACAGGCAGGCTTATAAACGCCGTCTGAGTGCCCCCCCACGACTCTCTTAGCCTGAGGACATCCTTTTCCTCGACCGTCAGACCTAGCTGGGTCCTCAGTGCTTCGCACACCTCTTCCTTGGTTGTGATCTCGTCCAAGTCTCTACACTCGATCACTACCGTATTTGTACTGGCTCTCACTTCGGCCACCCCGTTAATCGATGTTTTAACCTTCTGTTCTAAGTCCCCGGTCTTAGCATCTCCCCTCTTTAGCTCTAACAGGAGATCGCCCTTTTGCGTTCTCCTAACTCTATTTACGCTGTTTCCCAGTTCCGCCAGGGAGGCATCTGTCCTCACCTTGCGAAGGATCTCCGCGTACGTTGCTTCCCCTTTGGTCGTGATGATAATCGCATCCGACCGGGTCCTTTGCCTCAACTTGTTGGCCTCTTTAAGTCTTCTTTTCTTTTTCTTCCTCTTTTTCCGTTCCACCTTCTTCCAGGCAGAGCTTTCTCGGTCCCCACTCTCGCTTTCGACCGGGCGTGCCGCCTGTAGCGGGGCTGGCTCGGCCACTGCGTCGGGAGTCTTTCCCTTTTTCCTCTTTGGGGTGTGCTGCTGCAGCTGCGCCTCCTCATTGAGCTCTCTACGGCGCTTGCGCGTCCGCGGCTCCTTGTTTTTCTCTTGGGGCCGTTTCTCTCCAGCATCCCCGGTTGAACGGCTCTCTTGTTTTTTCGGCAAGTCTTCTGTTTGAGCCGACGTATCCACCAGCTCTTTCGCCATTTGCCGCTTAACTATTTCCTCCTTTGATTTTAGGTAGGTCGACCTGACCAACCTAATTTTCTCTTTAATGGCGTGCTCGACGTTTTTCTTAGCGTCGACATACTCCATGAGGTGTGTTATCATAACCCCCAATTTCTCGAAGGGGGATGATCCAGCATCCTCCGCAGTGGTCGCCGGAGTGCTCACCCTCATTTCGCCATATTTCTCTACGCCAAGGCGTTCTAGGTCCTTGGTACTCTTTGTCGGCGGTGTCCTCGCCGTCTTGTTGCTCCTTGGAATTCTTTGGATTTCCTTCTTGGGGAGTCGCGCTGTGTTGCTCAGGACCAGGGTGTTCCGGGTCCTTAGCACTCTTTGATGGTGGTGTTCTCACCGTCTTTATGCTCCTTTGGATGGGATTTCCATCTTCCGGAGTCGCCCTTTGTTGGACTATAAAAGCCCTAGCTGTATTTGTTGGAGCTTTGGGAGGGGCTCCACCCTCATTTCTTTTTGCGTTCTCTATTTTAGATCCCACGAGTTGCGCGAGAAAGGACAGTCACCCATGGCAGAGCTCCGCATTACCACGGGAAGGCTACATTGAAACCGAAGGTCGCCTGGTATTCGGAGTCCATCGTTAGCGGTACACTGACGCAGTACCATTCATCCCCTCAGCACGATAGTTTCCACCTTGGGATTTCGTGTATCTATCTTAGTTAGCCACAAGCCTAAGCCTCACCACCGCGACAAGGTGTAGATACAAGGTGTATATATATATATATATACTAGCTGGGACCCGGTGCGCCTACGCTGCACCCATAAGTCAATAGTAAACAATAAAAACCATCCACTGACTTAATATTTTTCGAGGTATGAATTTTACACAGATGAAATGCCTCAAAGAACATGGGTCTTGCGTCGGCCGCCATGAATCGGTATATTGAGTCTACTACATTGCTTATTGTATTCTACTTATCATACCCTTCAATTTGATACCCATGTTGAGGGGGTTGTGAAGAAAGTGGTAATCCGGCCTCTTTAGACGGCCGCCATGGATCTAAAGATATATTTTGTATACTACATTGCTTATTGTATTCTACTTATCATACCCTTTCATTTGATACCCATGTTGAGGTGGTTGTGAAGAAAGTGGTAATTCGGCCTCTTGAGACAGCCGCCATGGATCTAAAGATATATTTTGTATACTACATTGCTTATTGTATTCTACTTATCATACCCTTTCATTTGATACCCATGTCGAGGTGGTTGTGAAGAAAGTGGTAATCCGGCCTCTTGAGACGGCCGCCATGGATTTAAAGATATATTTTGTATACTACATTGCTTATTGTATTCTACTTATCATACCCTTTCATTTGATACCCATGTCGAGGTGGTTGTGAAGAAAGTGGTACCCCGCCCTCTTGAGACGGCCGCCATGGATCTAAAGATATATTTTGTATACTACATTGCTTATTATATTCTACTTAACATACCCTTTCATTTGATACCCATGTTGAGGTGGTTGTGAAGAAAGTGGTAATCCGGCCTCTTGAGACGGCCGCCATGGATCTAAAGATATATTTTTTATACTACATTGCTTATTGTATTCTACTTATCATACTCTTTCATTTGATACCCATGTCGAGGTGGTTGTGAAGAAAGTGGTACCCCGCCCTCTTGAGACGGCCGCCATGGATCTAAAGATATATTTTGTATACTACATTGCTTATTATATTCTACTTAACATACCCTTTCATTTGATACCCATGTTGAGGTGGTTGTGAAGAAAGTGGTAATCCGGCCTCTTGAGACGGCCGCCATGGATCTAAAGATATATTTTGTATACTACATTGCTTATTGTATTCTACTTATCATACCCCTTCATTTGATACCCATGTCGAGGTGGTTGTGAAGAAAGTGGTACCCCGCCCTCTTGAGACAGCCGCCATGGATCTAAAGATATATTTTGTATACTACATCGCTTATTGTATTCTACTTATCATACCCTTTCATTTGATACCCATGTCGAGGTGGTTGTGAAGAAAGTGGTACCCCGCCCTCTTGAGACGGCCGCCATGGATCTAAAGATATATTTTGTATACTACATTGCTTATTGTATTCTCCTTAATATACCCTTTCATTTGATACCCATGTTGAGGTGGTTGTGAAGAAAGTGGTACCCCGCCCTCTTGAGACGGCCGCCATGGATCTAAAGATATATTTTGTATACTACATTGCTTATTGTATTCTACTTATCATACCCTTTCATTTGATACCCATGTCGAGGTGGTTGTGAAGAAAGTGGTACACCGCCCTCTTGAGACGGCCGCCATGGATCATTTTAGTTTCAATAGCGTCATGGCCTCCCTATTGTTTGACAGCTGCGTAAATTTGAAATTTTCATTAAATGTAATGATTCAATTTAATGACAATTTTACATTTGTCAAACAATAGGTAGGCCATGAAGCTATTGAAACTAAAATGAAGTGAAAATTCCTAAAATTACCATTTTTGTTTGGATTTTGCAGCTGTTTTTTTGGTTAAAGGTATAAAAAATAGCCTACGACCTATTCTCAGACCTACCAAATATACACCAAAAATTTCATGCAAATTGGTCAACCCGTTTCGGAGGAGTACGGTAACAAACACTGTGACACGAGATTTTTATAGATATAGATATATATATATATATATATATATATATATATATATATATATATATATATATATATATATATCTATATCTATAAAAATCTCGTGTCACAGTGTTTGTTACCGTACTCCTCCGAAACGGGTTGACCAATTTGCATGAAATTTTTGGTGTATATTTGGTAGGTCTGAGAATAGGTCGTAGGCTATTTTTTATACCTTTAACCAAAAAAACAGCTGCAAAATCCAAACAAAAATGGTAATTTTAGGAATTTTCACTTCATTTTAGTTTCAATAGCTTCATGGCCTACCTATTGTTTGACAAATGTAAAATTGTCATTAAATTGAATCATTACATTTAATGAAAATTTCAAATTTACGCAGCTGTCAAACAATAGGGAGGCCATGACGCTATTGAAACTAAAATGATCCATGGCGGCCGTCTCAAGAGGGCGGTGTACCACTTTCTTCACAACCACCTCGACATGGGTATCAAATGAAAGGGTATGATAAGTAGAATACAATAAGCAATGTAGTATACAAAATATATCTTTAGATCCATGGCGGCCGTCTCAAGAGGGCGGGGTACCACTTTCTTCACAACCACCTCAACATGGGTATCAAATGAAAGGGTATATTAAGGAGAATACAATAAGCAATGTAGTATACAAAATATATCTTTAGATCCATGGCGGCCGTCTCAAGAGGGCGGGGTACCACTTTCTTCACAACCACCTCGACATGGGTATCAAATGAAAGGGTATGATAAGTAGAATACAATAAGCGATGTAGTATACAAAATATATCTTTAGATCCATGGCGGCTGTCTCAAGAGGGCGGGGTACCACTTTCTTCACAACCACCTCGACATGGGTATCAAATGAAGGGGTATGATAAGTAGAATACAATAAGCAATGTAGTATACAAAATATATCTTTAGATCCATGGCGGCCGTCTCAAGAGGCCGGATTACCACTTTCTTCACAACCACCTCAACATGGGTATCAAATGAAAGGGTATGTTAAGTAGAATATAATAAGCAATGTAGTATACAAAATATATCTTTAGATCCATGGCGGCCGTCTCAAGAGGGCGGGGTACCACTTTCTTCACAACCACCTCGACATGGGTATCAAATGAAAGAGTATGATAAGTAGAATACAATAAGCAATGTAGTATAAAAAATATATCTTTAGATCCATGGCGGCCGTCTCAAGAGGCCGGATTACCACTTTCTTCACAACCACCTCAACATGGGTATCAAATGAAAGGGTATGTTAAGTAGAATATAATAAGCAATGTAGTATACAAAATATATCTTTAGATCCATGGCGGCCGTCTCAAGAGGGCGGGGTACCACTTTCTTCACAACCACCTCGACATGGGTATCAAATGAAAGGGTATGATAAGTAGAATACAATAAGCAATGTAGTATACAAAATATATCTTTAAATCCATGGCGGCCGTCTCAAGAGGCCGGATTACCACTTTCTTCACAACCACCTCGACATGGGTATCAAATGAAAGGGTATGATAAGTAGAATACAATAAGCAATGTAGTATACAAAATATATCTTTAGATCCATGGCGGCTGTCTCAAGAGGCCGAATTACCACTTTCTTCACAACCACCTCAACATGGGTATCAAATGAAAGGGTATGATAAGTAGAATACAATAAGCAATGTAGTATACAAAATATATCTTTAGATCCATGGCGGCCGTCTAAAGAGGCCGGATTACCACTTTCTTCACAACCCCCTCAACATGGGTATCAAATTGAAGGGTATGATAAGTAGAATACAATAAGCAATGTAGTAGACTCAATATACCGATTCATGGCGGCCGACGCAAGACCCATGTTCTTTGAGGCATTTCATCTGTGTAAAATTCATACCTCGAAAAATATTAAGTCAGTGGATGGTTTTTATTGTTTACTATTGACTTATGGGTGCAGCGTAGGCGCACCGGGTCCCAGCTAGTATATATATATATATATATATACCTATATATATACATATATATATATATATATATATATATATATATATATAGTTATATATATATATATATATATATATATATATATATATATATATATATATATATATATTGTTGTTTGTTTTTTCGATAGCATCTAAATCAGTTACGTCAATTTCCGTGATTTCTTTCAAAACAAATCTGGGGTCAAAGGTGTCAAATCAGCTGGATCTTCACAATGATATGTCAGCGGTCTTGAGTTAATTACTGCTTCACATTCATATAATGCTGCTTGCATTAACCCAATTAGACGCTCCCACCATCCTCCCCACCATGCGGCAGTCGGTGGGTTAAACTTCCATCTAATCCTCTTCACGGAGCTATAAACTTTTATCTCATTCCAATTCAGACCTGATAAAGCATTTTCCGTGCCTCTGAAATTGGTTCCGTTATCTGTATAAATAACACTTGGCCGACCCCTTCTGCTGATGAATTTTCTTAAACAGGTGATAAAACGTTCAGTCGACAAGGATGATATCAATTCCAAGTCGACCGCTCTATAAACTGCACAAGTGTACAAGCAAATCCATACTTTCTTATATTCGCTCTTTTCCTTCGTTTTGATATATAATAGCCCTGCCAAATCTATCCCAACTATTTCAAATATCTTCGCGTCACGCACTCGATCTATTGGTAATGGCGGAGCTTGCACTTGTATTCGCTTGGCGGAATGCCTCTTACATACAAGACATCTATTTAAAACTGAACGGACGGCTCGTCTCCCTCCTAATATCTAAAATCTCGTTCTGAAACGAGTCGTTAACAATTGGCTCCCAGCATGATTAGAGTCAATATGATGCTCCCGTATTAATCTTTCTACTATAGGATGATGATGATCCGGTAGAACAATCGGAAAACAAAAGTCTTCGTCAAAATCCCCATAGGATATCTTTGTTTTCAGTCGTATAAGCCCATCAGTTCCTATAGATGGTTGTAAATTAGCTAACTTTGGATCACTGATACCCTTGAAGGAATTTTTCTGAACCAAACGGAATAACCTTAATTCAGCTTCTATGAATTCTTCCGCTAATAGTTCACCCTGTTGCCGTCTGTCTCTCTTTTTACAACAATTTGCTTTAAATCTCATTAGCCAGCCAATCATTCGTACTATTTACTTGTATTTCGAAAAATATCGACAATACCATTCAATGGTTTCGTCTCTACATAGCAGCACTGTGGAGGATATTATCTTCTTCTTCTTCTCTTGATTGATTTTGTCCTCATTATAGGAAATCTCATGCATTGACCAACTACGATCCGATTGTCGCAACCAGCTTGGTCCATTCCACCACTGCGATTCTAAAAGCTTTCTTGCACTGCAGCCTCTTGAAGGCAAATCAGCTGGATTATATGAACCGGGAACATAATGCCATTGCTGCTTGGTACTAAGTTCTTTAATCTCTTTTACTATATTTCTAACAAACACATCCCACTCTTCTTCTCGTTCTATCCAGGCAAGGACAGTGGTTGAGTCACTCCAAAAAAAAGTTTTTGCTACAGCCATATCTAGATCTTTAACTACTGTTTGGTATAAACGCGTGCCCATATTTGCAGCTAGCAGCTCTAATCTAGGGATAGTTACTCGCTTGTTAGATTTATTATTAGGAGAAATCCTCGACTTGGCTTGTATTAATTGTACTTTTGTTTCAACGTCCGTTTGAACTCTTAAGAATATTGCCGTAGCATAGGCATATTGACTGGCATCATTAAACACATGAATAGTACATTCAATAGAATCCTTTACACCCTTCAACCATCTCGGAATGTTAACTAGTCTTAAATAGATTAGTTCCTGTTGCCATTTTATGAACTGCTTGGCATCATTTTCAGCAATTGGTTGATCCCAACTTAATTTTTGTAACCAGACCTTTTGCAATAATAGTTTAGGTAATAATAATACTGGACAGGTAACGCCAATTGGATAAAAAAATTTATGCGCTGCTGATAACATAGTCCTTTTCGTAATCTCTGCCAAAGAAAACTTAAAACTATCTAAATTTACACTTAAGGTACCCGCTTCTCGATTCCATGACATACCCAAAACATTCGACGGCGGGCATGTGTCCTCTTCCGTCTTAGCCTCCAGAACCGTATACTCCCACCCCCGTAAGTCAAAGCACCCTTCCTTCATTATTGCAGATGCTTCAGCCACAAAAGTTTTTAATTCTTCTTCCTTGTCCAGGCAGGCTACACAGTTGTCTACATAAAAACTGCTAAGCATTTTCTTCAACACCTCAAGGGAGAATTCCTTTTCCCCGTCTTCACATTTTCTCGTCATGCCTTTTAAATGATATTGAATAACTGCTCCCAACAGGAACGGACTACAGGATACTCCAAATACCACTCTCTTATGTCTATATACCTTTAAATTATTCTTCTCATCATACCATAAGAAACGTAAGAAATCTCTATCTTGTTCAAATATACTGATTTGCAGGAACGCTATCTTACCTAATCGAAATCTTGTTAAAATAGATGGTATCATCTCTATTAAGTTAGGTCCCTTTTCTAAACATCCATTTAAACTTGGAAAGTTTCTCATCTTATCCGAAGCTTAATTACATGTCTATGTGGCAAATAATGCACCGTCTCTTTAAGGTCATCTGCTGGAATCTCCTCGATGATGCCTTCTCTCATCCATTCTTCCAAGACGGCTCCATATGCATTATAATAACCACTGGTTTTCAATCTTTTGACAGTCACATCCAGCCTCTTTAATGCCAAATCGTAATTAGTCGGTAATGGTGGATGATTTTCAACCCAAGGCAGACGCACTACATATCTTCCGTCATCATCGACCGTAACAGTTCTTAAAAAGTATTCTTGCGCCTCTAATTGCGGCTCCTCCTTTTTCTTCCTTTCTATAGGGTCCATAATACCCAACACATCCAATGACCATAAATCAGCTATATCTATAGCCTTCACCGTTGATGTTATTGCAATCATGCCAACGCTCTCTTTATAATTTTCAGGAGCCCGACCTATTAACGTCCAACCCAATCTAGTTTCGACAGCTAACAAATCCTCAAAAATTTCATGTTAGGGGTATTCACGCTAAAGTGTATCATTGTAAACGGTGTAAATATACAATGCAAATTTACAACGAAGAGTGAACGCTCCGTTTGCAATCTATTGTAAATACATCGAAGAAGAAGACAATTTTTTCGTTTTGACAGGTAGTCAAGATGCCGCGGAAAAGTCCAAAAGAAATTTTACTTGACGAAGTAATGGAAATTGCAGTGACGGAAATTTTTATTATTTCCATAAGTTTCACCAATAAAATATGAAAATTTTCTAAGATCTCGAATCTGAAATTGATGACCTTCTGGAAGACCTGTACGAAGATATTTTTCTTATTTTATCTTGCCGTTGTACTGCAATGTCTCGTATACCTAAATCGCAATTTACCATATCCTGATCCATTTTGAACACCTGTCAAATATATTAATACAACGATACAATACGTAATACAACACTTTTTAGTGTAGTAAAATTACAAAGCTCTTGTAAATATTTTTATATGAGTAAGCCTTGTATTATTTTACAAAGGTGTAACCAAATACACTCAATACAACGATACAAGGCTGAATACAACAAAGCGTGAATACCCCTATTGTTTTCCTGTAATTAATTTACTAATTGCATCTGCTCCAAACAATATCTCTATTCGTTTATCTTCAAAATCGGTTAGCTCTATATTATATTGCTTCAATGCTTGCAGCCATTGTCCAGGTACAAGGGGATCAATTTTTCCGCAAATTGTAGACTGATCTAACATTTCAAATTGACATCGATAAGTTCCTTGCAAATCTGAAAATTGTATTTTATATATCTCATGATCATGATTGTATTTTATATATCTCACGATCTGTATTCAACCCGGCAAATAGTGTATGTTTCATTTTTTGTTTTCTTACAGGTTTATAATTCATCTCAACGGCTACCTCTTTTAATATGTAAGATCTCTGAGAACCCGTATCTATTATCGCCCTCGCAATTCTGTCGGACCTCCTACCTACTAATTTAACTAGAAACGTTTGCAATATTATCTTACCAGAGTTGTCTATACTGGCTATTACATTATCTTGATACTCTTGTAAATTATTTAATTTCCTTGTAAATCCATATTTTTTCTTATTTTGCTCCAATTTGTCACATATTAATACGTTATGTTTTCGACCACATGCCGAACATCGATATTTGCTTCTGCAGGTGGCTACATGATGCCCTCTTAATAAACAACAATAACAACTTACTGTTTTATCTAAGATATTTTTCCTCTCCATTCTTGTCATCTCCTTTGCAGCGGTACATTGCGAGCTATAATGTTTCCCATCACAAAATACACAGGTATTTACTTTCGTCGTCGTGTGTAATCCTGCAGCTGTAGTAACGATTTTAGTATACATATTGAATACATCTCTACTGTTACGTTCCTTCTTTCTGTCATCACCTTTCATCTCAAAACCTGCCAAAGCTAATTTAATTTTCTGTTCGTTTTCAATTTCCGTACGAAGAAACTTCATTAACTGGTTTAACCGGTATTTTGGAATGTCTATTCTAGCTGCACCAATATTCTCACTCCTACTATTATCCTCTTGGTAGGATTCCTCTACTATATAAAGTGGACTTCTTTGTCAGGCTCTTAGCGTATCTTCAGGTAAACATGATTATACTAATGGCATTAACATTGATGCACATTTATCGGTTGTTACCTCCAACGTTTCTAATGCTCTCAATTTACATTCTAATTTATTGTATAAAGACACCACGGCTTCTTTCTTGGACGATGTTGTATTTTTTAAAACTAATCCCAATAGATCACGAACGTACACTTCAACCAGCAGGAGCGCGTTCAAAACCTTACTATGGTTAACCATGGTTAACTATGGTAAACTTTTGTCGTTCAAAAACTCCGTGGTTAACTACAACATAACCACGAGCATAACTTTTTGGCGTTCAAAAACTCCCGTGGTTAACCATGGTGTAGTTAAATTTTAACCATGCTCGAGAGCATGGTTAGCGATAGTTAAGAAGAAGAAGAATAAAAACAATTTTTTGACATTTGTTTTAATGTTAATAATGAACAAATCAAAGTGGGGTTTGTGAGATTATTTTAAATAAATAATTATTGGAAATAATTGAGGCAAATAGCCGACACTATTTTATGGAAAAAAAATTTAAATTTTTTTTACCACGTAGTTAACCACGGTGCGTTCAAAAACCTCCATGGTTAAACATAAACTTTCGTGGTTAAGTGAAGTGATATAGCATAACCACAGCTTATCTCGTGGTTTACTATAGTAAGGTTTTTGAACGCGCTCCAGGTCCTCTCGACCAAATCTATTTTTCAGGCACTTCACAGAGCTTTTTCATAATTATCACTCGTGGCTGGAAAACTTTCCACTAATTCTCTGGCTCTGGAACCAGTTATAGTGGCTTGAATTAGATACTGGAATTTGTCTGACTTGTCGATTGAGCTGTCTTGATCTATCTTCTCAAATTGGGACCAGAAAGGCAACCAATCTCTAACGTCGCCATTAAACTTTTTTAACTATAATAAAGGCAGCTTAAACTGGCGTCGGTGCTCTTGAGATGGACTACTGTTTGTAAGTGTTACCTGGCTTACGTCAGATGACTTCTCTTTTAGTATTACTTCGCATCTTGATCGTATGGTGTTGAATTTCAGTTCATAGTTGTCGCACGTATCAATATCGTCCTCAAGCACCAAATGAGCGTCGTCCGCTTCATCATCAATAATAGATTCTTGCACCAGGGAATTCAATCTTTTTAGTTCATCTCTCTTCTGAGTTATTCATTCTAATAAACCCTTTATTTGGTCCAAATCCCTGTCCTCTTGTACTATTAACTCCTCTAGGGACTTCAATTTCTTTGTGCATGTAGCCCTGACAGCGCTTCGGTTTTTTCCGTCTCTTCTGGAATCATTGGGCTTTTTTTTCTCTAAAAGACCTGCGGTCCTGTCACGGTCGCCATAATGTGAAATTTTCACTAAAAAGGCCGCAGGTAAAATGTCCTCAATAATTTATTAGCAACTACAATAGAATAATTAATTTACATGGAGGTATATAAAAGGTAACCTAGGCTGTCCTCACCTCGTACCTACACCTTGCCGCGGTGGTGGGGCTTGCGAGTCTCGTAGTAGCGTTAGGCTATGTCGGCGGTGGCTAGCTGGTAACCAGCAAGCCACCGGTAGGGACACCCATGCCGAACAGGCTAATTGCGAAGAGGCCAGACTAAGCTAGGTACATCCACTTACCCTCACCTTTTCTCTCTCTCCTTCTCCTTCCCTCTTCCTATTTCCCCACTTCTAAGCTAAGGTGTTTACCGTGCCGATGGCTGCATGGCCAGCCAGTGGTTAAAGAGTGCTGGTCGCGAACGGTTCCCTCCGATGCCCGGGCAAGGTCGGAGAGTACAAGTGCCTTATCCTGGTAAGCGGCTCTGGCAGGATGGACCCCTCTTTCCGCACTACTCGTGGGACTTTTATGGAAAATAAAAACCCTAAAAAACCAATCGCCTCCAGTTCGGGGGCTCCCAACAAAACCAAACCTACTGCCTGCAAGGGCAGTAAGGTGAGTAAAAGGGAAAAAGGAGCTTTAGACTCTAATCCGGAGCTCCCCATTCCCTCCAAGCCAACTGCTTCAACAGAAGCAGGCCCTTCAACTGCACTCGTGCAGTCTCCTGGTGCCTCTAAGGAGGCTAAAAAAACTAAAATGCCTGGCTCTAAAGGTGCTCCATCAAGGGTGTACTACCAAGAGCTGCGCAGCGCCCAGAGAATCCTTGCCCGATACAAGGGAGTTGCGGAGGGTGGACTCACCGAGAAGCAGCAAGCTTCGATAAGGTGGGCGACGCGGGTCGCCGGCGAGCAAACTTCGCAAACTGGCAACCCAGCCCCAAAGCGTCAGAGGTCCCTAGAGGAACCTAATCACCCTGAGGCTAAACGTAGCAGGAACACTTCCATACTTCCTGCTACTACTAAAACCTACAGCCAAGTGCTGGAAGGTCAGATCGTTATCGCCGTCATCGACGAAAACGATCCAGATGGCACCATTCTGCCTGATAAATGGAGGAAACTTGAGGTCAGGCTCGCGACGATTTTCCTCCCAATACTTCAGGAGCATCCTGGCACTGCTCCTCACTGTCGCGATAGCGGATGGTTTCAGGGCCGCGTGAAGCTCATCGCTTGTGCCGATCAGAGATCTGTCGATCTCTACAAAATAGCAATATCCAGAATTGGGGAAGCATGGCCAGGCGCCAAACTCAAGGTTGTTAGGAGGGAGGAAATCCCGAATCGGCCAAGAGCGCGTTCCTGGATCCCAGCAGAACCAGCCGAGCCTCAGGCTATTCTGGATATCATTCGGTTGAGTAACCCACAGCTACAGACGTCTTCGTGGAGGATTACGAAACTGGAGGACCCTAAAGGCGACGGCCGAGCGGTTACATTAGTAATTAGCGAGGAGTCGCTGGGACCTTTGGCGAAATCTGAATGCGTCATAAGCTATGGGTTTTCTTCAATCACCCTGAGGCTTTACAAAAAAGATTCTTTGCCCCAGAGTGGAACTGCTCCACCTGGGGCTCCAGATGGTGAGCCCTCAGGCACTGCGGGTGACACAGGTACGGATGTTTCTGATTCCAACGTGCCTGGCACTGCGGGTGACACAGGTACGCAAGTAGCTGAACCCAATGTACCTAGTATTGCGGATGACACAGGAACAGGAGTAGCTGATCCTAAGGTGCCTGAGGATACTCACCTACCAACCCTGGGTTCAAATGACCCTCTCTTATCCTCTGAGGATTCCAACTTCTCAGTTCCTTCGCCGTCAAGGACGGAGGATGAACTGGGTGACTTTGCCCAACTTCTTTCGGTGGGAGATGATGATATTACTCTCACACCGGAAGAGGACGAGGCTGATATTACGGTGATCGAGACTGATCCCACTACTCCCAACCACGATGTTGAGAGTAGCGCAGATTAATCTCCATCACAGCAAGGCTGCATCCGCCAGCCTATGCTTACGCCTTTCTAAGGCCGATATAGATGTCGTCCTGGTACAAGAGCCTTGGATCGTCCGGGGCCTTGTATGCGGAATCAGGACTCCTAAATACAGGTTGCTGTATCCCAGAAATGGGGGAGGTAAGCCAAGAACCTGTTTAATTGTTAAAAATGACCTTAACGCTTTTATGTTGTCTAAATTTAGCAATGCTGATAATGTACTGGCCTGCTTGGACAACAGGAAAGGCGGTAGGCCTACGTGGATTGGATCTGTCTACCTACCATATGAGGAAAATTTGGACAACTCCAGTCTCTTTGTTGCCGCAAAAGAAGCGGCTAGTCGTGGAGCCAGCCTCATCGTTGGATGTGATGCGAATGCTCACAACACCGTTTGGGGCAGCTCTGATACAAATATAAGAGGTGAGTTGCTTTTTGATTTATTACTACAACACAATCTCTTGCTATGCAATAGGGGAAATGAACCCACGTTCATCACAAGGGTAAGACAAGAAGTCTTGGATATTACCCTTGTTTCCCCAGATCTGCTCAACCGTGTGGAAAACTGGAGAGTATCCAGTGAACACTCTTTTTCTGACCACAGAGTCATCCTTTTTAATATCAATATGTACCCAACTGTGAAGAAGGCCCCTGGTTACAGGAATGTCCGGAACACAGACTGGGTCATATACAGACAAGTAGTGGAAAGATCCCTCCCTGAGGATGTTCCCACCCACCCTTGGAATGCTGAAGATCTTGAACATCAAGTGACAAATCTCAGTAACCTCCTGAATAACGCATTAGAAGCAGCCTGTCCCATTAGGAAATATGGGGGTAAAACCAAACCCCCTTGGTGGAACAGCAGACTTCTCAAACTAAGGTCTGAAAGCAGAAAGGCCTTCAATAAGGCCAAATGGTCTAATTTGGCTTCGGACTGGGACAACTACAAAAGTCGTCTCAGGGAGTTCAAATACGAACTGCGAAACTCAAAAAGGGAATCCTGGAAAACCTTTTGTGCGACAATAGAAGGTTTTTCAGATGCCGCAAGAATGAGAAAAGTTCTCTCGAAAAGCCCAATGTGCCAAGAAATGCTGCAACAAGCAGACGGTACATGGACCACAAGTAGTCAGGAGTCACTGAAACTCCTACTCGATACTCACTTTCCTGGCTCAACATCTCTTGCTGCATCTGCAGAAACAGGTTTTGAGGGCCCAGCTAGCACACATAATTTAGGCACCATTGACAGATTGATAAACAGAGATTTACTACTGTGGTCCATAGAAGGCTTCATGCCTTATAAAACACCGGGACCAGATGGAATTTATCCCATTGAAATTCAGAAAGTCAGTGACCTAATTCTGAATTGGCTCGCAGCCATCTATAGGAGCTCCCTTAGCCTAAGCTACATTCCAACATCCTGGAGAGTAGCGAAGGTAGCTTTCATTCCGAAAGCGGGTAAAATCTCCTACCACAATCCAAAAGACTTGAGACCTATATGTCTCACATCCTTTCTCCTCAAGATACTAGAAAGACTTGTGGAGATCCATGTTAAGCAAAGCATTGATAAAAAACTGCTTTCTCCCTCGCAGCATGCCTACACGAAAGGTAAATCAGTAGACACTGCTCTCCACTCTTTGGTAGCGGTCATTGAAAGATCCCTTGAATTCAAGGAATTCACGTTGGCTGCTTTCCTAGATATTGATGGTGCTTTCAACAATGTTGAACCCTCTGCGGTCACGAGGGCACTCCAGCGTCTGAATGTTGATGGGTGCTCCAGGTCCTTTATTGATCAGTTGCTAGGGTGCAGGGTCATAAAGTCTAGCCTGGGGCTTTCGGAAGAAGTCAGACGGGTTAAAAGAGGCACACCACAAGGTGGGGTCTTATCGCCGCTCCTTTGGAATATGACAGTCAATGAAGTATTGATAACTCTAAAGGAGTCTGGGTGCACCACGGTGGCCTATGCTGATGATATTGTGCTGGTGGTGACCGGCAAGTACATCTCAACAATAAGAGATATAATGCAACAAGCATTGAATACTCTTTCTCATTGGGCCACTACAAAGGGTCTAGGCGTCAACCCAACCAAGACTGAAGTAGTGCTCTTTACAAAGAAGCATAGACTTCCCAATTTTCCTCCTTTAAGACTCTGTAATGAAACACTGCATATAAAGGAGGATGCGAAATTTCTAGGTCTCATACTCGATAGGAAACTAACGTGGAGACCGAATCTTATAGAAAGAGCAAATAAGGCCAAAACAGCTCTCTTCCTATGCCAGAAAACGATCGGAGTCAACTGGGGCCTTAAACCCCGCATCGTCCACTGGCTCTATACAGCCGTAATCAGACCTATACTTATGCATGGCATATCGGTATGGTGGACTGCATTACAGAAGATTACGTATCGCAAGATACTGGAAAGGGTCCAAAGAACAGCTGAACTGTGTATCAGTGGTGCAATGAGAAGCACCCCTACAGCTGCGCTGGATGTCTTATTGCATCTTACCCCTTTGGATATACACGCCGAGCAAATGGCAGCCTGGACGGCTGCCAGGACAAAGGCTTCTCTTGGATGGACTCCATACTCATATGGCCATTCATCCATCCTTAGGAAATTCGCCATCACTGCGAACAACCTAGATTATACTACACCTACGTGGACCTTGGAGAAAGGTTTCAATACCATCATTCCGGCCAGAGATGACTGGACAGATGGTGTTATCCCAACTGGGTCATTATGTATTTTCACAGATGGCTCAAAAATTGGGAATAATGTAGGCTCTGGTATCTTTTCCGAGGCATTAAATATAAATACCTCTCTTCGTCTACCCGATCACTGCAGCGTCTTCCAAGCGGAAGTCACTGCGATCTGGGAGGCTCTCGAATGGCTGAAGATAAATAATATATCTCATAAGAATATATGTATTCTATCGGATAGCCAGGCGGCCCTCAAGGCTCTTAATTCTGTCGTCACAACATCCACGACTCTTCTGAACTGCCGCAGGTCTCTGTGTGAGACTGCCACTCAGTTTGATATAACACTGTGTTGGGTTCCTGGACACAGTGGGATTAGGGGAAACTGTAGGGCAGATGAGCTTGCTAGACAGGGAACCGAAGTGGAAAGGACACCCCACTTAACCCAAATGGGAATGCCCTTAGCCACCTATAAACTAGCTGTGAGAAAAATCAGCTTAGCTCGAGCCGGGCTGAGATGGACCACAGCAACGGTTTGTCGCACTCTTCATGCAATGTGGCCAACTTTAGACGCAAAGCGTTCAAAATCTCTGGTTCAGTTGAACAAAAAGGAGATAAGCCATGTGGTAAGGGTGCTGACTGGTCACTGTCCCTTCGGCCCACACGCCGAAAGATTAGGACTCCCCCACAACGACTTATGTAGAAGTTGTGGTAATGAAGAAGAGGAAGAAACTGTCTCCCATCTTCTCTGTACATGTCCCGCCCTAGCAAGGAAAAGAGGGACTCTACTTGGCTCACCTTTTCTTGACGGATTGAGCGAGCTGCAAAATATTGGTGTCTCTAGACTCTGTCGCTTTATTAAAAGCTCGAAATGGCTTGAAATGGCCTGAACTATGTCCCAATACCAGAATGGCATCACAATGGGCCCAATGGCGTGCCTAAGTGGGCTCCCTGGTGGGGGCAGCCATTTCAACCTAACCTAACCTAACCTAACCTAGGCTGAGCTGCCAATTAATCTTCCGTATATGCTAGTAGTATTCCTTTATGATACTCTCGGCGTACATGGGTATTTATTTTACCGAGAGTAACTTTCCCTGCAAACATTTCGAGACGTCATCGAAGCGAGAGCGATTCATAAAAAGCGAAAGCTTTCTTCGATAAAGAAATCGAAAACGATTCGAAAGCGTTATCGAAAATGATAAAAAAGGAACGCTATAACGAATCGCTGTCTAGATGAAATCTCGAAAGCTTTGCATTCATGTGTGTCTCGTTTTTTCGAATTAATATCGAAAGAATCTCGAATGCTTATGTGCTTCGTGTTTCCACTCAATATTTTATAGCGAGTAGTTTGTCAAGTCCTTTTTTCCAATCAATATGGAACAGTCGTAATCTTTTTTAAATTAAATTTCTATTCATTTTATGTTTTAATTTTGATTGTTTTTTTAATTTTATTTAGCAGGGTATAACTAATGAAAAAAGACGCCAGCTAATTTCCACCGCGCCTGCGTTTCCTGCATAGTCATGTGCACACACACGCACTCTTCGCCCGATAGCAAAATCTCCAATCTCAAATTTCAAAGCAATTCTGGAAGAGAGAAAGTAACAAAATCATGAAAAGACCGTAAAAGCTTTAGGGGCCGTTTTAACGATTGTTTCTCGAATAATTCTCGACAAGTTTTGTTTCGGGTTATTATCCCTACACGGAATATCTATGTGTGCACAACCCGAACGCGAATAACAAAGAGATATGTCAATATCAGACCCAAAGAAGAAGAAGATAAGAAGAAAATTTGTGCATGTGTTAGTTTTCACGCCAAAAATTTCTGTTCAAAAAGTTGCAACAACTTTCTCTCTTTCTTTTGCCCCTCTGTCTAGGAAACCGGTTTTTTAGTCTTGACGTTATGATCCGTGTATGCCACCCCATCAGCTGTTGCTTGTCTTCCCTAAATTCCTTCGAATCTTCATAAAGTTTCTTCAGAGATCTCCAAAATGCTCTTCATTACATTTACGGGCAACAATCCAAAAACAATAATAAAAATATTTTCTCTTTGACATTTGGAAAAAAACTAAGTAACAACTATCTAAATTCCAACAAGTAAAACTAGTGAGTTTTTCAACAATATATATATATATATATATATATATATATATATATATATATATATACATATATATATATATATATATATATATATATATATATATATATATATATATATATATTATATATAAATACTAGCTGAGACCCGGTACGCTTTGCTGCACCCATAAGCCAATAGTAGTCAATAAAAACTATACATGGTATTTTTCGAGATATGAATTTTACACAGATAAAGTGCCTCAAAGAACGGGTACATGGGTCTTGAGACGGACGGCATCTAACATGGTATGTTGAATATACTACATTGCTTATTGTATTCTACTTATCATACCCTTTCATTTGATACCCATGTCGAGGGGGTTTTGAAGAAAGTGTAATCCGCCCTCTTGGGACGGCCGCCGTGGATCGAACGGTATATTGAGTATACTATATTGCTTATTGTATTTCAGTTTAGTTTCAATAGCGTCATGACCTACCTATTGTTTGACTGCTGCATAAATTTGACATTAAATGGAATGATTCAACAGGTATTGAAACTAAAATGAAGTATAAATTCCTAAAATTACCAATTTTTTAGATTTTTCAGCTGTTTCTTTTGGTTATAGGTATAAAAAAATAGCCTACGACCTATTCTCAGACCTACCAAATATACTCAAAAAATTTCATATAAATCGGTTAACCCGTTTCGGAGGAGTTCGGTAACAAACACTGTGACATGAGATTTTTATAGATATAGAAGATTATCGCAGTTCATTTTTTCTTGTTCTTCTTCTTACTTCTGTCATACAAATAAATATAATCAGGTTTTGTATTATAAATAAAAGAGTAGTGTTTGCATTAAATTATCCAACTGGTTATGGGCCCAGGGCACCTACGACGATAATAAAAGTTTAGACTAAAAGAGAATCAAAAATGGCGGCAAACCCTGGATCATACAAAATCGAGCCACTGAAAAATGATAACTACGACACGTGGAAACTGCAGGCCCAAGCAATCCTCATTAAAAGTGGTTTCTGGGATTATGTGTCAGGAAAGGCGGAGAAGCCTAAAGAAAAAGACAAGAGGTCTGACTGGGAGAAAAACGATCTAATTGCAAGATCTTACTTAATTATATTAATCTCACCTGCAGAATTAAAACAAGTCAAAAACTGCTTTACAACAAAAGAAGTCTGGGACACGCTACAAAACATCTACCAAAGTAAAGGTCCTACGCGAAAAGCAACCTTACCAAAACAATTAATATTACATAAATTAAATGAAAATGAAGATGTAAGATCCCATCTAAACAAGTTCATGGATACAGTCGACAAGTTAAATTAAATGGACGTAGACATTCATAAAGATTTACTTAGCAAAAATGATGCTGTACAGTTTTTCCACCTCATACGAGAACTTCAGAGTTGCTATCGAATCCAGAGACAACCTACTAACTGTAGAAGAATTAAAAATAAAAATTATAGAAGAAAGTGAAGCCAGAAAGAACGTTGTCACCACAAGTGAGGATGCATTCTTTGGAAAAAATGTCAGACAAAGCCACAACAATTTTAAAAACAATAATAAAAACAAATATAGCTATAATCAAAGCGATAATCATCAAAAGGTAAACTTAAAATGCTTCAAACGCAACAAGGCCGGGCATACTGCAACAAATTGTCGAAGTCGAACACATCCACAACATAACAAATATCTACCTTCACGATAGAGGAAAAATGCTTATCGTCGAATGTCACCGCAGAATTAAAAAACAAATGGTGTTTAGATGTACATTACATACATATGTGTGCAGATCTAAAAGGATTTCAAGAAATCAGTACAAACACACATTGTAGTGAACTAAAGCTGGCCTCAGAAAGCCAAACTGCCGAAGTAAAAGGTAAAGGACTCGTTCAGGTAAATTTAAAAGATGAAAGGCAAATATATTTAAAAAATGCATTGCATCTACCGAGCCTTAGTACAAATCTCTTATCAGTTGCAAAATTTACAGACAAAGGCTTAAACGTAGAATTTAACAGAACCAATGCCGTAGTTCGATATCCAAAAGAAAAAGTGGTGCTCAGAGCAAAAAGATTAAACAATCTATACAAAACCGTTGATACAAAACCAAATGAAGAACAAATCGCGAATTTTTGTAATAAAAGTGAAGAAAATAATTTAAGATGGCACAAAAAATTAGGGCACATAAATGAAAAAGATTTGAGCAACTGCCGAGAAGATTACCATTAGCCAAGCAAAAGAAGCAGACAATATGATTGAGGATATGAGAAAACAAGGCCTTATAGAAGAGTCCAAAAACCCTTGGATGTCTTCCGTGGTTCTGGTCAGAAAGAAAGATGGTAGCACAAGGTTTTGCGTGGATTATCGGCTGTTAAATGATATCACTAAAAAGGATAGCTCGTATCGATGACATACTGGTTACTTTTTCTGGAGCTCAATGGTTTTCTACCTCGGACCTTCAGAGCGTCTTTTGGCAATTCAAGATTCACCCTGGGGACCGAGAAAAGACAGCCTTCTCTGTAGGAAACGGTTGTGGCAGTTTACAGTTGTGCCGTTTGGACGACTGATGGAATGCGTCTTTCGAGGACTGACATAGAGGACTTGTCTGGTTTATTTGGAAGAGATCATTGTCATTGGAAAAATTTCGAATAACATCTGGGCAATCTACGAGAGGTTTTCCAAAAGTTGAGAGCTGCCCAATTGCGTGCTATTCAGAGACCAAGTCAACTATCTCGTACATGTGGTTTCATCCAATGAAGTTCAAACAGATCCTAAGAAACTAGCAGAAGTTAAGAATTAGCCCACACCGAAGGATAAACATGAACTTCGAAGCTTCTTGGGTCTTGCCACCCATTATAGGCGTTTAGTCAGGAATTGCATAAACTGACAGAAAAAGGAAAACCATTTTTCTGGACACATAAGTGCGAGAAAAGTTTGAAGACACTAAAACGAGGGCTTTATCAAGCATCAATACTAATATATCCCAAGCCAGGCGAAAAATTCATTACAGACGCGAGTAATGTCGGAATTGGTGCACTGCTGTCACAAAACTTTGAAGGACAGGAAAAGGTCATAACTTACTACAGTAGAGCGTTGTCAGAATCGGATAGGAATTATTGTGTGAACTGTTGGCAATCGTGGACTCTATTAAGCACTTCCACAAGTAACTCTATGGGCAAAACTTCAAGACAAGTGGCAAGATGGATCGAGAGACTTCAGTCCTTCGATTTAAATATAGGTCACAGAAAGGGAAGAAACCATGCAAATGCAGATGCACTCTGACGGCGACCATGCGTAAGGGATTGCAAACATTGTGGGTGTATTAAGGAAAATTGTTAAAGGACGGCCAACCACAGGATGCGATAATCAGGGACTCCGAGACAGAAGGAAGGAATACGAGGAGAAGCCTGAATAGAAGGACATCGCAGAGAGGAGTGAGACCTTGAAGAGCTACTGTGCCCAATGGGATTCATTGCACATCGAGGGAGTAATATTGAAGCGTAAATGGGAAACCGCTGACGGTACCACTCGTCGAATTCAGGAACTGGTCCCTCACGCTAGAATAGAGGAGATTCTAGAGGAGTGTCATAATAGCGCATCATGGGGACATCCGGGGACTCTGGCAAAAATAAGAGATAGCTTCTATTGACTTCACATGCGGGACGATGTTGCAGGCTGGGGTTGTAAATTCACAGTTGGTCCCACATAGCGGGTCCTTTTCCAGCGTTAGACCGAGGAAATCGTTACATTTTGGTGGTCATTTACTACTTCAGTAAGTGGCCCGAAGCATATGCCATTCCAAATCAGGAAGCAGAGGAATTAGTGAACAATTGGATCTGCAGATTTGGTATTCCTCGAGAGCTTCATTCTGAAGAAGGGAGAAACTTTGAATCTCAAGTATTTCAAGAAGTACGTAAGATACTTGGAGTGAAGAAGACCAGGATGACGGCCCTTCGGCCCTAGATAAAATGATACAACGATTCCATAGAACAATGGCATATCAGACAGCAGTTTCTAATTGCACAGGACAAACCCCTTCTAGTGTCATTTTTGGAAGACATTTGGCTGCCAAGCGACTTGAAATTTGGGACACCTGTGGAAAGCAGCGAATCTACTAACAGCTATACAGCTGAATTTCTTGAGATATCCACCAGCTCGCAAGGAAAAATCTTAAGATATCCCGTGACAGGATGAAAACAAGGTACCACCTCCGAACAAACTCTAGCGGATACCAGGAAGGTGCTCGTTTGGCTGTTGAATCCTCGTCGACGGAAAGGAAAGTCTCCGAAACTTCAGCGCCAGTGAGAGGGACCCTATAAAATCCTAACACGGATCAACGTTTTGTCTGCAGGATTCAACAAGGACCCAAAGTAAAGAAGATCATGCACATAGTCAGGCTGTCCCCACATAATCAGCCGGATCCAGGATGGGCAACTGTTCTGGACGAACAGTCCTATGAAGGGGGCAGTGTGATGTAAGTTGTTCTGTTGTAAGTTGAATAAACTGTTATTTGGTTGGAGTTTGACCTAAGCATTTATGTGCTCAATTAAAATTGGACTAGAATTGGAACGAACGATACTGGAACACAAAACTCTCAAATTTGCCGGAAGGAAAGAATCACACGAATAGAAAATGGGCGAAAGTTCCAGAAGTTAGATAAAGAGGGAGCTTGGATATATAACGGGGGTCAAATGGTAGTAACGGCCTCAGGGACATTTGGTAGTGCCGGTACATCAAAGGGAAACGTCTGAGAAAAGCCATCTGCGATCTAGGGTCTTCACGTCCTAAGACCTTCTGATATGCTACCGAATCGCTACCCCCTCCTCCACGAAAATGTAGACTTTACATCGGGTGACCCCTGGGCGCCCTTGTCTATACAAGAGTAATTGACAGAGGAGGGTGAAAGGCGAGCGTTTCGATTACCAGATTGGTTCTGCAGGTTGGGGTTGGGCGGCAGTCTGACAACCTTCTACCGTAAAAACCCACCCGCCAAGAAAACTCAAGGCACGCCTCGGACAGGACGGACCCAACGAAAATGACTCAGGAAACGAAAAATGGAATTTGATTTTGGATCATGGAACGTTAGAACGCTCAACAGGACGGGCGCTCTGCGTTCGCTGCGTTATAACTGGAAAAATACGGCACAGAAATCACCGCTCTACTAAACGAAATGGAGTCACAGTGGCATAATGGATCTCAGAACCCACACGATACTTTCCAGTGGTTCATCGATTGGAAGAAGATTGTTCGGAGTTGCCTTCATAGTGGAAAAGAAAATGAAATCACTAATTCTGGACTTCAACCTAGTAAATAATAGAATATGTACGTTTCGGATTAAGATGAAAAGAATATGTACGTTTCGGATTAAGATTAAAATAGCACTACATAACATTAGTCTCATAATCGTCCACGCGCCCATAGAAGACAATACGGATGAGGAGAAAGTAGTCCAGTCAAAATAGACGAAAAAACGCCATAATTGGAAGATAATTCGGAAGTTGCTGAAAATTGGAACAGCCCTTAAAAACATTATTATACATAAGCTGTAGAGACTGCCACGCGATTGGACGACTGCAAACTTTTTTATTCAAGGTCAAAGGGTCAAAATATCAGTTTTTTGCAAATATATGCTAAACCGTACGTCTTATCAGAAAATTGTGTTTACAACGTTTGTAGATTAGGCGATTATCTACAAAAAAGTATATTATACATTTTCTCGTAGGAATTGCCATTTCTGAGTTATTGTCGTTTTAATAAGTTAAAATACTCATATTCTATCCTTCCCGACTTGTAAAGGTCATCAGAAATTTTATAAATCCTTTGTTGGAGTAGGCGGCTAATATTTTCAGGGGTGATTCCTGGATATCTTGGGAGAAAAAAATTGTTCTACAGAGGGCGGCTATCTCCACTATCCACTAAGATACTGGGTGATTAGGGGAAAAATTTTGTTTTTTTAAATTTACTGAAATTTGAATAACTCCTAAAGTAATTATCATAAAGTAGCCTAATTAGGCTCATCTTTTAGGTAAATGTGTATTCTTTTATTTGGTATAAAACACAGCAACCTGAGTGACTCCGTTCAAAAAATATGTAGGCTCAAACCACAGGAAGGAACTGCTTAGAGTTGGCCAGTCCAGGCGCGGACTTCCAGCGTTCAGTATGTTTCATCAAAGTCCGATCGGCCAGGGCCCTTTGCAGCAAGCTGGAAGGTGCCCCAATAGCCAGCTCTGGACCAATTAATGCTATATCAGAGCCCTGTTTAGCCAGGGCATCCGCACTTTCGTTGCCTTTGTGAAGCCCCCGTGACCCAGGACCCAGACAAGGGTAATTTGATTGAGAACACCCAACTCATGAAGAGCTCGTTGGCAGTCCCAAACTAATTTCGGCTTGGTCCTACGGGACCTTATCGCTCTAATTGCCGCTTGACTATCAGAAGATAAAAATCTGTTAATCCGTTCGCCAAACGATATTAAAACGGTGCTTGCAGGCATGAACGCCAAAGTAGGAAAAAAGAGGAATGCCTAGGAGTCATAGGAAAGTACAACCTACATAACCCTACCAATGACAGCAGTAGTAGATTGATCTCGAACTCAATGGTAGTAAGTTCGTCAAGGTTCCCGCACAAAAATATTCATAAGATGATGTAGCAGTCACCTATTGAGAGAAGAGGAACCACGAGTATACTGGGTGTGAGAACTATGAAGGGAGCGTGCTGTGGCTCCACTATCTCGTGATAGTGAAATTTAGAACCCGGATAACGACCAAAACTCACAGAGGGCTGCCAGAACTAAGGTAGGACATGCCAAGCTAAAACTTGAAGAAAGAAAGGATGCCTATCAGAATACTATCGTACAAAACCTGAGAGAAGCAGTAGGAGAAGAGCCCTAGGTAAGATACCCTAGACAGACTAGAATTGACTGGTTTGATCACGATTGTAGAGCCGCAACAGAAGAACGAAACCAGAGCCATACGGAGTACACCGCAAGGCCAAGTCTTTAAGCTAAATAGAAGAATTAAAGACAACCTATGCAAAAAGAAGAAAAGGAGGATCCTGCAGATGCAGATTTCAACGACGGAGAATTAGGCAAGCCTACAAAGGAACACGCGAGAAGGTGCAGCCAAGAACGGATATGTGCAGAGACATAGATGGGAACCTATTAGCAGACCCAGATAGGATAAAGAAAAGATGGAGACAATATTTTCAAAACTTATTGAATCCAACCCAAAGAATAAATGAAAACTCACAGGCGGAGGCAATTGTAATCCCTCAAGATAGTGTTCAAATAAAACCACCAACACTGGATGAGGTACGGGAAGCTGTAAAAATGCAAAAATCAACAAATCCCAAGGCATCGATGGAATCGCAGCTGAACTACTAAAGGAAAGGGAAGCGAACTCATATGCAGGAAGGAAGAAGTTATACCAGATGACTGAAAGAAAGCGATTATATGTCCAATCTACAAGAAAGGAGATAAATGAACCTGCAAAAACTACAAAGCCATCTCACTCCCCAGCACCAGACACAAAATCTTCACAATCCTTGTGAAACAAAAACTAGAACGTATAGCGGAAGGAAAGGAATATAGATATATACCAAATATTTGTCGACTTTCAACAGCCATATGACTCGATAAACAGAGAGATGCTGTACAGGATCCTACTGGAATTAGGAGTCCCCTCAAACCTGGTACAACTGATCAAATGCGCAAGTGATAGCTCACTGGCGAAAGTAAGGAACCAAAATGCAGTAACACAAAAGTTCGAAGTGCAACAAGGTCTTATTCAAGGAGATGGACTAGCTCCCATGCTTTTCAACCTGGCCCTAGAATGGGTGATAAGAACGTCAGTCCAGAGAAGTGCATCATAGAAACGCAGTCTGTGCAACTATTTGGATATGCGGATGACGTGAACATCGTTTGATGGTCCTTCTTGGAAGCAAAAAAAGTGTATGTCGAATTAAGAGAAGCGGCAAAGGACATAGGGCTGGAAGACCAACGAAGAGAAATCAAAGGTGATGCAACAATCCAGAGCTGGAACGTTTAGAATGGGAAGAAATATAACTATCGACGAACACAATCTTCTTCTTCTTTCTGCTTCTTTGATCCGTTAGCTAGTGGTCCGAGCGGGACGTCCCTTCAACGGATACGCTGCTGTCGGTGCCTCTTTGAAAAATACGGTTTCTTGCCTAGTTTCTTCAGTTTCCCGATTCTGGTCAATTCGGCAGGTCGACCACTCTCCTCCTTTCACACCCTGCGATTGGGACCAGACGACGGCGGAGTTGAATAGAAGTAGTCGATAAAATAGCCTACCTTGGGTCTTCTTCTTCTTATTTAACGGCTGTTACAACCGGGATCCAGTCCTGGCCTCTCGTAACTGTTATCTCCACCGGTCCCGATTTTGCGCCGATGTTATTCAGTTTGGCATCCCTAAGCTCTGAGCGTCCTGGTCTACGTCATCCTTCTGGCGAAGGTTGGATCTCCCTCGCTGTCGCATCCCATAGGTCTTACCACAGAGAACTTTTTGAGCAGGCTCATCTTCATTCATACGAGCTAGATGTCCTGCCCACCGGATCCTACCGAGCTTTATTTTCTTCTCAACATCTATGTCGCGATAGCGCTCGTAGATCCCGTCATTGTAGTCTCCGGAATCGTCCTTCCTCACATAGGGAGCCAACAATCCTCCGAAGTATTTTCCTCCCGAACAAGATCTTTTTGACCATTTAGGATAATTAACATTTAATTAGAGCAAATTTTACAAATTGAAAATCCAACAAACTGTCAAACGAATGTTTGAATAATAAATAATAACTAGTTGGGATCCCCGTTACCGAAATTCGGTTACAAAAACAATAAATATATAAAATTCACGATTTGTTCGAATTTAAATTCAATTTAAATATTTTTATTTCAAAAAAAAAATTATACGCAATGGCGAATTTTTAATTTTTAATTTTACACAATACAACTCAATAATACTATACACAAAAGAGTATAAAAAAAATGCACGCACAAAGTGACCGAGTTTTTTTAAGTCAGTTATGCCGCCAAAAATCTACACAAACGCTTGTTTTTCTCTGTTTCTCATTCGCTTCACTGAAACGGCATTTGTGTCAATCGTAGGCTACTCAGCTCTACGTTGATGCTCACAAAAAATTCAAATTTTCCAACGGCTTTTTAAAATTCGAAAAATTAAAATCGTTATAACTTTTTTATTCGTGAATCGATTTCGTTGAAATTCCTTATTACAAAACTATGCCATAAAAAGAACATTCTCTGAAAATTTAAACGAAATCGGTCCACGAACAAAAAAGCCTTAGCGTGTACAAACTTTTTGTTTGCCTATTAATATATAAGATAAATTCAAAATATTTCCAAAGACACAAACCTTCGAAAAATGAATTGACAAACTGAAATACGCCATTTGTAATGCTAGGTTTCCACTTGTCGTTTTGAAATTGACAAATGGCCTATTATGACGTCATTTAGAAAATTCGCAAGTGGAAATAGCGAAAAACTGCCTATAATTGAATTGACCAACAGCACTTGTCAATGACTTACCAAGAATTTAAATGATTGGTGCCGTTGGTTACTTCAATTATAGGCAGTTTTTCGCTATTTCTACTTGCGAATGTTCAAAATGACGTAATAATAGGTCATTTATCAATTTCAAAACGACAAGTGGAAACCTAGCATAACTTGGCACAGGCCAGGACCTAAGTTTCCTAACGAAGCCATTAGTTTTTAATTTCTTTTTTTTGTCATTGAAAACTCAACGGGAAGTTAGAATTTCTAAAACTCTCCCTGATGTTTATATAATTTAAGATTATCCTAGTACATTTATCATTTACATTTACACTTTGATGTAAAAATAATAAAAATAATATAAATGATAAACATTGTCTCTATTTAATACTTATGTTTTAAAATAACAGTTTTTGACGTGACAACGTCTATTAAATCGGTTTAAGATAGGACGCGCGTGTGAAAATGTCCCGCACAATGTCCCGCACACAAAAAAAATCATATCTCCGCCCCCATACATGTTAGGGGGGTGGTTAATGGCTCAAAATTTTCGTTAATTTATCCTCTACACGGGAAAAATACATTCATTCACCTTATTGACGTGACAACGTCTATTAAATCGGTTTTAAGATAGGACGCGCGTGTGAAAATGTCCCCCACACAAAAAAAACTTTGCTTCGAAATATATAATTTATTAATTGAGAAAATAATACAAAACGTAATAACAGACGTTGTCACGTTCAAATTAATAGACGTTGTCACGTTAAAATACGGACGTGATACTTCACATCCAAGACCATTAATTTTTTTTCTTACAGCATTCATTCAACGAAATAGTGCTGTTCGGAAGCACAGACTTCTCAATTTTCCTTCTCTAACACTCTGAAATGAAGGACTGCAACTTAAGGAGGATTCGTTAGGTAAGTGGCTCGTTACGTAATTCCATTTTTTGCTAATTTAACAGCTTAGATGTATTACGCTATTGGTTCATTTTATGTTGGAGTGGTATTTAAAACAAAGACAAAACCTTACAATTTTCGGGTGGAAGTAAATAATAGTCTTTTGATTTGCCGGCTCTTCCACTTAAATTAATGCCCTTGGTGGCAATAAAAAGGTAGGCCCACTCAGCACACTAACGTACTCTCGCCGCCGTCGCCTGGTCCCAAGTCCAGGTTGTGAAAGGAGGAGGGTGGTCGACCTGCCGAATTGACCAGAATCGGGAAACCGCAGAAACTTGGCAAGAAACCGTTTTTTAAAGCGGAACCGACAGCAGCATATGATATGCTGCTGCTTATCCGTTGCGGGGACGTCCTCGGACCGCCAGCTAACGGATCAAAGAAGAAGAAAAAGGAGGATACGAAATTTCTAGGTCTCATACTGGATAGCGAACTAACGTGGAGGCCGAATCTCTTAGAGAGAACGACCGGAGTGAATTGGCCCAGTGGGAAAAAGGAGTGCTCCAAGAGCCATCTTGGAGCGCTCCAAAAGGAGCAGAGAGTGCTCCCGTTGCCATACCCGTTCTATATTCTTTTTAACATTGCATGTCATTGCGAGGGAGCATTATAAAAAAGCTTTTTAAAAAAGAAATATTTATGGGCGCCTGTGGTTATGTGATCCGGTATCGAAAAGCTTTTATTTCTTTTATCTTTTGCAATTGCCTTTTTCTTTCCAAGCCCGAGAGTGGCTTTACCAAAGCAGTCCCCCAACTAAATTCTAACCACTTCTAAAAGCTGCTTGTCCTCCGTATCGAATGAGAGCCGGGCTATTGAGTATGCTATCGTCGCATTTTATGGACGTGAAGATAATTGCCCGTTTTCTTTTTTTATATAAAATTTATGAAAACTCCAAGAAAGCTCCCTTGAGAGTGCTCCAAGTACACTCCCTTGTGCATCGCTCCCAATTTTTCCCACTGGGGGGGCCTTAAACCGCGCATCGTCCACTGGTTGTATACAGCCGTAATCAGACCCATACCTATGCATGGCATATAGGTATTTTGGATTGCATTACAGAAGTTTTCATACCGTAAGATACTGTAAAGGGTCCAAAGAACAGCTGAGCTGTGTATTAGTGCCACCTAAGTGGACATTGGAGAAAGGTTTCAATGCCATTATTCCGACCAGAAATGATTGGACAGACGGTGTTTTTTTTCACCCTTTGTACTACTAGTCCGTCATGTCTTACAAGTCATGGTGCAATGTATAGTAGTAAGCTAGATCTGACTGGGTGTTAACCCGACTGGGCCATTATGCATCTACACAGCTCTAAAACTGGGAACAGCGATGGTTGTGATTTCTTCTCCGAGGTAATTGTTTGCAACAGTATTTAATATAGTATATCGTCTAACCGACCATTGCAGCATCTTCCAGACGGAAGTCACTGCGATCTACGAGGCTCTCAAATGGCTGAAGATAAATAAAATGTAATCTCATGAGAATATATGTATTTTATCGGATAGCCAGGCAACCCTCAAGGCTATTTATTCTGTAGTCACAACATCCAAGACTGTTCTGTCTGAGACTGCCACTCAGTTTGATATAACTCTGTGTTGGGTTCCTGAGCACGAAATTAGGGGAAATTGTAGGGCAGATGATCTTGCTAGACAGAGAACCGAAGTGGAAAGGACACCCCACTTAATCCAGATGGGAATGCCCTTAGCCTCTTATAAAGTGGCTGTGAGAAAAATCAGCCTAGCTCGAGCCGGGCTAAGGTGGACTCCAGCAACACAGTGTGCCGCACCCTTCACACAATATGGCCGGCTTTGGACGCGAAGGGTTCAAAATCTCTTGTTCAGTAGAACAAGAAAGAGATAAGCTTAGAATGAAGGTGCTGGTTACTGTCCCTTCGGCCCGCTTGCCTTGATGGTAACTACCCACAACGACTTATGCACAACTTGGTAATGAAGATGAGTAACAAACTGCCTCCCATCTTCTCTGTAAATGTCCAGCCCTTGTGAGAAAGAGAGGCACCTTCCTCGGCTTACATTTGCTTGATGGATTGATGGAGAGTTGCTAAACACTGGAGCCCCTGACCTCTGTCGCTTTATTAAAAGCTCCAATAGCTCACTAATGAGGGAACACCCATTTCAACCTTACCTTCCTAACTCCTACTTTTCTAAAATTTTAACTAATCATTCACGCTCTGTGCTTGCGATTCTTTCATCGAAATAAATATTCCAGTGATTGTTACCATTATGTAAAAATCCAAAAACAAAACCAACAGATCATAACTGCTCATAAACATCACGAGGATAAACAACAGCAAGTGCAGCCTGCTCATGACGGTTTATCCCGTAATCATTCTCCTGCTCGAGGACGTGAAGCGTAGCTGAAGTTGTCGAAGGCCAATCCATCGACTGCAGTAAATCGATGTGACTCAATCTCTGATCCATTTGTACAGCAGGAGAAGCGGTTACTCAGCAACTTCAATAAAATTCTCATGGAGATTATACAAGGAGTATAAAATCATATGGAGAAAATGACAGGAAATGGATGGGTAGAAGAACCTAAAATACTAGTTAATTTTTTTAATGCAAAGAAAATCATTGGAAGTTAATAAAAATTCATTCTAAAATCCAAAAATTGATTGAATGCATTGATATAAATCGAATTTAGAAGCTGGTTTTTCAAATTAGAGGTAAACATAAAATATAGTTAACGGACTTGACCATGAACCGGGGGTCTGTTCAAGATTTCTGCTATAGCAGCTTTTAGCAGCTATTGTCATGCTTTTCCTGTTCAAAACAGCAAAAAGCTGCTAACGAAGCTGCTATTTTTGTGTTCAAGATTCGAGAAAAGCTGCTAATGTAGCTGCCTTTTGTTGATCGCAGTTTCGACTGCAAGCAAGAAAGCAGCTACGTAAATCATACATGTGTGTGTAAATGTCATTGGTCGTTTTGCCAAAATGACTGACTCTAGTGAGGTTTTGTTTTATTAAATGATAAATTTAGGGATTGCAACTGCACGGCCAGGCTTTTTTCTAATTGTAGGGAGAGGAATAGTTGACTGCAAGAAATACTCATACACATACATTAACACAAAGCTATGCTAGCAGCTTTTTTGCGTTCAAGATATCATAGCAGCTTTTTCTTGCTTTGCTGTAATTTGACAGTTTAAAAATTCTGCTACTAAAGCTGCTATAGCAGAAATTTTGAACAGACCCCGGATGAATATTGTGATGATTTAGGCGCCATCTGGTTGTCAAAAAGCATAATCAACTATTGTCGGTAACAACTCTGGTTGATGTCTGAACTAATGACTTATGTACTAAACTAAAATTGGAACGAGCGATAAGTGAAGACAACTTCAAGCTTCTGGACGAAAAGAAACGAACATACCACTAGGCACTAGAAAAGGGACGAAGGTTCCAGAAGTTAGATAAAGGTGGAGCTTGGATATAAAAGCGACTTGCAGGTCAGTTTTGATTTGAAAGGCGAAAGTGAGAACAGTGAAAAGTGGTGATTTAAAAGTGAATTATAAAGCGATAGATAGAATTTAATAGTGCGAGATAGTAAATTAAAAGTGATTATAGTGAACTATAAGAATTGTGTTTGTCATTAAATTGGGTTTTGGTTTGTAATAAATAAATTATTGTGTGGATAATTAAAAAAAGTGTATTCCTTACTTAATCCTACGAATCCGTTAAGCTGTAAAAAAACGTAACAATTAGTGTCAGAAGTGGGATTAATTAAGAGATAAGTGAATTAAGTGAACTTGAAAAATAATTGTGACTGGAATTTAAATTTTGTGCATGAAAATTAAGGACTTAATCATAAAATGGGTCGAAAATTGAGCCGTTTATTTTGAAAGTGGTTTAAGTCCATTTTTTCTTATAAGATATTTAAGGGTTTGCGTTTGAATTGTTTCAAAAATATTGTTAACCGGTATTAAGTTGTTTTTATGGCTTTGTGACCTTAGACATGTTAGAATATATAACGAAATACGTTTTGTAAACTTTAATAGAAAAATAAACGGCGTTTCAGAACCTAAAATGGACTTAAACCACTTTCAAAATTAATAAAATTACTTTTTTGTTTGTGAAAAGGAATAAGTCCACTTGGTGTTCTTTGTTTAATATTATTTTAAATACTTTAGTTTCACAATAATATTGAAGAAATTATCCAAAAGAATTGTATACCTAGTGATTCTTCTAAATAGTTATATTTTTAAGGTAAGCTCTTGAAATTATTATTTTAAAGAAATTACATAATAGAAACTGTAAATATTTTATTTTTGATGTAGATGAATGTAATAGCTTTAAAATAAATAGGGAAGCTTTCAATTTAGATACAGATTTTTATTTATGTAATTAGAAAACCATGTATTTAAAAATAAATATTAATTCATTTATTAAAAAATTAAACCAGCATTCATTTATTAAGAATAATATTAGATTTTGCCATATTGGCCTCGATTCCCGAAAACGACGGATCGGGAACTCCCGCGGTGATTGAGACTCCCTTCACGTGAATCTCACGGTTGCTAGCGATGCTTCAATACGCCGGGAGTAGTGCCATATTAAACTGCGGAATTAAAACTCCGAAAATAAATCAGCTGGTTTTTTGGCAAATGGGAAATGTCAAAGTAGACATTTAAAATTTGATTTGTGGGAAATAATTTTGAATTTGCGTGAAAGTTTTATTAAATTTAACTAATTCGAGCCCATTAGTTAATACGTTCGGTCAATATGATGTTTCGGTCGTTATTATGTGTTTCCCTAGTGTATTTTATAATAGTGCAACTGTTCTGAAAGTGATTTAATTGGGATACATCCAGAAACAAATTTTATTTATTTTCAATGAATTTGTTTTAAATATATATTTACAAAAGGAAAAAACAAAAGAGATGTGTTGTGAAAGAGACTAAGAATGTACTGTTTTTAAACGCTTATTTAATTTTTTTAGTTATAATTGTTTCTTTACTTTTTTAAATGAATTTATTTTTATCTGAAAAATATGCAATAAAAATAATTTGTTATTTTTAAAAAAGAGGCTCTATTTATTTTTTTTTTGTAATAAATTATTTTATTTAAATGAATGTGTTTAAAAAGCAAACGATCATTTAAAAAATTTTCTAAGTTAAAATACAAAATAAAAAACATCAACTTCCATGCTCAAATCACTCTACAAGTGTAATCCGCTACAATTTTTCCGCGGATGTCAAACGTCAAATTCTCTCACGCAAATCTGCAATCGCGTATTGCATAATCGCGTGAGTCTTCACTCCGAATTTTTTCGGTAATCAAATCAGCAACCGCGGAATAGGGAATCGCAAAGTGTCAAATCCGCACTCACTTCCGATTCGCCCGGATTCGGGAATCGAGGCCATTATTTCTCCTCATTTAGATTATGTGTGAGGTTGTTAAAATATTCATGGTGCATAGGTGGTATATACCTTAGTAACTCCATCATATCCTTATACTTAGGAGTTGAAATGGGACGTACATTTTTGTATAATGGTGTTAATTTTATGTTGTTGAAGTTCCTTGGTCTTCCCCGACAAGGTAATAAATCAAGTATTTTGAACTCTGTATCCACTTCCATAGATTCTTTATAAAACATTTTATAGGGTTTACTTTTTATAAATCGCATCCAACATATCCTTAGCCATTTTACAGGTTCGCCACTAGTGTTTTTTAATCTTTTATGAATAGCCTTTTCTAGAGGTTTTGTAGAAAAAAAATCTTCACGTTTCATTTCAGTTAATATAAATTTGTTACTCTTTCGACATGTTTTTATGGTTTCATAGTAATCCTGGGAAACATACATTAAATTATTTTTCCTCAAAGCCATTTCTATCACTCCAAAATCACTATCATTTGGCAAAAATGAATGTCCCGATAGTAAAAACTTATGGTCAATAATATCTGCATTATTTTCTGCCGATTGCACAATTTTCAACCATGCTACTGCCAATTTTATATTCCTGTTCTGCCCAGTGCACATATCGCTGTAAGCTATGATATGTTTCTGATTTCTAAGATTTTTGAGGTGTTTTAATATACAAGATACTACTTCTTGAGAACCTCTCGATGCCGCAGTTTCATCCCAGGCATACATGCAAACTTCATTATCGTGAAAATTATGACAACCTAGGTTTAAAATGTACATGTTACGTTTGTAATAGGCGATGGAAACAGACAATTTTGGAAAAGGTAACGCCTTTTCTAAGTCGAATGAAAAAGCGAAATATACATTTGGATTATTTCGGGCCAAATATTGATCTTCTTTTAATGATTTTCTGGCCAATTCAGCACATCTTAAATGAATATTATGTTCTTCCGTGAGTTTTTCCTTTTCTTCCGTATTACAAGATGCTTTAATTTTAATATTCAATTGATCACATTTTTGGCAAGTATCTTTTTGTGGGTGATGAAAATGCAAATTAAATTCGTTTTTAAAAATTTGTCGGTATGTACACTCATTAACATTGCTTAATTTTTTTTGTTTACACTCTTCCAGGTATAGATTAAACATTTTAGTAACAGTTAATTCAGGGTGTAAGTACCTTCTACTTGGATTATGAGACCTTGTGTAATGAGATTCATATTGAGGAAAAGATTTAATATGATTCTTTACGGCTTGTCTATCCTCTTCGTTAATTTTCCTAAAAGATCCTGGCATACGTCCACGCAAATCATTTCCAATATTCTTACATTTTAAAATACGTTGTAATCGGCCTGCTGATATATTAAAAGTACTCAAAAAGTATTTTTTACATACTGAAACATTTCCGTGAGTAGTTTTTAAGTAATATTTGTAAGTGTAATTTCTTGGCGAACCTTTGCCGTTTCTCAAGCGTTTACGTTTCACAATATGCTGCTCGGTGGCTCCATGTAAATATAAATTTTCCCAAATTCCAAAAGTTATCAAAAATATTTTTCCTTTCTTCTACATTAATCAGATTTATGCAATTCTTTAAACAATGACAGTCTTTGTCTTGGAATATTTTTTCCCGGATAATTTTTCCAGCTGCAGTGTAATATTTCTTTCCCGTATTCCTATAAGATTTTCTTAATTTTTGAGCGTATTTATCACCATTTTTTTCTGGTAACTCATTCACTTTTAGAGAATTTGTGCTGAATGGTGCTGGCACTCCATCATCATCATCTGATGACAAATAATTTTCTACAATTCTTCTTCTCTTTATAGTACTATTAGAATTATTGTTTTTTAAATCATCTTCACTTTCGGAATCCAAAATTCTTGAATTTTTATTTCTTTGCACAGGGTATATTTCTATTGAAAATAATAACCGATAATTACACAAGTTATTTTAATTATAAACCTATAAGTAAATTATTTTTTGTTACCTGTGTCACTATCTGAGGTAATTCCAGTGCAATCTTTGTCAGACATATTAAAGTTTATAATTAGAACTTCAGAAACTATTTAAAATATAATTAATAAACACAACTATTCTTATTGAACTCTTAAAGAATACTAGAAATTTACTTACTAAAAACACTTTCATATTACCGAAGAAACGCCATTTTATAATTTTTTCCCGTTATAAATTTTACTCCTTCGTAGTGAATTTCATTGCTATACTGCGCAATAATGGATTTCTTCGGAATTTTGTAACATAAGACATTCCCTATCAAAATTATTTCTTTCAGTGGACTTAAACCAGTTTCAAAATAAATTTTTTTGCATTTCGTTAACTAGCTAATTTTCAAGTGCCCCAAATCATAGCGATTTTAATGAAACTAGACTTAAATCCTTACTAATATTATAAATGCGAAAGTAACTCTGTCTGTCTGTCTGTTACGCTTTCACGCCTAAACCACTAAACCGATTTTGATGAAATTTGCAACAGACATAGTTTAGACCTTGGAGACGGACATAGGCTACTTTTTATGGAGAACAAAAGGGTTAAAGGGGGTGAAATGGGGTTCAATAAGTTGCAAGGGGATTTTTTTCTATTGTATAAAAAGTAACTGACTGACAGACATCGCACAACTTAGAGCCCCCGCACACTACAGACTTTCCATCGGCCGATAGTTTAGTCGGGCTCTTAATCAGTATTAACATGTATGCAAGTGCGCATATTACAACGATTCAGAATCGGCCGATAAATAAGTTTGATGGGCTACCCGATTCCCTTCAAACTATAATGTCGGCAAACTATCGGCCAACTCCTTAATCAGTATGGAGCTCTTCCACGCGCGCACATTAGGCGATTGTTTAGTCGGCTAATTCGGCCGATAGTTTAGTTAGCTTCATATTTTTGCGTCCGATGGTTGTGGTTATTTTCATGATGGCAAGTTCATTGAAGCTGGTTATGCTCATTCGATAAAAGGCGAAAAAATGTTCGGGGTAATCTAGCAATTTGGAATGCATCGTAGAAAATTTTCCATGCAATAATCTATCACTGTAGATAGGATGCACCCAATACTCTCGGTTTCTCTTCCTGGTCCTTCTCCTCCGTTGTATGAAAGCAATAATAACTTTTCTGGACAATATTGCATTAACTCTCATTTTGCGACCGCTCTCTTCAAAAGCCTTTTACCAACTAGCAAATCATTCGAGAACAGTCGGCCGACCAGTCGGTCTAGTCTGCGCACTCACCACCAACCCGACGGTTTAGTTGGTCCAGTGTGCGCGCTTACAAGTCCAACCCGACCAAACTATCGGCCGATGGAAAGTCTGTAGTGTGCGGGGGCTCTTAAACCGCTAGAGCTAAAGGGCTGAAATTTTGACTGTGCATCCCTATAATGGCGTGGACATCCACTAAAAAGCGATTTTTCGAAATTCATCCCCTAAGGGGGTGAAATGGGGTTTATCCAAACCGTTGGAGCTATAGGGCTGAAATTTTGACAGTGCATCCCTATAATGGCGTGGACATCCACTAAGAAGCGATTTTTCGAAATTCATCCCCTAAGGGGATGAAATGGGGTTTATCCAAACCGTTGGAGCTATAGGGCTGAAATTTTGACAGTGCATCCCTATAATGGCGTGGACATCCACTAAGAAGCGATTTTTCGAAATTCATCCCCTAAGGGGGTGAAATGGGGTTTATCCAAACCGTTGGAGCTATAGGGCTGAAATTTTGACAGTGCATCCCTATAATGGCGTGGACATCCACTAAGAAGCGATTTTTCGAAATTCATCCCCTAAGGGGGTGAAATGGGGTTTACCCAAACCGCTGGAGCTATAGGGCTGAAATTTTGACAGTGCATCCCTATAATGACGTTTACATCCACTAAAAAGCGATTTTTCGAAATTCATCCCCTAAGGGGGTGAAATGGGGTTTATCCAAACCGTTGGAGCTATAGGGCTGAAATTTTGACAGTGCATCCCTATAATGGCGTGGACATCCACTAAGAAGCGATTTTTCGAAATTCATCCCCTAAGGGGGTGAAATGGGGTTTATCCAAACCGTTGGAGCTATAGGGCTGAAATTTTGATAGTGCATCCCTATAATGGCGTGGACATCCACTAAGAAACGATTTTTCGAAATTCATCCCCTAAGGGGGTGAAATGGGGTTTATCCAAACCGTTGGAGCTATAGGGCTGAAATTTTGACAGTGCATCCCTATAATGGCGTGGACATCCACTAAGAAGCGATTTTTCGAAATTCATCCCCTAAGCGGGTTTACCCAAACCGCTGGAGCTATAGGGCTGAAATTTTGACAGTGCATCCCTATAATGACGTTTACATCCACTAAAAAGCGATTTTTCGAAATTCATCCCCTAAGGGGGTGAAATGGGGTTTATCCAAACCGTTGGAGCTATAGGGCTGAAATTTTGACAGTGCATCCCTATAATGGCGTGGACATCCACTAAGAAGCCATTTTTCGAAATTCATCCCCTAAGGGGGTGAAATGGGGTTTATCCAAACCGTTGGAGCTATAGAGCTGAAATTTTGACAGTGCATCCCTATAATGGCGTGGACATCCACTAAGAAACGATTTTTCGAAATTCATCCCCTAAGGGGGTGAAATGGGGTTTATCCAAACCGTTGGAGCTATAGGGCTGAAATTTTGACAGTGCATCCCTATAATGGCGTAGACATCCACTAAGAAGCGATTTTTCGAAATTCATCCCCTAAGGGGGTTAAATGGGGTTTATCCAAACCGTTGGAGCTATAGGGCTGAAATTTTGATAGTGCATCCCTATAATGGCGTGGACATCCACTATGAAACGATTTTTCGAAATTCATCCCCTAAGGGGGTGAAATGGGGTTTATCCAAACCGTTGGAGCTATAGGGCTGAAATTTTGACAGTGCATCCCTATAATGGCGTGGACATCCACTAAGAAGCGATTTTTCGAAATTCATCCCCTAAGCGGGTTTACCCAAACCGCTGGAGCTATAGGGCTGAAAGTTTGACAGTGCATCCCTATAATGACGTTTACATCCACTAAAAAGCGATTTTTCGAAATTCATTTCCTAAGGGGGTGAAATGGGGTTTATCCAAACCGTTGGAGCTATAGGGCTGAAATTTTGACAGTGCATCTCTATAATGGCGTGGACATCCACTAAGAAGCGATTTTTCGAAATTCATCCCTTAAGGGGGTGAAATAGGGTTTATCCAAACCGCTGGAGCTATAGAATTGAAATTTTAACAGTGCATCCCTATAATGACGTGGACATCCACTAAAGAGCGATTTTTCGAAATTCATCCCCTAAGGGTGTGAAATGGGGTTTATACAAACCTCTAAAGCTATACGGCTGAAATTTTGACAGTGCATCCCTATAATGGCGTTTACATCCACTAAAGAGCGATTTTTCGAAATTCATCCCCTAAGGGTGTGAAATGGGGTTTTTACAAACCGCTAAAGCTATAGGGCTGAAATTTGGACAGTGCATCTCTATTATGGAGTGGACATCCACTATAAAGCGATTTTTCGAAATTCATCCCCTAAGGGGGTGAAATGGGGTTTATCCAAACCGCTGGAGCTATAGGGCTGAAATTTTGACAGTGCATCCCCTTAATGACGTGGACATCCACTAAGAAGCGATTTTTCGAAATTTATCCCCTAATGGGGTGAAATGGGATTAACCCACACCGCTGAAGCTGGAGGGCTCTAATTTTGACCGTGCATCACTACAATGACGTGGGCATCCACTTAGGGACGATTGAAATTTATCCCCTAAGGGGGTTAAATGGGGTTAAGCCAAACCGCTGGAGCTAAACGGCTGAAATTTTGACAGTGCATCGTGGACATTTACTAAGAAGCGATTTTTCGAAATTCATCCCCTAAAGGGGTAAAATTTGGTTTACCAAACTACTGGAACTACAGGGTGGACGTGGACATCCACTAAGAAGCGATTTTTCGAAATTTATCCCCTAATGGGGTGAAATGGGGTTAACCCAAACCTCTGAAGCTGAAGGGCTGAAATTTTGACAGTGTATCCCTATAATCACGTAGAAATGAATGACTCGAAATTCACTTTATTTAATATTCATTTGTGATTGCTTCATAATTTCTTACATCCACGTAAATAGGCGAACAAACTTAACGAACGTTCGTCAAACCCTAAAATGTCACTTTTCTTGATGACATATACATGCCAATCTACTTTAAAACTTGCAGATTTGTTGAGGAGAGGTGATATTCGCAGTAATTTGTTTACAATATTTATTAAAAAAATGCACTATAATAAACCCTTTTTAGGGATAATAACAGCTGAATTTTTTGTTGGTTTTTTTTAAGGAAAACATTGCACATAATAAACAGTTTTTAAAGGCGTTGCAAGGCACGCGGGTTTTATGCTAGTAGTTTATAAAAAAAAAGATTATATAGGATTGTGATTATTGTTATCATTAACTAAATTTTTTTTTAAAATGGACTTAAACCACTTTCAAAATAAACGGCTCAATTAGTGGATTTGCGCATTGCGGAGTTGAAAAGGGAATTAAGTAAACGGTCGTTGTCGACGGTGGGGGCTAAAAACTCCCTAACCGCCCTGCTTCGAGAAGCTATGGTGAACAAAGGTAAGGATCCTGAAACCTACATGTTTGAAGGCGAGGTAGAAGCAGATCCAGAAGAATCGTCAGTGAGTATGGCAGAACTTTTTAAGATATTGATGGTGATGAAAGAGGCACAAGAACGCGCATCAGCAGATATGAAAGAAGCGACAGCCGAGATGAAAGAAGCGCAAGAACAATCATCGGCAGAGATGAAGGAAGCGACAGCAGGTATGAAGGAATTACAAGAACGTTCAACTATAGAGATCAAGGCTGAAGTGATGGCGCTAAAAGACGAACAGAAATTGTTAGCAGTAGCTCATGAACGCTAGTTAGCAGAGCTCAAAGAGGCGATGAAAGAACAGAGGAATCAGCTGGATAACATGAAAGAAAATGTAAGGAATGATCTGGAAAGTCTCGAATCTTCCATCAAGGAAAATGTAAGGGATGATCTGAAAAAGCTCGAAAATTCCATGAGGGAAAATGATGAAAAATTGAAGATTGAACTAGAATCGGTCAGAGCCGACCTGGAAAGGGTAAAGATTCATCACCCAGTGACGGCATCTCACGAAGTCATCGGAGTTAGGAAACTACAGGCTCCAACTTTCGACGGGCAAAGCCCATGGCCTACTTACAAGCTTCAATTCGAAGCAGCAGCAGGCAATTTCTGGACTGAGGAGGAAAAAGCAATGGCGTTACTGTTGTCACTAAGGGGCGCAGTAGCAGAAATATTGCAGTCAATTACCAGCAGAACATCGCAACAGCTACGGGTTCTTAGTTCAAGCGCTGGAAATGCCTTACGGCGATCAGCACATGCAAGAGGTTTATCGACTTCAACTTAGAAATAGACTTCAAAAGCCAGGAGAAACTTTGCAACAACTATGCGCCGATATCGATAGGTTAGTGCATCTGGCTTATCCTAGTTTCGGCCAAGACTACATCAACGAAGTAGCAAGAGAGGCTTTTCTTAACTCTTTTGCAGACCGAGATCTACAACAGGCAGCCAGATTGGCCGGAAAGAAGAATACCGCAGAAGTTTTGGCATATGCTTTGGCATACGAGGCAGCGAAGCAAGCAACAAGAAGTGCAGTCCGCCTCAGAGAGATCCACACCACAGAGGATACTTGCAACAGAATGAATGCAACGGAAGTACGCGGTCGACTCCGATGCTGGAACTGTAGTGAACCGGGTCATTTGCAAAGGAATTGCAGAAAGCGAAGGAGAGCAGAGTCTCCCGAGAGTATGAGTGGCGGAACTTGTTGTGAAAAATGCGGACATCGACAGAAAGGTGACCAGAGGGAGGCCGAAAACAATGATTCTGTGTCTCCCCGCAGACAGCAGCAGGGAAACGAATAAAACTAACTCCATGGGGCGGGAGTTGGTCGGGGAAATCGAAGCCCCCGGTGTCATCATCACCACTATCAAACAACTGCAGCGTAGTGGCAACAGCCTGGTCATCGATGGAAAGATTGGAGCCGAAAACTGCACAATAACTGTAGACACTGGTGCTTCAAAATCTGTTATCCGGGCTGACATGGTCGGTAATAAATGGCTGAAAGACGCACGCCAATACAGACTGAAAACTGCAACAGGAGAGCCAGTACGATTACACGGAGAAATTATGTTGGATGTGGTTCTCGCAGACATTGGATTTTCGCATTCGTTCCTGGTAGCTGATAAAACAGACGAGTGTATTCTAGGGCTGGACTTTATGAAACCACATAAAATTCTACTGAACATCGGAGAGGAAATACTGAGATATGACAATAAGGATATTCCAATGGCCACAGGATCCACTTGTTATTCGCAGGCTGAAAGTCGTCGTTCGTGAAGATACCGTGCTTCCTCCGTGTTCTGAGAAATTGGTTCGAGCGATAGTCGATGGTGATCCTGGTAGCTACCGATTTTACCTTATAGAACCAGAAAAAACGGAACAAAGCAAAAATATAGCAATTGGAAAATGTCTGGTGAGCATCGACGACAAAAAAGAGGTATTCGTGAGAGTGTTAAATACTAACGAACGAGAAGTACGATTGAAGAAGGATATGGTTTTGGGGAAAGGAGAACCGGCAGAACAGATTACATTAGTGGAGTGCGCTAACATCGAAAAGGTTCCAAAACCAAAGCCAAAGGCCACGAAATTAGTAAACGCAGTGCTCTCAACTAGTTGTCTGGAACAAAAACAGTATCAAACAGAAAACAGAAAATTAGTAGAGGATTTCAGAGATATCTTCGCCATGATAGATGATGACTTTGGAAAAACGAACGTCGTTCAACACAGGATCGATACCAAAGATGTCCAGCCAATTAAACAACCGCCGAGAAGACTACCACTAGCCAAGCGGGAAGAGGCAGCCAATATGATTGAAGATATGAGAAGACAGGCCTTATAGAGTAGTCGTAAAGCCCTTGGATGTCTCCCGTGGTTTTAGTCAGAAAGAAAGGTGGCAGTACAAGGTTTTGCGTGGATTATCGGCGGTTAAATGACATCACTAAAAAGGACAGCTACCCATTACCTCGAATCGATGACACACTGGATACTCTCTCTGGAGCTCAATGGTTTTCTGCCTTGGATCTTAAGAGCGGCTACTGGCAAGTTGAAATTCACCCCGAGGACCGAGAAAAGACAGCCTTCTCCGTAGGAAACGGCCTGTGGCAGTTTACAGTTATGCCGTTGGGGCTGTGTAATGCTCCAGCTACATTCGAACGACGAATGCGTCTTGCGAGGACTGGCATGGAAGACTTGTCTGGTTTATTTGGACGATATCATCGTCATTGGAAAAAGTTTCGAGGAACATCTGGGCAATCTACGAGAGATTTTCCAAAAGTTGAGAACTGCCCAACTGAAACTCAGTTCTAAAAAGTGCGTACTGTTCAGAGACCAAGTCAACTATCTCGGACATGTGGTTTCATCCAATGGAGTTCAAACAGATCCTGAGAAAATAACAACGGTTAAGAATTGGCCCACACCGAAGGATAAACATGAACTTCGAAGCTTTTTGGGACTTGCCATCTATTATAGGCGTTTTGTCAGGAATTTTGCCGACGTAGCTAAGGAATTACATAAGCTGGCAGAAAAAGGAAATCCATTTATCTGGACAGAAAAGTGCGAGGAAAGTTTCAACACACTAAAACGAGGACTTAGCCAAGCACCAATACTCACATACCCGAAGCCAGGCGAAAGATTCATATTGGACACAGACGCGAGTAATGTCGGGATTGGTGCAGTGCTATACTGCTATCACAAAACTTCGAAGGACAGGAAAAGGTCATAGCTTACTACAGTAGAGCGCTGTCAAAATCGGAGCGGAATTAATGGGGTCACAATAAGGGAACTATTGGGAATCGTGGACTCAACTAAACACTTCCACAAGTAACTCTATGGGCAAAACTTCATCCTTCGAACGGATCATGCAGCATTAAAATGGCTGATGCAATTCAAAAATCCTGAAGGACAAGTGGCAAGATGGATCGAGAGACTTCAGTCCTACGACTTCAATATAGGCCACAGAAATGGAAGGAACCATGGAAATGCAGATGCACTCTCCCGGCGACTATGCGTACCCGACTGAAAACATTGTGGACGTATCGAGGAAAAGTGTCAAAGGACGACAGTCGAGCCAACGACAGGATGGGATGACAAAGGACTCCGAGACACCCAACGCGACGACTCGGATATTTCTTCAATTCTGACATGGAAGGAATACGAGGAGAGGCCTTAATGGAAGGACATTGCAGAGAGGAGCGAAACCCTGAAAAGCTATTGGACCCAATGGGATTCCTTGCACATTGAGCGAGGAGTATTAAAGCGCAAATGGGAAACCGCTGACGGTACCTCTCATCGAATGCAGGTATTAGTCCCCCGCGTTAGAATAAGAGATATTCTCGAGGAGTGTCATAATGGCGAATCAGGAGGACATCTGGGAGTCAATAAAACTTTGGAAAAAATAAGAGATAGATTCTATTGGCTTCACATGCGAGACGATGTGGCAGACTGGTGCCGTAAATGCACAACTTGTGCCAGCAGCAAGGGCCCTCGAGTAAGAACAAAAGGAAAAATGCAGCAATACAACCTGGGAGCCCCATTTGAAAGAATCGCAATCGATGTGGCGGACCTTTTCCGGTGTCAGACCGAGGAAATCGTTACATTTTGGTGGTCATGGACTACTTCAGTAAGTGGCCCGAAGCACATGCCATTCCAAATCAGGAAGCAATCACTGTTGCAGAGGAATTAGTGAACAATTGGATCTGCAGGTTTGGTGTTCCTCATGAGCTTAATTCTGACCAAGGGAGAAATTTTGAATCTCAAGTTTTTCAAGAAGTATGTAAGATTCTCGGGGTGAAGAAGACCAGGACGACGCCCCTTCATCCCCAGTCCGATGGAATGGTAGAACGATTCAACAGGACAATGCTAGAACACCCAAGGAAAGTTGTTAGTGAGCACCAGCGTGACTGGGACAGTTACATCCCTATATTTTTAATGGCATATCGGACAGCGGTTCATAATTCCACCGGACAAACCCCTTGTAGTGTGAGTTTTGGAAGACAAATCCGGCTGCCAAGCGACTTGAAATTCGGGACACCTGTTGAAAGCAACGAGTCTACTGGCGGTTATACAGGTGAACTTCGTGATCGACTCGCAGATATCCATCAGCTTGCAAGGAAGAATCTTAAGATAGCCAGTGACAGGATGAAAACTAGGTACGACCTCCGAGCAAACTGTAGCGGATACCAGGAAGGTGACCTCGATTGGCTGTTCAACCCTCGACGACGAAAAGGCAAGTCTCCGAAACTTCAGCGCCAGTGGGAGGGGCCCTATAAAATCCTAACACGGATCAACGATGTTGTCTACAGGATTCAACAAGGACCCAAAGTCAAGAAGAAGATTGTGCACATAGACAGGCTGTGCCCATATCATCAGCCGGATCCAGGATGGACAACTGTTCGGGACGAACAGTCCTAAGAAGGGGGCAATGTGATGATTTATGCGCCATCTGGTTGTTAAAAAGCATAATCAACGATTGTCGATAACAACTCTGGTTGATGTCTGAACTAATGATTAATATACTATACTAAAATTGGAACGAGCGATAAGTGGAGACAACTTCAAGCTTCTGGACGAAAAGAAACGAACATACCACTACGCACTAGAAAAGGCATGAATTAAGAAAACAACGACTGACGGGTCAGCTAGTGACATATAATTGTAAAAATTCTAAACCAAAGAATGGATTACGAATAAAAACAGTTTAACTTAATTCGGTGCTAGCACATATTTCCCAACAGGTATTCGAAAAGTGAATGAAAATTATTGGTAAATTATTGTTACTATAAATAAATTTACAATTTCATTTTCTTCCACATTTATAATTACTTAAGAAAGCTATTGAAATACTGTTATTCTTTCATCACCACCAGCCATTATTGGAGATTGCTTTTTAACGTAATCTACAAGTACATCTACATCAACGCGGCCAATTCTGAAAAAAGTGGAAATTAACATATATTTCATATTAACATAGAGTATACGAACTTGTGGTCTAGCTTATTATCTCTTATCATGAAAAAACCATCTCCTCCTGAAGCCAGAAAAGAAGGAGTAATAATTTTATACACTTCTGTTTCTTTTAAAGGAAGATACTTTGGAACATCACATTTTTGGCATCTAACTTTAACCTCTGTAACTCTTTGACCAATTGGTTTTGACACATTATAGGTAACCTTTAATCCTGAAACCTGCAACATATTTGCCAAACTGATGTCATCTGACCATGAGGATGCGACGCTATATTCTAGAGCTTCTAACAAATGCTTTCCGTGAAGATTAAAAGAATCAATGGAGTTCTCAAATGGTGACGCAGAAACAATATGAGCGTAAGTTAATTCTAAAGACAAAAATTTAAAACTATGCTGTTGTATGACGGTAAAAGTATTTCACACCTCCCTTATTAAGGGTTGTTCTTATGCCTCCTACATTTGTCATCGCAATAGCTGCGGTAGTCCAAGAGTCATCATTTGTAAAATCTTTTGCAAACTGTGATTGAATGGTGAAATGGAATTATTAATTTATAATTCATTATTTAAAAGTTTAAAACATACTTCGTCTAACATAGCATCAGTAAAGAAATTTCCAATGTTACATTCGTCTAATCTGCAACGAGAAGTTGATAATTTTACTCTGGATGTTCCAACTTTCTTTGTCCCTTCCTTGTCTATGAGCTCTTTCCAAGGTTTCAGTTCTTTTACTATTTCATGATCTAGAAAAAAAATACTTCAGTAAGAATATTGTATTTCTATTGATAGTTAAATGTTTCTAGAAAAAATGAAGCAACTCGTATTATTGGATAATAATATCAATCGTTAACAACTTAAAAGGATTGTGGTCATGTGTATTAAGACCATTTGTAACCTAATTAAGTTGGTGACGATATAGAATCAGTATCCGCAAAGGAGCTGAAATTCAACTACCCAAAGTATGTACGGCTAAATTGAGACAGTGTTTTGTAGAAAATATCAACATCCACTAAGATATAAACAATGCTTAAATATTCATAAAAATAAATCACAAAAACATTCCCTAATTCTTAATAAAAATTCATAAACATAAAAATAATTTAACCTAATAACCGAAGAATTTAAAAATTTCGCAAACAACAGTTAATTAATTCCACGGGAAACTTTTCCCAAAATCTATGAGGGTCTTAAATTTTTAAACGAAACCTGAGCCATTTTGAAAAATTCTGCAGTAATCATTTCACGCAATCTGCAATACGGTGCGTAGGAATAGCGCCGTAAGCAAGTAGTGCCGGTGGCTTAGTATTCCACATTACATCAGTTTCCGTTTGGAGCCCCTCATCTTCTATACCACGAAGATGAAGCAACAGCTGTTCCTACGAGTGGAGACTGTCCCAACTAAGTATGACCGAGTTTCACCCCAATTTATACTACAGCTTGAGGATTTTGGCGATTACAACCTGGATGGGTTAATTCGAAAGGCGCTGGACGACATAGAGAGATTCCAACAAACGACACAGAACGTGCACGCACAGTTTCAAATGGCTTAAACACCCCTATGTTGTTCCAGAGCATCCTCCACCCATATGAAAATATCGTCGCATGACAGTTATAGTTCACTTCTACTCCACACAAACATACAGTTTTTCAGTGGCGAACTGTACACCACCAAACGAGTCAAAAGCCACCAGAAAACCGGACTCTTTTCCTAAAAGCCCCCATACAGTCCATGGAAATGGTACTTTAACATTGCAAAGATGCAGGACAAGGTTTTATTTTTGGGATGTGTGAGCTTAAGTTTGAGTTTTCCGAATTCTAACCTCCCCCCATTTGGCCGCCATCTTGGAAAACGTGAGCAAATGGGTTTTCCACTATATCTCCGAAACCGTACATCTTACAGAAAATTTGCAAGGACACTTTTCATTTAGAATTAAATTATTTACAACTTACTAGCATAAAATTTTGTGGTAAAATGAAAAATTAAGAAGGTATAAGCTCGTTATAAACTCGTTGCGCGCATGGGTTTGATGAAAATCTGGATGTACCTCCAATTTGACCGTGTATAACAATAGGCGCCACGCACATAACAGCGACCAACAGCAGCAGCCTCCTAACAACCGCTAAATAGCTGAAACTAGACAAATAATACTTGTCATTAAAGCCAGCATTGGGAGCCTTTTGGACTCAGACCCTGGTTCGACAAACCCAACAAAAAACAAATGGACGACCTCAGCTACTCCCTACTCGTAAACAGTGTCCCAGTGTCCCACTAATTAATCTTTGTCTTGATATAAGCCTAAACAGCAGCATACACCTAGTAGTGGAGATAGGCGCTGAGGTTCCTGTATATACTAAAAAAGCACAAATGCAAAAATCATAATTTAAGTGCGATACTAATAATAAACTAATAAGATACTGCAATTCCCTCGCATGGAAATCAATCCGAAAGAAATGACAATTTCAACACAAATTGAAGGCTGCAAGCCCAGTACTTCGACAGCAGCAGAAGCAAATACTAACACTAGAGAAACTCAGCGCGTAGAACACAAGAAAACCCCCAGTCACGTCTCCCAGGCACCCTCTGAGAAGAATGCCAGCTGCCTATCGGTCAAGGTTGAATAACAACCTCGGAGGCAAAAAAGGTCTAAGACAAAAGGTAATCCTAGTGGAATCAATATTTTTAGGAGGTCTGTCCCAAATGGGGATCCCAATCATATTAAGATTAAAGGAAGAAGTACTTTGTAAATCTCACGACCGATGCGAAGGACCTCTTTTTTGATTAGATATTGGGTCCAAAAGTACCGCGGGCATTCTTTTGGCCTACTGTACTACACCCCCATATCTCGGATTTGTTGGCCAGACCGTTGGAACAAGTTCAGCAGCCTGCCTAGTGGCCTTTAGTACGAGCTACGGCCGCTAAGAACTCAAATATATTCCATTCAGGTTCAAAAGAACCCCGTCTACGTTTCAACGTTTCATGATGTATTCGAATGTTTTGTCAACCTAGATCATATCGTCATCTACGGTAAAAAACTTGAGATAATAGAAAACTTCCAAGAATGTTCGCCGGTTTAGGGAATACAACTTCAAACTATAACCGGGAAAATGTCAGTTCCCAAGGAAAGAAGTAGTTTATCCGAGTCATAGAGAGGTCTGCTGTTATAAAGGCCGCACATTGAGCTGTGTCACGCAGTAAGCGCAGAGCACGACAGCACGGTAAAAACTGCGTTACACAATTGTCTGGAGCAGTCCATGACAGGACAGCATGAGTGCCCGAAACAGAAACAGAACAGCTTGAGTGCTGCTTATTAGCTTGAAATGAGTTTGAGTTCTTGAGCTGATATTTGAAGTTATTAATACATTTCCTTCTTTCATCGAGCTTTTACTTCTTTATTAATAATTTAGTCTCCTCCTCCGGATGTTGCTTTTCGACATATTCACAAGCCTAACTTTCAAAATCTCGAGCACTCAAGCTCTCAAACTCGGTTGACACGACAAGCATTCGAACCGATCAGAAAAATCTTTTTGATCGCCTCCAGTCGAGCTGCTGTGGTTATTAACTTCCCATTTTTTCCTGCACGATATCGCGCGAGCCATAAAAGATATCGAGTTCGTTGAGGTGTCGTTCGAAGCGTATTAACCGAAATATGATCTGAAAGGATTTTCATAAAATTCGGCCGAGCCGTTTTTTTTGTTTAAACGACGTTTATGATTTTTGTACCTGATCTTTAGCGCACGAAATAAAAACTATATCGACTTCATTGAGGTGCCGTAAAAAGAATATTAACGAAGAAATGCTCTAAAAAAATTTCATAGTATTCGGTCGGCCCTTTTTTGTTTATATAGAAAAAGTTCGGCTAATTGTCAGAAAGACCTTAAATTGACAAGTTTTGCTAATATCTAATAAACTCGATGGAATGAGACCCTTTCTAAGTGATCTTTTTTGGGTTCTGAACAACGGTAGCCTTCGAACAAAACATCACTTGTCAAAATCCGACAACCTTTCAAAATCGTGCAAAAATTTCGTTACCCTTTGACGGGGAATTGTGATACAGTTTAGTAGGTATTAGGACGGTTTGGGAGGGAACCAGATCACTAGGTCAAGGTGATTAATCACTTGTAATTATGTTGACAGGTCATTAACCTGTAATTATGGTAAGTGGGTGACCTTGGAATGTGTGCCAGATGTATTAATTGTTTGTGTAGATCAAGGTCATCGCTGTTATTGTTGTGTGTGTGAGGCACGCCCACTTGTGGCGCCGCGAAGGTGAAAGTTGGAGTGCGGAGGTCTGGAGGGGAGTGCAGCGGAAGTATTAGCGATGGCGATGGCGACGACGGGGGCGGCGGCGAGTGCGAATGCTGAGAACCCAATAGCTCGACGGGTACATCATGGGTATGGGGGGGGGGGGGTGTAGAAGTAGTTGGTGAGCCTCCAGTGGCTGACCTTGGAATCTGAACCAGACGGTGAGCTGAGAGTTAAATCACGGTGGAAGGAATCTGGTCAATGCCATCAGTTGCCTGTAATTTTGGAATCCAAGTCAAGGTCATCAATTAATCACCTGTCAAGGCCATCAATCAATCAATCAATCACCTGTTGGTTGGCCCTGGAGTCTACGTCGCGGTCGTTGACCTTGAGATTGGTTTGCTGGGGTTCGGGAACTGGTTCGGGGTCGTTGGTTTGGGCGGGGTCTTTGGGGGGGGCGGGGTCCTCGGCTGAGGACTGGTCATGACTCTCGAACTGGTTTGGGGTCGGTGAGTTGGGTTAGTCCATGTACCAAGTGGAAGATATGCTATGCCGGTTCTAACGCAATTTAACATGGGGTTTTGCATATAACCTCTGAATTCATCTTTTCCGCCATCTTGGATTTTCTTCGCTGTGCCAATTGGTTTGTGACGTCACATGGTCATGTACGAGAGAAAGAAAGGGCAAGTGAATGTGTGTGCATGCGTGTGTGTTCGTGTGATGCTCAAGTCTCCCTTCAGAAATCCTCTTTCGATTGACCCATGTTGTTTATTAAACTTCTCATTTTGTTTAACGTTTAAACTAGTGTCGAGGTGGTTCGGACCTGATTTTTCTCCTATGTATTTGTTTGGCATGTATCTGTACGTCGTTAAGAAGATATTAAGAGAATGTTCCAGCTTCTCTCCGTTGTAATTACTCCCTGCCCGTTAGACTGCGGGTGATATGGTGGTGTTTGAAGTGTTCAATTCCATTTACTTGACAAAATGCTTGAAATTCCTGGCTAGTGAATTGTGTGCCATTGTCTGAAACGATTATCTTTGATAAACCAAATCTGGAACATGTCTCTATAATAAATTTCAATGTTTCACCCGTTGTGATTTTCTGTGTCATAAACACTTCTGGCCATTTGCCAAAAAGTAACGGTTATGGAATGGACCGGCATAGTCTACATGTATTCTATCCCACGGATTTTCGACCAAGGGCCATGAATGTTACCCCGGTCTCAGGGAATTTTCTTGCCATGATGCATTTTTCGCACTTTCGTACGAAATACTCGATGTCGCTTTCCACCAGTACACGTAGCATCTTGCGATTGCCTTCATTTTTTCTATCCCGAATGTTCTCTATGCAGTTCTCCTAAAATTAGATGATGGAGCGTATCCGGAATTACTATTCTTTCTCCCAACATGAGACGTTCTATAACAACGAGTAATGAATCCTTTCTGTTGAAGAATGGTCTTATATGGTGTGGTATCTCTTCCTTATTGCTTGGCCATCCCATCTTGAGAAATTGGATTACTTGCTGAATGGTTTTATCAACTTTTCCTTCTTTGTGAATTGTGTTAAATGCGACGGAGATAATGCCGATTGCTTCTTGCTGAATGAAGTTCATTTCATCATCCACCTGAATGAGGGCAATCACCCGATCGTTATCGGCTTGAACTTTTGAGTAAATATCAGACATTTGAATTGTTCTGCGTTGAGATCTGTAAACTGCAATTCTTCACAACTACGGTTCACTATGCCGGCGGGTAAACCATTTCCTGAACGTTAATCCGTTCTCTGGGTCGAATGTAAACACCTGCATACTATTGGCTAATGATCCGATTACCATCTCTGCGTTGTTTGGAGGAGGAGCTGATTGTGCGTTACTGGCACTGAGTGCTTCTTCCAACAGCTGTAACGCCCGCCGCACATGCACACACTTGCGTTGGTCGACACGAGCCGCGTGAGTTAGAACGTTATCACCGTTTAATAAAAAAAATAAAATATAATTATTCTTTAAACTTCTTTATTACAACTGTTCAGCTACAAGTTAAAATATTAACTGATTCTAATTAGAATTTCTGTATTACATGAAGTGACAAAGATTTTAATATGACATAAATTTCTATGGAAAATTGTCTACAGTGAAACCTGAGCTTTAGGAATTTTACTTTATGAGGTGATGGGAATTAAAAGCATTCACCTTGGAATAATTTTATAGTTTAGCTAATATGACAATTTCTGAAGGAAATTGTCCAGACAAAATTATTAAGAAATATATAAAATGATATTAAAGGAATGTTATGAGAATATAATTTGTTTGTTGCATGTGTATTGGTGAAGGGTACGTAACTCCTCCCCCCTTAGTGTAGCGATGGCCAGAGGAAAATAGGCCTCTGGGCTCCTTCTGTAGGGATGCTGGATGCTGCTGCTATCTGGATCTCTGGGTTGGTAAATGTATATTTCTTCCTTCGGATTTGATAAGTTATTACTGCCAAAATGATTCCAACTGCTATTATGATTGTAGTATAATTTAATTGATTTAATGTTGATGATTTTGATGATAGAATTTCGATGGCTTCCTTATTTTGGATGTGGTAAGTTTTTAATTTTTGCAGGCTAAGATGTTCGGTTAAAGATGAAGCGGTGATGTTGTTAAATACGGCTGGAAGGATGTGGACTTCGTCCCAATGGATGCTAGTTTTCCTCGCGTATGTAATACCGTTGATTTGGATGCTGCAGTTATCGATGTGTAGTAGAAAGGTTCCTTTTAGACTTCGATGGTTGAATTCGCATGTTGAGTTTATCTCCGTTTCAGGCACATTGATGAGGACTATGAAATTTGGTTCTGGTTCCAGGATCTCTGTTGTTATAGAATTTTCGATCAAGTCGCATTTGGCTGCTTCGTTATTTAAGAGTTTTCCGATGCATGCTGATTCGCTGGTGTTCTCCTTCAGATTGGATTCTTCACATATGTAAATTCCTTCTATTTTTCTACACCTTTCATCAAAATACTGAATATCTTGTTGGTTATGGATAATATAGGGTTTGGTGGATATTTTCTTGGTAATATTTATTGGTAAAGGGATTATGTGCAATAGGGAGTATGTTTCTTGGGAAAGTATCGGGACTTGGATATTAAAAATGATGTTAGTATGGTTATGGACGTGTCTATTTCCACCTTAAAACCCGAAACCCGAAGCGCGAGACCCGGAACGCGAAACCCGAAACCCGACACCCGAAACCCGAAAACAAAAACGCGAATCGCAAATCCCGTAACGCAGAAATATATCCACACCAGAAACCAGATTTGATGTGTTGCGCGACTGTTTGATGAAAATCAAACGCGTTTGAAAATTTTTGTGCAACAGGCAGCGTTACATAGACGGAACTGAAGTTTGTGCAACTATTTGCGTAGTGTGTGGGCAGTCACATATTTTTTGGCAAACATAAATTTGCACAAATTGTTCGCTCGTGTATGGGCCCCTTAACGCGCAAGCTTGCGCAAACGTATGTTCGTGTTTTTATGTGTGGGGATGAATGCAGCGAGTATGCCAGCGTTGGATGAGTTTGCAAATCCATCCCTCACTATTTTCATTTTCAATTTTGTTTTCTTTTTAGAAGAGATTTCAAATTATTTTGGATGAAGTTCGATAAACGATAAATAAGTACAAAACAACAAACTAGTATCAAAGCGTGTATTATCATCTTATTGTACCGTTTTCTTCGATTTTGCATCGAACTTAATCTTGTCTTTTAATTAGTCTTGTCATTTTACTATTTTAATCATGAGATTTGTTTTCATTGTTAACGTTCAAACTTGTTTTTATTCTTGTATTATATTGAATAAACTAATTTCTAAAAACAGCATTGAGTCAGAACGGTGGTCTTACCACACCAACTCGTGGTCTTACCAGGATATCTCTCATCAAGCCCAGTAAAATCTTTCTTCGCTCCGATAGTTCAGTCTTTTTCATCGCTCCAGCGATTACATTCTTCGGATTCACTTGCACATGTAGTCCTTCGTTCCAAAACATGATAAGAGACTTCAAAGTGTGAACTTTCTCTTGGAAACTGAGACCTGTCGAACGTTAACCCATGTAAACTAAATTGCCCTCTCGCACTCTCATGTTGTTTTCTGTTATGTTTCGATCCAACTTATGACAATGTTCGACTGTTCCACTGGGAAGACTGCTTTGGTGCCGATCACTCAAATTCACCATACTCTTCAAAGCGTGTTCCTCGTGGATGCAAATAGTTGTGCAAAAAACAAGGGTCTCTCGTAAATCGGGCGTGTTGCAAAAATATGTTTGCAAGGAAGTTCCGGAGATGTAAAATGATGACAGTTGCAATCAAAAATCGTCGATGTTATCTCCATGTCATTTTGTTTCGACGAACATTCAAATTTGAGAGGATTGGTCGTGTAAAATGTGATGAAACTGGAGGACTTGATCTCCTTGTGCACATACGACATGCCTTTTTCGGTGAGGACGGTTGAATACTCCGTTCCTTCGTTGTTAGTTCGCGGAAATTCGGTACTTTCGTGACGTTGTCGGCCGTGTCCTTTCGATGCTTTGAGATTTTAGGAACACGAAGTAGGTAGTGAAGAAACTTAGAAGGCTGCTGTTTAAAGGAACCACACACTTAATTTTGGAATTCATCCCTTCTAATTTATTATTCGTTTCGTTGAAGTAACAATTTGTGCAAATTTGGGGTGGCCAAGAAATATGGGACTGCCCTCACACTACGCAAATAGTTGCACAAACTTCAGTTCCGTTTATGTTGCTCTGCCTGTTGCACAAAAATTTTCAAACGCGTTTAATTTTCATGAAACAGTCGCGCAACACATCAAACCTGATTTCTGGTGTGGATATATTTCTGCGTTACGGAATTTGCGTTTCACGTTTTTGTTTTCGGGTTTCGGGTGTCGGGTTTCGGGTTTCGCGTTTCGGGTTTTAAGGTGGAAATAGACACGTCCTATGGTTATAGTATGCCTGGAGACCTAGTAATCTATATATTAATACGCAAGCACTTTTTTTGTACAGCACTTTATTCGACTTCTACTAAACCGATTTTGCTCAAACTGGTTTTATATGGAAGTCTTAGTCGTAAAGGTGTGCACAAAACAAGAATTAGTCATTTATCTCATTTCTGTCGCTCGGAAATGAGTATTGCATTTCCCAATAAAAAAAACAATAAGGTAGAAATTACGGTTAGCATATAAACAGGCGCATATAAAATTTATCTATATATTAATACGCAAGCACTTTTTTTGTACAGATTTATTAACCAACTTTCTCTAAACAGATCTTGCTCAAATTGGTTTTATATGGAAGACGGAGTCGTAAAGGTGTGCAGAATATAAGTTTCATGTTTATACATTATGTTGTGTTTAAAACGGGTAAAAATTAGATAGAAGTGACATGTTAATTACGTCAGCAATGTGGAAAAGCGACAAGTGCATGAGTAGGAGACATTCTGTTTGTGAATACAAGTTAATTGAACGTGTTATCAGTAAAGTGACTTTTTTCAATAATTTTGCTGAAAGTGATTGTGTTTTTTCGTATACCTTTTTGTTGAAGTTCATTTGCATTATTGCTGAGAACTCTAACAGCATTCTGCAGTGTTTCAACGAAAGGCATGTAATTTGTTTGTACATATTTGTTTTTAACATAACGAATGAATGTAGTGAATTTTGAAATACATGAATTGTGTTTTTCATGATTATTTGCCCATTGATAATTTTTTAACAAATTCAGTACATCAAATATGTTAGTTGAATAAAATGCCCCGTCAAAGGACACTTATGGGAAGAACAGAAAATACAAGAAAAAGAGAAACACAATAGGTTGGTTTAAAGGCTATTAGGCTGGTTTAAGGAAACTCGGGCAACAATTGAAGAGTTCAAACAAACATATTTGGAAACATATGTACATCCACTTGAGTTTGAAATCCTTTTGAAAATAATGGGTGAAGGCCATGTATTTTGAAATGTACATACATATTTTGATTTTAATTTAATAAAAAAAAGAAACTTTTAATGTTTTGCACGTAGTCGACAGATCATTCGACACGCCTATTAATGCATTTACAAATTTTATAATTTTAAATGACTAAAAACTGTATTATTCTCTTTCTAAATAAAGCATGCCTGTTCCGCATATGGAGATCAACGGTGATCTCTACTAACACAAAATTGCGGCTGTTCAACTCCAATGTTAAGGCAGTTCTTTTGTACTGTTGCGAAACATGGAAAGTCACCCAATTCATCACAGGGCGCCTACAAGTCTTCATCAACAGATGCCTTCGTCGTATCCTAAAAATCCGCTGGCAAAATAGAATTTCAAACGAAGAACTATGGCGCCGTGCCGGCCAAGAAAGGATAGACGACCAAATCAGGCGAAGGAAATGGAATTGCGTAGGCTACACCTTGCGACGCGAAAACGAAAATCTAGCCAAACAGACCCTTGACTGGAATCCGCAAGGTTCCCGTCGAGTAGGAAGATCTAGAACAACGTGGAGGAGAACCCTACTAGAAGAAGCCGCAACAACTGGGAGATCCTGGTCGAAGTTAAGAGCTGTCGCGCAAAGCAGAGTCCGCTGGAGGGCAACTGTTTCCGCCCTATGTCCCATGAGGGACTAAAGGAGTTTAAAGAAGAAGAAGATTTTGTGGTCAAATTTTGACCACAGGGCGTTACTAGTTCATATAAATGTTCAATTGATATTAATTTTAGAGATTGTTCTTCGAGAATCTGAGAAATTTCTAAGATTTATTCAGGATCTAGAATTTGCTTCGATATTATATTAAGTCGAGCAAGTACCAATGTTTCTGCTAGACCAGTTAAGTGTGAATTCAGTAAGTCTATATTGTAATTTATTACGTTTATATATTGAATATATTTTAAGGACTCTTCTTCAGATTTAATTTTGTTATTAACATTTTCGCGATAGTGATTCAAATATTCTTCAATAATTGTTTGTTGCTCATTTATGTGTACTGTAATATTTTCAAACCTTTTTATCATGGCATTATTTATAATAATTTGTTTATTTAAATCAGTTTTTAAAGTATTTTGGTTTGCCATTATGTTATCTATTTCTTTGTTAAGTCGATTTGCATCTTCAGCGTCCATGTTCCCTGTTATACCTTTTATGATTGATCCTAACCCATTAATTAAACCTCTTTTCTGTCTGATTTTAGGCATCAGAGATACTAATTTTTGTTTTAATTCCTTGACTTTAATTTTAGTTATTTCTAATGAATCTTTTATTTCTATAATGTTTCCTAACTTTTCTAATGATGCGGATATTCTATATATATTTTCTTCGTAATTACTTAATTTAACTATGTGTAGTACGTTATTATATCCCTTAATAGTTCTAGCTTGTCCGAGTCTAATTGGTAAAAGTCCTTGTACGTTTGTGAGGTCCTGTATTTCTATTCGTTGTCCTTTAGCGGTTGTCAGTGCCGTCAGTATTATCAGTACTATTGGTAATTTCCGCATTTTCCTGTAAGTTTTTTATTTTAATTTTAGACTTATGAATTTTTTGTTTCTTACTATCTATGATTTTATTTGATTTATCTTTCTTAACTCTAATTTTAGTAAATCTTGGAGTTAGCTTGTTTCTCCTATTTTCTTTTCTATAAACTACAAATCCTTTTCTTAATTTCTTGGGAGACTCTCTTCCCATATTTAATTTATTTATATTTTTACTTACTATTTCTTGTGCCCTATTTTTAATTGAAGGATATAGTTCCTTTTGAAATTTATTAAGATTCTCTAGATACTCATGGACATTATTATGTTCTAAATTACTTTCAAATTTATATGTTCTTCCATAAAATACTTCGTAAGGAGTGAGCTTGGTTGTGGAGTGAATAGCGTTATTATAAGTTATGATGGTTTCGTTAAGAATATCATCATGATCCTTGTCTTTATCTTGATTATAGATGATTCTATATATTTCAGTAAACGTTGAATGCATTCGTTCAACAGGGGAATTACTTGTAGTTTGTTGGAAGCATGTAACATGGTGCAGAATATTATATTGTCTGCAAAAGTCTTTAAATATAGTTGAAGTAAATTCGGCCCCTTGGTCGGACACGATCTTTTTAGGTATGCCGTGAAGGCTCATGAAATGTTTGAAGGCTTTTATAATAGTAAGACTGTTTCTAGCTGTGAGCGTGTAAGCTGCTGCAAACTTAGAAAACTTGTCAATTATCGTAAGTATTTGTTTATTGTTTATGGCATAAATGTCTGTATGTAAGACATCTAGAGGCAATTCCGGGGACTCAGGTGTTTGAAACTTTAGCCTGGGTGGTCTTCTATCGTATTTTAGCGTTTGGCATTGATCACAATTACTAATAACTTGTGTGACCTTACTTTTCATGAAAGGGAAATAATATTGCCTTTTTAAATGGATGACAGTCTCATTGATTCCTCTATGGTTACTGGTAACATGATAATTGTTTATTATTTGATCTTGCTCATCGCTATCTTTAATATCTATCAGAATTTCAGTGCAACGAATGACTTTGAATGTTTTAGATTGCGAAAAATATTTGGAAAATACGCTTTGAACTAGCTTAAATGTCTCGTTGTCTGTATATATTGCATTAAGTCTCTTTGGTCCTAAATATTGTTTGAATAGACTAGTAATGTTCTCTTCTGTAAATTCCGGTAATCGGAAGGTTCGGCGGAGGCGATTTTTAAATGGAACTTCTACCGAAATAGGTGGACGTTTATCAGTTTTTTCTAATATTACCTGAATGTTGAATTCATTGAGGGGACGTTCAGAAATCGGAATCCCGTCGTCGAGATTTTCCTCGGCGGAATGTACTGTGGTACCCGCTGTACCTTGATTAGAAATATTCTCTGTTTCATTGATATTGAGTTCGATGTTTTTACTATTACCTGTATCTATTTTAACACGACTTAAGGCATCAGCATTCGAGTTTAAAGTGCCTTTTTTGTATATGACTTCATAGTCAAATTCTTCGAGTTTTAAACGCCATCGTATTAATTTGGAGTTTGGGTCTTTGAGGCTCATTAGCCAAAGAAGGGGTTTATGATCTGTTACGATCTTGAATTTATTGCCATAAAGATATGGGCGAAAATATTTTGTGGCCCATACAATCGCTAACAACTCTTTCTCAATTGTTGAGTAATTAGTTTCTGTTGTTGTTAGAGTTCTGCTAGCATAGCAGATAGGACGATCACTCCCGATGGGTCCTTGGGATAATACCGCACCAAGCGCATAATTACTTGCGTCGGTGGTTAAAACAAATGGTTTAGAAAAGTCGGGATATGCTAAGAGTGGATCGTTCATCAATATATCTCTACAGGCTTGGAATGCTTTGACATAATTTTCAGTAAGTTCTATTTTGCTACCTTTTTTCAAGCAACTTGTCATTGGTTTGGTCATCTTTGCGAAATCTTTTATAAATTTCCTATAGTAGCCTACTAGACCAAGGAATGATTTGATTTCTTTTTGTGTTCGCGGTATAGGGAAATTTTGGATTGCTGAAATTTTATCTGGGTTTGGTTTGACACCTTTGTCAGTGACTATGTGACCCAGGAAGCTTATTTCTTTCTTTAAAAATTCAGATTTATCTAATTGAACTTTCATATTAGCCTCTCTAAGTTTATCAAATACCTTCGTGAGATTTTCGATGTGCTCTTGGAGCGAAGTAGAAAAAATAATTATGTCATCGAGGTATACCAAACATATCTTTCCTTGAAGATCTCTTAAAACATTGTCCATTACCCGTTGGAAAGTTGAGGGGGCATTTTTCAACCCAAAAGGCATTCTGAGGAACTCATAATGTCCTCCTTCTATAGTGAAAGCAGTTTTCTGAATGTCACTAGGACTCATTTCAATTTGGTGAAATCCGCTCGCTAAGTCGAGAGTGGAAAAATACATGCATTTTCCTAACTTATCGAGGATTTCATTAATGTTGGGAAGTGGGTAACGGTCGCTTATTGTTTTATCGTTTAATTTACGATAATCAATAACTAATCGCCATTTAACTTTACCAGAAGCATCTCTCTTTTTAGGTACAATCCATACTGGAGAGCTCCATGGCGAGTAACTATGTGTGATTATATTCTGGGCTAACAATTCGTTTATTTGCTTCTTGATTTCTTGTTTATGGGTGTAAGCATATCGGAAGGGTTTAACGTATAAAGGGATTTCATCACTAGTAGGGATTCTATGTTTTATTTGATTTGAGAAACTTAATTTTTGTCCTGGTTTGAAGAATATATCGTCGTAATTTCTACAAAGTTTTTCGATCATTCTTCTTTCTTCCTCATTTAAATGAGACGTTCGAATGAGATTTCTAATATCGTCTATGTCCACTGAGTTGACGTTTTCTTGTTCGATTTGAACATTAAAATTATGAAGTTCGCAAAATTCTGAGGGTGAATGGATTTCAACTTTTAAGGGTTGTTCTATAAATAAATCTAAGTCAGAATCCGACTTATTTATGACCAACACTGTACTAAACCAATTTTCGGCTTGGTAGAGCCCTTCAGCAATATATAAATCAGGTTTAATTTCTGTAGTGTTAATAATTATACTACCTCTCTCTGCGTCCACTGGTAATTGGACGGTAACTTTAGAATTGGAAGGAATCACATAACGTTTAGACTGGAGATTGGGTTTAAAATGAAGTGGTATCATAACTTTTCTTGTTACTAAACAATTAATTTCTAAATCTACCTTAGCTTTCAATCTTGATAATATGTCAATACCTAATAGTCCGTCGAAATATCCGTGGAATTTAAAAACTACAAACTTCATTACACCACTTTGATTAAATTCAACGAAGTTGGGCAGAGTCACTGCCTGATTCACTACATGATTATCAAAGGCTGTGATTATATTAATAGGATTTGTTATCCTAATATCCTTAAAATTAACTAGTTCTGGATTAATAAACGAAGACGAGGATCCCGTGTCTACTAAAAATCGTAAAGGTCTTCCTGATGCGTTAGAAATTAAAATATAAGGAAGAATGGATCCGTGCCTGTTAAGGTCTATATAACCGATTGGTTGGTCGAGGCGGGAAATTGAAAATTTGATTCATCAACTTGTACCGATTCATTATTGTCGTTATTATGCTCGATATTATAATATCTATCCAACTCTTGAATATGATTAACGTCTATATTATTATGATTATTATTAGAGATATTAAACAACTCTTCACTTATAAACCGGGGTTGTGTGGATTGTCTAACAGAATTATTTTGAACGGTTCTACTTTGGTTTTGATTCGGCCGGTTGTATCTAAACTGAGAATTAGTTGAACTTGTGTCCATAGGTTCCGGAAGGGATTGTCTCTGCTGAGGTCTAGACACCGCTTGATTATTCCCGAATGACTGATTAGAATAATTATTCAATGCACGATTATTATTGTACGAATTATTTCGATTAAAACTGTTGCCGAATCCTTGATTAAAATTATTATTCATCGGGTATCTTTGATTGAAAGAATTATAACCGAATGAATTGCGTTGGTTTCCAAAAGGTCTCTGTTGGAAATTAAATGACCTTTGGAATGTTGGAACTGTATTTTGTTTAATATTATTTATTGGTTGGATTCGTTTATTATTATTTGCATTTCCACTGTTATTATTTGCACTATTTTGATGCGAAGATCTCATATAAGAAATATTCTGCTCTTTCAAGCAATAAGAAAATGCAACGGCTAGGGATTCTGGGCGCATTGCCCTTATTGTTGAACCCAAAGGTTCTCTTAAACCGGTTAAAAATGCATTTAAACACATTTCCGAATAAAGCTCTCGTTTAGCTCTAACCACACTTGGATTATTTTCGTGAATTTGCACGTGATTAAAAATTGTTGCTTGCACTTCGATTATTTCACTGTAATATTTTTCAACAGTACTACCACTTTGTTTTAAATTATGCAAGTCTCGAATCAATGAAGTTTCATTCCTTTTATCGGAGTAGTGTAAAATTAAATTTTGTTAAATCTGTTCCCAATTTAATGAGGTGCCATACATGTTAAGGACCTCATTAGCTTGGCCCTCTATTTTATTTCGTATAGCGCGTAAAAGAATTTGAGCATAGGACGTACCATCTGCTATAGTTAATAGAGATAAAATCTCTTCGACATTATTAATAAAATCGTATAAAAGTCTTGGGTTACCATCAAATCTAGGAAGATCTTTAATGGCGTCAGGGACTCTCAAGGAGTCAAAAACAGTTTTCGCAACATTGTGCGTAAGCGGTTGGGACACAGATGGACCCTGAGGTGCAGCACCGACATTATCATTACTCATTTTATCAGAATTATTTAATGAATCACTCAAAGAATTATTTAAAGAAAAATTACTATTATCGTCACTATTCACGTTTATTATGCTATTATTATCACTATCACTTTCTGTATCTTCACTTATCTGATCTAATTTTATTATTGGAATATTTATTAGCGTTCTAATACTAGGTCTCTTTGCGTATGGTGTAACTCGCGGTTTCTTATTTTTATTAGTAAACATAGGAATATAAAAGGAAAACAAAATATTCAATAAATTTGACTTACGGGTGAATAACGAATCTCATGTTGTTCCTGGATAGGCAATTGGGGTTGAAACCTCTAAGTCCTGGCGTCCTGGCAGTTCCCTCGACGATAATCCTTCGGCGATCTGGAATCCAACGATGTTCTCTCGTTGTGCTGCTTACTACACTTTCACTCACAATGTACGGACGGATCTCGGTATAAAAAAGAAAGCGTTTTCGTCAATAACCAGTCGACGAAGCGAATAATTAGTACGATAAACCGTCGTTCTAATTTACGCACTTTACTTTAAAACCGGGATAGGACTTTTGCCTATCCTACCGACTGCGCCAGTTAATAGAACGTTATCACCGTTTAATAAAAAAAATAAAATATAATTATTCTTTAAACTTCTTTATTACAACTGTTCAGCTACAAGTTAAAATATTAACTGATTCTAATTAGAATTTCTGTATTACATGAAGTGACAAAGATTTTAATATGACATAAATTTCTATGGAAAATTGTCTACAGTGAAACCTGAGCTTTAGGAATTTTACTTTATGAGGTGATGGGAATTAAAAGCATTCACCTTGGAATAATTTTATAGTTTAGCTAATATGACAATTTCTGAAGGAAATTGTCCAGACAAAATTATTAAGAAATATATAAAATGATATTAAAGGAATGTTATGAGAATATAATTTGTTTGTTGCATGTGTATTGGTGTAGGGTACGTAACTCGTGCGAGTGGCAGTATTTGAAACCTATGGCCCAGTACCGAACTCCGCATTTGCTCTCAAGCTGGTGACATATCCAAGCCGTACATGCATTGCATTCAGAGGCTCCATGAAATCCGGCGAATTTCCTCTGACACAATATTACATGGTTGCGTTCCGTGCCGGCTTTCACACATAGCCCGAAAATCTAAGTAACGTGTTCATGTGTTTGTGTGCTTATGCTTGTGTGTGCTATCTCGAATGCGGCAATGCAGAAAAAGTTGAAAGTAGCCCGACCTTTGCGTGGCATGCCTTCCATTCACGGGATATTCCGTCAGCTCGCATATGAATATACACACTTCTATATTATCTGTCAACGAATGCAATGCATGTACGGCTTGGATATGTCACCAGCTTCACGTGTCGATTTCGGCGCGGACATGAGCGTGTATCGCGTGTCGGCTAGGTGATCGAGACCCTAATTTCGAGTGGCAGTGGCGCGAGTGTTTGCAATGATGAAGGAATTAAATGAAACTGTTCGAAGCGGAAAATGTATATACGAAGTAAAATACCCAGATTTCAAGAATGCAAAATTAAAGGATTCTATTTTGAAATTCATTCCTAGACAATATAAAATAGTTTTTGAATTTTGCGTCTGAAAACTCGGAAGTTAATTTAAATTTTCCATGGGTTTCCCTCTGAACATGTAAGAGCTATTCCAATTTTTTTCAGATGCTTTCCTTATTAACAAAAATCAAAATAAAAACTCCTTATCATTGTCAGATATTGAACTTAAGTCTATCGCGCTCATCTTGAATGCCACTGACTGATGTACGACTCGTGTTAGCAAATGCGGACTAACACGTACACCAATGTCAGTGCCACATTACCGCAGTGTCGTGAACGAGTGCGAGTGTGGGCATGTGCGGCGGGCGTAATCGTTGGTCCTGCCTTTGCCGTTAGCGCCTGTAACACTTGTTCTTACATGGTGGAGAGGTTATGTCGGTCGCACGTGTAGTTGACTTTTTCTCGTCGCCAATTCTGTTATATACTGGTGCTATGAGAATATACAGAATAATACAACACTTATTGGAAACAATTTTTTATCCCTCTGGTGTCTGTTTCTCACATCCGTGTCGACAATTACTCAGGGCTGCCAACAATAATTCAAAAACTATAAGAGATAGCAGGCGGCGTGCAATGAATGAATGGCACAGATTTTGGGTGGGAACGTGCCATTTATATTATATTCCACTTTATGTGTATCATACGCGAGTGAGTGCTGTAATTTTTTTCACATACAAAAGTAAGTATTTCAGTTCCCCGAAGAACTTCAAAGTGAAAGGAAGCGAAACGCGAGTGTAAAAAGTACAATTATTATTATTAAAAACCATAATGTCATCTGCTTCAGATGGCATTATAAACCTCTATCCCGAATCAATTGATCCGGGAATATATAAAGTTATTGTGAAGTCTAATAGCGCAACACCAATTAGCAGAATAAAAATCGGTAAGACAATAACCCAAATTTTCGACGAGTATAAAGCACACATCAACGAAATAAAAAAAGTGAGCAGAAATACCGTCATTGTGGAAACAATCAGAGCCCACGTCGCCAACAAAATAGCACAAAACGAAGCCCTGAAACAGCAAAATTATAATGCGTACATACCCATTAACTTCACCACAAGATCTGCCATAATTAAAGGAATAGACCTGGACATAGACACAAACACGCTAATAACCGAAATTGAAACCCAGATAAAAATTCAATCAATACAAAGATTAAAAAAAAGAACAAGGGACGAAAATGGAAAAATAAAATGGGAAGATTCCACAGCCATTAAAATAAATTTCTACGGGAATAAAATACCTCAACACGTCTTTCTTTATAAAGTACGTATACCATGCGACACTTACATTCAACCAACAAAACAATGTTACAAATGTTTCAAGTATGGACATATAACGAAAAATTGTCGGAGCCTGGAAGTATGCATCAACTGCAGTGAAAATCCCAAACACGACAAATGTACTAAACCTGCCAAATGCAGCAACTGCAAAGAAGCTCACATTGCAATACATAAATATTGCCCAGAAAAACTAAGGCAAAAGGAAATAAATGTAACCATGGCGATAAGAAATCTTTGTTATCTAGAAGCAGCTCTTGAAAACCCACGAAAAAAGAATGACTTGTATTCCAGAATAACAAACAACAGATTTATAGACCTAGATAGCGACGAAGAATTTCCTACATTACCATCTCCTATGTCCTATGCATCTCCAATACCCCTTGAACACAAAACAAAAAAAAAATCAAAAAACCAACAGAACACCGCGTGCACGATCTACGTCAATAAAAAGAAAAAGAGAAGCAAACACTGATCAAACAAATGAGAACATAAAAAAAATCAACACAATAACAAAAGAAAACTTAGCTCAGACAAAAACCATCACCCCTACAACTTCAACGACAGCAAACGAAAACATCGATACAACAACATCAAACATAATTCCTAACCCAAAAATGCCAATTTTAACACTTCCCATCAACACAACAAACACCCAAATACAACGAGTAAATGAAGATCAAGCATCAACGCGATCAGACCAGTCAGCAAATAGTAAAAAATCAAAAGGAAAACCAAAAAGAAAATGGTAGATAATAACGTTATTTCTAATACCAATCAAACAAACATCTTCATATTGCAATGGAACCTAAATGGTTTATTTTCCAAACTTCCAGAGCTCCAGCTATTAATAAACGAGACTAATCCTCTCGTTATATGTTTACAAGAAACTAGATTGCAGCCACAACAACATTTTCATTTGAGAAACTATACAATTGAAAGAAATGACTACAACGGTGGGGGGAACACCTGCGGGGGTACCCTAATAGCAATAAAAAACAACATTCCATATGAACTACTTCCACTGCAAACAAACTATCAGACTACAGCAATAAAAATCAAGTACCCAATAAAAACAACAATCTGCAATATATATCTACCAAATGCGCAGCACCTTTCATATAAAGAGCTAAGTAATATCATCGCACAATTGCCAAAACCAACTCTTCTATTAGGCGATTTCAATGCGCACAATACCCTATGGGGATCTGAACGCACAGACTACAGGGGAAAAATAGTAGAAGGCTTAATACACCAACATAATATCGGCATTATAAACAAAACTAACGTACCCACTCATTTCACTACATACACAGCAAAATTAAGTACAATTGACCTAACACTAAGCATAAATCATCAATTAAACAGATTCCAATGGAACACACTCTCTGACCTACACAATAGTGACCATTTCCCTATACAAATACAACACGATAAACATAAAACACATGAAACCAGAAGACCCAAATGGATTATCAAAAAAGCCAATTGGCAACAATTCAAACAATTAGTTCAATTAGAAAATAAACCATACGATATCGACGAAGAATGTGAATATATTTCAGACCAAATAATAAAAGCAGCTATAAAAACTATCCCGAAAACCCCCCAATTTTCAAAGAGACCATTGGTTCCTTGGTGGGACAATAACATAAAAAACGCAATAAAATGTAGAAAAAAAACACAGAATAAATATAAAAAAAACCCACAACAACCAACCTCATCAACTTCCAAAAAACTAAAGCTATTGCTCGACGACTTATCAGGAAAGCAAAAAGAGAATCATGGATAAATTTCGTACAGAACATCAACTTTCTAACACCTATACCAACAATATGGAACAATATAAGAAAAATAAACTGTCAAACAAAAACAACTAACATCGAATACATAAACATAAACAACACCATCATCAGTAATAAAGAAAATATAACAGAACTAATTGCTAAACACTATGCTAAAATTACCTCTACACAAAATTACGAAGAAAACTTTAGAAAATACAAAACCGATACCGAAACCATTCGCATAGATTTCCTCAAGGATAACACTGAACCATACAACCAAAAAATAACATTAAGCGAATTAAGAAATGTGCTCAAATTATGTAAAGGATCAACACCCGGACCGGACGAGATTCACTATGATATGATAAAAAACCTCGATTGCAAAGCTCTAAATCAAATATTAACTTTCTACAACAAAATTTTTACAACACAAAGATTTCCAAAAAAGTGGAAAACATCTCTCGCGATTCCAATTTCAAAACCAGGACGCGACCGATCCCAGATCGACAATATCAGGCTAATTTCTCTAACTTCGTGCCTATCCAAGATCCTAGAAAAAATTGTAACAAACAGACTAACTTGGTTCCTAAACAGAAGAGAAATAATAACACCATCGCAATGCGCTTTCCGTAAATACCACTCTACAATTGATTGCGCAGTAATGCTGCAGCAAGAAATTCTACAAGCCTTCACAAATAAAGAACATGTAATCGCTGTATCTTTGGATATTAAAAAAGCATATGATACAACCTGGAAATATCGCATACTATCTATAATGAAAAAGGTTGGTCTCAAAGGGAATCTAGCAGAATACATTAGGAATTTTCTAAACGAACGAAAATTCAAAGTTCTAATTAACGATATCCAATCCAACGAACACGAAATGGAAAATGGTTTACCTCAAGGCTCTGTATTGAGTGTTTCACTATTTCTTATAGCAATCAACAACATTACAAGTAACTGCACTGAGCAAGTAAAAGCACTACTTTATGCAGATGATTTTGTAATATACATGAGACACAAATCGACGACGCTAATTCAAGAAAAACTACAAGAAACGCTCACAAACCTACAAAATTGGTCAAAGAAAACAGGTTTCGCTTTTACACCCGAAAAAACAACAGCCATCCATTTTACGAACAAATATAAAATTACAAACCCAAGGATTACAATTGGAAACAGTGAAATAATATATAAAAACGAAATTAAGATATTAGGGATAACTTTTGACAGGAAACTCACATGGAAAGCCCACCTGACAAACGTAAAAAATAAATGTACACAAAACATGAACATCATAAAAAGCCTCGCCAACACCCAATGGGGAACAAACAGATACTCCCTCCTCAAAATATATAAATCAATAATTCTACCTATTATTGATTACGGAGCAATAGTATATAACAGCGCAAATAATAAAGACCTAAAACAGCTCAATACTATTCAAAATACAGCAATACGAATCGCTACAGGAGCATTTAGAACCACTCCAGTAAAAAGTATGGAGGTAGACGCTAACATTATCCCGCTAAAATTTCGAAGAGAGATCCTTCAATCCAATTACCTCTTAAAAATTAGAAGCTTACCATCTCACCTCAACTACAAGATAGCACAGTCACAGGAAAGTTTAGACCTCTCAACGAACAAATATGCAAGAAAACTACTATGCAACCGATTCAATACAACAATCCAATCCATAAACTACAATAAACCGACGATGCCTTTTCAAATACTGCAGCCGAAATACCCACCTTGGGTTACAAAAATCACTCAAACCATAAAAACATTAGCCGAAAGGAGAAAAGGGGATACTAACCCAGAAATATATAGAGCACAATTTCTGGAAATACTGAACAAATTCAGGTCATACACACAAATATATACCGACGGGTCCAAAACAGATGACAGCACAGCGTTCGCAATAATTATAGACGGCAATACCACGAAAACCAGTATCCCACCCAATAACACTAGTTTTGATGCTGAACTACACGCCATCCAACATGCAATAGACATGGTACTTTCCAATAACCACACAAAAAAATATATAATAATCACTGACTCTTTGAGTTCATTAAATGCAATAGAAAACAACTTCAGCAAAAATCCAATGATATGGAAAATAAAAGACCTACTCCATCAAATCCAACTGCAAGACAAAATAATTAAATTCCTCTGGATTCCAAGCCATGTTGGAATCAAAGGAAATGAACTAGTAGACGCGGCGGCCAAAGAAGCTTTAACCAACACAGTCAATGTAGATTTTCTACCACCACATCAATCTATAACTGCTGAACTAAAAAAACTCATCAAAACTCAATGGAACAACGAATGGTTACAAAGTTCACACCAATTAGTCAATATAAAAAAAACAATAGAGCCATGGGAAACAACAAACCACCAAAACAGAAAACTCGAAATTAGTCTAACGAGACTAAGAACAGGCCACAGCAATATCACACACAAATGGATACTACAAAAAGAATCTCCACCCATATGCAGCACATGCAACACTCAAATCACTGTAACACACATATTAATCGAATGTTCAAAATACGAAAACGCAAGAAGAAAACATAACATTAAACCAAATCTCGAAGAAGTCCTAGGAAATAACAAAGATGAAATAATCAAGTTAGAAAAGTACCTATATATGATGCAAGTTAATGTATAAATCATGTTCAATTCAGATCTTAGAAGTTGCTCAAGTAAATCCAATGTTAAAGCCTGTTCAGTCACCCCCCCACAACACATGCAAATGAAAGAAATGCAGATAGTCGAAAAGATTCGCCGAAACCATCTACGAGCACTGAAGCCTTTTTACCTGACATGGTAAAACCTTACACGAAAGCACCACCCAGAATGACGACAAACAAGGGAAGGAAAAATAGAAAATCTGCAATACATATACATAATATACAGATACGCCGGAAAAAGATGCAATAAGAAAAGAAACAGGGGAAGAGATCGAAAAAAGAAGGCAAAAGGAATTAAAATCAATTCAAACAAAAAATCAAAATATTCGAAAGCCAAAGATAAAACCAAAAAGGACAAAATGTTTTCAGATGACGATGAAGAGGACGAATATTATTGCTTGGTCTGCATTGAAAGTTATGGGAGCAGTAGGCCGGGAGATGATTGGGTGCAATGCATTATCTGTCGAATGTGGGCATGTACAGCAGGTGATCCTTGTCACAATTATAAATCAAATTAATTATCTGTTATTAATTAAATTTTAATTATTATTATCAGATTTATTTTTTCGCAACGAAGCTATTTTTTTATTTATAATTAGTAATATTGATGAATGATCAATTTATAATTTTAAATTAATAAATACCTAAGTAACGACATAATTATTTCCAATTTTCTGGTGCTACAACTGACCCCAATCACTGGGCAGGCATGGGGTCGGTTGAAACATTTTCCCCCGATTTGGTAAAATTCTTCCAGATAGTTTTGTAATGCAGATGATGTCGTTATAAGATCATCCATTTGTAGTCTACGCATAGGTAAAAATGTTGTTGCAGAGAACGATTTTGTCGAAAATGGTTCAACCGTCCCCGGTCTACCCTATAGCTACTGTGAAAAACTACAGTTAATTATTGAGAAAATCAGCATAACGAAATCTACTTGCTCAGGACGATTAATTCCCATTGTATTGTCTATATCGTACAGATTTTCTTAATTTAAAACTCTTACCTTCTTCAACATCGCTATCCAAATAAATAGGAGCCCCCTCGTAGTAAGAAACTTCTCCGTTTTCATTAAAGTAGACTGTAATATCTCCAAGGTACTTCAGATATGCCGATGCTTGAACAATTAATACTTTGTGGCCATCTTCTTGAATAATTTCAACAGGGTACTTATCCTGTGGTTTGTCAATCCCTGGAGGATTTGGTCCAGTATATAGAAAAGTATGGGAGTGTCCCCCAACAATTACGTCTACATAGGGACCAGCTTTTGCTGCTATAACACGATCAACATCCAATCCACAATGCGAAAGAACAATTATTATATCAACTCCATTATTGTGAAGTCTTTCAGCTTCGGCTGATACAGCTTGGCTTTCATTTGTAAACTTCAATTTACCTGTGTTAGCTATTTGCTAGCGGTAATAATCTTTATCAAAAATTTTAATCGCCTTTTAGTTTATAAAACTTACGTCTGTTGTTTGAAGTATAACTCCTATAACACCAATTTTTCTACCTCCTTTTTCCAAAACCACTGACTTTTCATATTTCCCTTGCATTGTAGGCTCATCAGTGTCATCGATATTAGCAACGACCATTGGAGATTGAATATGCTCTAAAAAGGGTACTACACCCTCGACACCATGGTCAAATTCATGATTCATGATAATCAAGTTAGAAAAGTACCTAATTGACACCAAAATAATCAATGACTTGTAAAGATTAAAACAAAACTTAGGGGTACATATAATCAGACATTGGTTGGTTACCCCTAATAAAAAAAATCTAATAAAAAAAAAAAAAAAAAAAAGTAAATATTTTTATTGCTGTGCTTTTGTTTTTTAATCCAAAAATATACCAGGTACGGTCATTGTAGTTTTTAACGTAATAGCTTTGGCTATTACTTTAACATAGGTTTAATTCTTTTTTAACTAAATGGTATATTTTGGAAGTTATTCTAATAGATGTCTCCGGTACGGTTGTAACATTTTCTTCGGGGTCGGTCGAAACGTTTCATTCGACCCCGTTACAACCGACCCCATGTTTTTCGAAACGGTTGAAGTGGTGTTTTGTATTTCAGATGCCGAGAAAACGTGTAAGAAAACCAGCTAAAGGGCAGAGTGATATATCTCAGCTTGTGCAAGCATGTGAAGAGATAAGAAATGGCATATCTTTAAGAAAAGCAGCTGACAAAGACAATTTAAATCACCTGTCACTATTTCGTTATAAAAGAAAACGAGAGGCTAATGAGGATGAAAGTGGCGAATCAACTTTCATGGGGTACGTGGCACATAATAAAGTGTTTACAAACACACAAGAGAAGACCTTAGCTAGGTATTTGGTGCGATGTGCTGATATTTATTTTGGGCTACCCCCAAAAGAAATAAGGAAATTAAGTTACGAGTTGACTATAAAGTATAACTTAAAACGACCTAGTTCCTGGGATGAAAACGAAATGGTCGAAGAGGATTGGTTTAGTGCATTTGTGAATAGAAATCCAGAACTTTCTATTAGAGCTGCCCAATCCACTAGGTTGTCAAGGGCAACTAGTTTTAATAGGATGAATGTTGGTGCGTTCTGCGATATTACTTGTGTTAGACAACCATTCCTCTCACATTCATATAGATGCTCTGGATTTCTGCAAAAATAACGGAATCATATTACTCTCGTTTCCGCCGCACTGCTCGCACAAGTTGAAACCACTTGATCTATCAGTATATGGACCATTTAAAAAAAGTTTAAATTCGCAGTGTGATGCTTGGATGCGGAACCACCCTAGTAAAACAATGAGCAAATATCACATACTTGGTATTATCGCTACTGCTATACCATTAGCTCTCACTCTGGCTTTAAGAAAACTGGCATTTGTCCATTTAATCGAAACATATTTGATCTTGATTTTGCGCCTTCTTTTGTCACTGATCGACTAAATCCGAATGAAGCCAATCCGAAGAATGACAATAATTTGCTCGCAAATACAGTTGAAATTAATACTGAACAAGAAAACGATAATCCTACGCCTACTCCTTCTATTTTGCATCCACAGACAAACTTCGATGCAGACGATGATGAACACACGCCAAATATATGATGCAAGTTAATGTATAAATCATGTTCAATTCAGATCTTAGAAGTTGCTCAAGTAAATCCAATGTTAAAGCCTGTTCAGTCTCCCCCCCACAACACATGCAAATGAAAGAAATGCAGATAGTCGAAAAGATTCGCCGAAACCATCTACGAGCACTGAAGCCTTTTTACCTGACATGGTAAAACCTAAAGGCCCCCATACACGGTCAAATTGGCTGTACAACCAGATTTTCATCAAACCTATAAGCGCAATGTATTTTGATCGGCCGACCGGCCCACAATCGATAGTTTTGGTTGTACAACCGCACTTCGCTGTACAACCAATTGGACCGTGTATGGGGGCCTTTACACGAAAGCACCACCCAGAATGACGACAAACAAGGGAAGGAAAAATAGAAAATCTGCAATACATATACATAATATACAGATACGCCGGAAAAAGATGCAATAAGAAAAGAAACAGGGGAAGAGATCGAAAAAAGAAGGCAAAAGGAATTAAAATCAATTCAAACAAAAAATCAAAATATTCGAAAGCCAAAGATAAAACCAAAAAGGACAAAATGTTTTCAGATGACGATGAAGAGGACGAATATTATTGCTTGGTCTGCATTGAAAGTTATGGGAGCAGTAGGCCGGGAGATGATTGGGTGCAATGCATTATCTGTCGAATGTGGGCATGTACAGCAGGTGATCCTTGTCACAATTATAAATCAAATTAATTATCTGTTATTAATTAAATTTTAATTATTATTATCAGATTTATTTTTTCGCAACGAAGCTATTTTTTTATTTATAATTAGTAATATTGATGAATGATCAATTTATAATTTTAAATTAATAAATACCTAAGTAACGACATAATTATTTCCAATTTTCTGGTGCTACAACTGACCCCAATCACTGGGCAGGCATGGGGTCGGTTGAAACATTTTCCCCCGATTTGGTAAAATTCTTCCAGATAGTTTTGTAATGCAGATGATGTCGTTATAAGATCATCCATTTGTAGTCTACGCATAGGTAAAAATGTTGTTGCAGAGAACGATTTTGTCGAAAATGGTTCAACCGTCCCCGGTCTACCCTATAGCTACTGTGAAAAACTACAGTTAATTATTGAGAAAATCAGCATAACGAAATCTACTTGCTCAGGACGATTAATTCCCATTGTATTGTCTATATCGTACAGATTTTCTTAATTTAAAACTCTTACCTTCTTCAACATCGCTATCCAAATAAATAGGAGCCCCCTCGTAGTAAGAAACTTCTCCGTTTTCATTAAAGTAGACTGTAATATCTCCAAGGTACTTCAGATATGCCGATGCTTGAACAATTAATACTTTGTGGCCATCTTCTTGAATAATTTCAACAGGGTACTTATCCTGTGGTTTGTCAATCCCTGGAGGATTTGGTCCAGTATATAGAAAAGTATGGGAGTGTCCCCCAACAATTACGTCTACATAGGGACCAGCTTTTGCTGCTATAACACGATCAACATCCAATCCACAATGCGAAAGAACAATTATTATATCAACTCCATTATTGTGAAGTCTTTCAGCTTCGGCTGATACAGCTTGGCTTTCATTTGTAAACTTCAATTTACCTGTGTTAGCTATTTGCTAGCGGTAATAATCTTTATCAAAAATTTTAATCGCCTTTTAGTTTATAAAACTTACGTCTGTTGTTTGAAGTATAACTCCTATAACACCAATTTTTCTACCTCCTTTTTCCAAAACCACTGACTTTTCATATTTCCCTTGCATTGTAGGCTCATCAGTGTCATCGATATTAGCAACGACCATTGGAGATTGAATATGCTCTAAAAAGGGTACTACACCCTCGACACCATGGTCAAATTCATGATTGCCCAGAGTCTAGATTAGATTTTAAATCGATTATTATGGGATTAAAAATGCTACTTACCATAGCGTCCGCTTTAAGTAAATTCAAAAAATAACTAGTAACGTTCCATCTTCCTATGTTATACCATAAAGTTCCCTGGAAATTATCTCCTGCATTGAGGTATATAGGGTTTGTCTGACTCCTTAACTCAAATAGTTTTTTTACCATTGAAACAAGTCTAGCATATCCGCCAATGCATTTTTCTCCTGGGTTACAGGGTGAGGCCCCTTGATTAGTTTCTTCGAACCTTTAATAAAATTGATAAATCTATATAAATATAATTGGAGGGTCTGTCTGTGATTTCAAAATAATTGTGTTTTTCTAAGTTCATATGGTTATTTACATGATATTAAAACAAAATCAAGTATTTTTAAAATTTTTTTCTGTCTTTTTGGCGGCGCTAATCTAGGAAATGGCTAATCCTATTGGGATGGGACTTTATAAGCTTGTTTATACGCTTTATATAAGCTTCACCTGTATGTATGTATGTATGAATGTAAACAAATCTTTCAACTTGATTTAAATCCACTTCAATATAACCGACCAACAACAAATTTTTCACATATGCACAGTTCCATGACAATGTACATAATCTGACCATTTTCTAAATAAATCAAGATGGCGGTTCCATGATGGCGCACGTATTTCCCAATTCTGCTCCCCGACCTCCGAAATGGGTACCAAATGAAAAGGAATGATAAGTAGAATAAAATTAGCTATTTGCTTTCATTCCAAATTAAAATGGCAGCCAACACAAAACAATGATTTACCTTTTTCTTTACAACTCTATCCGTATAGGTACCGAAAGAAAGTGTATGGCGAGTATAGTACAGTTCGGCGAGTATAGTACAATTCGACACTCGACGTCGACGCTTTATGAAAACGACATTAATTTCTTCAACTTTCAATTTCGATTCATGAAAGTTGACGCGTCGAATTTCGTTTTCACAATATTTAATAATACTTTTTGTGGCAATGTGGAGATATCTGTTGATAGAAGGGTAGCTAGAAGGGGAATATTCCCAAAAAATAACTAGGCGAGCCCTTAGAAATTATTTAGATTCCTTGTCTCTTCCAGAAAATGCGTAAGTATTGTTAAGCTTTTATAGGAATAAATAACAACAATTTTAATTTTAGATTTATTCAGAGATACAAGCTCTCAAAGCAAGCGTTTATTCCCAGTAAAGGAAGTTATTGTAATCGGTCCGAAAATCGAAATCGAAATTTTCGACGTATTTTCATCTTTCAAGGTCCAAGGAGCATTTTAAGCAAAAAATTGGAAGGAAGTATGTATGTGTGTGTGTTTGTGCGTACGGATGTGGTCATTTTTTCCTGCACGATATAGCGCGAACCAAAAAAGATATCGACTTCGTTGAGGTGTCGTTCGAAGCGTATTAGCGACAATATAATCTGAAAAGATTTTTATAATATTTGGTCGAGCGGTTTTTTGGTTTAAATGACATAAGTGATTTTTGTACCTGCATTGAGGTGCCGAAAAAAGAATATTAACGAAGAAATGCTCTGAAAAAATTTCATAATATTCGGTCGGGCTTTTTTTGTTTAAATAGGAAAACTTCGGCTAATTGTCAGAAAGACCTTAAATTGACAAGTTTTGCTAATATCTAATAAACTCGATGGAATGAGATCCGTTATAATCGAAGTGATCTTTTTTGGGTTGTGCACAGGAATAGCCTTCGAACAAAATATCACTTGTCAAAATCCGACAACCTTTCAAAATCGTGCAGAAATTTCGTTACAAACAGCGCAAATTTTTCAAACCTAGGGCTAGCACTTTTTGACGGGGAATTGTTTTCTACGTGTGATACTGTTTCAGGAAATTGCGGTTTATCCCGGGGTTTCCAGTAGTTACCGCAAAATTTGTTCTTTTTGGTCAAGTCTGTCAAGTACTTATCAGTTACAGATTTGCTAATATCTCCAGAAAGCTTTGGAATTTCCAAATGAAGTCATTCGCTTCTCAGTTTATCAACGGCGCCGGCGCTTCAACACGCTCAATACGAATTTGAACACCCGCTTTAGTGCAGCGAACGAAATACGGAGGAAATGTTTGTTTGCTATAGTTCAAGAAAAACAAATTCTCTAGAAAAATCTTGTGGATTTACTACTATTATAGTAATTTTAACTAGATTCTCTCGGGATTGCTTTGTCATCACTTCTGATACTAGCCAATTTTCCACTAGTGCTAAACGTATTACTATTTTGTCAGAACATAGTTTATTCCATCTTCGTTAATCATACTGGGAAGTTAATCGCGTGGACCGAAGGGGTCAAACCCACATCCCAACTAGTTTATGTTTTAAATAAATTAAACTTGCCTGAAGGAACTCGTAGTACCTACATATATCCCTCCAGTTGCAAGATTTGCCATGACGCTTGCAATATTAGCAATAGGAAGATACTAAAAATTAGTGAGGAATGATTTTCTAACTCCCCTTTCTCTATTGGATTTCGCTCCTTCAGAATTGCAAGAAGTTTTGTATGCAATTCTTTCCTCTCTGGCAGTACTTCTTTAAGAAGATTTTATGTATCAGGAGGTAAATTTAGAGTACTCTGTGGTTGCCTCATTGAAGAGTTACTTCTTCTTGTATGAAATTAATCTTTAGCCACGGCGGACGCTTTTCTCGTTTTTAATTTTTAAAAAGTATAAGTGAACCTTTGGCCACGGCGGGCGTTCAAAGAGGAGTTAAATTTTCGGCCACGGTGGGTCGTCGGTGCTATACAAGTCGCTGCTGCTTGCTCTATAATAGTTTTTTCGGCGTTTTTTTTGCATCAACAGCTGCGCGGCGTGTCGGGATAAAATAGTAGTAAAAAAAGGATAGAATAGTGTCAACCAATCTGTCGAAGAAGAAAACAGTCTTAAAAATTTGGTGTTTATACATTTCGTAACATATTAAAAAATATTATTAAAAATAAACAAAAAGATTGATAAAATAAAAATGTGAAGACAGTATTTCATATAAATAAACAAGATGGCTTTGGCGGCACAGCTATAGCCATCAACTAGTTGCGATGTGGGTTCGACCCTTTCGGTCCACACGATCAACTTCCCAGTATGATGGATGTTGAATATTATGATTGGATATTTTAATAATAAATGAACAATAGGCAATATAGAATATATGCATAATACTGAGAATTTGTCACAATTGTTTATCAATATTTTCGCTAAAATGTCAAACTTAATGTGCGCACTTACAAGATTAGGATGACGAAAATGTATATAAAATTGATGTATGAATGTTTTTCGGCACCTCAATGAAGTCGATATAGTTTTTAGTGCGCGCGGTATCGTGCAGGTACAAAAATCACTTAAGTCAGTTAAACCAAAAACCCGCTGGACCGAATATTATAAAAATATTTTCAGATTATATTGTCGCTAATACGCTTCGAACGGCACCTCAAGTAAGTCAACATCTTTTGTGGTTCGGGCCATATCGTGCAGGTACAAAAATCACTTACGCCGCTTAAACAAAAAAACGGCTCCACCGAATTTTATGAAAATCTTTTCAGATCATATTTTGGTTAATACTCTTCGAACGGCACGTCAACTAAGCCGATATCTTTTATAGTTCGCGCGATATCGTGCAGGTACAAAAATCACTTAAGTCATTTAAACCAAAAAACCGCTGGACCGAATATTATAAAAATCTTTTCAGATTATATTGTCGCTAATACGCTTCGAACGGCACCTCAAGTAAGTCAATATCTTTCGTGGTTCGGGCGATATCGTGCAGGTACAAAAATCACTTACGTCGCTCAAACAAAAAAACGGCTGGACCGATTTTCATGAAAATCTTTTCAGATCATATTTCGGTTAATACGCTTCGAACAACACCTCAACGAAGCCGATATCAGTTTTGGTTCGCGCGATATCGTGCAGGAAAAAATGACCACATCCGTACGCACATACACACACACACACACACACACATACTTCCTCCCAATTTTTTGCTTAAAATGCTCCTGGGACCTTGAAAGATGAAAATACGTTGAAATTTTCGATTTCGATTTTCGGACCGATTACAATAACTTCCTATACTGGGAAGTTAATAAAATAGTAATTTAAAAAGAAAATCTATATAGGAAATGTGTAAATTGTTGTAAAGATAATTTAATAAAAAAATTATTACAAAAAAAAGTTATATAACAAATTTGTGGTATATTTTTTGTATATAACAGCACCACAACTCGTTCTTTTTGCTATTGATATTTGTTTGTAACGAATTTTTCGCCAATATCTAGTAAGGGAATGAAATGGGGATTCTAAATTTGTGAACTAGAAATCTATATAACATATGTATATAAAAGCGAAGTAGCACGAAATCTCCGAAACTATTTAGCCTAAAAACTTTGCCAGGTACGTTCCTTATACCATGTAGGCTTCTGCTAATAAACAATTTTATAAAATATTATTTACCTATTTTATAAATTAAAAAGTATACTCTCAAGTAAACAATTAATGACTTTATACTATAGTCAAAGATTACCCACAAAGATACGACACTCTCAAAATTTCCCATAAGCTCCCTTGCGAGTGAATATATCAATCGACAAGGTGCAAGCGCGACAAAATTCAATTTAAAAACAAAAAAAAAATCGAAGAAAGAAAGGGTAAATAAAGAAATGTTATTTCACGAAGTGCGAAAGAGACGCACTGATTTCTCTTCTCCGCAATTTTTTGTGCCGTCTGGACTTTTATTTTGCTTGTGTGAATTCATGTACCATCTTCTTGTACTTCCAGCTCTGCATGTGTTTGTGTAGTTTGCCGTTGTTCCGCCATCTCGCCATTCCGGAGCGTGTATATGAATAGACAGAAGATCATAGATTTTTACTTTCCTTTTTCTTCGCACAGAAAGGATTACAGTGTCGTATCTTTCTGAGTTATCTTTGCTATAGTCTTGTCTGGTCTATTGCAACTTACGGTATAATTGCATGGGGAGGAGCAACGAATATGGTAATACCGATTAAAAGTATAAAAAAAGAATACTGGTACGTTTCTACGGCTTAACGGATTCGTAGGATTAATTAAGGAATACACTTTTTAATTATCCACACAAAATTTATTTATTACAAACCAAAACACAATTTAACAACAAACACAATTCTCACAGCTCACTATAATCACTTCTAATTTACTATCTCGCACTATTAAATTCTATCTATCGCTTTATAGTTCACTTTCAAATCACTACTTTTCACTGTTCTCACTTTAAAAACACTTTTATCGCTTTTTAAATCAAAACTGACTCCTTCAGCGCCTGCAAGTCGTTTTTATATCCCAGCTCCACCTTTATCTAACTTCTGGAACCTTCGTCCCTTTTCTCGAGCCTAGTGGTATGTTCTTTTCTTTTCGTCCAGAAGCTTGAAGTTGTCTTCACATATCGCGCGTTCCAATTTTAGTTTAGTACGTAAATCATTAGTTCAGACAACAACCACAGTCGTTAACGACAATCGTTGAATCAGCTTCTAACGGACAGATCGCGCATAAATCATCAGATTGCCCCCTTCTTAGGACTGTTCGTCCCGAACAGTTGTCCTTCTGGGATCCGGCTGATGATATGGGCACAGCCTGTCTATATGAACTATCTTCTTCTTTGCTTTGGGTCCTTGTTGAATCCTGTAGACAACATCGTTGATCCGTGTTAGGATTTTATAGGGCCCCTCCCACTGGCGCTGAAGTTTTGGAGACTTGCCTTTTCGTCGCCGGGGGTTGAACAGCCAAACGAGGTCACCTTCCTGGTATCCGCTACAGTTTGCTCGGAGGTCGCACCTAGTTTTCATTTTGTCACTGGCAATCTTAAGATTTTTCCTTGCAAGCTGATGGATATCTGCGAGTCGATCACGAAGTTCACCTGTATAACCGCCAGTAGAATCGTTGTTTTCAACAGGTGTCCCAAATTTCAAGTCGCTTGGCAGCCGGATTTGTCTTCCAAAAATAACACTACAAGGGGTTTGTCCTGTGGAATTATGAATCGCTGTCCGATATGCCATTAGAAATATAGGGATGTAACTGTCCCAGTCACGCTGGTGCTCACTAACAACTTTCCTTAGATGTTCTAGCATTGTCCTGTTGAATCGCTCTACCATTCCATCGGACTGGGGATGAAGCGGCGTCGTCCTGGTCTTCTTCACTCCAAGTATCTTACATACTTCTTGAAAAACTTGAGATTCAAAGTTTCTCCCTTGGTCAGAATGAAGCTCATGAGGAACACCAAATCTGCAGATCCAATTGTTCACTAATTCCTCTGCAACAGTGATTGCTTCCTGATTTGGAATGGCATATGCTTTGCGCCACTTACTGAAGTAATCCATGACCACTAAAATGTAACGATTTCCTCGGTCTGACACCGGAAAAGGTCTCGCCACATCGATTGCGATTCTTTCAAATGGGGCTCCCACGTTGTATTGCTGCATTTTTCCTTTTGTTCTTACTCGAGGGCCCTTGCTGCAACATCGGCACCAGTCTGCAACATCGTCTCACATGTGAAGCTAATAGAATCTATCTCTTATTTTTGCCAAAGTTTTATTGACTCCCAGATGTCCTCCTGATTCGCCATTATGACACTCCTCGAGAATATCTCTTACTCTAACGCGGGGGACTAATACCTGCATTCGATGAGAGGTACCGTCAGCGGTTTCCCATTTGCGCTTTAATACTCCTCGCTCAATGTGCAAGGAATCCCATTGGGTCCAATAGCTTTTCAGGGTTTCGCTCCTCTCTGCAATGTCCTTCCATTCAGGCTTTTCCTCGTATTCCTTTCATGTCAGAATTGAAGAAATATCCGGGTCGTCGCGTTGGGCATCTCGGAGTCCCTGGTCATTCCATCCGGTCGTTGGCTCGACTGTCGTCCTTTGACACTTTTCCTCGATACGTCAACAATGTTTGCATGGTCGCCGGGAGAGTGCACCTGCATTTCCATGGTTCCTTCCATTTCTGTGGCCTATATTGAAGTCGTAGGACTGAAATCTCTCGATCCATCTTGCCACTTGTCCTTCAGGATTTTTGAATTGCATCAACCATTTTAATGCTGCATGATCCGTTCGAAGGATGAAGTTTTGCCCATAGAGATACTTGTGGAAGTGTTTAGTTGAGTCCACGATTGCCAATAGTTCCCTTCTTGTGACACAGTAATTCCGCTCCGATTTTGACAGCGCCCTACTGTAGTAAGCTATGACCTTTTCCTGTCCTTTGAAGTTTTGTGATAGCACTGCACCAATCCCGACATTACTCGCGTCTGTGTCCAATGTGAATCTTTCGCCTGTCTTCGGGTATGTGAGTATTGGTGCTTGGCAAAGTCCTCGTTTTAGTGTCTTGAAACTTTCCTCGCACTTTTCTGTCCAGATAAATGGTTTTCCTTTTTCTGTCAGTTTATGTAATTCCTTAGCTATGTCGGAAAAATATCTGACAAAACGCCTATGTATAATAGGTGGCAAGTCCCAAAAAGCTTCGAAGTTCATGTTTATCCTTCGGTGTGGGCTATTTCTTAACCGTTGTTATTTTCTCAGGATCTGTTTGAACTCCATTGGATGAAACCACATGTCCGAGATAGTTGACTTGGTCTCTGAACAGTACGCACTTTTTAGGGCTGAGTTTCAGTTGGGCAGTTCTCAACTTTTGGAAAACCTCTCGTAGATTGCCCAGATGTTCCTCGAAACTTTTTCCAACGACCATGATATCGTCCAAATAAACCAGACAAGTCTTCCATGTCAGTCCTCGCAAGACGCATTCCATCAGTCGTTCGAATGTAGCTGGAGCATTACACAGTCCAAACGGCATGACTGTAAACTGCCACAGGCCGTTTCCTACAGATAAGGCTGTCTTTTCTCGGTCCTCCGGGTGAATTTCGACTTGCCAGTAGCCGCTCTTAAGATCCAAGGCAGAAAACCATTTAGCTCCAGAGAGAGTATCCAGTGTGTCATCGATACGAGGTAATGGGTAGCTGTCCTTTTTAGTGATGTCATTTAACCGCCGATAATCCACGCAAAACCTTGTACTGCCATCTTTCTTTCTGACTAAAACCACGGGAGACATCCAAGGGCTTTTCGACTCCTCTATAAGGCCTTGTCTTCTCATATCTTCAATCATATTGGCTGCCTCTTCCCGCTTGGCTCATGGTAGTCTTCTCGGAGGTTGTTTAATTGGCTGGGCATCGTTGGAATCAATCCTGTGTTGAACGATGTTAGTTTTTCCAAAGTCATCATCTCTCATGGCGAAGATATCATTGAAATCCTCTACTAATTTTCTTGCCTGGAGATACTGCTTTTGTTCAAGACAGCTAGTTGAGAGCACTGTGTTTACTAATTTCGTGGCCTTTGGGTTTGATTTTGGAACCGTTTCCAAGTTAGCGCACTCCACTAATGTAATCTGTTCTGCGGGTTCTCCTTTTCCCGAAACCGTATCCTTCTTCAATCGTATTTCTCGTTCGCTAGTATTTAGCACTCTCACAAATACCTCCTTTTTGTCGTCGATGCTCACCAGACATTTTCCAATTGCTATATTTTTGCTTTGTTCCGTTTTTTCTGGTTCTATAAGGTAAAATCGGTATCGGTAAATCGACTATCGCTCGTACCAATTTCTCAGCACACGGAGGAAGCACGGTATCTTAACGAACGACGACTTTCAGCTGCGAATAACAAGTGGATCCTGTGGCCATTGGGATCTCCTTGTTGTCATATCTCAGTATTTCCTCTCCGATGTCCAGTAGAATTTTATGTGCTTTCATAAAGTCCAGACCGAGAATACACTCGTCTGTTATATCAGCTACCAGGAACGAATGTGAAAATCCAATGTCAGCAAGAACCACATCCAACATAATTTCCCCGTGTAATCGTACTGGCTCTCCTGTTGCAGTTTTCAGTCTGTATTGGCGTGCGTCCTTCAGCCATTTATTACCGGCCATGTCAGCCCGGATAACAGATTTTGAAGCACCAGTGTCTACAGTTATTGTGCAGTTTTCGGCTCCAATCTTTCCATCGATGACCAGGCTGTTGCCACTACGCTGCAGTTGTTTGATAGTGGTGATGATGACACCGCGGGCTTCGATTTCCCCGACTAACTCCCGCCCCATGGAGTTAGTCTTTATTCGTTTTCCTGCTGCTGTCTGCGGGGAGACACGGAGTCATTGTTTTCGGCCTCGCTCTGGTCACCTTTCTGCCGATGTCCGCATTTTTCACAACAAGTGCCGCCACTCCTATTTTCGGGAGACTCTGCTCTCCTTCGCTTTTTGCAGTTCCTTTGCAAATGACCCGGTTCACTACAGTTCCAGCATCGGAGTCGACCGCGTACTTCCGTTGCATTCATTCTGTTGCAAATATCCTCTGTTGTGTGGATCTCTCTGAGACGGACTGCACTTCTTGATGCTTGCTTTGCTGCCTCGTATGCCAGAGCATATGCCAATCTGGCTGCTTGTTGTAGATCTCGGTCTGCAAAAGAGTTAAGAAAAGCCTCTCTTGCTACTTCGTTGATGTAGTCTTGGCCGAAACTAGGATAAGCCAGATGCACTAACCTCTCGATATCGGCGCATAGTTTTTGTAAAGTTTCTACTGGCTTTTGAAGTCTATTTCGAAGTTGAAGTCGATAAACCTCTTGCAGGTGCTGATCACCGTAACGCATTTACAGCGCTTGAACTAAGAACCCGTAGCTGTTGCGATGTTCTGCTGGTATTGACTGCAATATTTCTGCTGCTGTGCCCCTTATGGGCCGTCCACACTACGCGGACTTAGATCCCACGCGCTTTTCGCCGTACGGCCTCAGAAAAAAGCGCGCAGGAGCTTTAAATCGTGAACAAATTGAGAAAACAAATCAATTTTCACATGAAAGGCCGTACGCGCTTCTGAAAAGCCCGTATTGTGTGGACGTAAAATGTACCTTTTTAAGCATAGCCTTTTGTCCGTGCAGTTTGGTCGTGCTGCCTTTGCCATTAAAAATATCACAAAAAATGCCATTAAACTCTATATGAAAAAAAGAGGCAAAAGCGCGTATGACGAAAGTCCGAGTAGTGTGGATGCACCATTATGGGCCGTCCACACTATGCGGACTTGAATCCCACGCGCTTTTCGCTATACGGCCTCAGCCAAAAGCGCGCATGAGCTTTAAATCGTGAGCAAATTGAGAAAACAAATCAATTTTCATATGAAAGGCCGTACGCGTTTCTGAAAAGCCCGTATTGTGTGGACGTAAAATGTACCTTTTTAAGCACAGCCTTTTGTCCGTGCCGTTTGGTCGTGCTGCCTTTGCCATTAAAAATATCACAAAAAAAGCCATTAAACTCTATATGAAAAAAAGAGGCAAAGGCGCGTATGACCTAAGACCGCGTAGTGTGGACGCACCATTAGTGACAACGTTAAGGCCGTTGCTTTTTCCTCCTCAGTCCAGAAATTGCCTGCTGCTGTCGCTTCGAATTGAAGCTTATAAGTAGGCCATGGGCTTTGCCCGTCGAAAGTTGGAAGCTGTAGTTTCCTAACTCCGATGACTTCATGAGATGCCGTCGCTGGGTGGTGAATCTTTACTCTTTCTAGATCGGCTCTGACGGTTTCTAGTTCAATTTAGAGTTTTCCTAGATCATTCCTTACGTTTGCCTTGATGGAAGATTCGAGATTATCCATATCATTCCTTACATTTGCCTTGATGGAAGATTCGAGATTTTCCAGATCATTCCTCACATTTGCCTTGATGGAAGATTCGAGATTTTCCAGATCATTCCTTACATTTTCTTTCATGTTATCTAGCTTGTTGTCGACAGAAAGTGAGAATGATTGTTTTCAATTCTGCATCCCTTCCCCCCAAAAAATAGGGGGTAGAGAACCATTTTGATTATTTACTTGAAAAACCCCTAATTTTTATTGCAGATTTAGATTCTTCATGAAAAAATATGAAGATTTTATTCTTATCATGTTTTGTGATTCGCCTTAGATGGCGCTGTAATCGGCGGAAATAAATAAGTCATAAAAACGTTTTCCTCCGATTACAGCGCCATCTATGGCGAATCGTAAAAAATGCTTGGGACAAAATCTTCATACTTTTTTATGAAGATTCCGAATCTGCAATAAAAAATGGGGGTTTCCATTTAAGTTTTTGAAGTTGCACCCCCTACCCCTAACAGGGGGTAGGGGGCGTTTTTGGTATGGCTGGATAGAGTTAGAAAAAATATTTGATACGTGTTTTTTGGTTTTCATTATTTTTCAAAACTCTTCGAAATAATGGGGTGGTACAGGTGGTCTGAGACACCCTGTATATATGAGTATGTGTATGGAGAGAGTGTGAGAAAATAGTGGATGAATTATAGTATGTACAGGGTCGCGCAAGTTACATCCCCAACAACATCAAATGATAATTCTAATCTCAGCTTCCAAGAATCAAGCAAAGTCGGACGGAAATGTGAAATCCGACCAGATTTTGTTTCATTCGCGAAGGAGATGAAATGATATTCCTTAAATTCCCAGACTAAATATGAAGCTTCACTTCATATGAAAAAGGAATTTAAATTCTTGACGAGTTAGTGAGAACCAACTCGTCAGCATAAAAATAATAGTTAGAATCTAAGTTTGACAAAGAGTCATAAGTTAGTCTTAAGATCATCGTCGCGGGAAAAACACTCCTAAGAGTTGTTTCGCGATAATTTGTTTATTTTTCTATTTTTCAATTTTAAATAAAGTACTAAAGTATATTTTTGGTTTTTAATTGTGTTTTGAAGAATAATCGAATTTAACTGGCGCAGTCGCGGTAAACACGAATAAAATTATCTCAAGATAATTAACAGATAATTAACAGTGCAAAAAATTGATAGTGGGAAAGTTTCCTTAGAAACAAATATACTCGAATTTGAAGTTTTTCTAATAAAATAAATTTTTTCCTTGTGAAGGTGAAACTGTTTTTGTTTACATAAAAAGGGAAAATAATAATATGTAATACGTAAATAATAATAATATTATTGTGGAGAAAAAAGAATAATATTATAGACGTTCATATTTTTTTGAGAATTTTTTTTAATGAAAAAAGTGTTTTAAAATATCGAGCCTCGCAAAAGGTGAAAAAAATCAAATAGTGCAAAAAGAAAACTTTCAGGACTGCAAAACCTACATGGAATCCGGTAAAAATTTGCGCTACGATTCAAACCGGCAATTACAAAATTTACCATCTTCATTGGAAGAAACAGAAAGGACAATGGCGGTACAGGAGCTCGAAGTCTTAAAAAATGCAATAATGGCCCTACGTCGAGAGAGTCAACAACAAATAGAATCTCTAAGACAAACTATAAATGGAACGTTCGAACATTCTTTTAACCTGTCTGCGGACCAAACTAGCTGGGATGTGGGTTCGACCCTTTCGGTCCACACGATCAACTTCCCAGTATGATGGATGTTGAATATATGATTGGATATTTTAATAATAAATGAACAATAGGCAACATAGAATATATCTATAATACCGAGAATTTGTCACAATTGTTTATCAATATTTTCGCTAAAATTTCAAACTAAATGTGCGCACTTACAGGATTAGGATGACGAAAATGTATATAAAATTGATGTATTAATGTTTTTCGGTACCTCAATGAAGTCGATATAGTTTTTAGTTCGCGCGGTGCCGTGCAGGTACAAAAATCACTTAAGTCATTTAAACCAAAAACCGCTGGACCGAATTTTATAAAAATCTTTTCAGATTATATTGTCGCTAATACGCTTCGAACGGCACCTCACGTAAGTCAATATCTTTCGTGGTTCGGGCGATATCGTGCAGGTACAAAAATCGCTTACGCCGCTTAAACAAAAAAACGGCTGGACCGAATTTTATGAAAATCTTTTCAGATCATATTTTGGTTAATACTCTTCGAACGGCACGTCAACTAAGTCGATATCTTTTATAGTTCGTGTGATATCGTGCAGGTACAAAAATCACTTACGTCATTTAAACCAAAAAACCGCTGGGCCGAATATTATAAAAATCTTTTCAGATTATATTGTCGCTAATACGCTTCGAGCGGCACCTCAAGTAAGTCAATATCTTTCGTGGTTCGGGCGACATCGTGCAGGTACAAAAATCGCTTACGCCGCTTAAACAAAAAAACGGCTGGACCGAATTTTATGAAAATCTTTTCAGATTATATTTTGGTTAATACTCTTCGAACGGCACGTCAACTAAGTCGATATCTTTTATAGTTCGTGTGATATCGTGCAGGTACAAAAATCATTTAAGTCATTTAAACCAAAAAACCGCTGGGCCGAATATTATAAAAATCTTTTCAGATTATATTGTCGCTAATACGCTTCGATCGGCACCTCAAGTAAGTCAATATCTTTCGTGGTTCGGGCGATATCGTGCAGGTACAAAAATCGCTTACGCCGCTTAAACAAAAAAAACGGCTGGACTGAATTTTATGAAAATCTTTTCAGATCATATTTTGGTTAATACTCTTCGAACGGCACGTCAACTAAGTCGATATCTTTTATAGTTCGTGTGATATCGTGCAGGTACAAAAATCACTTAAGTCATTTAAACCAAAAAACCGCTGGGCCGAATATTATAAAAATCTTTTCAGATTATATTGTCGCTAATACGCTTCGAGCGGCACCTCAAGTAAGTCAATATCTTTCGTGGTTCGGGCGATATCATGCACGTACACAAATCACTTACGTCGCTTAAACAAAAAAACGGCTGGACCGAATTTCATGAAAATCTTTTCAGATCATATTTCGGTTAATACGCTTCGAACGACACCTCAACGAAGTCGATATCAGTTCTGGTTCGCGCGATATCGTGCAGGAAAAAATGACCACATCCGTACGCACATACACACACACACACACACATACTTCCTCCCAATTTTTTGCTTAAAATGCTCCTGGGACCTTGAAAGATGAAAATACGTTGAAATTTTCGATTTCGATTTTCGGACCGATTACAATAACTTCCTATACTGGGAAGTTAATAATAAAAAGGTTCCAGAGTATCAGGACATTTTATGGAAAAAAAGAATACCCACTTCAAGAATTCATCAGTGCTGTGGAAAATGTAGCATCTTTATGTAACTGCAACCAACCATTACAAAAATATGGCCTAGCAATGGTGATCAGCGAGAAAATCCAAGCAGAACCTAAATGGTTTATCCAGCGTTTAGTAGAGAATCCCGAATGACGGCAAGTGAAGGATGAATTAAAAACTTACTACAAACAAGGAAAAATTATGTGCAACTGTTAGAAAACGTTCGATTATTTAAGGTAGGCAATTTAAAATAACTTTTTGAAAAGGCTAGGGAAACAAATTTTGAATAAAATTTATGAATTTGACGATAGTAAACCAAATAATTTTAATCCATCAAATAATGACAAAAATTTAACGGAAATAGTTAGGCATATGATTAAAGGTAATTATAGGATTAGCTGTAAGAAAAGTAAAAGTCTAAGGCCGTTTGCCAAAATACCATTTCGAATTTTTCTCATTTCCCAGGGCACTTCGATATCCCAAAGTGTGCCAAAATACCAATTCACCCATTTCAATGACAATTACGAACTTTTAAGTAAAAATGGACGGAAAAACAACCTTTGTAGAAAATTTATTAAAATTTTATTATGTTAGATTCGATTGTTAGATAAATAAATGATTGAGCGTTATCCCTGATTGCAACATTTTTTTAGTTTCTTCCTGCAAAACTAAAAACATTGTATTAAAATGATGTCTCCTTGCGAGTGTTTAAAACAAAACAAAATAATAATAATTGGATTACAGTTACATACTTTTAGTTTTTATTCTTTGGTGTAATTAAATATTAACTTTTTAAATTAATTAACTGTAAATCTATTTCCACTTGATATTAAAATAATCAATCATATTTGTTTTTGTTTGCATAATATTTTTCTTGAAACATTTGTAAAGCCCATCTCCGTTTAGCTAAGGAACAAACTTATTATTTTAAGCCGTTCTTGCATTTCCATTTTTCCTTTATTGTTATTACTTGTTTGCTTTATTAAAATTATTTAACGGCTGACTTGATTAAAGTAAAAACTGAAATGTTTATAATAATTTACACATTTCCATAGACGCAAACCGTCGAAAATCAAATTTACCAATTGAAATGGGTTTTCCATACAAATTGACATTTGAATTGCTATTTTGGCACAGACCCTAATACCATGTTCGCACTGAGCCGAAATTAGGTGATTTTGGAAAGTGATTTTGAAATTATGTAGAACCGTTCACACTGGATTGAAATGATTTCGTTTGACAGTTTTTTCTAGCACTACTCATGTCTTCGTTTTTTTCTGCTCGAATTTCACTAGCAATTCCTCTTATAACAAAGCCCATAGCTTATTTATTTTATATATCTTGGGTTTTTGTATTTTAAAATGTGAAAAATCAAAATTGTGTTATTAAAATGTGTCAGACTGACAAGTTCACCATCAAAGGAGACGTGCTGAATTGAGCTGAATTCGAGTTTTAGGTTTTAGTATTCGCTTCGACATGATTTCGTTCGTAATTTTGCCCAAATTACGAGGTTTGAGATGATTTCGAAATCACGAGAATACATGGGAAATCACATGATTTTGAACGTGATTTTGGGCGAAATCACGTAATTTCGGCTCAGTGCGAACATGGTATAATTGAAATGTACAATACATTCGATGAGTTAGGTCTTTTAGATGAACAAGATGTCATTCACTATGACTATAAGAAATATAGTAAAGAAGGGAAAAGTACATTCTTCCGTTCGAATCCCCAATCAAATGGAAATCAGTCTAATCGCGGTGAAAATCAAAATCGTAACTCTGGGCATTTTAATTGCAAAAACAGTTTTAATGTAAAACCGTAATATTCAAAGTTCCATAAATTATAAACCATCAAGTCGAACAAATCTAAATTCTCGAATAACAGACAATAAAAATTCATATCAATCGCGAAACGTTTATAATACTAACTCCTTACGATCTAGGCAGTTTAATAATTCCAATCAATATCGACAAAATTATAACAACGCAAACTTTATAGAACCTATGGAAGTCGATAACTTACAAGAACAAGACGTAAATTTTTACAACGAGCCTCGCGTCTCGGGAAATTACCGATAATTACGCTAACTCTCGGAAGTCAAAAAATCAAATGTTAACCTGACACCGGTTCCAATACCAGCATAATTAAACCCAATATTTTACGACATTTTCCAGTACCTATTCAAATTAAAAACTCCTGCCTATTTTACGACAATAAATGGAATAAATAAAGTAACTGAAAAAATAACTACGCCAATCCCTATAGAATTTCAACTGCAAGGAACTCTTAATTGGAATATAGCAGAGCTCGCAAATAGAAATTACGATGCAATCATGGGAATGAATTTCCTCACTCCCCTTAAAGCAAAAGTTGATACGGAAAATAAATGTTTGCAAGTAAGAAACTTACAAATCACATTTGATAATAATTTTTTCCCATATGCTATAAACGAAATCCATTCTCTAGAGGCAGGTAAATTTTCGGATCTTAAACTAGACCACCTAAACAGTGAAGAAAAATCAAAAATTAATCAAGTGCTAAGAGAGTACAAAAATGTATTCTTTAAAGAAGGAGAAAAATAATCATTTACCCACGAAATTCAACACCAAATAATTACCAATACAAACAACCCAATTTACTCAAAAATTTACAGATATCCCCAAATACACGAAAAAGAGATAGAACGACAAATTAGGCAAATGCTAGAACATAAAATAATAATAGAAAGTAATTCGCCTTATAACAGTCCTTTATGGATTGTACCGAAGAAGTTAGATAATTCGGGAAGCAAAAAATGGAGAATAGTGATAGATTATAGGAAACTTAATGAAAACACAATAAGCGATAAGTTTCCTATACCAAATATAGATGCAATCTTCGTCAGATTAGGTAAAGCATAGTACTTTTCTACGTTAGATTTGGCGAAAGGATTCCACCAAATCCTAGTCTACCCCGAAGATAGGAAGAAAACGGCGTTCTCAACACCCTTTGGCCATTACGAGTTTGTTAGAATGCCCGAAGGTCTAAAAAACGCCCCCGCCACCTTCCAGCGTCTGTAAGTCTGTAAATTCTGTACTCCGCGAATTCATAAATAAAACATGTGTTTGTATTTAGACGACATTCTGGTGTTCAGCACATCTCTACAAGAACACATCGGGAGTCTTAAACAATTTTGAAAAAATTGGAGGATGCAGGCCTAAAACTTCAGATCGCTAAATGCAACTTTCTAAAGAAAGAAACCGAATATTTGGGCCACATCCTAATACCAGATGGTATAAAACCAAACCAAGATAAAATAAGAATAATTCAGGATTTAGAACTTCCCGATTCACAAAAGAAAATTAAATTCTTTCTTGGAGTTACAGGCTATTTTCAAAAATTTATCAAAGATTACGCAAAAATAGCCCAACCAATAACAAAATATCTAAAGAAAAACATGAAAATAAATCTTAACGACCCTAATAACATTACCGCTTTCGAAAAGCTAAAACAAATTATTACAAATTATCCCATTTTGAAATATCCTAATTTCAATAAAAATTTCAAACTAATCACAAATGCAAGCAATTTTGCTCTTGGTGCTGCCTTGACTCAGGACGGTCACCCAATTGCCTATGCATCGAGGACTTTAAACAAACATGACATTAATTACTCCACTATTGAAAAGGAGCTCTTGTCCATTATCTGGGCTACTAAATATTTTAGGCCCTATCTTTATGGCAAGGAGTTTGAACTCCAGACCGACCATCAGCCCATAAAATGGCTCCTCCATGCTAAATATACGGGGAAGGATATAAACCCTAGACTTCAAAGAAGGTTAATTTCACTGGGGGAATAATATAAAAATTGATTTTATAAAGGGCAAGGATAATAGACTAGCCGACTTCCTTAATTCACTCCCAAACGAAATTAATACAATTTGTAAAAAAGACAGCGAACCTACATTACAAAGTGAAGGTCTCAATTTTGAGCTAACTAATACGGCCAATTTACAAGCCTTCCCAGAAGTAAACAATCAAGAATTAGAGGAACCAAATGATAAAAATCGCTCCATTATGGTAGAAACTGCTCATTCTCAAGAACAAAATGCAAACGACCATATCCCTATTCTTGACACAATCGTAAATCGTTTCAAACAACAAATAATCCTGGTGGATTCTAAACAGAAGGACTTCGACAAAGTATTTAATAGAACAAGAATATACATTAATAGACAAGAATTGAGAGATAAAACAATCGTTCTTACGAAAATTTTTAAAGAAGGGCAAAGTTGGTATATTCCCAAAAATATCAGATCATGAATATAATAGTCCGGGAGGCAGCGTTGCATTTTGGAGGCTCATTTCTTACCACTTGATTTTTTTGCAATTGATAGTTTAGATAAGACTAATAACAGAAACAACCGTCAGACGCCAGTATCGTGGTGGGGGTGGTCGTGGGAAAATGTGAAAGTGGTAAAAAAAAATTCGTCGGCTTATTTCTTACCACTTGAGCATTTGCACAGTTATTGTTTAAGTGATAATAAAAATTATAAAAAAAGTCAGCAGCGTACCTAGTGGGGGATTATACGTCAGTCGCTTGTATAAACCTGTCAAAAAAACACATTTTCTAAAATCATTTCAAATTTAATGAAACTTATACATAAAATTTCTTATATAATTAGAAGAAGAAAAAGCACAATCACCTGTATGCACAATGGGGGTAACACCGTCAGCTGACAGATAATAAGTGCTGATTGGGTCTTTAACGTTAGCATTTTATAATGTATTCAAAAAAGAAACTGACTATCTTCACAACGTTAAGCCGGCAGCTATCGACAATTTTTTGTGAATATAATCTGTAAACACATTATTTCAAAAGATTTCATGCGGCTGGAAAACAGCTTGGCTACAATATGATGGATTAAATCCATTTTGTTCTATTGTAAGCATTGTTTTACTAAGAAAATGACCTAGCTGACTATGTTTCCCCCGTTATGTTGACAGCTGACGGCCAGTTCATTTTTTTAGTAAAACCATGCTCACAATACAAAAAAATGGATTTAATCCATCATATCTTAGCCAAGCTGTTTTCTAGACGCATGAAACCTTTTGCAATAATGAGTCTACAGATTATATTAACAAAAACTGGCCGTCAGCTGTGAACATAACGGGGGAAAGATAGTCAGCTACGTCATTTTCTTAATAAAACCATGCTCACAATACAAAAAAATGGATTTAATCCATCATATCTAATGCCTGCACTACACATCGAAAGATACATCCGGTAGATGATCCACAGATGCATCCGGGAATAAATCCGCGAGCCGTCCACACGTCCGCGTATCAATCAGTCTGTGTTGATCATCGGAAGACGCAAGACATCAAAAAATGGATGTTGAGAACACTTCAAAACAATACATCGACGCGTCCACCTGCGCACAACACTGATGCGTCGGCAGATGTGTGGACACAAGCCTTGCGTCCGCTTTGACGTCTGGCTCAAAATCCGTCAAGAATGGATTCAGGACAGACGCATCTCCGGATGTTAAATATTGTCCGGAGACGAGCAAAAACCCTCTCTACACATCGGCGGATGTATCCAGGGCTGAGGCATCTTCCGATGTGTAGAGGAGGCATAAGCCAAGCTGTTTTCTAGACGCATGAAACCTTTTGCAATAATGAGTCTACATATTATATTAACAAAAACTGGCCGTCAGCTGTCAACATAACGGGGGAAAAATAGTCAGCTAGGTCATTTTTTTAGTAAAACCATGCTCACAATACAAAAAAATGGATTTAATCCATCATATCTTAGCCAAGCTGTTTTCTAGACGCATGAAACCTTTTGCAATAATGAGTCTACAGATTATATTAACAAAAACTGGCCGTCAGCTGTGAACATAACGGGGGAAAGATAGTCAGCTACGTCATTTTCTTAATAAAACCATGCTCACAATACAAAAAAATGGATTTAATCCATCATATCTTAGCCAAGCTGTTTTCTAGACGCATGAAACCTTTTGCAATAATGAGTCTACAGATTATATTAACAAAAACTGGCCGTCAGCTGTGAACATAACGGGGGAAAGATAGTCAGCTACGTCATTTTCTTAATAAAACCATGCTCACAATACAAAAAAATGGATTTAATCCATCATATCTTAGCCAAGCTGTTTTCTAGACGCATGAAACCTTTTGCAATAATGAGTCTACAGATTATATTAAAAAAAACTGGCCGTCAGCTGTGAACATAACGGGGGAAAGATAGTCAGCTAGCTAGGTCATTTTTTTAGTAAAACCATGCTCACAATACAAAAAAATGGATTTAATCCATCATATCTTAGCCAAGCTGTTTTCTAGACGCATGAAACCTTTTGCAATAATGAGTCTACAGATTATATTAACAAAAACTGGCCGTCAGCTGTCAACATAACGGGGGAAAAATAGTCAGCTAGGTCATTTTTTTAGTAAAACCATGCTCACAATACAAAAAAATGGATTTAATCCATCATATCTTAGCCAAGCTGTTTTCTAGACGCATGAAACCTTTTGCAATAATGAGTCTACAGATTATATTAACAAAAACTGGCCGTCAGCTGTGAACATAACGGGGGAAAGATAGTCAGCTACGTCATTTTCTTAATAAAACCATGCTCACAATACAAAAAAATGGATTTAATCCATCATATCTTAGCCAAGCTGTTTTCTAGACGCATGAAACCTTTTGCAATAATGAGTCTACAGATTATATTAACAAAAACTGGCCGTCAGCTGTGAACATAACGGGGGAAAGATAGTCAGCTACGTCATTTTCTTAATAAAACCATGCTCACAATACAAAAAAATGGATTTAATCCATCATATCTTAGCCAAGCTGTTTTCTAGACGCATGAAACCTTTTGCAATAATGAGTCTTTTTTTTTTTTTTTTTTTTATGTGGCAGACTAGAGGCTTAGGGAAAGTCCCTTTGTACTGTCGACAATCTATTTTTTTTTTTTTTTTTTTTTTTTTTCCATATACACCGTCGAACAGCAGCTCTAGCCGGAAGATAGAGAGAAGAGAGAGAGAAAGAAGAGAGGAAGGAACTGTCACAACCTGACTGCGATATTTTTATTCCACCAACTCTCAACCATTTCGCGACTCTGACATCGGGGCATCGAGAACAACTCGCTGGAGTGTTATGCCTCCTGAAACGAGTTGAATCTCTTCAACCAACCGATGGCATGCGCTTGGTGGAGCGTGGAAGAGAACTAGTGAAGGCTATGACAGGAGGAGTCAGGAATGTAAAGAGGGAAGAAGAAAGAAGGAAAGTTATGTAGGCGGGAAATTGGGAAAGGCTAGGACCGTGGCACCACCGGGATTCGAACCCGGGACCTCTTGGGATAGTAGTCAGGCGCCTTACCCCTAGACTACCGAGGCCCCTAAAAAGACAGATTATATTAAAAAAAACTGGCCGTCAGCTGTGAACATAACGGGGGAAAGATAGTCAGCTAGCTAGGTCATTTTTTTAGTAAAACCATGCTCACAATACAAAAAAATGGATTTAATCCATCATATCTTAGATAAGCTGTTTTCTAGACGCATGAAACCTTTTGCAATAATGAGTCTACAGATTATATTAACAAAAACTGGCCGTCAGCTGTCAACATAACGGGGGAAAAATAGTCAGCTAGGTCATTTTTTTAGTAAAACCATGCTCACAATACAAAAAAATGGATTTAATCCATCATATCTTAGCCAAGCTGTTTTCTAGACGCATGAAACCTTTTGCAATAATGAGTCTACAGATTATATTAACAAAAACTGGCCGTCAGCTGTGAACATAACGGGGGAAAGATAGTCAGCTACGTCATTTTCTTAATAAAACCATGCTCACAATACAAAAAAATGGATTTAATCCATCATATCTAAGCCAAGCTGTTTTCTAGACGCATGAAACCTTTTGCAATAATGAGTCTACAGATTATATTAACAAAAACTGGCCGTCAGCTGTCAACATAACGGGGGAAAAATAGTCAGCTAGGTCATTTTTTTAGTAAAACCATGCTCACAATACAAAAAAATGGATTTAATCCATCATATCTTAGCCAAGCTGTTTTCTAGACGCATGAAACCTTTTGCAATAATGAGTCTACAGATTATATTAACAAAAACTGGCCGTCAGCTGTCAACATAACGGGGGAAAAATAGTCAGCTAGGTCATTTTTTTAGTAAAACCATGCTCACAATACAAAAAAATGGATTTAATCCATCATATCTTAGCCAAGCTGTTTTCTAGACGCATGAAACCTTTTGCAATAATGAGTCTACAGATTATATTAACAAAAACTGGCCGTCAGCTGTGAACATAACGGGGGAAAGATAGTCAGCTACGTCATTTTCTTAATAAAACCATGCTCACAATACAAAAAAATGGATTTAATCCATCATATCTTAGCCAAGCTGTTTTCTAGACGCATGAAACCTTTTGCAATAATGAGTCTACAGATTATATTAACAAAAACTGGCCGTCAGCTGTGAACATAACGGGGGAAAGATAGTCAGCTACGTCATTTTCTTAATAAAACCATGCTCACAATACAAAAAAATGGATTTAATCCATCATATCTTAGCCAAGCTGTTTTCTAGACGCATGAAACCTTTTGCAATAATGAGTCTACAGATTATATTAAAAAAAACTGGCCGTCAGCTGTGAACATAACGGGGGAAAGATAGTCAGCTAGCTAGGTCATTTTTTTAGTAAAACCATGCTCACAATACAAAAAAATGGATTTAATCCATCATATCTTAGCCAAGCTGTTTTCTAGACGCATGAAACCTTTTGCAATAATGAGTCTACAGATTATATTAACAAAAACTGGCCGTCAGCTGTCAACATAACGGGGGAAAAATAGTCAGCTAGGTCATTTTTTTAGTAAAACCATGCTCACAATACAAAAAAATGGATTTAATCCATCATATCTTAGCCAAGCTGTTTTCTAGACGCATGAAACCTTTTGCAATAATGAGTCTACAGATTATATTAACAAAAACTGGCCGTCAGCTGTGAACATAACGGGGGAAAGATAGTCAGCTACGTCATTTTCTTAATAAAACCATGCTCACAATACAAAAAAATGGATTTAATCCATCATATCTTAGCCAAGCTGTTTTCTAGACGCATGAAACCTTTTGCAATAATGAGTCTACAGATTATATTAACAAAAACTGGCCGTCAGCTGTGAACATAACGGGGGAAAGATAGTCAGCTACGTCATTTTCTTAATAAAACCATGCTCACAATACAAAAAAATGGATTTAATCCATCATATCTTAGCCAAGCTGTTTTCTAGACGCATGAAACCTTTTGCAATAATGAGTCTACAGATTATATTAACAAAAACAGGCCGTCAGCTGTGAACATAACGGGGGAAAGATAGTCAGCCACGTCATTTTCTTAATAAAACCATGCTCACAATACAAAAAAATGGATTTAATCCATCATATCTTAGCCAAGCTGTTTTCTAGACGCATGAAACCTTTTGCAATAATGAGTCTACAGATTATATTAAAAAAAACTGGCCGTCAGCTGTGAACATAACGGGGGAAAGATAGTCAGCTAGCTAGGTCATTTTTTTAGTAAAACCATGCTCACAATACAAAAAAATGGATTTAATCCATCATATCTTAGCCAAGCTGTTTTCTAGACGCATGAAACCTTTTGCAATAATGAGTCTACAGATTATATTAACAAAAACTGGCCGTCAGCTGTCAACATAACGGGGGAAAAATAGTCAGCTAGGTCATTTTTTTAGTAAAACCATGCTCACAATACAAAAAAATGGATTTAATCCATCATATCTTAGCCAAGCTATTTTCTAGACGCATGAAAACTTTTGCAATAATGAGTCTACAGATTATATTAACAAAAACTGGCCGTCAGCTGTGAACATAACGGGGGAAAGATAGTCAGCTACGTCATTTTCTTAATAAAACCATGCTCACAATACAAAAAAATGGATTTAATCCATCATATCTTAGCCAAGCTGTTTTCTAGACGCATGAAACCTTTTGCAATAATGAGTCTACAGATTATATTAAAAAAAACTGGCCGTCAGCTGTGAACATAACGGGGGAAAGATAGTCAGCTAGCTAGGTCATTTTTTTAGTAAAACCATGCTCACAATACAAAAAAATGGATTTAATCCATCATATCTTAGCCAAGCTGTTTTCTAGACGCATGAAACCTTTTGCAATAATGAGTCTACAGATTATATTAACAAAAACTGGCCGTCAGCTGTCAACATAACGGGGGAAAGATAGTCAGCTACGTCATTTTCTTAGTAAAACCATGCTCACAATTCAAAAAAATGGATTTAATCCATCATATCTTAGCCAAGCTATTTTCTAGACGCATGAAACCTTTTGCAATAATGAGTCTACAGATTATATTAACAAAAACTGGCCGTCAGCTGTCAACATAACGGGGGAAAGATAGTCAGCTACGTCATTTTCTTAATAAAACCATGCTCACAATACAAAAAAATGGATTTAATCCATCATATCTTAGCCAAGCTGTTTTCTAGACGCATGAAACCTTTTGCAATAATGAGTCTACAGATTATATTAAAAAAAACTGGCCGTCAGCTGTGAACATAACGGGGGAAAGATAGTCAGCTAGCTAGGTCATTTTTTTAGTAAAACCATGCTCACAATACAAAAAAATGGATTTAATCCATCATATCTTAGCCAAGCTGTTTTCTAGACGCATGAAACCTTTTGCAATAATGAGTCTACAGATTATATTAACAAAAACTGGCCGTCAGCTGTCAACATAACGGGGGAAAGATAGTCAGCTACGTCATTTTCTTAGTAAAACCATGCTCACAATTCAAAAAAATGGATTTAATCCATCATATCTTAGCCAAGCTGTTTTCTAGACGCATGAAACCTATTGCAATAATGAGTCTACAGATTATATTAACAAAAACTGGCCGTCAGCTGTGAACATAACGGGGGAAAGATAGTCAGCCACGTCATTTTCTTAATAAAACCATGCTCACAATACAAAAAAATGGATTTAATCCATCATATCTTAGCCAAGCTGTTTTCTAGACGCATGAAACCTTTTGCAATAATGAGTCTACAGATTATATTAAAAAAAACTGGCCGTCAGCTGTGAACATAACGGGGGAAAGATAGTCAGCTAGCTAGGTCATTTTTTTAGTAAAACCATGCTCACAATACAAAAAAATGGATTTAATCCATCATATCTTAGCCAAGCTGTTTTCTAGACGCATGAAACCTTTTGCAATAATGAGTCTACAGATTATATTAACAAAAACTGGCCGTCAGCTGTCAACATAACGGGGGAAAGATAGTCAGCTACGTCATTTTCTTAGTAAAACCATGCTCACAATTCAAAAAAATGGATTTAATCCATCATATCTTAGCCAAGCTGTTTTCTAGACGCATGAAACCTATTGCAATAATGAGTCTACAGATTATATTAACAAAAACTGGCCGTCAGCTGTCAACATAACGGGGGAAAGATAGTCAGCTAGGTAATTGTTTTAGTAAAACAATGCTCACAATACAACAAAATGGATTTAATCCATCATATTGTAGCCAAGCTGTTTTCCAGCCGCAAGAAATCTTTTGAAATATATTCTTATTCTTATAGATTATATTCACAAAAAATTGTCGATAGCTGCTGGCATAACGTTGTGAAGATAGTCAGCTTCTTTTTTCAATACATTATAAAATGCTAACGTTAAAAACCCAATCAGCACTTATTATCTGTCAGCTGACGGTGTTACCCCCATTGTGCATACAGGTGATTGTGCTTTTTCTTCTTCTAATTATATAAGAAATTTTATGTATAGGTTTCATTGAATTTGAAATGATTTTAGAAAATGTGTTTTTTTGACAGGTTTATACAAGCGACTGACGTATAATCCCCCACTAGGTACGCAGCTGACTTTTTTTATAATTTTTATTATCACTTAAACAATAACTGTGCAAATGCTCAAGTGGTAAGAAATAAGCCGACGAATTTTTTTTTACCACTTTCACATTTTCCCACGACCACCCCCACCACGATACCTGCGTCTGACGGTTGTTTCTGTTATTAGTCTTATCTAAACTATCAATTGCAAAAAAAATCAAGTGGTAAGAAATGAGCCCCCAAAATGCAACGTTGCCTCCCGGATTATAACAGCTTGCAACAAATTATTACCCTTTTTCCGAGAAATTGTGGACTCAAATTTGTGAACTGCAGCTTTTTCGCTTCAGATATAACTGACAAAGCCGAGATTAATAAACAAATTTCACTTTTCCATAAACACGAAACAGGACATTCTGGAATAATTGCCACATATGAAGGTATCAAAAGAAAAATATTTCATTCTATTCTTAAACTAGCTACCCATACAATAATAAACAACTGTGATATTTGCGCTCAGCCGCTAAATATGACAGGAAACCAATCCTTAAGAAATTCCAGATAACAGAGACTCCCTCAACTATCAATCAGATAGTTCATGTGGACGTATATGTTAACACCAAGCATTCATTCATAAACTTCATAGACAAATTTTCGAAACACGTTGTTAGCTTATTTCTAGAAGATAGAAATAGTGAAACAATTGTAGAAAAAATAAGGCAATATGTGTGCATTAAAGGAAAGCCAGGAATGATAGTTTTCGACAATGAGTTTAATTCAAAAAATGAAAAAAAAATGATTTTTGCGAAAAAGAAGGATTAGATTATCATTTCACGAAACCAAACAATCTCACTGAGAATGCAGATGTGAAACGACTTAACAACACATTAACTGAAAGAATAAGAGCCCTAAATCTCGAAGAACATTTACCTATTATGACAGAGATGACAAAAGCAGTAACTTACTATAATAATTCTTACCACTCTACTATCCGTAGCACACCTCAAGAAGTTCAAAATTTTAAGATAGATCACAGCCTAATTAAAGAAAGAATGAGCGAAATAAAAAATAATACAATAAGAAAGAGAAACAAAACAAGGGAAGAATACACTGAAACTAGACAGGAAGGATTTATAAAAAATTATAAATCTCTTCGACACAAAGAACAACATAAATTTAGAAAATTTAAACTATCCAATATACATGAAAGAAATATTAAAAGGAAAAATAAATTTTCAGGTGTGCCAACCCTGCCTTCTGGCAATGATACTGGTGCTGACCATCCACCCTACCAATCAGGCAGTGACAATTGAGAAAATCGACTCTGAAGCGGGATATACTGAAATAAAGGTAGACGAAATCGAAATCGTAAGCAAGTTTGATATTATCCTTCATATTGTTTATCTTGATAATCTTATGGAAATTATCGACATTTTTGAAAAAACAATAAACTCGATAGAATTAGGGGAATACAAGGAAGTCATCCTTAACCAAATAAAGAAAACCAGATATAAAGCAAAAACAATAATGCCACATATTATTGCAAAAAGAGGTCTAATTAACTTAGGTGGCACTGTCATGAAATGGATATTTGGAATGATGGATGAAAATGATAGGGAAACCATCGAAAATCACCTTAACGTTATTAATGAAAACAATCATAATATTATAGAAAACAGCAACCAACAAGTAAAAATTAACTCAAACTTCAATGAAACTCTAAAAAACTCGATCGTAACAAAACCTTAGCAGGGCTCACTGAACTAGAAACAAGACAAATAGTCCAGTAAATAGTTACTTTTTCTTTGCAAAAAATACCGCACGCGATTTTTTTTTACCAAATGTTTTTACATATTTTTATGAGCTTAAATTCAAAATGGCGTCATCCCCACCCTTATGCTTCACTTACAATGAAGGGAAACGCCTTTAATTCTATATCTCCGAAACTATGCATTTTACGACAAAAATGTATATAATCTTTTTTGTAGATAAATAAATGATTTAACTTTTTTTTTTAGAATTTTTTTTTTTGTAAAGTCAATATGTTCGGAGTTATAGTGCTTCAAACTTTATGCATTACTTTCTTTGCACTATATTTCGTTAAAGGTTAGCCCGCCATAAAAAAAAGTCCTTCCTAAGACTTATAGAACACACAATTATCTATAATTTTTGCTTTTATCATTTTTAGATAGGGCTAATATTTCACGAGTTACAGCGCTTTAAATGTCGGAAAATGTAAATTCAAAAAAAATTTCCTTTCTTTCCCCGTTTCATTTCAAAACTGATTATATCGTGTGTTGAGCTCATCATTGCCCACATTTGTTACCTTTACTTTTTTCTATAAAGTTGATATTTATGGATTTATTACACCTCCAAAATTTATTAAAAATGGTTTTTTGAAAATATCTAGTCAACTATTTATTTACGATGACAAGTTATACCAACAAATATGTTTGTTATAAAGTTCCGTTGAAATTTTACTTTAAACATTTTTTTCTAGCATTTATATGTACTTTAGCCGCAATTCAGCGCCGATTGTTTCATATAGATACACATTAATGTTCATACATATAATTAAGAAATTTCGTTGGCGTACAAACCCTTTTCCACGCCACCCTGGAGGTCGAGTTTTTGGCGCGTTTTTTATTGTGGTTTCCCCAGTGGGGCTAATCCACAAGAAAACGAAACAATGATGCTATAATATGTTATTTAGCCTCATATGTTTCGAAGATGTCGGTTGACAATCGGATAGACCAATGAAGCTGCCATCTAATGACTTGACGTTGTCTTCGTCGATTGATATATCTGGGAGACTTGAAAACTCGCAAATGTTCTCATTTATTTCAGTGTTTTCAAGGAGGTTTTCATCCTTCGTCACATTTTCGTAATTTCCTCCACTGCAGTTAGAGCAAATTATGGTACATTTGAGACCAGCCTTGCGGCATCCACAGGAACCGCCACATTTTTTCCTACATTTGCAGGATATTAATTTTAATAAATTTGCTGGTGCCGGAGCAATTGTCATTGGGACTGGTTGTAAGCCAAATCTTGTTCGCGTCTAGTCCCACTTCTCCGGGTCTTGATAACTATCAAGCCAAGTTTGCACTTGATGATATACTCGAAATGAGTGAAGTCGAGCAGCATCTTTAGTTGGAGGCAGAGCTGATAAGTTCACTTTGGTTTTTGTAGCCGATTTTCCAAAACATTTGAACCTTAGTGAATGCTTAAACAAACGAATTTCCGGACGATTTTCCTTGTCGATTAAGGCGAACAACTCTGAAACTCTAAATTGACATTTCTCACTGTTCGTTATAAAGCTACTAATAACTTGCATCACCTTGGACATTTCTTTATTAGGACGACCCCTTTTTCCCCTGTAGATGGGGTGGTTTTCAAATCTCGCATGTAGGAATGATGATACCAAGCACCTGTAGCTTTGGCATCAGAAACATTTGCAATATGTTGCACAATGTCCAAACTTCTTTTATCATTCCGAGTCTGCAAACGTACGCCAACGAAATTTCTTCATTATATGTATGAACATTAGCTAAATTATAAATGCTACAAAAAATGTTTGAAGTAAAATTTCAACGGAATTTTATAACAAACAAATTTGTTGGTATAACTTGTCATCGTAAATAAATAGTTGACTAGATATTTGCAAAAAACCATTTTCAATAAACTTTTGAGGTGTAATAAATCCATAAATATCAACTTTATAGAAAAAAGTAAAGGCAACAAATTGTGGGCAATGATGAGCTCAACACACGATATAATCAGTTTTGAAATGAAACGGGGAAAGAAAAAGATAGGATTTTTTTTGAATTTACAATTTCCGACATTTAAAGCGCTATATCTCGTAAAATATTAGCCCTATCTAAAACTGATAGAAGCAAAAATTATAGATAATCGTGTGTTCTATAAGGAAGGACTTTTTATGGCGGGTTAACCGTTAATGAAATATAGTGCAAAGAAAGTAATGAATAAAGTTTGAAGCACTATAACTCTGAACATATTGACTTTACAAAAAAAATTCTGAACAAAAAAGTTAAATCACTTATTTATCTACAAAAAAGATTATATACATTTTTGTCGTAAAACGCATAGTTTCTGAGATATAGAATTAAACGCGTTTTTCTTCATTATAAGTGAAAGGTGGGGATGACTCCATTTTGAATTTAAGCTCCTAAAAATATGTAAAAATATTTGGAAAAAAAATGGCGTGCGGTATTTTTCGCATTACGAAGTCCTTTTTTTCGACCTATTTACTGGACTAAAAAGTCAATTCTAGAAAAAAGTTTGTTCCTAGAATAAATGTATAAACTTAAGTTAATAGATAATGAAATCGAGTATATACAAGAAAATATTGCATCTGCTAGATCCAACCTCTTACATCCAAACATATTATCAGGGAAAGAAATAGAAACTTACAAAATAGATTTTAGAAAATTAGCGAATATACGATTAGGAATGGCGAAGTATTTAAGCAATTCAATTGTGTTTGCAATTAAAATCCCAACAGAGTTCTCAACTTTTAATAAAAAACTCTTGGCCCCAATTACTAATTCAAAAGGATAGCAAATAGATCAAGAACTAGAATATGTTATAGAATCAAACGGAAAAATGTACACTTACGAGGAAAACAAATCATTAAAAGAACTTAAATTAAGTAAAAATTGCATTTTTAAAAATAACTGTAAAACTAAAATACTATCCGATGAGGAATATATTCAAATAGATGAAGGAATCATTATCTTAAATAATATAAAAACTAAACAATTTAATAATAGCTGTGACGAAAGGAAAATTTTGTTAACCGGAAATTATTTTATTACCTATGATAATTGTACTATACAAATAGGAACCGAAAAATATAGCAATAAAATAAGTAAATTTATCCAAAGATACCTATGTTATACCAAAAGAAAAATCGATTAATATAGGAAAAGAAATCTTAACATTCGAAGAAATTCTAATTAAACAAGAAGAAAATACAAAGGAAATAAAAGAATTAAAATTCCACAAACAAGCAAGCTATGGAATAACTTCCACTTTTATTATTGTAATAATTATAATCATTATCATTTGTTTGTATGTATTTACATTGTAAACGAAACAATATAAAGGCAAATGTAGTTAGCAAGACTCGGGAGAGTCTTGAACTTAAATAGTCCATTCAAAACGGGGGGTGGGGGTGTTCCAAAATAATACCGTTAAGAAAATCGAACCCTAAACGTTTTTGGGGTCGCTGATCACGAAAATCGAGGTCCCGCGGTCCTAAAATTAGGGCGTCACCCCTAAAAATGCAAAAAAAAACACACGTTTTAGGGGGTTTTCGCGATTATTTCAGTGATAATGAAAACTAATGCGATGAAATTCACTTTTTTTAATATTTATTTGCGAAGGTGGTTGATTTATACAAAATTAAGGCGAACTTAATGGTGAGGGGTACTCCTAAAGGGTTGAAAGTACCCCTAAATTGGTGAAAAATGGCAAAAATTGTAAAAAAACAATTTTTTAATTTTATCTTCAAATTCGATTGTGGGCGTACTGTCAGGCAAAAATAAATTATTTTGAACCCTTAAGGGGTTAAAACTACCCCTACAATATAGTTCATCGAAAACTAGGTGGGGGTGTTCCAAAACAACACCGTTAAGAAAATCGAACCCTAAAGGTTTTAGGGGTCGCTGATCACGAAAATCGGGGTCCCGTGGTCCTAAAACATGGGCGTCACCCCTAAAAATGCAAAAAACACCCCTTTTTAGGGGGTTTTCGTGATTATTTCAGTAATAATGAAAACTAATGTGATGAAATGCACTTCTTTTAATATTTATTTGCGAAGGTGGTTGATTTATACTAAATTAAGGCGAACTTAATGGTAAGGGGTACTCCTTACTTACTCCCACCTCCTATGACCGCCCCCCCCCACCCTACATGTGCCCCTCCTACGCCTACCCCTTATATCGTTCACCTACATCCCTTCTGCCTCTACCCGCCCTTCGCTGCCTGCACCCTTCCACCATTTGCGCCCATCCGTCATACGCCGACCGACACCACCTCCCTCCACCTGCCCTCCCGCCACATGCCTACCGCGGCACAATCTCTTATGTCCGCCCTACCCGCCGCACGACCGCCACCGCTCGCCCTCGGCCTATATTTGCCATTACAAGTTGAGAATTATATATGTAGTACCCGGGGATTTTACGTAATAACCAGATTTATCACATCGTAACATACACACATGTACAGTACATATATCAATTTATATTTTCTAATAAAAAGAATTTTTATTCCAAAAATTCATTAAAAAAATTTAAATTGCAATCTACGAAAAGAATTTTTTTTTTCAATTTACCCCTAAGGTTTAACTCCTTTAACAGGGTTAAAAATGTTCCAAATGTTTTAATAATATTTCATCAAATATAAAATTTTAATGCAAAACAATAAATTTCATTTTGTTCCAATTACAATTTTAATGTGGGGGTAGTTTTACCCCCTTAAGAGTTGAAAAAATTAATTTTTTGCTGATAATACTTTTTGCAATTTATTTTATATAAAGTTGTTTTTATTATAGTAGGGGTAGTTTTAACCATTTATATAATAATTTATTTTTGCCTGACAGTGCGCCCACAATCGAATTTGAAGCATAAACTTGAAAAAAAATTGTTTTTACACTTTTTGCCATTTTTCGCCAATTTAGGGGTACATAGTTTCAACCCTTTAGGACTACCTCTTATCATAAAGTTCGCCTTAATTTAGTACAAATCAACCACCTTCGCAAATAAATATTAAAAAAAGTGCATTTCATCGCATTAGTTTTCATTATTACTGAAATAATCGCGAAAACCCCCTAAAAAGGAGTGTTTTTGCATTTTTAGGGGTGACGCCCTAATTTTAGGACCGCGGGACCTCGATTTTCGTGATCAGCGACCCCAAAAACGTTTAGGGTTCGATTTTCTTAACGGTGTTATTTTGGAACACCATAACGCGCATTTTGAATGGACTAAAAGGGGGAGAAGTTAAATCCCCAACAACATCAAATGATAATTCTAATCTCAGCTTCCAAGAATCAAGCAAAATCGGACGGAAATGTGAAATCCGACCAGATTTTGTTGCATTCGCGAAGGAGATGAAATGATATTCCTTAAATTCCCAGACTAAATATGAAGCGTCACTTCATATGAGAAAGGAATTTAAATTCTTGATGAGTTAGTGAGAACCAACTCGTCAGCATAAAAATAATAGTTAGAATCTAAGTTTGACAAAGAGTCATAAGTTAGTCTTAAGATCATCGTCGCGGGAAAACACTCCTAAGAGTTGTTTCGCGATAATTTGTTTATTTTTCTATTTTTCAATTTTAAATAAAGTACTAAAGTATATTTTTGGTTTTTAATTGTGTTTTGAAGAATAATCGAATTCAACTTGCACAGGCATTATTGCCTTCAGCGAAGTTATTGTGAAAAACGAATGTTAGATTCTAAGTTTAACTACATTTAACCCCGTCATAGAAGGACTGTACAACCTACTCTTATGGCCAGTTTCACACGGGCCAACAGCCAACCGACAAAAATCGGCTGTCATCGTTCATTCCCTTTTGAAGTTGGATGAAAAATCGCATGGGCTTTCACACGAGCCAAATTTTCCAACCAACTGTACGTCAGAATGCTTTACTTATTGTTGTGGTTTCTAATCTTAGTTCTCTTTTCTGCTGTTTCTCTCTCTTTTCTTCAGTCAAAGAGTTGGTTCAAAAAATCTACCCACCCATTTTTCACCCTCTTCTCCACAAACGACGTTTTCAGTCAATTTTTGTTGGTTGACTGTTGGCTCGTGTGAAACGAGCCTATGACAGGGATAAAAGTACGCAATTTAACTGCAATGAAATTTTACTGAGATATTTTGTAAATAATAAAATAATATCGTCTAACGAAGTGGATTGTATGGGAAATTTTTTTTTAGTCCCATTTTCTTCAAAACTTGGATTTCTGCAGGTAGGTTTCTTATACGACCCAGGTACACCATACTCGAGCGGATTCGATTATAATGAGTTCCGAATAAATTACAAAGTAATAGGTAAACAAAAACCTTTTTTAGCGGTGCTTGGTCCTTAAGGCGGTGCACCGATAGCCTGGTAGTGTCCAGATGCACGGATGTACTTCTTGGAATCTATTTTTAGTTTTTGAAGAGTTATGACATTTTGACATTTTGGAAAAAAAAATCATTCATTGTTATATTTCCAGTAGTGGTCATTGTTATGTTATTTGATAACAAATAAATTATCAATTTGCAAAGTGAATGTAGTGAAAATTAAGGGTAAGAACTTAAAATATTGTAATTTTTAAAACAAATTATATTTAGTTAATTGCATTTATTTAGCTGAACATAAGTAAGGGGTATTTTAATTTGTTCCACTTTTTCTTAAATATTCTGAGTATAAAAGTAGAACTGTGATACTACTTAAAGTACTGTGATATTTAAAAGCAGTTCTATTTTATTCATTTGGTTTCGTTTATTTACAAGTTTGCTGTTTTTATATGTACTTTAACTTTATATGTACTTAGTCTTATTTTTCGACCAATTAATAGTGAAAGTTAATCACAATGCCACCCAAGAAAAATTTAATTGGTAAATCAACCAAAAAGGCTAGACAAATGGCAGCAATTAGAGCGCCTGAAACCTCTAAACAGCTTAACTCACGTTTGCAAGGCCAGCAAACAAGAGCTTCTACTTCGAGAGACGCTGAAACCCCTGAAGAGCGCGATGCACGCTTACAATGCAAACGTACCAGAGCATCTACTTCAAGAGCAGTTGAAACACTTGAAGAGCGCGACGAACTAGGGCCCTTACTTTTGAAGTTATAAGCAATTTTAATGATAATATTGGCCTTATTTGGAGCTTATTTGGTACTTTTCGACAAAGTTCAGATGGAAAAGTACATACTAAAAAAGGATGAAATAGAGCCAATTTCAACATTAAAAATGCTTATAACTTTAAAACTTAAGGCCGTGGCGAAAAAGTTGTAATGACCCAACTTTTCAATACATATTTTTAATAAAAATATTGGTTAATTCGTAATTGAAGTTGAAATTTTAGAATTTTTTATTTTATTTTGGCGACTAATTACTCTGGACTTTGGTATGTTGAAACGTTGCCTTTCACAGTTTAGGTGGAAGTATCTTGCGTAGATTGGTGTTTATTCATGCGAATATCTATAGGGTTACAAAAATACAGGGTAATATGTAAACTAAACTTCTACCAAAAAAATTTCAAAACGCCCTAGCGGCTGAACCGTTACGATTTCCCCACCCATACGATTTTTTGTTCGTCTATCCAACACCTATCCACAGCCAGGCGATTCGACACTTTATCTGATACACTCTGTATATCGATAGTATCAAATTTTTATTTAAAGGCGTTTCAACGCACGCGGTTTTTGCTAGTCTAATATATATGCAAATATGTAACGAAAGGCAAATACGATCGACAAAATAGCACAATATTAAATGAATTTTTTTTGCCATTCCTAAAAGTTATCCGACTCATTGAATAAAGGCCGGCAAATACATACCGGCACTGCGTCCACACCGCACGACGGCCGTGTGTCGGACAACACACGGAGAGCAAGTAAACAAATACAATTCCAGTCAGTCCCCAACTGTCCGTCTTCGCACTGCGTCAAATTACTTGAATTTAGTTTTTGCGCAGTTTTGGTGAGGATGCGGTGCGGATATGTGTGTCCCGGCTCTAATGCTATGGGAAGGGCTGAACGACCACCATCTACCACATTGATGGTTGCAGCGTGGCGCACCGGGTTCCAGCTAGTGATCTATAATTTTTAAAGAGCCCACAGCATCTGTTGACAGGCTAGTTCCTTACATATTCTGTCCAATGTGGATATTCCTTAAGTAGTATCGTATGCCTTGTCGTATGCTATTCGGCAGAAAATGAATTTGCCGTTATGGATTTCTAAGATAAGATGCGGTAAGAAATTTTCTCCTAGAAGAGAACGGCAAGAGGTAAACACTTTGAGCCTGTCCGTTTGTTTTAAACCTTGCGGACCTTTTAACTTTTAGATTATTTATGTCACCTCACGCTCCGCTCATTGTTCGTTCATCCAGTATACTCGTGGTCCTCTTCTCTCAGTTAGGACGTCGTTAATTTTATAAGTCGTCCGTCATTTTATGAATATCTTTGTGCATTGTCAACATTTACCTAGTTTATAGCAGAAAAATTAAATTGATTTAACTCAAAGTTACATCCAAATTTCGAATTAGCGTATAAACGGGTATTAAATACATTCTTATAACTATGGCTTAAGCCGAAATATTTCGGTTTAAGCCATAATTCGAATTACCTCGTTTATAGGGTAAAAAATTTTGGATGATCCATAATTCGAATTATTTTTGGAGTAGCTATTGGCTGGTTTTAATATTATTCACGGTAATTCAGTGTTGGGCGATAAGGTGGAAAACATAGACATAGCTCTACATACTGATTTGATAAGAAATAAGAAGATAGACTCCATTTTAAAAACAACTATTATTGGATATATTCTACATTGTGGAACTAGATAAAATATCGATGTCGAATTTGATAATCAGTAATGCTTACTGAAAGTCCATGCAACGTCCATGTTTAATGTAATCGATACATTAAAAAATTGTAACATTAAAAAACTGTAAAATAGTAACATAAAATAAAATTCCAGATAATATTTAAGAAGAATTAAATTGCAAGTCAAAATTGCCACAAGTCATCACGATCACACAACATAGCCAGACGTAATGCGACACCGCGAAGTGATAAGAAAATTCTTGTCTATTTTTATGGTCGATTTTACCATGGGAAAATTCTCCAAAGGTGAACTAAGTTTTGCTGATGGAGAATTTTTCTGACTGGAACATTTTTTCTCGAAATGGAGTGGTTTGTGTGATCGTGATGACGATCATTTTATATATAAGAAAAATTTATGGAAAATAAATTTAGTTCAGTTTTGAATCTAATCGCCAACGGAAGTCTTTTCTTTAGTTGCTTAAAATTGTACTCTCACTCTGGTTGTGATCCAAGCATCGCAACCAGATCATCAACAGTCTAGGTCCAAGGTACCTAGGCTGCATTTACCAAGTTAATTAAAACATCGGTTTCCAATAAACCAGCCACCTGGTCACGATACAAGCATCGTGATCAGCCCATCAACAGTCAAGGTCCAAGTACCTTGATTGAGCAAAAAAGAGGAAAGGCAAAAGAGCCTTACACTAAACATCTGGTGACCCCGACGTGATCGCCACTAGCGACACGTCTCAGCGAATCACAACAACATCAAGATGTCGTCCCCAGCACCAATGGAACAAATGACGATGTCCCAGCTGGTGAAAGAAATCGATGGATACGCCAAGGAAATCCATCGGATCATCACCAATTACAACAAGGACCCCGCAGATCGCAAAACAACATCCTACTTCACAGAGAGGCTAGGACGTTTAAATTCGACTTGGGCCCTATTCGAGACTATTGATCGGGAAATTCGGTCATTAGAACCACCACCGCTGGATCATCCATACCAATGTCTACGACAAAACACTAAGCCTGTACACCCAGTACAGCGATTTGTTCAAGGAAAAGATTGCTGCATCCCAACGGACTGAAGGCGCAACCAATGCCCCAGGACCAGGAAGGAATATGCCCACCCTACTCGGGCCAAGCTCATCTCTAACTAGCCAGGACAACACAGGTGCCAACGTATCCTATCAAACAAAACCCAGCAAGCATGTGGATCCACCACAACCAAAGGAAGATTCCAAGGAAGTTCCAGAGATTATCAAATTAATCCGCAGACATCGTGCTATGTGTAAAACAGTATACCGCCTCCTAAACAATTTGGAATTAGATGCAAGTGAACCACTCTCTCGGTCTGTCTGCGAGTTAAGAATCAAAAACATTGATCATCATTGGATCCAAATTGAGGAATGCCATAACAACATATGGGAGTTGACTGATGATCCCACCATCTGGGGATATAATTTTGAAGACTACATACAACTTGAAAGCCAGGTACATGAAGCCCAACGCCTTCTGTCAACAAAGGTCGAGGAAATGTCACCGCCGACCGTCGCAACACAAGTACCAACTACTAACTCCTACATGTTACAGTTACCAAAAATTGTTCTGCCCAGGTTTGACGGAGACTACTTAAAGTGGCGCCAATTCCACGATCTTTTCTCACAAATGGTCCATAACCAAAGTTTGAGCAACTGCCAAAAAATGTGGTACTTGAAGACCAACGTAGCTGGCGAAGCCGAGAGATTAATAAGGCACTTCATGCTATCAGATGATACTTACTTGGCAGCGTGGAAGATGCTGCAGGAACGGTATGATAACCCAAGATTGCTAGTATCCGCAATACTCAATAAGCTGCTGAATCAACCTTCCAACACAGCCGACATTCCATCAGCTGCATCTACAAAGGCATTACACGATACAACGTTAGAATGCCTCTTGGGACTAGAAAATTTAGGCGTAAACACTTCAGAATGGGACCCTATTTTGCTAATCATCTTAGTGAAGAAGTTAGATAGGAGTACCCATGCGTTGTATGAGCAGTCACTCACCAATCCCAAGGAGTTGCAGTCCATAAAGGAATTTCTCTCGTTTCTCCAAACACGGTTCCAATCTCTCGAAGCCCTTGGCAATAAGGGCCGTACCACGGAACAAATTCACCGAAAACCTCACACAGCAAAGTCATTAACGTCAATAACCAGTCCAGCCACATGCATAGCTTGCAGTAAAGATCATCATCCACTCTTTCGATGCAATACGTTCCTGCAGATGCCACCAACTGCGCGACTGACGCTAGTCCGGAAGCATGGGATCTGTCACAACTGCCTCAAATCAACCCATAGCACTCCAAAATGTACCCTCAGAGGTTGCACCAAGTGTTCGAAAAATCATAATACGCTACTCCATCTAGACACACCAGCCACGCAGAAGAAGTACCAGCCTCCCGCAGTAGAACACCCTGATCAACCAGCAACGATAGCCACATTAACCAATTTGAGTAAAGCCGGCTATGTTTTGTTGGCAACAGCATGGGTCAACCTCGTAAATGACCAAGGAAAGGAGATTGCAGTTCGAGCCATCCTCGACTCAGGTTCGCAGGTGAGCATTATCACTGACAAAGCAGTCAAGAAGTTAGGGATGACACCTTCCAATACGGCCTTGAACATTGAAGTCATTGGAAATAGAATGCAAGAATCCGAAAAAAGAATAAGCACAGTGCTAAAATCGCGTTTGAACGGATTCTCAACCCGACTGGAGGCATTCGTCATGAAGCAAATCGTATCTCCTCAACCCAGCCAACCAGTGGACATAACAACATGGTCAGTGCCGAAGAACATCCCATTAGCTGATCCCAACTTTCATCATCCTGGTAAAATTGATCTGCTTCTTGGAGCAGAATTTTACCACGAGGTCATGTCAATCGGACAAATAAAGCTCGACAAAGGCCGGCCCGTTCTACAAAATACAGTCTTTGGATGGATCGTGATCGGGAAGATTGGTCAACCTACATCAAATTCAACATTCTCTGGTATTTTCACGGAAGAAGAAGCTAACATTAATCGAGCCATCGAACGCTTTTGGAGAATTGAAGAACATGAAGAACTTAAGAGCAACCAGCTAACCGTAGCAGAAAGGAAATGTGAGGACTATTTCAGTCAGACGGTTGCCAAATCATCCTCAGGACAGTTCATCGTAAGGCTGCCATTCTCGGAAGATCCTACTGGCTTGGGCCAATCAAAGGACATCGCCTTTCGGAGATTCATAGCTTTGGAAAGAAAGCTATCAAGAGATCCCAACTTGCGACTACAATATGTAGAGTTCATGGAGGAGTACCTTAAATTAGGTCACATGGAGGAAATTGACATCAATACAATTTTAACTCCTCATTATTTTCTTCCTCACCACTGCATACTGAAACCAGACAGTAGCACCACCAAGCTTAGAGTTGTCTTCGACGCGTCAGCGAAGACTTCATCTAACATATCACTGAACGACTGTCTACAGACGGGCCCAACCATACAGGATGATCTGTTTACAATTCTCCTCCGATTCCGACTGCCCAGATTTGTATTCACTGCGGACATACAAAAAATGTATAGGCAAGTACTACTGCATGAAGAGGACAGAAGATTTCATCTAATATTATGGCGAGACGATCCCACGAAACCAATCAAGTGCTATCAATTACGGACGGTCACTTACGGAACCTCATCGGCGCCGTATCTAGCGATTAAGTGCCTCCACCAACTAGCAAACGAAGAAAGGACCAAACATCCAATCGGCGCAGAAATTCTTCAAAGAGATTTCTATGTAGATGACGTGATGACAGGTACAAACAGCCTAGCCCTCGCTCAAGAAATGCAATCACAATTAATAGCCATCTTGAAAATCGCGGGATTCAACCTACGCAAATGGTGCGCAAATCATCCTCGTCTGTTACAGCAAATCCACCCGTCACATCAAGAAATCCAACTTGACTTCACCGATGAAAAAGACTCGGCCATCAAAACTTTGGGGCTCACATGGTTGCCAAAGACCGATGAGTTCAAGGTAAGAACCAACTGTACCATCGAGCGCAAGATCACAAAAAGAACAATTGCATCAGATATTGCACGACTTTTCGATCCACTGGGGATCCTAGCTCCCGTCGTGATTACAGCCAAGATGTTCCTGCAACAGCTTTGGGAACTACGACTTGATTGGGACGCCTCCATTCCAATGAATTTACACACAGGTTGGATGGACTTCCGCAACGGCCTATCATCGCTAGAGAACATACAATTCCCAAGACATGTATTCTCTCATCAAATACCAAGCTGCACCCAATTTCATGCGTTTGCCGATGCATCAGAGAAGGCCTACGGCGCAGCTATATACATACGTTCCGTCACCAAAGATGGCAGAATAATCGTTCGACTCCTTTGTGCCAAGTCAAAGGTGACTCCCACAAAAAAGGTGACACTTCCAAGATTGGAGCTATGTGCAGCAAAACTAGCAGCAGAGCTTGTTCACAGAGTTAAGGAAGGATTAAAATTAACCAGTACCATCACATATCTGTGGACCGATTCTGAGATAGTGTTGGCTTGGATAAATTCTACTTCAAGCTCATTCCAAACATTTGTCGCTAACCGAATAGCAGCAATACAAGGAATATCCAACCCACAACAATGGAGGCACGTGCGGTCCAAAGAAAACCCTGCCGACATTATATCCAGGGGAATGTCTCCAGAAAAACTCAAGTCGTGCAATCTCTGGTTTTATGGACCCCCGTTCTTGCATGGCGACGAGTCAATTTGGCCACCACGATATATAAAGAGCCTTCAATGCGATGAAGAAAGGAAGCGACCAGCATTAACCGCGGTCCACACAGCCCGGGAGGACTTCGTGAATGAAATTCACCACCAGAATTCATTTCGAAGGTTGCAGCGCATCGTCGCATACATTTTAAGATTCGTGGAAAGAACTAGACGCAAAAATCACCAAGAAGTAAGAGGCGCATCATTTACAGCGACGGAGTTGGACGAGGCCCTCTTTCTAATCATCAGAAAAATGCAGGAAGGGGAGTTTCAAGAAGACATCCGCCATATATCCCGATACAAGGAGAGTAGCAAGACAAGCTCATTGTCCAGTCTAGCACCATTCCTAGATGAAAGAGGTATCCTCAGGGTAGGAGGTCGGTTGGAGAATGCAAACATCTCGTATGACTCAAAACATCCAATGCTGCTGCCGTATAGCCATGAGCTCACGAAGCTACTGATTACTGACATACATAAGGAAAACTTTCATGTTGGACCTCAAGGACTCTTATCAATACTAAGACAACGCTTCTGGCCCGTGAAAGGAAAAACTTTAGCGCGCTCAGTCGTACAGCGGTGCGTAGCATGCGCCAAGGCCAAACCAAAATTTTTAACGCAAATGATGTCCGACCTACCACGCTATAGGGTCCAGCCTGCACGACCGTTTATCAATGCCGGAGTGGACTTTTGTGGACCCATGTGGATACACCATAGGATAAGAGGAAAGGGACCTCACAAGGGTTATGTGGCAGTGTTCTGCTGCTTTACTACCAAGGCAGTACATCTCGAAGTAGTAAGCGATCTCTCCACAGAGGCATTCATGGGAGCACTGAAACGATTTATAAGTCGGCGAGGGCATTGTCGAAACCTTCATTGTGACAACGCGACCAATTTCGTGGGTGCACGAAACCAACTAGCAGAGTTAAACCAAGCCATCTACTCGAATGAAAACCAACAAAAAATTACGTCTGCATGCAGTCATCAAGGCATAGACTTCCATTTCATCCCTCCACGAGCCCCGCATTTCGGCGGTCTTTGGGAAGCCGCCGTAAAATCAGCTAAAAATCTGCTACGGAAGACGGTGTCGGGATCGTCGTTAACATATGAAGAACTAGAAACTGTAATGGTAGAAATCGAGGCAGTTCTCAACTCTCGGCCATTAACTCCGATGTCCAGCGATCCAAATGATCTGGCGGCTTTAACTCCTGGTCATTTTCTGATAGGGGAACCTTTGCGAGCACAAGTAGACTCTCAAGCAAAACCACTGAAGACCAGCTTGCTGTCACGATGGAAACTAGTATCCAGCCTTAAACAAGAGTTCTGGACACGTTGGTCCAGGGACTACTTACATGAACTTCAGCAAAGATACAAGTGGAAGCACCGATCCCCAAACGTAGAACTAGGGTCCATAGTAATCCTGATGGAAGACAACACTCCAGTGATGCACTGGCCCTTAGGACGCGTAATTGAGATCCACAAGGGCAACGACGGATGCGTGAGGGTAGTAGATGTACGGACAGCTTCTGGAATTCTAAGAAGACCAATTCATAAGCTCGCTCCACTACCTTGCGACGAGCAAACAACCAACGAGGAAGAGACGAGCGGAGATACCTTCTCAGATCAGCATCCAGAAGGACCGAGAACCAATATCGCGACGGTCTCAAATGTACCAGCTGAAGTGTCACCCTCAACAAGTGGGGCACACGAACAAAAACAAAAAAGAGCGCGGAGATCTATGGCTTCATCGTTGGTCTCATTATTACTCGTCTGTCTACTCGTACCAGCTATCAAGGCAAACTCCATTAAGGTCATTAGTTTCAAACCAGAATTAGGCATACACTTTGAAGGACTAGGGACAACAGAATTAACCACTACGGAATGGAACCTCGTGGTATACTATGATCTCCAGCCCTACTGGATGCGGATGGAATTTTCAGCACTGAAGAACGGAACAAACGGACTCCAACATCTTTGCAATCAACTCAGTCAAAAACTCACCTGCCAAGCAATTGTTAGTCATTTTCATCACTTCGTAAAACAAATTGCCGAAGAAAACGAACTATTATCACCGCAGCCCTCCACGAGTAGAAAAAGAAGAGGAGCCGTTAACAAAATTGGCAACATCGCCAATGCACTTTTTGGCGTACTCGACAGTCAATACGCAGAAGAAATGTCCTACACCATCGATGCCATCAAGGATAATGAAGAGTATTTGCTAGCGGTATTCAGAAACCAAACGTCAATAGTCGATTCAACGTTGAACATTATCCGCCAAAATCAAAAGGAATTTCACCAATTCGACAAGCGATTATCCGAGTTAATCCATCAAGTAAACGGAACTGATCGCCTCAACAGACTGCATCGGCGATTCATTTCGCTAGCTCTTCAGATGTCACTAATAACCTCTAATATCCAAAGGACTCAAGCTGCAATATTTGAGGTCGCCGTAGATGCTCACCACGGTCGTATAAATCCGCTACTACTGACACCTGAGCAGGTGAAACAACAAGTAGCGATAATACGAAATAACATGCCGGTAGGAGTAAAGTTGCCTGTCGCAGAAGGAAACCTTCTCGGATTATACAGCTTAATGACAGCACAAGGATATGTGACTAAGGATCATATACTGTTCAAGATACAGATGCCTCTAACAAATTCAGCAAGGTTCGACTTGTTCCAGATTATTCTTATTCCAGTGCGAGTAAACAACTCACTAGCAGCGATTCAACCATATTCTACTTTTTTGGCCATCTCTCCACATCGTGATCAATACTATCCCTTGACTAGTTATGATCTAAGCTCTTGCAAGATAATTCAGGAGACACTGCACGTATGTAAACAATTAGGTCCAATATATCATCGTAAAGCCAATATAAGCAGATGCGAAGTGGAATTTTTGAATAATGCACCAAGTTTCGAAGGGTGCCGCTTAAAGAAGCTAGAGTTACAATCTATCTGGATACCGCTGCCGCATACCAACCAATGGATCTATGCCTTCAACCCCCAAAACACAATCAATGTGGTTTGCGACAACGAGGCCTTCTCAGCAACACTACAAGATTCGGGAATGATTAATATCGCGCCAAATTGCGTTATTAAAGATGGTCACACTACCATCCAAGGCCATCGGATCTACTCCAACAAAATGAGAACCTCATACACCATGCTGGGTCTTGTAGCAGATGAAACCGCAATAGAAGAAGCCATCCTTAAGGAAAACCGGCATTACCACGCCCAGGAAAAAACACTAGACGAACTTCAACAAAGGGTACATGAAATAAACCGTGCCAGCTTACCAAACAATAATCAAGGACATGCCATCAGTCACAAGGTCATAAGCTACCTTGCGCTACTTCTTGCAGTCATCATCATAGCAGTTGGAGCTGGAAGATTCGGTATTCGCAAGATTACTAATCGTAAAGTCATGTCAAAACCGTGCCCACGGCCAAGGAGCAGCACAACTGAAGTTTAGATGTATTGGACCGTGCGTCCAACGTGGGGGAAGATGTTTAATGTAATCGATACATTAAAAAATTGTAACATTAAAAAACTGTAAAATAGTAACATAAAATAAAATTCCAGATAATATTTAAGAAGAATTAAATTGCAAGTCAAAATTGCCACAAGTCATCACGATCACACAACATAGCCAGACGTAATGCGACACCGCGAAGGGATAAGAAAATTCTTGTCTATTTTTATGGTCGATTTTACCATGGGAAAATTCTCCAAAGGTGAACTAAGTTTTGCTGATGGAGAATTTTTCTGACTGGAACATTTTTTCTCGAAATGGAGTGGTTTGTGTGATCGTGATGACGATCATTTTATATATAAGAAAAATTTATGGAAAATAAATTTAGTTCAGTTTTGAATCTAATCGCCAACGGAAGTCTTTTCTTTAGTTGCTTAAAATTGTACTCTCACTCTGGTTGTGATCCAAGCATCGCAACCAGATCATCAACAGTCTAGGTCCAAGGTACCTAGGCTGCATTTACCAAGTTAATTAAAACATCGGTTTCCAATAAACCAGCCACCTGGTCACGATACAAGCATCGTGATCAGCCCATCAACAGTCAAGGTCCAAGTACCTTGATTGAGCAAAAAAGAGGAAAGGCAAAAGAGCCTTACACTAAACAGTCCAAGAGTTCTAACACGAGATTGACCACCTCCTTGTTATGCATCTCCCAGAATCCTCTTCTTTTCTTATCCTACAAGCTTACTACAAGACATTGCACTAAAAGATGTAATGGACTAGTAGTATAAAAGGTAACACCTGAACTTACACTACCACATAAAAAACACATTACAATGTGTAGTATTTAAAAATATAATTTAAAATTGCTTAGCTCGCAAATTACATCCAGATATGCCTTGATTTATGGGTACCAATATATTAAATTTTTTTATTATGTTGACAAGTAATTAAATTTATTACAGAGATAAATCGAGGTAGCCTAAATGGCAAATGTTTTATCAATTAATTTGTACATGAAAATTCGAATAAGCTCGGAGATCCCCTTATTTAATTAGTACAACATAAATCATAATTGACACGGTCTACCAACTACTATCATATTAACGACCATATTAAAAACTTGTAAATATGTATTGGCAAAAATGTTATACATTCACCTGTTTTATATATTTAATAGCATTTCACAAATTATCAGTAGTATTATCAATGTTTCGTGTATATGAATTTCGTTACAACAAGACCGCAACATCACCTGTTTAACAATAAACTTTGTCCATTTACCTGGCATGGAAATCATTCACGTGGATTATTGAGAGTGGATATAATTGTGATCTTGATACAACATTCGAACACTCTGACGAGGGAATTGTGAATAGGAACAAACTATAAACAAGTATCTTCATCGACATTTTCAGAAAACACCAAATATTGTTCGCACTTTTATTAATACTATCAGGAATTGGAGCTTCTACAGCTCGACAGTCATAGGAATACTGAGTTAACTTTTGAAGCACGGCTCTACAGGTGTCATCAGTTAATAAAGCTTTTCTGCTTTATTGCTGTTTAGCCTGTAATCGGTGTTTTCTTATCCTCTCTATCTCAATTTATGCAAGTAAAGTTGAAGAAGCTCTTTGATGTGGAAGTGGAATTGAGTTTTTACTATTATTTGACGCTATAAAATAAAATTATATGTATAAAACAAAAAAATTACCCTAAAAGAATTTGCTTTATTTGGGATAGTGACAAATAAACAAGCGTAACAGAAAGCAGCAATGAAATTATTGTATCTTAGATTATTTGCATGGAATTCCTCATGGAAAGAGATTATATTTGTCACTTGCTGATTTCACTCTTTTATTTTTGGCGTTATAATTTGGGTAGATCAGATCAAGGGGATTCCCAGTTGTGGCTATATTTATCTATTTACAGGCTTCTGATTCAATGCATAGGTTGTCTCTGTTAAAAATTTATATTAAGATTTCAAGGCCGAAATATGATAACTCGAGTTACCTTAATTTGGTACCGCCCATGGATAACCTTATGGCTTACAGCCGCACTACGGAAGAATATCACCATCCCAATGGCTCGAACCATAACTTCAACTGCAGTCTCACAACAGAATTAATCACTTTAAAATAATACCATTTTTTAAATTCTTTTATTTAACTTCAATCCTGACTGATCAAATTTTTGAAGTTAAATTTGACCTACTTCCCGGTTTCGGATAGAGCTGAAATTTTGCATACACGTTTAGTTTGGATGAAAATGCAATCTGGCCATTTTGTAAAAATATCAAAATGGCGGTTCCAAAATGGCGGCCGATTTTTGAAATTGTGCTCCGCGGCCCTCTGACATGGGTATCAAATGAAAGGATATGACAGGTAGAGCACAATTAGCTATGTGGCGTCCATGGAGCCTAGACAAGGAGTTAAAACCAGGGTTTGAATTACTGCCGGAGTATTCTTTGCTTTTGCTGTCCCCTTTGCTGTGCTTTGAAAAAGCTCAAATCGTTTTGCTTTGTGTTTTGCGTTGCTGTGATAAAATTGCTATTTGCATTTCATTACTGTGGCTTGCTGCGAAAGTTTTGAAGTTTTCAAAAAGCTTTTAAAACATACTTTTGTTATACATTGCTTCAAATGCTTTGCTGCCCCTCAAAGTGCTTCTGACTGCTGTAGCAATGATTTTCCAATAAATTTAAACATACTGCCGTGTAAAGGGCAATTGACTTGTCTGCAAAAAGCTCGCTTCGAGAAAAACGCGTTCAAAGTTTTCAAAATGCTTGAAACTGAAGCAAATAAAGTAAATGTTTGAAGAGATAACTTTTAGTTAAAAAGTGAATCCTCTCGGAAAGTTTTTTAAGGGATAAATATAAATATTTTATATAAAAAAATGCATATACCGCCATTTTGCATATAGGTCATTTGTCCCTTACACGGCAGATATGACTGCAGGTGTTTATTTAAAAAAACAAAATAATATCGTACTTTATTTTCTAAATTAAATAGAACATAACTAAATTCTCAAAAATATATTAAAAAGTAACAAAAATATACATAAATAAATAAAAAATCTTCCTTTCATTCTTCACACTTCTTCCTCTTCTTCTTCTTCGAATAATGGTAAAGTGTTTATAGCGTTTTCCAGAAAAAATGAGTTTAATTTTATCAGTAAAATATCTTCAAGCACATCGGGCTTTAGTTGATTTCTTAAATCTGATAATATAAACTTTAGAGCAGAGAACGCTCTTTCCACAGAAACTTGTGTTGGAGGTATAGCAAAACATATATTTGCAAGGGCATATAACTCCGGATCCGAATGTTTCTTTGCTTTCCAATACTCCAGAACGTTCAGATCACTTCCGCAAAAAACTGGGGAATATTTTTGTAATTTTGTTTGCAGGTCCCAATTATTTTGAAAATTATTTGCAATCCCTTGTAGTAAAAAATTATTTAACATTTCATTTTCATCTCCATCATCATTTAAAGTTGTTACATCTCTTTGGCCCGTACAATTTTGTGGATTCTCTGCTCCATTTATATCAGGTGTTATTTTTTTTAATTGTTCCCACAATTTTAACAAAAAACGTATAGCTTTCAATTTATTTGTTGCACTTTGCAAATGATAGAACCGCGGGTCAAGAAATAAGGATGCGTTAAATCCTTCATTGTCCAAGAGCTTTCTTTCTCGCACTTCAAAAGAATTGCACAGTTTCTGTCCCATAGACTTTGTTAGAAATGCTTCTGGACTATTCTCGTGTTCTGCGGCGTCAACTATTTTTTTGGTCGCTAACTTGCATTTCAGCCAACTAGCATAAAAATCTCCATAGTGCAGTTGCTCTCCTTGAAATTTGATTATAGATCTCTGAAGCGGCGAGAACAATTTTACATACACTTCAATAAAAGTCCACAACGATTCATTTAATTGGAAGTTTTCGTCATCGTTTTCATTATTCACACTATGCACGTTAGCTAGAATACTTTTGGAGTTTTTAAGATCTTCTATCATTTTATATGTAGATCCCCATCTGGTAGCGCAATCCAATCCAGGTATTCTTAAATTTTTTATTTGGAATAACTCCTTGAAGCCATTGGAAGGCTTTTTAAGAAATTTCGTCAAGTTCCTGCACTGTAACAACTGATTTTTGATAGAGATCTCTTTGCTTAAATCAAGCGCACATAATTGACAAGTGTGTGCAGCACACCGACAATGTTGAAGAATACCAATTTGCAGAGCTGATTCGTCAAACTGTTCAAAACTATTTAAATTTTCTAAGTAAACTGCATTACGTTCTTCTGCATCGTTTTCCTCAGAGTCAGGATATGCTTGAACTTCACACAGAAGTTTCGAGGACTTGATCATATTAGACCCGTTGTCTGAAGTAACAGACACCACTTGCTGCAAAGATATCTCATAGATATTTAATGTGAGCAAAATTCTTGTTGCAAGATTTTTAGAAGTGCTCGCCCTACTTCCTTTTAGTTCTGTCATCGCTAATAGTCTCGATTGAATTTTATCATATGCAATAAATTGTGCGCTAATTCCAAAAACTGTTCGCGATAATCTAGTAGCACTGTCAATCTTAATAGATATCAGCCTTCCTTTCATTTCAGATTTTATGGAATTTCGAATTTGGTCAGCCACAGTAGAAACCGTTTTTCTGGCATTTGCAGCATTCAAACGAAATTTTCTACCGTGAATAGCACTCAAACCATTACAAATAGGATCAATAATATTTCTGAAATTTGGTGAATTTAAAATATTAAAAGGTAGCCCATCTTCTGTTACAAGGCCTACGTAGGCTCTAAAAAGATCTTTTTTAGTGATATCTATTTTTACCATCCTTGTTTTTGGCATTTTTTTCACTAAACCAGAGGTGTGTGGAAAAGTTGCCACAAAAGCGGAGTCACCGGTGTTAGTAAAGGTAAAATTTATTTTATGCATCCTTTGCAAATGTTGCTTCATATTGTTGGTCCTATTACATTTCATTATTAACCCACACTGTTTACATTTAGCTCCCGTTTCGCCAATTTTTTCAAAATGTTCCCAAATAACACTTGCACAAACACGCATATCTATCAAACAGAAATAATAAAAAAAATAATAGAAATGACTTAAATTTTTTTCTTACTTGGTTCAGATTTCTTTTAACATACAATAACAATTTCCTTTTATTTAATACAAAAAAAAATACAAATTCGTTGTAATTAATTTCAAAACACCACTTATAATTAAATTTAAGCAAAATAAAAAGCCTACGTTAAACTTTGCACCCTTGCGCAGTAATTGCTAGCAGTCAAAGCATAAGAAAGGGCTGAAAGCTTTTAGCAGCCAAGCAAAAAGCTCTTTACAGCAAAAGAAATACTTTGAAAAGGGTGACAGTAAAGGAACTCGCAGCAAAATTATTCGAAGCTTTTGTAGTTTAATAGCATAGCAAAGCACAAATTTAAGAATTTTGGTTGCTGTTTGCTGTTGCTTTCAAACTCTGGTTAAAACTCTTATGGGGAAAATAACCGGAAATGGATGGGTAGCAGAAACTAAACTTCTAGTTCATTTTTCGCCACAGATGTCGCCTAAAGCTGACGTTCACCACATGAAGTTAGCTGAATTTTATCTATTTCGACGATTTGTTCAAAATAAAGTTTGTCGAAATTGGAGAAATCAACGGTTAATAAAAAATCTAAGTCGGCGCTGCAATTAATTGTCATTGATATTTATATTTTATAAATTTCATGTGAAGAAAATTTAGTTCGGAATAAATTTTTATTATTATATTTAAAACAGGTTGTTTATATATATATATATATATATATATATATATATATATATATATATATATATACATATATATATATATATATAGATATATATATATATATATATATATATATATATATATATATATATATATATATATATATATATATATATATATATATGTATATGTATATGTATATATTTTATATATGAGTTTAAATAAGAAGTGAGTTATTAGTGTTATAATAACAAGTGAGTTTATACGTATATATGGGTCGTTCCATACATTATGGAAGCGAAATTTGTACTTAGCAATCATGGTTGACAATAGGTAAGTCTCATCTCAGGGTGATGTGATGATTGTTGCCTGAACAGGAGTCACCCAAGGCTATTCCTCGTTCTCCATCGATAGTTACCTTTTAAGGTATAAGCTTTATGTAATTTTTCTATTAGCAGCTTGCATTTTAGAGAAACGTTTGATTTAAAAAATTTGATAAAAATAATGAATAATGAGGAGCTCCACTCTATGCTTCTGCTCTACTTTTTCGGATTACTTAGAAATGTCTTAATCTGAAAGTAGCGAAAATTTCATATCCTTTTTATTATAAAGAAGAACAACCTGACCAGCCACGAGTAATTAATTATTGAGCCCGGTTGGAATATAATTCAATGCAACGCAATTTTTATAATTTAAATTATTTTTTAAATCTTTAAATTAAATCATTTTCAAACAAAAAGACACATTCACTTGAAAGTATAGAAAGAAAAAACCAAAATTCATCACAAGTGACACATTTTGTAATTACCTACTAAGTTCAAATTTTAGCTACTCTAACTCATATATTTAAAATCATCAGCTATCGGCTCTACTTTCCAAGAATATACAAATACCTTTTCTTAATCTTTGGGCCTCGGTAGTCTAGGGGTAAGGCGCCTGACTACTATCCCCAGAGGTCCCGGGTTCGATTCCCGGCGGTGCCACGGTCCTAGCCTTTTCCAATTTCCCGCCTACATAACTTTCCTTCTTTCCTCTTCCCTCTTTGCATTCCTGATTCCTCCTGTCATAACCTTCACTAGTTCTCTTCCCCGCTCCACCAAGCGCATGTCATCGGTTGGTTGATGAGATTCAACTCGTTTCAGGAGGCATAACACTCCAGCGAGTTGTTCTCGATGCCCCGATGTCAGAGTCGCGAAATGGTTGGGAGTAGGTGAAATAAAAATACCGCAGCTAGGTTGTGACAGTTCTTTCTTTCACTTCTCTCTCTATCTTCCGACTAGAGCTGCTGTTCGACATTTCCAAAAAATAAAAATACATGGTCGACAGTACAAAGGGGCCTTCCCTAAGTCTCTAGTGTGTCACATAAAAAAAAACAAAAAAAAAAAACATTCTTCGGCCACAATTGAGAGTTCTATTTAATAGAATTTTGCAACTACTACACACGCATTTCGCACTCTCTTCACTAGGAGGATTATTATAACTTATTAACATCTTTTGATTTATTATATTCTATCTATTATATAAACTGTTGCTTTTCACAATTATAATCATCATGTAGCATCAAACACAATCTCCTCAATTTTCGCCTTTCAATGTCTATATTAGTATTTCTTTAGCACAGAATTTTTTAATAGATCACTTTTCCATATTATATGCTGAAAAATATTATTTTTAAAATAAATTTAATTTTTTATAAAAATATTATTTTTGTAAATGAACGAACTTTCCAGCAAACGAATTTATCAATCGCCATAAACCGGATGAATGCAATCGGCCATGTTTTTTGGTATACATGTGACTGTGGCGCCCTCACTCAATCAAACAAAAATTGACAACACGTAGTTTTAACTCCTTGTCTAGGCTCCATGGTGGCGTCATTCCAAATTCAAAATGGCGGCCAACACTAAATTGCGGAAAGCTTATAATAGACTAAAAAGTAGAAAATATAACCGATCAACTTCCAATTTTGCACACACTCGTAGTTCGGGTGATAATTAATGTGTATGAATGATGAGATGAATAGTTGAGTTAAGGGTGAATTGAAAATAAAGAAGCAATTCACGTTACAAAAAATCACAAACAAACACAGAGATGCTGCTGTCAACTAAATTCAACTACTCAAATACTGAACTCATGTCCGTATGCATAATTTCAACTCAACCCAGGTTGCAGAGCTGAGTCGAGTTCAGTCAACCTTAACCCAACCATTCTAAATTTTTACGTATCTATAAATGAGAATTTTCCACAAAAATTTGAGGTTATGTTTTGAATCAACTCAACTCTATTTCAACCCAAAGTGAACTCAACTCAACTTCATATACGGTGGTCGAAATTTCAACTCAATCTCGACTCAACTTTTCGACCTAGGCATAAACGGGGTATCTGACCTTTTTGTAAAAAAATCAAGAAGACGGTTCCGAGATGGCGGCCGGTTTCGCAATTATGTTCCACCGAGCCCACGACATGGGTATCAAATGAATACAGTAAACTGTGTGACGTAATTTTAAATCGAATAGAATTGCTATCATAAAATGGCGGAATACATATCGCACCTTTAGAGTTATACAGACCCAGTACGAAATTTTGATATTTTGACTTTCCGCCACAGAACGACCTAAAATGATCATCTGCATCGACTTTAATTAAAACAGTGACCGATTTATGAGTAGAAGGACAAACACATATTTCGGTCTTTATCCCTCGGCCCCTGTTCCCCGCGCCCTCTCGGGTTTAGAGTAACGCAATCAGTAATGTGCCAAAATTTTGCGTTTCCTTGTTGAGTCTCTATAATTCTAAAGGCTAGTTCGCACTAGGCTAGTAACTTAGTAGAGTAGCGAGTAATTTAGTGACTAAATGTGTGCGAACCACAAAAAATTAGTCAAGTAGTTTAGTGAATGATTTAGTCGAGTCGATCCATTTTACTATACTATTTTATCGGGCGAGTAGCGCCTTCCACCACGCGTCCGTGCTCACTTGCTCACCGGCTAAACAAGTCCGAACCTGTTGCTTTAGTCGAGTTTAGTCACTAAACTACTCGCTACTCTACTAAATTACTAGCCTAGTGCGAACTAGGCTTAAGGGTGCGATATAATAAACTAAAAAGTAGAAAATAAAATAAATGGTTAAAAAATTTTTTTTTTTAAATTCTTTTAATTAACTAAAAAATGTACTGAAAAGTAAAAAATAAAAAATATTTAAAAGAAAACGTGAAATTTCAATTTTAATGAAAAAGTTAATTAAAAGAATGGCGCATTTTTCATCAAAAAATTTTGGTAGAATTTTCTTCAAAGAGAATTCAGCAAAGCAACAAGTTTAAATTAATATTTTTTACTACGCCTTATAGATAACTACATAAAATCCTTACTAATATTATAAATGCGAAAGTAACTCTGTCTGTCTGTCTGTATGTTACGCTTTCACGCCTAAACCGCCGGACCGATTTTGATGAAATTTGCAACAGACATAGTTTAGACCTTGGAGACGGACATAGGCTTTTTTTGGAGAAAAAAGGGTTGAAGGGGGTGAAATGGGGTTCAATAAGTTGTAAGGGGATTTTTTTTCTTTACTTTTTTTCTATTGTATAAAAAGTAACTGACTGACAGACAACGCACAACCTAAACCGCTAGAGCTAAAGGGCTGAAATTTTGACAGTGCATCCCTAGCGATTTTTCGAAATTCATCCCCTAAGGGGGTGAGATATTGTCAACTCAATACCCCTGGAGCTATAAGGCTGAAATTTTGACAATGCATCCCTTTAATGACGTGGACATCCACTAAGAAGCGATTTTTAGAAATTCATCTCCTAAGGGGGTGAATTGAGGTTTTTCCAAACCGCTAAAGCTATAGGGCTGAAATTTTGACAATGCAACCCTATAATGGCGTGGACATCCACTATTAAAGCGATTTTTCGAAATTCATCCCCTAAGGGGGTGAAATGGGGTTTACCCAAACCGCTGGAGCTAAAGGGCTGAAATTTTGACAGTGCATCCCTATAATGATGTGGACATCTACTAAAAAGCGACTTTTCGAAATTCATCCCCTAAGGGGGGTGAAATGGGGTTTTTCCAAACCGCTATAGCTATAGGGCTGACATTTTGACAGTGCATCCCTATAATGGCGTGGACAACCACTATAAAGCGATTTTTCGAAATTCATCCCCTAATGGGGTGAAATGGGGTTTACCCAAACCGCTGGAGCTATAGGGCTGAAATTTTGACAGTGCATCCCTTTAATGACGTGGACATCCACTAAGAAGCGATTTTTCGAAATTTATCCCCTAAGGGGGTGAAATGGGACCAACTCAAACCCGCTGGAACTATAGGGCTGAAATTTTGACAGTTCATCCCTATAATGGCGTGGACATCCACTAAAAAGCGATTTTTCGAAATTCATCCCCTAAGGGGTTGAAATGGGGTTTATCCAAACCGCTAAATTTATAGGGCTGAAATTTTGACAGTGCATCCCTACAATGGCATGGACATCCCCTATAAAGCGATTTTTAGAAATTCATCCCCTAAGGGGGTGAATTGAGGTTTTTCCAAACCGCTAAAGCAATAGGGCTGAAATTTTGACAATGCAACCCTATAATGGCGTGGACATCCACTATTAAAGCGATTTTTCGAAATTCATCCCCAAAGGGAGTGAAATGGGGTTTACCCAAACCGCTGGAGCTATAGGGCTGAAATTTTGAGAGTGTATTTCGTTAATGACGTGGACATCCACTAAGAAGCGATTTTGCGAAATTCATTCCCTAAGGGGGTGAAATGGGGTTAACCCACATCGCTGAAGCTAAAGGGCTTCAATTTTGACCGTGCATCGCTATAATGACGTGGATATCCAGAGGGATTTTTTGAAATTAATCCCCTAAGGGGGTTAAATGGGGTTAACCCAAACCGCTGGAGCTAAACGGCAGAAATTTTGACAATGCATCTCTATAATGACGTGGACATTCATTAAGAAGCGATTTTTGGAAATTCATCCCCTAACGGGGTGAAATGGGGTTACCAAATTACTGAAGCTGTATGGCTGAAATTTCGACAGTGCATCCCTATAATGACGTGGACATCCACTAAGAGGCGATTATTCGAAATTCATCCCCTAAAGGGGTGAAATGAGGTTAACCCAAACTTTTGAAGCTGAAGGGCTGAAATTTTGACAGTGCATCCCTATAATCACGTTGAAATGAATGACTCGAAATTTACTTTATTTAATATTCATTTGTGATTGCTTCATAATTTCTTGCACCCACGTAAATAGGCGAACAAACTTAACGAACGTTCGTCAAACCCTAAAATGTAATTTCCCTTGATGACATATACATGCCAATCTCTGCTTCAAAACTTGCAGATTTGTTGAGCAGAGGTGATACACGCAGCAATTTGTTTACCATATTTATTAAAAAAATGCACCTTAATAAACCCTTTTTAGGGATAATAACAGCTGAATTTTTTTTCTTTTTGAAGGAAAACATTGCACATAATAAACAGTTTTTATTTAAAGGCGTTGCAAGGCACGCGGGTTTTATGCTAGTCTTAAATATATTGAAAATTAAAACAAAATTAAAAAGATGATTTTATAAAAAAATGTGAATTTGAAATTAACAAAGCAAAAAATTGAGGGTTATTGTAAATCTCACGCGATTTACAGTTATATTTTCAATTTTTGATGAAAAATGCGCCATTCTTTTAATTAACTTTTTCATTAAAATTAAAATTTCTCGCTTTCTTTTAAATATTTTTTATTTTTTACTTTTCAGTACATTTTTTAGTTAATTAAAAGAATTTTTAAAAAAAAAATTTTTAACCATTTATTTTTAACTTCCCAGTATAGGAAGTTATTGTAATCGGTCCGAAAATCGAAATCGAAATTTTCGACGTATTTTCATCTTTCAGGGTCCCAGGAGCATTTTAAGCAAAAAATTGGAAGGAAGTATGTGTGTGTGTGTGTTTGTGCGAACGGATGTGGTCATTTTTTCCTGTACGATATAGCGCGAACCAAAAAAGATATCGACTTCGTTGAGGTGTCGTTCGAAGCGTATTAACCGAAATATGATCTGAAAAGATTTTCATAAAATTCGGTCGAGCCGTTTTTTGTTTAAGCGGCGTAAGTGATTTTTGTACCTGCACGATATCGACCAAACCACGAAAGATATTGACTTACTTGAAGTGCCGTTCGAAGCGTATTAGCGACAATATAATCTGAAAAGATTTTTATAATATTTGGTCGAGCGGTTTTTTGGTTTAAATGACATAAGTGATTTTTGTACCTGCACGATATCGCGCGAACTATAAAAGATATCGACTTAGTTGACGTGCCGTTCGAAGAGTATTAACCAAAATATGATCTGAAAAGATTTTCATTAAATTCGGTCGAACCGTTTTTTTTTTTTTTTTGTTTAAACGACGTTTATGATTTTTGTACCTGCACGATACCGCGCGAACTAAAAGCTATATCGACTTCATTGAGGTGCCGAAAAAAGAATATTAACGAAGAAATGATCTGAAAAGATTTCATAATATTCGGTCGGGCTTTTTTTGTTTAAATAGAAAAACTTCGGCTAATTGTCAGAAAGACCTTAAATTGACAAGTTTTGCTAATATCTAATAAACTCGATGGAATGAGACCCGTTATAATCGAAGTGATCTTTTTTGGGTTGTGCAAGTTTTATAATTATTTTTTCGTTGTGGTATCGAACAAAAAAAAATTATTATGTGTTGAGAAAAAAAAAATATATATATAATTTAAAACACTCCGTAATTTAAAAATTATTCTTTATTGGTTCACTGGCAGCACCAGTCTCATTCGTATAATTTCCTCTTTCGGATTCTGAACTAGATTCTAAATTATTGATTTCATTTGGATTTGTGTCTATTCGACTAAGGAAATCGGCGACTTTATTTTCCCTGCCCTTTATATATTCGATATTGAAGTCATATTCATTCAATTTTATCCTCCATCTTTGGAGTTTCGAATTTGGTTCTTTTAAAGAAAACTCTTTGTGTGGCTAAACAGCCACACTAAAGGACGATGATCGATTTTAATTGTGAATTTTACCCCATATAAATACGGTCTAAAATATTTCGTAGCCCATATTATTGCTAATAGTTCCTTTTCGATTGTGCTATATCTACATTCGTGATCGTTAAGAGTTCTACTAGCAAACGATACGGGGCAAGGCCGTACCCAGGGGGGGGGGGTCAGAGGGGTTGAAACCCCCCCCGAAATTTTCCAGAAATAAGTATTTTCAAACACAAGTTTTCCTGAATTAAAGAGAATGATATTTTCTCGATATTTTGCTATCTGTAAGTAAAGTATTTCATAATTTAATTAATTAATTGTGTTTCTGAATTGAACTGGCAACTGGCCTTGCTGGTGCATTACGAGAAGCATGTGTGAAAACAGAACAGGCAAAACAGCATGTCTATAATAGTCTACTCGCAGCCACCCGCGTAGCGCCTGTTCTGCTCATAACCAATGCAGTCAGTAGTAGATGTGTTATGTAAAGGCCCCCATACACGGTCAAATTGGATGTACAACCAGATTTTCATCAAACCCATAAGCCCAACGTATTTTGATCGGCCGACCGGCCCACAATCGATAGTTTTGGTTGTACATCCGCCCTTCGATGTACATCCAATTTGACCGTGTATGGGGGCCTTAAGAGGTGTATCGCTAACTTTGAATAGAGAAGACGAGAAAGTGCAATTTATTAAACACGGGGAAGCATTTTGGCAACACTAATGCATAGTATTCTTTACGTAGTGTCTAACCCGGACAGTGGCTGTGTTATATTTATTCAAAACCCGGGAGTGATATCGTTTCTCAGCAACCATCTCGGTGAGAACGCTTCACTTGGCTAAATATTTTAAGCATCGAAGTAGGCGCTTCATGAAATTTGTCGTTTTTTTAATGAACTCGATGAAAGAACTAAATAGTTCATTAAAAAAAACACGGCTTTTGTTTCACTGTTCAGTTCAGTTTGTTAGTTTCGGTTGTTTTTTAGTTTAGATCTTCTGTAGCTAGTGCTAGATGCCAGCTGCTCAGTAGCGATATCGGAATTGAAGGCATTGGGAGGACAGTATACGCTGATAACAACACATTTGTCACATGGAGATTTTATCTCAACAGCAATAAACTCGAATTGTAAGCCATTAGACTTACCGAGCACTCTTGAGGAGAGCGAAGAGGTCACATATACAGCGACACCACCACCAGTGCGGTCAAACCGATCACCACGATGTAACACAAAATTACGAAGGGAAACAAAAGAGGAGGGGATTTCTGGTTTTAACCAAGTCTCACTCACAAGCACAACCTGTATCTTTGTTTGATCAAACATCCATCTCAATTCATCCATTTTGTTGTTCAGACTTCTCGCATTTAGAACACATATATTAAGTCCTGAGGAGGTGGAGCAAAGGATGTTTAGCAGTCTTCCCTGTTTGTGCACTCTATCAGGAAACTGATACATAAATGCAAGAAATGAGCACAGCCACAACTTCAAAAGTCAGTAAGAAACAAGCTAAAAATGTTAAATAGAAGAAGAAATAAAAGACAGGATAAGAAGGGACAGATAAAGAGGAAGAAGAATAGCCAAGAAAAGAGGCAACATAATACATAAAAATTCTATAGAAACTTAATTTTAAAACCATAACTAAAAGTAAACAAATTAAGAACTTATAACAACTTAAATTTAAAATCAAAACTAGAGGAGAAAAATTAAAATTAAAACTAAGAGTAAAAAATAAAAATAATAAATAAAAAACAAAAACAAAAGAACGAAAGAAATATTTAAAAATCAGAAAAATAAAAACAAAAGAGTAAAAAACGAAAATAAAATAAAAATAAAAGTTTGACGATGCGCACTAAAGTTCCCGGTGATGAGTAGGATGCTCCAAAATCTTTGATGCTTCTCCCGAGCTAGGTTTGGCAGAAACAGCTTCATTAAGATCAAGGACGGACTTAAATAATTGAGGACGTTGATTTTTGTCCAGTTGAACAAAAATCCGGCCTTGGCGAGAGAACACTGCGGTGACGAGGTTTCTCAATTGCAGCTTTCTAGCCGATCGAAAAATATCTTCGTTCTTTGGCGACAGGCTTTCGCTCAAACGAACAACACTGTCAGATGTGAATCCCAGGTTCAGTTTATTTAATTTGAGAGTGCCATGCTGCCGGGCTTTTCTCAGGAACTCCTGCTGCTCGTTGGCCGACGGGAACTTCACAATCAGTAGCGAGCTTGGGGCCGCAGCACTACTAGTTGAGGACGTCGAGGAGTTCTGGCGTTTTCGTGGATGCGGCCGGAACACATTCACGAAAGGTGACGGTACATGCCCAATGGTGGAGGCGAGCGATTCCAAGATGTGCCTCGGGTTCTCGTTCTCACATGTCGGGACGCCGCGGATGACCACGTCCTGGAGTCGTAGCTGCCGGCGCAGATCCTCCACTTCGTTAGAAACTACAGCAATATCATGCTGTACAGTTTCCATATCGTCCCTCAGCCCTGCGAGTTGGCCATTGAAGTTATTACATACCTCGTCAATGCGTGCTATTAGGCGCTCCTCGAAGGCGGCAAGTTTATCGTCCAGCATACGGCTGAGGCTTGTAAAGAGCTTTTTTTCCAGAAGCTCAAATCTGTCTTCTGGGCCAGCGACTGACGTCGATCTAGGCGTTCTGCTGCAGTTATCGGCATGCCTGCTGCTGCTACCCGGGGTGTTGACCCCAGCAGGAGTAACGTTAACAATTTCGGCGCACTTTCTTGGTTTTGCCCTTGTTGAGATTGATTTCGACATTTTACGGCGAAAAAACAGAAATAAAAAGGCTAAGAACACAAATTGCACTCCGGATTTAAAAAAGTTGTGGTAATATATACTTGGTGGAATTCTGATTTGAAGAAATAAGCGGATAAAATAAAATAACCGGGAGCTATGCGGAAGCACGTCTACTCAGTCGACATTCTAATTGGAAGCTCCATTTCATCTACAGTTTTGGCTGCTGCCCGCTCCGTCATTGTTTACTTTTCGAAGATGGCGAAGCGACCTGCCCAAGCAACCCAAGGACAACCTTCACTTTTGAACTTTTTTACAAAAACTCGCAAAACACTTGACAGTCCTACTAATAATAGTTTTATTGATGCTGCATCTACATCGGGCTCAACCACTACATCGAATCAAGAGGAAGAGACTAGAGTTGACGAAAACGCGGAAAATGAAAAATCTCATCTACATCCCTTGGATATTGCTAGATATATCAACTCTAATTTGGATGAAGACCTCAAATATAATCTTTTGACTTCTCCTTGGGTTCCAGAAAATACATTCCAATTTCCTGCAAGTGGAAAAAGGAATCTTCGTTTTCAAAGACAGTGGTTGACTCGTTTCCCTTGGCTGGTATATACTCAAAGTGATGGTGCTTTTTGTAAATATTGTGTTTTATTCTCCAAAGAATGTGTAGGCAAAGGATGTAATCAAACATTGAAATCCCTTGTGAAAGAGCCTTTCACAAAATGGAAGGATGCTTTGGAATTATTTAAAAACCACGAGTCGCATAGCTACCACAAAGATTGTACACTTATTGGTAACAACTTCTTGAAAACAAAAAATGACCTAAACTCTGATATAAGGAATATTATGGATTCAAGTAGAAAGAAGCAGGTGGAAGATAACAGGAAAAGGCTTTCATCAATTGTAGACACAATAAAACTCTGTGGCCGGCAAGAGTTAGCATTAAGAGGCACGAATGATCATGGACCAATATCAATCAATGATGAAGAGCCTTCTTTAAATGACGGTAATTTTCGTGCGCTTTTAAGGATGAGACTCAAGTGCGGAGACCAAAATTTAGTAAGACACACAGAAAATGCTGCCTTGAATGCATTGTACATTAGTCCTAAAATTCAAAATGAATTGATCAACATATGTGGGGAATTAATCCAGAAAGAAATTGTGAAAGATGTTAATAATGCTAAGGCATTTTCAGTTCTGGTGGATGAAACAACGGATATCACTGGCCATGAACAAGTTTCTATTTGTGTAAGGTATACTAAATCAGAAAGACCTAATTTCTTTATTTGCAAGGAAGATTTTTTATGTTTTGTCAAAGCTGACGACACGACTGGAGAAGCACTGGCAAACGCAATTATTTCAACTCTAAAGGACTTAGGAGTGGAGATGACAAACATGATAGGTCAAGGGTACGATGGGGCCTCTGCCATGAAGGGCTCATTCAAAGGAGTGCAGGCAGTAGTGAAAAAAACGTTTCCTCAAGCACTCTATGTCCATTGCAGTTCGCATTCTCTGAATTTGGCTTTATGCCACTCCTGCAGTGTCCCATGTGCTAGAAACTGCATTGGAACCGTAAAAGCTGTCACAAACTTTATAAAAGCATCTCCAAAGAGGACAGCTGTATTGCAATCATCCATAAAATCGAACTTTCCTAATACTAAATGGGCGACTTTAACAGCAATGTGCGAAACCAGATGGGTGGAGAATCATAACAGTTTGCTTAAGTTTAAAGAGATCTTTAAAGCTATTGTTGAAACTCTAGAAAGTCTTAGTGAAAGTCTGGATATTGAGACATCTTCTAAAGCATCATCATTCTTAAAGTCCATGCTTGATAGTGAATTTGTAGTGTGCCTTTGCTTATTGGCTGACATATTCTCAGCCACAATATCTGTGTGCAAAGTGCTTCAGTCTCCCTATTGTGACCTAAAGTCTGCAGTTGACCATATTGAAAATATTGTTGGCCACTTTGAAAACATCCGAAGAACAATCGATCTTGAGTTTTCCAAGATTTTCAAAACAGCAGGAACCATAATGAGTGATGTTGGTGAAGAAATTCATTTACCAAGACTCGCTTCTCGCCAACGCCATAGAAGTAACTACTCTACTAAAGACCCTCAAACCTATTTCAGAATATCGGTGGCAATCCCGATCCTAGACGATCTCATAGATCAGCTTAAATGCAGATTCAGCGACCACAAAGCCCTTCTAGGAACATTTCAGTGCTTTATACCAACCTCAACAACTGAGACAATAGATGTTGAATATTTGAAATTTTATGAAAAAATGGTTGATCTAGAGCTAGTATCTGGCGAGTATTCATTGTGGAAATTGTTTTGGGAAAACAAAATGGAACACGACAAGCCTTCTTGTGCCATTGAGGCCTTAAGCGAATGCAATAAGGAACTTTTCCCTAACATATTCACGCTACTGAATATATTTGCTGCTTTGCCGGTAACCACTGCAACTGCTGAGAGGACATTCTCCACGCTTAGACGATTGAAGACGTACCTGAGAAACGCGTGTGGACAAGACAGACTAAGTGGGCTGGCTCTCATGTCTGTACACAGAAGCCATCAAATCTCAACAGACAAAGTGATCGACGAATTCGCTAGAAAAAAGAACAGAAGAACGGAATTTGTAATTTAGATTTTATAATATTATTGACATTGTAGTTTTCTAAAGATACAATTATAACTATGTGATGTATTAAACTATTTGAGTCTACTTGTGTTGTCCATCTATTCATTTTCACAGCTAACCAATTTTCAAGGGAAAGTATTTCCGTACATAAAATTAAAAGGTAATAGCTTTCAACGTTCAAATTCTTATGGTCAAAGGGTCACATATATGATATGTTAATGCAAAAACATTCTAATGACTTAAATATCCTTTTATTTTTTAGTCAAAATTCTCGAGTCAAACCATAGTTTTTTGCCTCTAAACTCTGGTTAATTAAGAGTTAAACCCGGGTTAAAAATGCATCATTTTACACTTAAATTTTGTCAATTTTCCTGGACCCCTTGCCTTACTAGGGGGTATTCCATACATCCCAGACTCCCCGGTGTTTTAACCCCCCCCCGAAATTTTTTTCTGGGTACGGCCTTGATACGGGGTGATTGTTTTGGGATAAAACGGCTCCAATGGCATATTGGCTCGCATCAGTGATCAGAGTAAATCTCTGATTGAAATTTGGGTACTTTAAGATTGGGTCATTGGTGAGTATTTGCTTTAGTTTATTAAAGGCTTCAATATATTTAGGATTTTCTACGTCAATTTGGTTATTCTTTTTCAAACATTGTGTTAGTGGCTGGGCTACTTTGGCATAGTCTTTAATAAATTTACGGTAGTATCCCGTAATGCCAAGAAAACTTTTAATTGCCTTTCGAGTTTTCGGTATTTGTAAATTTCGAATAGCGTTAACCTTATTAGGGTTAGGCTTAATTCCTTCGTTAGTTAGCAAATGACCTAAATATTCTGATTGTTTAGAAAAGAATGAACATTTATCTAACTGGATTTTTAGATTATATTCCCTCAGTCTTTTGAATATCTTCATTATAGCATCTTCGTGTTCTTGAATTGAGGTGCTAAAAATGAGGATATCGTCTAGATATACAACGCAACAGAAGTTGATAAAATCTTTCAACACGTAGTTCATCATACGTTGAAAAGTAGCAGGAGCATTCTTTAGTCCAAAAGGCATCCTGACGTACTCGTAATGTCCTTGCGCCGTAGAGAATGCAGTTTTTGCCTGGTCCTTCTCGTCCACAAGGATTTGGTGGAATCCTTTGGCGAGGTCTATAGTGGTAAAATATTGAATAACTGAATAAAACAATAGATAATAGATAGATAGATAGATAAGGATGTTCCTTGTAAACCAATATCAGAACGACTTTTCCTTATCCTGTGACCATGAGGAACGGGTATGAGAATAGAAACCTCACCACTTAGGACTTATTATTTATTATTTCCACTAACGTTTCGCATAATCCGCTTATGCCTCTTCAGAGCTACACTCCTTTTTTGGAGTGTAGCTCTGAAGAGGCATAAGCGGATTATGCGAAACGTTAGTGGAAATAATAAATAATAAGTCCTAAGTGGTGAGGTTTTTATTCTCATACCCGTTCCTCATGGTCACAGGATAAGGAAAAGTCGTTCTGATATTGTAAAATATTGAGCTCTACCAAGTTTATCGAATAGGGCTTCGATATTGGGGATGGGGAATTTGTCGTCAATAGTAACCTCGTTGAGCTTCCTATAATCAACGACAATCCTCCATTTCCTTACACCAGATTGATCAATCTTTTTAGGAACCACCCAGATGGGCGAATTGTAGGGAGAGTTGCTAGGTTTTATAATATTTTGAGCTAGCATATCGGATATTTGTTTCTCTACCTCCTGCTCATGAATTTTTGGAATTCGATATATTTTCGAATAAATAGGTTGACTATCTTTTGTAATGATTTGATGCTTTATTTCATTAATATGGGTCAACTTTTGACCTTCTTGATAAAATAGGTCTTTATTTTTTATAATTATAGCCCTCAAAGTTTTGAATTCTTCTTCGTTAAGATGATCAGTTTTTATATGTTCTAAGATATTATTTTTCGTAACTAATGGATAAAGTTCATCGATTTCCTCATATGGGCAAAAATCTACGAACCTTGTTTTTCTATTCGAGATTTCTAAATAATCTTCTTCTAAATTAATCTTAGCTCCTACTGCTTTTAAAATATTGTACCCTAATATACCTTGAAATTTTTTGTTATTTAATTTTAATACTTTCCATGACATGGTCGCTTTGTGACCAAATTCCAGAGGAACTTCTGTAATTACTTCACGAGTAATCATGTTTTTACCAAACAAGCTAATAATTCGAATAGGTTGATTTAATTCTATTTGTTTTATATAAGGAAAAGCTCTGTCAGACATAATAGAAGTGGTTGCCCCAGTATCAATAAGACAGCGAAAAGTTTTATTAAAAATTGTGAAGTGGACTATGGGTAATGGGTTATCTGGGGCCGTGACTGAAAATTTTCAATATTATTTATATCGACATCCATTGGCTCGCCAGTCCTGTCATAATTATGATCATTTCTAAAACGTCTGCTATAGGTATTCTGATTATGGAAATTTCCACTTTGGTTTCTAAAAACACCGGTTGAATTTTTTTGATAGTTTTTAAGGTACTGCGGTTGTCGATTAGGAAAACTATTATTGTAATGGTTTCTGTGTAGTTGTCTGTTATAGTCAAAATTATTGTTTGTGCTGTTATTTTTATAACTATTATTACCATGAATGTTATGATCACTATTAAATTTATTAATTCTTCTATTATTGTTATTGATATATTTTTGACAACTTGCACTGTTATTATTAATCCCAGTCTGTAATAGCTCAAAGAAAGCTTCTTCTAAAGTTCCAACTTCTTTAATTCTTAGAAACATACTATCAGATCTAGGTAACTTATTGAAATTTTTTTCCAAAATGCTTTTTTCATTATTAGCGGTATTGAATTCAGTTGGAGAGTCATCATCTAATTTATACTTAAAATTAAGCTTATCTAAAACTTTCAATAAATCATAATAATATTGACTTACATTATAGAACTTAATTGAGTCTGCTTCTTCCTTCAATTTGAGGTAAGATTGTTGAATGCCAAATGATCTTTTGAGCTGTTTTTTCACTTGGTCCCACGTTCCAGTCTCTAAACGTCGCGTCGTATAGAAATAGCTGCTGGTCCTTGAATTTTTGTCATAAAAATGTTGAGCAGGTAAGCTTTCAATCCTTGGTCTGAAGCTAATCCAAGAATTGTCTCTGTTTCTCTGATGAAATGGGACAATTCGTATGTGTCATCTCCACGAAAGATTGGTACGGCTCGAGCTTCCGTAATTAAGTCTTTAGTAGTACTTAAATGTATTTACCGCCATGATTTCGTTGTCCTGGTTCAGGTTCTACTTTGTAATCTTTCTTTTCTTTATGTTTTAAGGAAACGTTGAATTCTTCTTCTGAAGTGGTTGTATTACAAATTATATATTTTTTTTGTAGTTAAGAAACGCCAACAAATTCTTAAAAGAAAACTAGTGATCTTCACTTAGCAATTACACTTTGTTTTATTTTGTTTTCACTTATTGAGCTGGATTTCTTTTAAATTACTTCGTCAAAAATTTGCATAATAAGTTCACTTGTTTAAATTCACTTTTTATTTTCTTTTTTAAAAAAACACACTAGTTTGGCGATCCTACCGACTGCGCCAGTTTTATAATTATTTTTTTCGTTGTGGTATCGAACAAAAAAAATTATTATGTGTTGAGAGAAAAAAAATATATATATAATTTAAAACACTCCGTAATTTAAAAATTATTCTTTATTGGTTCACTGTCGAAGAAGAACTAAAGTTTGGTTTTTTACAGTATTAAAGTTTGAAGAAGAAATCGTTCAAACTTACCTCATGGATTTGCTGATGAGCTAAATTTATTATTCTCATGTAACTTGAGTGTTTTTCATATGAAATAATTCTAATTGAAATTAGCTAGAATTTAGTCCTTCGAACTTGCTGATAAGCAAAATTATTATTCTCATGTAACTTGAGTAGTTGTTATATCCAAATGATTCTATGGAATTATTTGGATAGCGTCAATATCTCCCGAATATATGACTTGCACAGGAGTAGCCTTCAAACAAAACATCACTTGTCAAAATCCGACAACCTTTCAAAATCGTGCAGAAATTTCGTTACAAACAGCGCGAATTTTTCAAACCTTGGGCTAGCACTTTTTAACGGGGAATTGTTTTCTACGCGTGATACTGTTTCAGGAAATTGCGGTTCATCCCGGGATTTCCAGTAGTTACCGCAAATTTTTTTCTTTTTGGTTAAGTCTGTCAAGTACTTATCAGTTACAGATTTGCTAATATCTCCAGAAAGCTTTGGAATTTCCAAATGAAGTCATTCGCTTCTCAGTTTATCAACGGCGCCGGCGGCGCTTCAACACGCTCATTACGAATTTGAACACCCGCTTTAGTGCAGCGAACGAAATACGGAGGAAATGTTTGTTTGCGTTTGCTAACGTTCATGAAAAACAAATTCTCTAGAAAAATCTTGTGGATTTACTACTATTATAGTTATTCGAACTTCGATTCTCTCGGGATTGCTTTGTCATCACTTCTGATACTAGCCAATTTTCCGCTAGTGCTAAACGTATTACTATTTTGTCAGAACACAGTTTATTCCATCTTCGTTAATCATACTGGGAAGTTAATCGTGTGGACCGAAGGGGTCAAACCCACATCACATCCCAACTAGTTTCTGGTAACAACTTACTGTGAGAGAAATTCCATTGAATCCGTTTCCACCTAATTAGCATTTGATGACAGTTTGAATAGTAATATTTTCAGTAAAGTAAAAATATTTGATCATCTTACAAAAGATGAAAAAAAAATGAGTGGGCATAGGACCACACGTTAGAAGTAAAAACTTTTATGGCCAGTCTATATTTACACGAGAGTAAGGGTTAATAAATTTGGTTTATGAATATTCCATTACTTACTGTTGCAATAAAATAAGAAAAACAACAACGATATAATACATAATATAAATAATTTATAATACAACATACAACCTACATAATGCATAGTATATAGTACATAATACATAATTCATAGTACATAGTACAACGTGATGTGGTCTAGAGCCTTAAAACTTTCGTTTTCAATATCAAAACCCCAAATCACATCAATGTAGTTTAAAACTTATATTTAAACTATTGGACTATAAATTAATTTATATTCATTTATTTTACATAAACGTTCGACTTTAATTTTAGATTTAATTTATTTAAGATTATCGTTATTTTCATCGGTTAAAATACAACCGTAACGTTCTATAGATTCTAGACTTCTTCCTAATACTGATACAATTTTTCGTTTTTTATTTTACATTTCAAAATTTGTGTCTATGTTTTTCAAACATTCAATACCTATACAGTGTCTGCGTACGTGATTACGATTTCCCTAAAGTGTATTTTCAAAGTAGTAGTGAGAATCCAAAACGATGACGTAACGCACACTGTACTCCAAAATCGTAAGTACTTGTATTTGAATTAGATAATTAATAAGAAAACTCGTAACAAGAGAAAAACAAAAATAATGCGTAGCGACTGCTACACAACGTACATAATTCATAGGAAATCTCTTTGCCTTCGCAGCACAACTTTGGAACTCGCTCCCAAAATTATATTAAATTAAATATGAATCACCCCGGCCCGCGAGATCATAATGCATTTTCAAAGTGGACTGCGATACCATTTGGATTGGCTACCCATGCCCTAGGCCTAAACTATCAATAATATTTTGATTTGCGCAATACTTTTGACGGTCTGTGGGAGATATTGAAAGATTGTCTGGAGCAAATTAGGCAACCGTCAATATTTTGCTCAATATTATTGCACAATATTATCGCTAGTCTAGGGGCCAGTTTAGGTAAATATGGCCTTGTTGATATCAAAATAGAAGATTGTTTCAAGAATTCATATTAGTATTGCCACTTCGGAATAGTATAGTTCGTAGGTTGTGTAATCTCTTAAACATAAAATTTATTTATTACAAGTATATACTAAAGGAAAATATACAGCGCGCTGTTTAGCAGACCGTTTTGATATCAGAAAAACGTAAGCAACCCAAAATATAAGGCAAAAAGAAAATTTAATGAAAAGGTGGCGATTGTTTCTAAGTGCGGTGTTATCGCTTTTCTATATTTTCAAAGGAACTCTTTTAATCTGCAGACAGCATTGATACAAAGCAAAGCAAAGAAAATTACCGCCAAATGGGACCCAGTAGCTTCTGTGCATCATCTGATTGGCTGGAAAAAATTCGAAAACGACACTGTATAAACTTCAAATCAATTTGCGGCGAAGCGTGAAGTGTCAATTGCGATGATATTTCTTTCCATTTTTTTGAGCAAAGTAACTTCGATCGTGGCAAAATATTTACCAATGAATATTTATGAGACATGTCTGTTTTCCCCGCCTTACTTAGCAAAACCATGCACTTAAAAAACGAAAAATATTAGTGGTGGTGGTAAATTATCCAAAGAAACATGAACATGGCTGGAGATAATGAGAAATTTCTTGTGGTCAGAAAGGCAACAAAACCTAGGGCGTTTAGAAATTTAAGTATAATTGGCCCTCCTATCATCTGGAAATCCAACCGTAAGGCATAGATGACCGATCAAATAATGGTCGACTGGCTAAAGGAATTCGATTGGAAATTAAGTCACCAAGAGAGAAAATTTTTACTGCTCTTGGACAATCCGGCATGTCACCCAAAAGATGTACTGCTCGAAAACATAAAATTTGTATTTTTCCCCACCTAATTATACTTCTGTGAGTCATAGATTAAGGAATCATAAAAAGTTTCTACAGGACCTTTATAGCTAAGAATTTACTGACAGTAATCGATTCTGCTGGTTCTACGGGTGAGTTGGTTCGAAGCATAAATGTGTTGGATGCAGTATAGTTTGTAAAAAATGCTTCGGACAGAGTGACACCGAGTACAATACAAAACTGCTTCCGAACATTTGGCAAAAGATGACTTGCCTTTATCTCTTTTCGCAGCAATTTATAAAAACTCACACGGAATTGGGCCTAAAAGTGGAAATATTGAAGACTTTTCGAAATTGACAGCGATCTTCTTGTTGAGCACACGGAAAATGGTGTTTGTTCGGAAAGCCAATCAGTTATTATTAGGCCCCCATCCACGGTCAATCAAATCATCAAACAAATTTTCGACAAACAGCGCACACATTTATGCTTTGACACTTGTTGGCCATCGACAAGGAAAACTTTCTTCAAACATCCCGAGCGACATTTCATATAATCTACTGTAAACAAAACGAACTTTACATGGCACACACCCATTTAACCTGTTTGAAGGAAATATTAAACCTAAGATCAATAGAAACTAAGGTAAGGGACCAAAATTTTGACAGTTGATTATGACGTCACATTGCTCAGTAGAAGAAATGTAAAATTTTCACATAACTCAACAAAACTAAATTGAATTTAAAAGTGAATAAAAAGAATACTATATATTATGTTATGGTGTTATTCAATTTCTTCTACTTGTTTTGTTCTTTCTCGAACTGTAAAAGGTCTCGCACGGAGATTTAACACATATTCTTTTTCACTTAAATTTCTTATAGGTATCGTATAGCACCTTTTTAAGCCGTCGTTTTAGTAGCTTCTTCTTCTAACATCCAATCATTCTCGATGTGAACAAACACAAGCATTGTTTATATTAAAATTGTCTTTCCTATTGCATGCTTTCACCCACTTTTGCTGTAAGTCCTTATCTTTTGGAAAACTGATATTTTACACAATTATTACGTTTATCTGAGTAGTTTTTACAACCATTCACTGCATAGTTCACCATTGCTATTTTTTAGTTTACTTACGATGTTAAATTGAGCTGAAAACTCTTTCACTTTGAACTTTTCATTAATTTAATTTCAAGCCGACTGAACATTGTGACGTAACTAAATTTTAAGGTTAGGGCTGATCTGTTCGTTGTCCCATACCTTAGTTTCTATTTATCTTGTATTAAACCAGACGAATCTTCAAACAGCGGCCAACTTCGAAAACTTGTATTTTATACACACAATTACCTGTTGCAGCCATACGGACCGCCCCCTGTCCCCATTAGAGGCAAGGGGGGATTTTTATGGTATTTTTTACTAATAGTAGGTACCGTTACGAAAATATTGAGGGGTCTTGGAGCCTCCTACGACTTGTTTTGGGGCCGTGGGAGGCAAAAGAGAGGTAAATCCTAAAAGTACCTGAAAAACCCAAAAGATCTAATTTTTGGGTTTCGTGCCCATGAACACTTTTGATCAGGACGATGTCAGCTACAACATAGTAAAATTCCAGCCAATTTGACCAAAAGCACGTTTCCATATAATTTGTGCGGGGTCCTTTGACGATTTGTTTGATCGAAGACCCGGATGATGAGCTTTTCATTCAAAGTGCACCACTGCCTGGCAATTATAGAGAAGAAATCGATAAGACGCAAGAGTTAAAACAATTCAAAATGCATCACGGAGACCACCGAGGTATAAAAATGGTTTCAAAGGAGAGGGGTCACAGCCCATACAAAATTACCCCAGGCCCGGCGCAAAAGAAAAGTATCTCGGAGTATCGGCTATAATGAGTATTGAATTTCTGTATAGTTGTTATATCCCGTAACTGTGGCTAAGGTGTTAATAATGCTATTTCTTTTTATTCGGACGAATATAATCAAATAGAACCCTGTATTTTTGTAACGCCATAACACATTTTCATGAATAAGGTATCAGTGTACTCAGAATACTCCCACCTATCTAAAATTATAAAGGTGACGGTACTACCGTACCAAGTTCAAGAGTTATGAGCCGTCAAAGTCAAAATTGGAATTGGTAGAGTTCTCCTTTTGACAGCAATCATCTTCAAGTACATATATTGATTTCAGTGATAGTTTATCGTTATTTTCCTGCCAGCAATTAGTTTGTTGAGTTTTGCATATGCCCTACATCCGTCTTCAAGAGTTAGTATTCCAGTATTTTGGATGATCTTGTCGAATACTTCTACTTCCGGGCAGTCTATTGTAAAGGCCCCCATTCACGGTCAAATTGGATGTACATCCAGATTTTCATCAAACCCATAAACGCAATAAGTTTTGATCGGCCGACCAGCCCACAATCGATAGTTTTGGTTGTACATCCGCCTTTCCAACACTGGATCTCGGACACAGCCTGGCAAAAAATAGAACGCAGGAGAGCCCTCAAAAATAACGTAAACTCCACAAGCGACCCCGAAAGACGTTACCAACTGGAAAGGGAATACTCCCAATTACACCGGGAGGTAAAGAGAAGTGTCCGGCGTGATAAAAGGCAGCAGATAAATGAGCTCGCAGAAAAAGCGGAAAACGCGGCAAACACAGGCAACAGTAAGGTGCTGTACCAAATTACCAAACAGCTCACGGGAAAGCACTCTACTAAAAAGCATGCCGTTAAGAGTGCGGATGGAAGGCTGCTGTGCAGCGACGAGGAGCAGCTCCAAAGATGGAGAGAATACTTCTTCGCCGCCCTGAATGGTTCATTTACACAGGAACCTCAGGAAACCAGCAACAATGCACAGCCAATAAGAATCACCACCCGAGCCCCATCCAAGACGGAAATAGTAACCGCAATTCATGCGATGGCCAATGGTAAAGCAGCTGGGAAAGATGGCATCCCGCCAGAATTGTTGAAAACCGACTCAAGCCTCATTGCAGATGCGCTTCAGCCAATCCTGGATATAGCATGGAACATCTGTACCTTTCCGGAGGATTGGACGAAAGGTATCATAGTCAAAATACCAAAAAATTCCAAAAAGTGATTCTTCTTTCTAAATCCATTCGGATTGGATTGATGTTGTTAAGAATCACAAACAATTATTTCATCCTTGTTTGTGCATTTGGTGCGGTTTTTTTTTTAAGTCGGTTTTTAAAATTTTTTTTTATTTCGTGCTTTTAAGTCCATTCATTTTTTAATATTGCTTGTCATTGCAGGCAGCATAGGTTTTTACGCTCCTCAAAAGCGTTCTAGGAGCATTTTTAAAACCTTTTTAAAAAAGAAAAAATGCCTTTTTTTCAAGCCCGAGAGTTGGTTCCCCAAAGCAGTCCCCCAACTGAATTCTAACCACTTTCAAAAGCCGCTTGTCCTTCGCATCGAAAGAGAACTGGGCTATTGGTTATGCTGTCACATCTTATTGCCACTAGGATAATTTCCGGTTTTTTTGTTGTATAAAATTTATGAAAACTCCAGTAAAGGGAGAGTGCTCCAAATAAACTCTCCTGTGCATCGCTCCCAATTTTCCATTTTTTTCTTTTCATAAAGGCGGTAAAATAGCTTTTTAATTCAAAGGATAATACTCGTACAGTTTCACTCTTTCTCATCGAAGAGTGTTTTTAGGTCACCGTTGTGCTGCTAGGAGATCAACCATAAAAGCTTTCACGGAAACATGAAACTCTCTACTTTTTCCACCTCCGCACGCCTCTCTTTTCAAAAAGGCTGTTTCTTCTGTTCCGCGTATATTTAGACCCATTTCTGCAGTAGTTAATCTGCTAGCAAAAGTACACGCATGCGTGAGCGACAAGAAAAACTTAAAAATTTTGTTATATTTTGTCAAAATTTTGTTATATTTCGCCAGATAGCGAAGTGTATTTTACTTGTCACACCTTTTCATTTGATACCCATGTCTGGGGTCGGGGAGCGCAATTGCAAAATTTGATTGCAGATTGTATTGTCATGCGAACTATACGTATGTGCAAAATTTTCAGTTGATCGGTTATATGGAACTGGGTCAAAATCAAGTTGCAGGATTTGTTTACACTACACACACATACAGATCAATATAATATAAGGCATATAAAAAGTTAAGTTGCCATTGATATCAGGGAAATTAAATGTAAACAATAAAATTCTTTGATTCTTCATCCACGTCATGGTATATTTCTTTATTCGATATAAACAATAGTTTTTTGAGCTGCAAATTTCGCCATAATTTCGTTCTCATCGGCTTGTGTTCTGGAAGCAAGTTTACAGACGTATTCCCGTCGAAAACTTGTTTAATATGGAACAAAATTCCCCGAAGGAAATTAAAAAATAATTATTTTGTCGAAATATAAAAAAAACACCGCGAGCCCAAGGATCGAACACGCACCCCACCGACAAGAATACTTCTCTCTAGCCCTTTGCGCTATGTCAAGTACTATCAGCCGCTGACCAATTTGTTAATAAATCATTTCAGAAAGAAGAAAAAGAGAAAAACAAAACAACCGGCCTGCCCCGACCAGGGATCGAACCTGCAAACGCCACACTACGCTGAATCGAGGATCCGACGCTATACCCACTCCCCCATCGGCCTGCTGCCAGATTTACAACAATAAAGTAATTTGTTCGATGCCTATGAAATGTTTAGGTTGAACCAATTTGAACCGTTTTTTATGCCTAACTTCGAACTCCGTTATCAGAATTTAGAAAAAATTTAAAGGGACCACCGTAGGAAGCTCCCCCTTCAAATGAACCAAAAAAAAAGTTATTGGGTTACAAAGCTATGCGTGAACAGGACCACAAAATACCTACACGGCGAATTGAGTAACCTCCTCTTTTTTTGAAGTCGGTTAAAAAGGGGCACCTAACAATATGCGACAACTGGAGAGGCATCTGTTTACTATCTACTGTGGGCAAAATTTTGTCCCATATATTACTATCTAGGATAAGTGAGGCAGTAAAGCGAACGCTTAGGAGACAGCAGGCCGGATTCAGGAAGGGCCGCTCATGTATTGATCATATCAACACCTTACGAATAATAGTGGAGCAGTCTACTGAATTCCGATCCTCCTTTACCTTACTTTCGTAGACTATGAGAAAGCGTTCGACTCGGTCAATAGGAGCTTTATGTGGCAGGCACTACGGCGACGTGGACTGCCTGATAAAATAATAGAATTGATAAAAGCCCTATATAACAATTTCAAACGCGAGTTCTCCATAATGGAAAATTATCCGACTGCTTCGAGGTGAGCTCAGGAGTACGACAAGGATGCCTACTCTCGCCTTTACTATTTCTTATAGTAATAAAAGACATCCTTGTCGGCGCTCTAGATAGTAGAACAGGCGGCATACAATGGGGTTTGTTAGACCGCCTTAAGGATCTCGACTACGCAGATGATATCTGTTTGCTGGCCCACAGACACCAGGACCTCAAATACTTGATTAACAATTTGGCAACAGAAAGTAGTCCAGCAGGCTTAAGGCTAAATCCGACTAAAACTAAAGAAATGCGGATAAATGCAAACACCATTGAACGAACAGCGCTGAATAACCGTGACGTGGAACTGGTAAATAAATTCTGCTACCTCGGTAGTATTATTACCGAAAATGGCGGTGCAGAAGAAGATGTCAGTTCCAGAATAAATAAAGCACGAGGCGCATTTGAATGCCTGTTCCGCATATGGAGATCATCGGAGATCTCAACTAACACCAAATTGCGGCTGTTCAACTCCAACGTGAAGGCAGTACTTTTGTACGGTTGCGAAACATGGAAAGTCACCCAATTCATCACAGGGCGCCTACAAGTCTTAAGTCTTCATCAACAAATGCCTGCGTCGTATTCTAAAAATCCGCTGGCAAGATAGAATTTCAAACGAAGAACTATGGCGCCGTGCCGGCCAAGAAAGGATAGATGACCAAATCAGGCGAAGGAAATGGAATTGGGTTGGCCACACCTTGCGACGCGAAAACGAATATCTAGCCAAACAGGCCCTTGACCAGAACAACGTGGAGGAGAACCCTACTAGCAGGAGCCGCAATAACTGGGAGATCCTGGTCGGAGCTGAGAGCTCTGTTTCCGCCCTATGTCCCATGAGGGATTAAAGGAGCGCAATGATGATGATGATCCGCCCTTCGATGTACATCCAATTTGACCGTGTGTGGGGGGCTTAAGTCTATGGGGACTGCTTAAAACGAAAATCCATTGATTATATTGTTACGTTTTTACAGCTTAACGGATTCGTAGGATTTATTAAGAATACACTTTTTAATTATCCACAAAATACATTATTATTATTATTACAAAACAAAACACAATTTAATGACAAACACAATTCTTATAGTTCACTATAATCCCTTTTAATTTACTATCCCGCACTATTAAATTCTATCTATCGCTTTATAATTCACTTTTAAATCACCACTTTTCACTCTTCTCACTTTAGAACACTTTTATCGCCTTTCAAATCAAAACTGACTTGCTCAGCGCCTGCAAGCCGCTCTTATATCCAAGCTCCACCTTTATCTAACTTCTGGAACCTTCGTCCCTTTTCTAGTGCCTAGTGGTATGTTCGTTTCTTTTCGTCCAGAAACTTGAAGTTGTTTTCACTTTTCGCTCGTTCCAATTTTAGTTTAGTACATAAATCATTAGATCAGACATCAACCAGAGTTGTTACCGACAATCGTTGATTATACTTTTTAACAAACAGATGGCGCATAAATCATCACAATTGTAGCGACTGAAATCGGACACGACGACCTCTGTGTGTCACACCTGAACACTTTACACGACACTTTGATACAGAATACAAAAAGTAATTAAGTAGGCTTAAGAAAGTTATTTTATTAATTAGAAATTTAATGTTTTAGTTTGTCATTGTTATTCAAACCTTATGTATGGAAATTATTGGAAAATTAAATAATATTGGTTTAATAATTAGTGTTTAATTAGTACAACTATGGAAGCTCCTTTCATTCTCTTTAAGAGAGTTGATTGATTCGTTAAAATTAGAGATAGTGCTTTTAACGACTTGAATCTGTTCTTTCGTGAGATTTTGAATATTCTTGTAGCCTTCTTCTACTTTCTTAATGGCATCGTTATAATACTGCGCATCGTCGACATCGAGGGTTCCGAAAACCCAGTTTAATGCATAGCTTCCGGCATTGAAAATTCCGCGCTTGTTTCGACGATGATTGATTAAATGTGCAAGGGTTTCTTCCTTTTGGCGAAGCTGTGGTATTTGTATAGATAAGAAATCAAGAGTCTGCGCGCAATGGAAAGCGTATGTTTTTAGCGCGGCATAGATTAAGTGATTATTCATAAATGTTTTCAATTAAAGAGAGTTTCTTATTATAAAAGGAAACATTTGTATATGTAATGATTTGCCAGAAATCAGAATAAAATCTCACGAGTCCCAAATGTTCGTAGAAAAGTCCACTGCCTTTAACTACGGGCTCTATTTTGAAGTGTTCCGCTTTAATTAGGGGAATGAGGAACCTGTAATGAGATAGGCGAGTTTTAAACGATTTTATGGACCGTAGTTTGTTTGCCATTGCATTGAATAGTGATATTTTGATTATTATGAAGTTTAATTATTTTGTACGATCCTTTAAAGTTTGGGGAAAGCTTTTTTGATAGTCCTACTGTTGTTTGGTTATCTTCCAAATAAACGTAATCATTTACTTTAAAGTTATGAGTATAGTGAGTAATGTTTCGATCGTGGTTGATTTTTGATTTTTGTTTGGCGTCGAGTAAATTCTCTCTTGCTATTTAATGAGCTCGGTTTAGTCTATATTTTAGTTTGCCATGGTAAGATTCGTAAGTGTATTTGAATTCTGGGGTTCAAGTGATAGAAGTAGGTAAAATTGGTTTGTGGCCCCTATTGCGAGTGTCGATACCTAATCGACAAGCGACAATTATCGATTCTAGACTGTCGATTATTTAGTTTGATATTGCGAGTGTCGATTAGAATCGAAAATTGTCGATTTGACAGTCGACTTTTGTCGATTGCTTTTTTGCTCACGACAAAATTTTCCAGGAATTTTAACAACAAAAATAATTTTCTAAATCAGAGTAGTCCAAATATTTGTCGATTGGGTTACACAATGCCAAAAAGAAAATTAAACGACACAATCGACTATAGTCGAGTCGATCGCTAACCGACACTCGCAATAGGGGCCTGTGTCCGAACAAAGCTCGTAAGGAGAGAATTTAGTAGAAGCATGTATAGATTTTTTCAAGCTCCGTGACACAAAAAATTTGAACAATTCTGCGCACCTCATTGCCAAATTTTATAAATATTGTTCTATTATTTCCCCGGTTTTTAGTTAAAACGGCAACAAACGCAGAAAAAACTCAACAAATTAATTTGGGAAGTGATGCGCGCATGCCGAATGAATAAAGTTAATCAATCTTTATATGTGTTGAGCAGAGCTTTTAAATACATGTAAAACTCCTGCTCAACCAAGTCAGTTTATCCATCGTATTAAGCATAATTTTACTATAATTATGATAAATATTTCTCATCCCTAAATTAAAAATAAATTAAAAGAATTGCTGGAAAAATTTCTTTTAAAGATATGAGCATTTTCATTCATAAATTGAGAGTTCTCCGCAGCCGCAAGCAACACAACCTCCCCAAGCAGAAGCGCGCTTGCGACTGGCGGAAAATGTCAACAATCTCGTAATCAAAGTGATAAAAACACAAATTTCATATTATTTAGTAGAAATCACTACAAATTATTTCTGTAGCATATGTGTAAAATATAAAAACCTTAAAATAAAAAATATATATAAAAACGAGTGTTTTTCAGTCATAATTTGTAATTTTTTAAAATAATCATTGAAGTCCCAGACAAATAGACCTCCCTTTAGCAATATGCAGTCGCGACTGATTACATGGCAGCAAGTGATTTGATAGGAGTAGTTAAATGAAGCTTTTGTCTGAGCTTTTAAACATTTTTAAGAGCTTAGCTGGGGAACATGCGCGGGATGTCACGACGTTTGAAAACAACTATACATGTGCGTTATATGAGAACATCGCGAGTGGAATATATTTATCCCAATTGGTTTGTTTGTCATTTATATAATGCTTCAAATAGTCTTTGAGAGTGGAATAAGATCGTTCTAGCGCTCCATTCGATTGAGGATGATATGCAGTAGTGAAGTAATGCTTTATTTGAAATAATTTAGTGAGATTTTTAATAAGATCTGATGTGAAATCTGATCCTTGATCCGTAAAAAATTTTTTAGTAATTCCGAACATAGTTATGAAAACAAGACCATTGGCTACAGATTCGGCACAGTGGTGCTAATGGTGTAGCATATGCAAATTTGGTTAGATCGTCTTACATTGTGAGGATGTATTTAAATCCATTTGATCTCCATGGAAGAGGTCCTACGATATCTAGAGCTAACTTTTCGAATGGTTGATTACTTGTGCTTGTAATTTCCGTAGGTGCTTTATAAGTTTTGCGGAGAGTTTTATTTGTTTGACATGAAACACATTGTTTGATTATGTAGTTTTATGTCACTTCGCACCTTATGCCATTTGTAATTCTGTTGGATACGTTTCATCATTCTATTGTATGAAATCCACAATGACCAGAGATTGGAGTGTCGTGATATTCTTTCAGAATTAAGGGAATTTGTTCTTTTGGTGGGTGAACGATAACATTTTTATGAATCGTTATTTTTATTTTAGACTTTCTAAATACAAATAGTATTATGTCTTTGCATTTTTTATAGTTAAATTGATTGAAATCATCCACAGGATTAGCTATCGAGATACATTTCACATTATCTCTTTCTAATTGAATGCATAAATTTTACATGGTATAGAAAAGGTCGGCATATAAGAATTTGCCATAAGAGTTTTGTTTAAGAGAGCAGTGATAATAAGTTTGTTTATTATTATTCTTGGTTTTGTAATTAGAATAAAGCTCATGAGGCATATTTTTAATTACTTCGAAATCAGTAGATTTGGATATTTATTTTCATCACTGAGATCTATGGCTGTTGTATATGCTATAGGATCCTTAGAATTTAATATGTGCTCGTTAGTCCCGCTAAAATCATATATTTTTGGACTTACAGAATTAAGTATAGTAAAATTTTACGTAATCATTGAAAGTTTCTTTGGTTTCGATGTATGAAATAATAACTTCGTTTCCTTGTGGAATATCGGCATTAGTATTTATGCGGCCAGGTTTGTACATAACCTCATAATCGTATTCTTCTAGTTTTTGTCTCTATCTGACTAGCTTCGAACCAGGGTTCTTGATGTTGAAAAGCCAGTTTAATGGTCTACAGTCAGAAATGTAATGTTTGTTTTAAAATGTTAAAAGATTTTTCTTGTTCTTCTTTCCACACAAAAGGTATATTTTTCTTAAGAAGATTTGTTAAGGGTTTAGTGATTAGAGAAAAATTTTCAATGAAACGTCGATAATAACCGACAAGACCCAAAAAGGATTTAATTTCTTTTGGGTTACGTGGATGAGGATATAGCGTCGAATCTCTTTTTTACCACCCCTAGCGGAGCTGACCAAGGTGATACAGAGGGTTTAATGATTCCTTGATCAAGCATTTTAGCTATTTGAGAGTTTACTTCCTCTGTGAATTTGAGGATAGCGGTAAGTTTTTGCAGCGATTGGTGCAGAATTATTAGCAATGATTTCATGTTTTATAGCTGGAGTTGAAGACAGATACCGACAAATAAAATATGTCGTTGAATTCTTTACATACTTTCAGGAGTGATTCCTTTTCTTCGGAATTTAAATGAGGATTCGAAGATTCTCCATGGTTCATTTATTCTTGATTCATTTGCAATAACAGGAAAGGTTTGAGAATTAGTAATAAATATAGACTTTGAATCTATAGAACTAGAATTTGAAATAGTAGATTTATGATTCAAGGTTGATTTTTATTTGGCAGCTGATTTAGCTGATGTGTTAGATTTAGATTGCGATGTGGTACGATTAGCAATTAATATTTTTGATTCAGTGCAGGATATAGAAAATATATGATGAGGTTTTTTCAGTAAAAAGAACAACTTTGTATTGGTTACCATTATTTAAGGAGAATTTTCCACCAGAGCAACCTCTGCTGGGCTTGGACTCATGTTTTATGAATTATAAAAGTATTGTCTTTTACGACTATTATTATACTGTCGTTTCCTACATTCTGTAATTAAGTGGTCTTTATAATTTCAGTAATTACAGACTTTATTTTGTTGATGCTTTTCAGGCTCGTGATTAGAACGTTGAATTGTGTGGTTGAAAGGACCTTGAGTTGTGTGATTAAAAGGACCTTGATTTGTGTGATTACCAGTTTGAATGACCCTTACTAAATTACCAGGCTTGTGAGGAGTTTTCGTGTTATGAAAGTTATTGTTAAAATTGTTTCTTGATTGGTAGGTACATGTTTTGCACCTGCTCTTCAGCGATTGCAATCGAAATAGCTTCATTTAAAGTTTTTAATTCTCGAACGCGAAGAACGTTACTTATATGCGATAGTGAAAAGTATATGAAATTCGATTTCGCTTAATAATTCTAGACTACCTTCGAGTGATGTTTCACTTGGGTTTTGTCGCAGAGCAATTGAGAATAATGTTTACGATCCTGGTACATAGTTTTAAGGAAGGTTTTAAAACCGGATTAAGAATGTAATGGGAAGACCGTCAGATTCACCTAAATTAATTATCTCACTATCGTCAAGTTCAGCTTCTTGATTTGGCTGCATTGGTTCTTCCATTTTGTTTCGATTTGTTTTGCAAAATTATATATATGGTGTAGGGTGTAAGCGGGAATTTTAAAAAGCACGCAAGGGCGAATCTATTCGACAACAATTATTCAAATGGGGGCCTCGGTAGTCTAGGGGTAAGGTGCCTGACTATCATCCCAGAGGTCCCATGTTCGAATCCCGGCCAGCCCCACGGTCCTTCGCCTTTTCCACTTTCCATCTACATAACTTTCCTTCTTTCTTCTTCCCTCTTTACATTGCTGATTCCTTCTGCCATAGCCTTCTTTAGCCATTCCCCGCTCCACCAAAAGCGCATGTCATCGGTTGGTTGATGAGATTCAACTCGTTTCCTGAAACACTCCAACGAGTTGTTTCTCGATGCCCGATGTCAAAGTCGCGATAGTAATGGTTGGGAGTAGGTGGACTAAAAAATATCGTGGGTAGGTTGGCGCAGTTCCTTCCTCCCCGACTAGAGCTGCTGTTCGACATTGCACTTTATACGTATTGTTACGTTTTTACGGCTTAACGGATTCGTAGGATTAATTAAGGAATACACTTTTTAATAATCCACACAATAATTTATTTATCACAAACCAAAACACAATTTAATAACTAACACAATTCTTACAGTTCACTATAATCACTTTCAATTTAATAACTCGCGCTATTAAATTCTATCTATCGCTTTATAGTTCACTTTTAAATCACTAGTTTTCACTGTTCTCACTTTAGAACACTTTTATCGCCTTTCAAATCAAAACTGACTCTTTCAGCGCCTGTAAGCCGCTTTTATATCCAAGCTCCACCTTTATCTAACTTCTGGAACCTTCGTCCCTTTTCTCGAGCCTAGTGGTATGTTCTTTTCTTTTCGTCCAGAAGCTTGAAGTTGTCTTCACTTATCGCGCGTTCCAATTTTAGTTTATTACATAAATCATTAGTTCAGACATCAACCAGAGTTGTTACCGACAATCGTTGATTATGCTTTTTGACAAACAGATGGCGCATAAATCATCACATTGCCCCCTTCTTAGGACTGTTCGTCCCAAACAGTTGTCCATCCTGGATCCGGCTGATGATATGGGCACAGCCTGTCTATGTGCACAATCTTCTTCTTGGCTTTGGGTCCTTGTTGAATCCTGTAGACAACGTCGTTGATCCGGCCCCTCCCACTGGTGCTGAAGTTTCGGAGACTTGCCTTTTCGTCATCGAGGATTGAACAGCCAAACGAGGTCACCTTCCTGGTATCCGCTACAGTTTGCTCGGAGGTCGTACCTAGTTTTCATCCTGTCACTGGCTATCTTAAGATTCTTCCTTGCAAGCTGATGGATATCTACGAGTCGATCACGAAGTTCACCTGTATAACCGCCAGTAGACTCGTTACTTTCCACAGGTGTCCCAAATTTCAAGTCGCTTTGCAGCCGGATTTGTCTTCCAAAAATCACACTACAAGGGCTTTGTCCTGTGGAATTATGAACCGTTGTCCGATATGCCATTAGAAATATAGGGATGTAACTATCCCAGTCACGCTGGTGCTCATTAACAACTTTCCTTAGATGTTCTAGCATTGTCCTGTTGAATCGCTCTACCACTCCATCGGACTGGGGATGAAGGGGCGTCGTCCTGGTCTTCTTTACTCCAAGTACCTTACATACTTCTTGAAAAACTTGAGATTCAAAGTTTCTCCCTTGGTCAGAGTGAAGCTCATGAGGAACACCAAATCTGCAGATCCAATTGTTCACTAATTCCTCTGCAACAGTGATTGCTTCCTGATTTGGAATGGCATATGCTTCGGGCCACTTACTGAAGTAGTCCATGACCACCAAAATGTAACGATTTCCTCGATCTGGCACCGGAAAAGGTCCCGCCACATCGATTGCGATTCTTTCAAATGGGGCTCCCACGTTGTATTGCTGCATTTCTCCTTTTGTTCTTACTCGAGGGCCCTTGCTGCTGGCACAAGTTGTGCATTTACGGCACCAGTCTGCAACATCGTCTCGCATGTGAAGCTAATAGAATCTATCTCTTATTTTTGCCAAAGTTTTATTGACTCCCAGATGTCCTCCTGATGCGCCATTATGACACTCCTCGGGAATATCTCTTATTCTAACGCGAGGGACTATTACTTGCATTCGATGAGAGGTACCGTCAGCGATTTCCCATTTGCGCTTTAATACTCCTCGCTCAATGTGCAAGGAATCCCATTGGGCCCAATAGCTTTTCAGGGTTTCGCTCCTCTCTGCAATGTCCTTCCATTCAGGCTTTTCCTCGTATTCCTTCCATGTCAGAATTGAAGAAATATCCGGGTCGTCGCGTTGGGGGTCTCGGAGTTCCTGGTCATCCCATCCGGTCGTTGGCTCGACTGTCGTCCTTACACTTTTCCTCGATACGTCCACAATGTTTGCAGTCTGGTACGCATGGTCGCCGCACTGCACCAATCCCGACGTTACTCGCGTCTGTGTCCAATATGAATCTTTCGCCTGGCTTCGGGTATGTGAGTATTGGTGCTTGGCAAAGTCCTCGTTTTAGTGTCTTGAAACTTTCTTCGCACTTTTCTGTCCAGATAAATGGTTTTTCTTTTTCTGTAAGTTTATGTAATTCCTTAGCTATGTCGGCAAAATTCCTGACAAAACGCCAATAATATGTGGCAAGCCCCAAAAAGCTTCGAAATTCATGTTTATCCTTCGGTGTGTGCCAATTCTTAACCGCTGTTATTTTCTCAGGATCTGTTTGAACTCCATTGGATGAAACCACATCCGAGATAGTTGACTTGGTCTCTGAACAGTACGCGTTTTTTAGGACTGAGTTTCAGTTGGGCAGTTCTCAAGTATTGGAAAACCTCTCGTAGATTGCCCAGATGTTCCTCGAAACTTTTTCCAACGACGATGATATCGTCCAAATAAACCAGACAAGTCTTCCATGTCAGTCCTCGCAAGACGCATTCCATCAGTCGTTCGAATGTAGCTGGAGCATTACACAGTCCAAACGGCATGACTGTAAACTGCCACAGGCCGTTTCCTACAGATAAGGCTGTCTTTTCTCGGTCCTCCGGGTGAATTTCGACTTGCCAGTAGCCGCTCTTAAGATGCAAGGCAGAAAACCATTTAGCTCCAGAGAGAGTATCCAGTGTGTCATCGATACGAGGTAATGGGTAGCTGTCCTTTTTAGTGATGTCATTTAACCGCCGATAATCCACGCAAAACCTTGTACTGCCATCTTTCTTTCTGACTAGAACCACGGGAGACATCCAAGGGCTTTTCGACTCCTCTATAAGGCCTTGTTTTCTCATATCTTCAATCAAATTGGCTGCCTTTTCCCGCTTGGCTAGTGGTAGTCTTCTCGGCGGTTGTTTAATTGGCTGGACATCTTTGGTGTCGATCCTGTGTTGAACGATGTCCGTTTTCCCAAAGTCATCATCTCTCATGGTGAAGATACCACTGAAATCCTCTACTAATTTTCTTGCCTGGAGATACTGTTTTTGTTCAAGACAACTAGTTGAGAGCACTGTGTTTACTAATTTCGTGGCCTTTGGCTTTGGTTTTGGAACCTTTTCGATGTTAGCGCACTCCACTAATGTAATCTGTTCTGCCGGTTCTCCTTTCCCCAAAACCGTATCCTTCTTCAATCGTACTTCTCGTTCGTTGGTATTTAACACTCTCACGAATACCTCCTTCTTGTCGTCGATGCTCACCAGACATTTTCCAATTGCTATATTTTTGATTTGTTCCGTTTTTTCTGGTTCTATAAGGTAAAATCGGTAGCTCCCGGGATCACCATCGACTATCGCTCGTACCAATTTCTCAACACACGGAGGAAGCACGGTATCTTCACGAACGACGACTTTCAGCTGCGAATAACAAGTGGATCCTGTGGCCATTGGAATATCCTTATTGTCATATCTCAGTATTTCCTCTCCGATGTTCAGTAGAATTTTATGTGGTTTCATAAAGTCCAGCCCTAGAATACACTCGTCTGTTTTATCAGCTACCAGGAACGAATGCGAAAATCCAATGTCTGCGAGAACCACATCCAACATAATTTCTCCGTGTAATCGTACTGGCTCTCCTGTTGCAGTTTTCAGTCTGTATTGGCGTGCGTCTTTCAGCCATTTATTACCGACCATGTCAGCCCGGATAACAGATTTTGAAGCACCAGTGTCTACAGTTATTGTGCATTTTTCAGCTCCAATCTTTCCATCGATGGCCAGGCTGTTGCCACTACGTTGTTTGATAGTGGTGATGATGACACCGGGGGCTTCGATTTCCCCGACTGACTCCCGCCCCATGGAGTTAGTCTTTATTCGTTTCCCTGCTGCTGTCTGCGGGGAGACATGGCCTCCCTCTGGTCACCTTTCTGTCGTTGTCCGAATTTTTCACAAGCAGTTCCGCCACTCCTATTCTCGGGAGACTCTGCTCTACTTCGCTTTCTGCGATTCCTTTGCAAATGTCCCGGCTCACTACAGTTCCAGCATCGGAGTCGACCGCGTACTTCCGTTGCATTCATTCTGTTGCAAATATCCTCTGTTGTGTGGATCTCTCTGAGACGAACTGCACTTCTTGATGCTTGCTTCGCTGCCTCGTATGCCAGAGCATATGCCAAAACTTCTGCGGTATTCTTCTTTCCGCCCAGTCTGGCTGCTTGTTGTAGATCTCGGTCGGCAAAAGAGTTAAGAAAAGCCTCTCTTGCTACTTCGTTGATGTAGTCTTGGCCGAAACTAGGATAAGCCAGATGCACTAACCTCTCGATATCGGCGCATAGTTGTTGTAAAGTTTCTCCTGGCTTTTGAAGTCTATTTCGAAGTTGAAGTCGATAAACCTCTTGCAGGTGCTGATCACCGTACTGGTATTGACTGCAATATTTCTGCTGCTGTGCCCCTTAATGACAACGTTAAGGCCGTTGCTTTTTCCTCCTCAGTCCAGAAATTGCCTGTTGCTGCCGCTTCGAATTGAAGCTTATAAGTAGGCCATGGGCTTTGCCCGTCGAAAGTTGGAGGCTGTAGTTTCCTAACTCCGATGACTTCATGAGATGCCGTCGCTGGGTGGTGAATCTTTACTCTTTTTAGATCGGCTCTGACGGTTTCTAGTTCAATTTCGAGTTTTTCTAGATCATTCCTTACGTTTGCCTTGATGGAAGATTCGAGATTTTCCAGATCATTCTTAACATTTGCCTTGATGGAAGATTCCAGATTTTCCAGATCATTCCTTACATTTTCTTTCATGTCATCTAGCTTGTTGTCGACAGAAAGGGAGAATGATTCGATTTTCTGCTCCAGCTGGTTCTTCTGCTCTTCCATAGACTCTTTGAGTTCTGCTAACGAGCGTTCATGAGCTACTGCTAACAGTTTCTGTTCATCTTTTAACGCCAACACTTCCGACTTGATCTCTGTTGTCGAACGTTCTTGCGTTTCCTTCATCTCTGCTGAAGACCGTTCTTGCGCTTCTTTCATCTCGGCTGTCACTTCCTTAATCTCTGCTGATGCACGTTCTTGCGCTGCTGATGACCGGTCTTGCGCTTCCTTCATCTCTGCTGATGCACGTTCTTGCGCTTCTTTCATCACCATCAATGTCTTAAGAAGTTCTGCCATACTCACTGTCGCCTCCTATGGCTCTGCTTCTACCTCGCCTTCAAACATGTAGGCTTCAGGATCCTTACCTTCGTTCACCATAGCTTCTCGAAGCAGGGCGGTTAGGGAATTTTTAGCCCCCACCGTTGACAATGAGCGTTTACTTAACTCTCTTTTCAACTCTACAGTGCGCAAATCCACTAGCTTTCGACCCATTTTACTAATAAGTCCTTCTCACGCACAAAATTTAAAGTCCAATCACAATTATTGTTCAAGTTCACTTATTTCACTTATCTCTTAATTAATCCCACTTCTGACACCAATTGTTACGTTTTTACGGCTTAACGGATTCGTGGGATTAATTAAGGAATACACTTCTTAATTATCCACACAATAATTTATTTATCACAAACCAAAACACAATTTAATTACTAACACAATTCTTACAGTTCACTATAATCACTTTCAATTTAATAACTCGCACTATTAAATTCTATCTATCGCTTTATAGTTCACTTTTAAATCACTAGTTTTCACTGTTCTCACTTTAGAACACTTTTATCGCCTTTCAAATCAAAACTGACTCTTTCAGCGCCTGTAAGCCGCTTTTATATCCAAGCTCCACCTTTATCTAACTCCTGGAACATTCGTCCCTTTTCTCGAGCCTAGTGGTATGTTCTTTTCTTTTCGTCCAGAAGCTTGAAGTTGTCTTCACTTATCGCGCGTTCCAATTTTAGTTTAGTACATAAATCATTAGTTCAGACATCAACCAGAGTTGTTACCGACAATCGTTGATTATGCTTTTTGACAAACAGATGGCGCATAAATCATCACAGTAGGTGGCGATTGAAATCGATCACGACGATCATTCGAAGGATCTAAAGGAAGTATTTGGTTTAAGAAATAAATGATTTTTTTGTCGTTTTACTATTAAATAATTATTACTTCAAATTATATTATAAATAATTTTAATTTCAAATTATATTACAAATAATTTAATTCTATTTGTTCATTATATTATCACTGAATTGTTGATGTTGTACATTCTATATTACATTAACAGCATTAACACATTAACACGTTACATGAATTCCATTTAAGTTCGATTGTTGTCACTCGTTCCCCGTTTACGAATAATCCATATCGCAGAAGTGAAGTGCGAGAATTGAAAGATCGATCGCGGTATCGCAGCCATTACTTATACGTTCCAAGTTTTCTGGATAGTTCCAAGTTTCCGAATTATACGTTCCAAGTTTTCCGGATAGTTCCAAGTTTCTGAATTACACGTTCGAAGTTGTCCGATAGAGTAATTTGTGTTTTCGCGAGAACATCGTTGGATCTGAGTTTGTCGTGCCAAACACGTCCCTAACTGAAGGGGTAAACGTATTAAGATGGAAGAAGAAGGCCCACAGCCACAAGGTCAACAACCGGTGTCAACGAATGGTACTGTGCTCACGGAAGGGAACCAACAAGTCAACGTGGTGACTACTGTGAGACTTCCACAACCATTTTAGAAGGAAGCGCCGAGTAGATGGTTCGCAGTCGCAGAAGCCGCATTCGCCCTTCACCGTATCACCTCTGATATAGACAGCGAGACGTTGGGGGTGGTAAGCGATCTTATTGATAACCGCCGTTAACAGAAAAATATGAAGCTGTGAAGAGAAGAATTATAGCAAAGTTTGGCGAATCAGCCGAGACTCCACTCAGACGACTCCTCAGAGGACAGCCAATGGGGGACGAGAACCTCGCAGGCGGTCAATGCAATGATACTATTATCCGATCATTGTTTCTGGAGCAGTTGCCTGAACAGATGAGAGGAATTTTAGCAATTAACGAAACGGAAGATTTGGATGTTCTTGCGACTCAAGCGGATCGCATAGCCGAAGTTATGCGACCTCAGGTCAACGTGATGACAGAGGCTAGCAGGATTGAACGGAGAACCTCGCCAGAACTTACCATGGAGGATAGAACAGGAATAAATGAATTACGAAAGGCTGTCGAGGTTTTGACACAAGAGATGCGGAATCTCCGATCGAGATCTAGAAGCAGGTCAGACCAAACAAGAAGCCGCAACCGGTCGAAGACCCCACGAACGACATGGAAGGAAAGGGACAGGAACGGAAGTTTGTGCTATTATCATAACAGGTTTGGCACCGAAGCGCACAAGTGCCACAAACCATGTACCTGGAAACCCCCAGTGGGAAACTAAGTACGCCGACGAGAAGCGGGGCGTCCGTCGGCAGTCCGACCATTTCAAAGCGCCTCTCAATCATGGACAAGAAGACTGGTACAAAATTTTTAGTAGACACGGGAGCGGATGTGTCCGTGCTTCCTAAACATTGCAAAGGCAAATGCCAGGCGGACTCGGAACGCCAATTATACGCAGCAAACAATACGAAGATTACAACGTATGGGGAACTAAAGATGACACTTGATCTCGGACTAAGGCGACCATTTCAATGGAACTTTATTGTTGCTGAAGTTTCGCAGCCAATTCTAGGTAACGATTTTTTACACGAGTATAACCTACTACCTGACCCGAGAAACAGGAGACTGATCGATGGAGTAACGAATTTCAGCGCAGTAGCTACGCTTACTAGAAGCACCACACCATTGATAACGACGGTACGAGGAGAAGATGACTTTCAAAAGATATTAAAGGTAAACATCGAGATTACAGTTCGAGGTAGACGTCGAGAACCCCAACATCACGTACGGCATCATATCATCACGAAAGGACCTCCTTGTGCTGAACGAGCCCGACGACTCTCACCAGGTAGACTTAAAGCGGCTAGGAAGGAAATAAATGAGTGGATAACCGAAGGTATAATTAGACCCTCGTGCAGCCCATATGCAAATCCAATGCTTATGAGGAAGAAGAAAGATGGGTCGTGGAGATTATGTGGCGACTACCGTCGATTAAATAAGATAACGATACCAGACAAATATCCAGTACCAAACATTCAAGATTTTGCCCACTGCTTGCATGGATATACACAGTTTTCGACAATGGACATGGAACGTGCATATTTCCAAATTCCGATGGCACCTGAGGACCGAGAGAAAACAGCATTGATTACCCCTTTCGGGTTATAGTCCATTCAAAACGCGGGGGGGGGGTGTTCCAAAATAACACCGTTAAGAAAATCGAACCCTAAAGGTTTTTGGGGTCGCTGATCACGAAAATCGAGGTTGGTCGTCGCCCCTAAAAATGCAAAAAACACCCCTTTTTAGGGGGTTTTCGCGATTATTTCAATAATAATGAATACTAATGCGATGAAATGCACTTTTTTTAATATTTATTTGCTAAGGGGGTTGATTTATACTAAATTAAGGCGAACTTTATTGTAAGGGGTAGTCCTAAAGGGTTGAAACTACCCCTAAATCGGCCAAAAATGGCAAAAATTGTAAACATTTTTGAAGTTATACTTCTTTAGGCGCGTTTTGAAAAATATTATGAGAGTGAATTTTGACGAATTCGCAACGCAACTTAAGGATATGGGCGAAGGGGTGGAGGCAAAGGAGGGCAAGCATTTTAACTTCCACACTTCATGCGCACTGGGATTATCATTATTATGCACGGTATACAGCAAACGAAGGTAATGTAAAAGCGACGCCAGCTTCGAATACCGTAAAAAATGGGCGCCTGGTGACGTCAGCCGTAATTTAGGGAAAAAATGTTGGATTTATGTGGTAATGAAATTAAAAGTGAATTTAAAATGGTTAAAAATTATTACGGAATAGTTATTAAAACATAAGTGCAAGTACCACCACACAACATGAAAAACAAAAATTTTGAACTTTTTCCTACACATTTTTCCGCTTTAATATTTTAAAAAAAAAATTTTCAACAAGCTTTAATCACTTTACATTCACTTTTAACTCAATAACCACACAAATTCAACATTTTTGCCCTAAAATAACTCGACAAAACCACAGCGAATGTAAACAAAATTGGTCACCTTCACAATTAAACCATTAAAACATATTGGTTCACTAAATTTTTTGAAATTGTTTTAATTCAATCACTGAAACACTAATCACTGGTAATCCAGGTGCAGAAAAAAGTGATAAAATACAATATTTTACAACTTTTTATTGAAAAAATGAACTAAAAAACTTGGCTCCACTTTATTACACGAGAAATGTCCTCCATTCAAGCAAATGTAGGATCGGCACCGGCTGCTTCCAGGCCTGTAGCTACGATGGGTTTGCTGGAGGCCCTATCAGAACCTCAAATATGCAGCGTACTGCAAATTTAAGACATGATATGAACATGCAGCACGCTGCTTTGCTTGTCATTTTACCAGCCTGAGACAACTGAAGTACTTTTGATTGCAGCGTGCTGCATTTTTATCTCATGCCCTAATTTACTGCACGCTGCCAATTTTGATGTTCTGATACGGCCTGCGAACGATATAGGCGAAGGGGTAGAGGAGGGAAGCATTGCAACTGCAATCCTTTAGCTAAGTTTATAATTATATGGGCATATGAAAATTCGTAGCCAAAGTCCGTTCACGATGTCCATGGGTGAGGAGGTTTTTACCCAGAGGCTATGGAGGGAAATAAATTACATATCCTAGTTTTCAGCTAAAGCCGCCTCTGAACGATGCTATGAGCACTTTCCAACATTGGACGTTTGATGGTAGAACGCATCGTGTGGCCGCTGCTCGAACTACGAATGTCCAATGTCAAGCGTCCAACGATGGTGTTTGGACAGGTTCGGAGTGTTGTCACTCAAACTTTGGAAGCGTTGATGCTGTATTTGCCGGTACATTAATGTCCTTAGTATGAAACTATTCGTATCATATTTCAATTACCCTAACCCACTCAATTTAATTGAGTAACAACTAAACGAAGAAGCTGGGGAAGTGAACAGAATTTGGAAGTGACGTAATGAATCTACCCAAGGTCGATGAATCCACAGGTGAGTTACGAGAGCATACCGGCAAAATGAGTCTGCGCAACGCCTGGAATTCCTCATTGTGACAGAGGACACAGACGATGTCCTTTTGGATTGCCGGAGATTAGCCGAGCAAACTGCTGCACTGTAACCTACAGCTAAAGGCACGGCTAAGAGCAACGAACGTCTTAGACTATAATGGTACGATCGTTTGATCATATATTTAACTAGAATTGTACAATTATTCTCGACGGAAGTTATTGAAAAAAAAGAAAAGTGCCGTACGGGTACCCCTACGTCGCTTTTGTACAGACGCGTTTACATTTATCAATTCCGTGTACAAATACCTGTAAAACACAAGAAGAAAGAAAATATCTCCACTAAGGAGCAAACAAATGTACAAACAATAATAATATTAAATATAATGATAACTGCACCAAAAATTATTGGATATTAATACATTAAATTACTAAATGAAAGCATAAATGAATATTTTATTTTCTGTAGTATGTGTATGTTAGGTTTTTGTTTCTTCCCTCTAGGCTACGGGTAAGCCCTGCACCCGTTCGAGTATATGCGCTTTTGCTAATCAGTACACTCTCGTGAAATTTTTGTATACTTTAATCCGCGGAAATACAACAGGTGAAATTTGATATTTCGCTATACTCTCATCTCGTTCAACACTCACTCTCAATTCCTTCTAGCATCCTCGAATGAAACAAACTGATACGACCTGTCTCAATCTTTTTTTCTTCAGCCAAGTCCGAACGGTTTTTTTTTCGCGTGGAATTTTATCTGAAACTTTGTGCAATGCACCCCAAAAAAAATACGAATTAACCTAGGGTCACCTGATAGCAGTTCACGAATTTCTGCGCTGGCCTTTCTGCGTCGTCCGAGTTTGATTGTCGCTACTGCGACCCACGTACCTTCTGGTCAGCTTAGCCGGTATTACTTCACAATATTTAAATCTTCACTATTGACAGATACCACTTTGATTTCCCGGTCTCTTCTATCCAACAGGATTTTCTTTCGTGCAAATTACACACGACAACTTCGATTAAAGATGATTCAAAAAATCCTAAAACTGAAGATTTTTCCAGGTTTGACTTTTTTCTACTTGATGTGATTGTCTGGGGTTTCGTGATGACTGGATTTTGACATTTGCTAGGGGCTTCAATCTGCTGCACACCATCTAAGACAGCCAAACTAAAAACTGGCTTTTTCCCGAATTATCGCGTATTTGCTGCTATACTTCGATGTTCCGGTAACAATTTACGGAGGAATTTAATTATTTGTTTCCTCGACTTAGACTAAAAACACCGATTTTTCAAAAAAACAAACTCGCCGATAAAACTTCCTTCATAATTCAGATTTTTTCCCAGCCTGACTAATAAATTTTTCGTTCCTCTTTTTGTTTTATTTCTCCCCGCCTCCTGTTTGTTTTCGAACCAACTACTCAATTTTCTTCCCTACAGTAATTTTTAGTCAAGTAGAGATATTTAGGCAAAACTGACCGTTACACCTCGTTTCTCCGCTACTCGTGGGAGTAATTATGGAAAAGTCCCGAGCCAACCCAAACCTAGCGGAAGTGGAGTCACAAGCTCCACCCCTCTAAAAAAGACCCCAGAAGCGACCTGCTCCTCCTTGCGACTACGTCGATGCCCAGCGTACACCTGCGGGCACGGCCGCTGCGGGGGGATCAGAGGAGCGAATGGTCTGCGGAAGGGTCAAAGACCTAAAAAGACCAGACCCGGCAAATTCAGGTCCTCGTCACATCCGCATAGCCCGCAAATCCCGCAAATAACATGGCTACGGCACCCCCGAGCCAACCCAAACCTAGCGGAAGTGGAGTCACAAGCTCCACCCCTCTAAAAAAGGCCCCAGAAGCGACCACTAGCAAACCTGCTCCTCCTTGCGGCTACGTCGCTGCCCAGCGCACACCTGCGGCACGGCCGCTGCGGGGGAATCAGGGGAGCGGTTAGTCTGCGCAAGGGCCAAAGACCTGAGAAGACCGGACCCGGCAAAAGCAGGTCCTCGTCACATCCGCATAGCCCGCAACATCCTTCGTCGCTTGGCCACCAACCCGATCAGGGAAGACCAAGTGTCCAAGGAGGACTTCACCAAAGTCCTAAATGACATTGCTTGGGCTAAACAAGTCATACCAGACTTTACATTGGAGTCTAGAGGTGCACCAGCCTCTAAACGCCAACGATCTGTGGAGGAACCAAGTACCCACAGTCCAATTCCGAAAAGGTCCAAGACGCATGGCACCAAGGCGATATCCTTCGCAGAAATAGCGAAGGATCGCAAAATAATCGGCGTCCTGGACGAAAGTAACGAGAATGGCAAGATCCCCAAACACCAATGGCGGTGGGTTCAAGTTGCCCTCGCCAAGGTGGCTATGGAGGTCCTGAAAGACAACCCTGGACCTCCCCCCTTATGCTTTGATGCCGGTTGGTATCAAGGCAATATAAAACTTACGGCCTGCGATAATATCAGATCTGCAGAGCTTTATAAAGCTGCGGTAGCTAGAGTTGGGGAAGTTTACCCAGGCGCCCGACTCAAGGCAGTCAATGGCGGACATACCATCTCGTCCGAGAGCCAGAGCATGGTTTCCAGTGGCTCCATCGGAGCCTAAGGAAATCATCGCTATGCTGAAGGCCTTCAACCCTCACATCTACACCGATAACTGGAAAGTTCTCAAAACGGAGCAGACTAACAGAGCCACAATGCATGTAATTCTGCTCCTAAATGAAAAATGCCTGAACCAGCTGGCAAAAGAAAACTACGCCGTGAACTACGGCTTCCAACAAATCGCACTCAAGGTCTACAAAACCGATATAGAAGCCGTAGCTAACCAAGCGGCCTGCACCAAGACCACTGACGAAGAACCAGAAAACGTGGAAACCGATGGCGAAGGCGCAGCTCAGAGCGATGGCGATGCATCGACAGACTCCGAGCTGGGCAGAGCCGTCGGTAATCTCTTCACGGAGCGACAACTCCTTAGTTTAGACTTCGACGAAGACAACTCCAGCGACGATGAAGCGGATGTGACTGTCGTCGAAACAAAACACCCTGAAAATGGTGCAGGTGATACAGATAAACCTGCACCATTGTAAAGCAGCATCCGCTTCGCTTCTGCTTCACCTGGCATCAGGCGAAGTCGATGTTGCTCTAGTCCAAGAGCCACGGATTTCTGGCGACAGGATCTGTGGCTTAAGGACACCTAAATTTAATCTCTTTTATACCAAAGGAAAGGGAAAACCCAGAACATGTATTCTGGTCAAAAATAACATAAGCACCTTTCTTCTCCCTCAATTTAGCAACGGAGACCTTACTGTGGTCGACCTAGAGTTGAAACAGAACTAAATCAGGATGGTCTCTTTCTATCTAGCCCACAATGATGAGGGCCCTTTACCCCCTATGGCCTTTCAAGACCTGGTAAGATTCACCCATCCTACCACGGTTCTGGTTATGGGGGGAGATGCAAATGCGCACCCTACACAATGGGGCAGCACGGACACCAATGATAGAGGGGAAGTTATTTTTAACTTCCTACTGAGCACCAACCTTGCTATTTGTAACAAAGGTAATGACCCCACCTTTATTACCAAGAACAGAGAGGAAGTTCTGGACATCACCCTTGTCTCGGACTGCCACTCCGACCGAATAGTGGTCTGGAAGGTTTTGAAGGAACACTCCTTTTCAGATCATAGATTTATAGAGTTCCAACTGCAGGACTCGAGCCCAGCCACCCCTTCCAAAATAAAAAACCTCCAAAGGACAAATTGGGGCTACTATACTAGGCTTATCGCAAAAAACCTTGCCCCCAGCCTCCCTTTATTCCCAAAAACCGGGAACAGCTCGACATCATTGTGGACATTTTCACGAAACAATGCACTTACGCCATTAATAAAGCTTGTCCGAACAGGCCACATAAAGAGGCTTCCAAACCCCCATGGTGGTCTCGCGAACTTGAGACACTCCGAAAAGAGTGCAGAAAGGAATTTAATTCAGCGAGACGCAGCAACAGCGAAACCGCCTGGGGCTGCTATAAGTCAAAGCTGAATAGATACAAAACGGCAATAAGGAAAGCCAAACGTACCTCCTGCGCTACCTTTTGCAGTAATATAGAGTCCACATCGGAGACCTCAAGACTGCGTAAATTATTAACTAAATCGCCAACAATGCTTAGTTATTTACGCAAGGAAGACGGCGATTGGACCGACTCAAGCAGGGAATCCCTGAAACTACTTATGGACACCCACTTCCCGAGTAGTACTACAATTGATACAACTATCACGATCAACTCTTCAGCCTCACCACAGCTGATCAGATCTATCATAAGTAGAGCAAAAATAAAATGGGCTGTAAACACCTTCCAGCCCTACAAATCACCAGGCCCTGACGGCATAGTGCCGGCACAACTGCAGCACACTCTTAGTTATATTATGCCCTGGTTACAAACCATGTTTACCGGGTGCCTCCAAAATAACTGCATTCCCTCTAGTTGGAAAGAGGTTAAAGTAGTTTTTATACCCAAGGCAGGAAAAGCCTCCCACGTAACACCCAAAGACTTCAGGCCAATCAGCCTATCATCCTTTCTATTAGACTCTGGAGAGGCTAATCGAAATATATCTGAGGCAGACCATATTGACCTCGGAACTCTCTAGCGCACAACACGCCTATACAAAGGGCAAATCTACTGATACTGCTCTTCACTCACTGGTCTCAACCATTGAAAAATCCCTCGAGGTTAAGGAATATACATTAGTAGCATTTCTTGACGTTGAAGGAGCATTTAACAATGTTTTGCCGAATGCCATTACCCTGGCCTTGACAGAACATGGGATCGAGACATCGTTGGTGTCTCTTATCCACCAAATGCTTACTGGCAGGATGGTGAGCTCGATCTTGGGCGATAGCTCGGCCCGAAAGGCCGTAAATAGAGGCACTCCGCAAGGAGGAGTACTCTCCCCGCTGCTATGGGTCGTAACTATGAACCGGCTGTTGCGACGCATGCAGGCAGAGGGACATGACGTCCTGGCGTACGCAGATGATGTTGTTATCATCAAAAAAGGAAAATTTCCTCAAGTCCTCTGTGATCTCATGGAGGCAGCGCTACAAACCCTCTCAAGCTGGACTGCTACCCGCGGACTCAGCGTTAACCCAGTAAAAACGGAGCAGGTCCTCTTCACAAGGAGGTACAAGACCTCTCCGTTAACACCCCCCCCCCCCCCCCCCCCCGGCTTAACAAAGTTAGGCTCAAAATAAACAACAGTGCCAAATATCTGGGAGTAATCCTGGACAAGAAACTCCTCTGGCATGAAAACACAGAAGAGCGCATTAAGAAAGCAAACATCGCGCTTTTCGCCTGCAAAAAATCCATTGGTAAGAAATGGGACTTCTCCCCTTACATTGTGCGATGGATCTACACAGCGATCGTCCGCCAAATTCTCCTTTACGGGGCTTTAGTGTGGTGGCAAACTCTGAGTAAATCCACCGTGTTAAACAAATTACAGAGAGTACAAAGATGTGCGGAGTTATGCATAACAGGAGCACTTCGCTCCACTCCTACGGAGGCCTTAAATGTTATGTTATACCTCCCTCCTTTAAATCTCGTGGCAAGGGAAAGCGCAACCATCGCAGCCCTTAGAATAAAAGAATCCGGTTTCTGGGCTGGAATCAGGGGAGAGCACACGAAGGTACTGAACTCAGTTACTATCCCCACAAAAACCGACTTCTGCATTCCCGAAATTACCTTCACGAGGAACTACGGAGTCCACATCCCTTCACGTCGTGAATGGATAAATAGACCACATAGGTTTCAGGATGCCATAATCGTTTTTACTGATGGCTCTAAGCTCGAGGGTCGAGTGGGAGGAGGAGTATTTTCCCCAGAACTTGGTATTGAAATCTCCTTCCGACTTCCCGATCACTGCAGTGTATATCAAGCGGAGATTCTAGCCATACAAGAAGCTGTTCTGCAAATTAACCAGCAAGGCGATGGAAACCGGACTGTCTACATCTTCTCAGATAGCCAGCCAGCTCTGAAAGCCCTGCGCTCCTGCACAAACAGCTCTAGAACTACCTCTGAATGTCGCAGATCTCTTAACGAGATGGCTCAGCAGTTCAGGACCCTCCTCGTTTGGGTGCCCGGTCACCGAAATATAGAGGGAAATTGTAAAGCTGACAAACTGGCTAGGAGAGGCACGACCGCTACTCTCCTTCCAGAAAAGGAAAGAGTTGGTATGCCTTGGGCCTCCTTTAAACTCCGATGCAAGCAACACACAATCACACAAGCGAAAAAGCATTGGAGGGATCTTAATAAATGCACTTTGGCCAAATTAACCTGGCCCTCCTATGATCTCAGGCGAACTACCTTATTACTGAGCCTTGGGAGACAAGAACTCTCAGTTATAGTGGGAGTCTTAACCGGACACTGTCTGATAGGGACACATGCGACCCGTTTAGGTCTTGAGACCCACGATTTCTGCAGAAGCTGTAAGAACCTTGACGAGGCGGAAAGTGTACTACACCTCCTATGCCACTGCCCGGCCCTAAGCAGGATAAGGCTAACCACATTTGGTAAACCCTTTCTAAGCAACCTTGCGGAAATCTTGAAGTTTGAGATCCCGCAACTTAGAAGATTCATTACTTCCTCTAGATGGTTTAACGAAGAAACGACATTTTAACATCAAGTTTAAAGTGGGATCACTATGGTATCACAATGGGCCTATCCCTTCTTGAACCAAAGCTCAGCCATATCTAACCTAACCTAACCTAAGGGGGTAAAACTACCCCCACATTAAAATTGTAATTGGAACAAATTAAAATTTATTGTTTTGCATTAAAATTTTATATTTGATGAAATATTATTAAAACATTTGGAAAATTGTTAACCCTCTTGAAGGAGTTAAACCTTAGGGGTACCCCTTACCATTAAGTTCGCCTTAATTTAGTATAAATCAACCACCTTCGCAAATAAATATTAAAAAAAGTGCATTTCATCGCATTAGTTTTCATTATTATTGAAATAATCGCGAAAACCCCCTAAAAAGGGGTGTTTTTTGCATTTTTAGGGGTGACGCTCTAATTTTAGGACCGACCTCGATTTTCGTGATCAGCGACCCCAAAAACGTTTAGGGTTCGATTTTCTTAACGGTGTTATTTTGGAACACCATAACGCGCGTTTTGAATGGACTATTATATGAATTTAACGTGATGCCTTTCGGTCTTACCAACGCCGCTCAGACATTCCAACGATTCGTGGATACAGCTTTGAGAGGACTTGAATTTTGTTTTTGTTGCATAGATGATGTAATAATAGCATCGCGATCAAGGGAGGAACACTTGAAACATGTAACAGCGGTAATTGAGCGTTTGAAGGAATTTGGTCTCAATATCAAGTTGAGTAAATGTCACTGGGGTAAGGAGAAGGTTGAATACCTTGGTTATGAAGTAACCAAAGAAGGAATAAGACCACTGGAGCACCGAGTTCGAGCGATACTGGAATTCCCCAAGCCACAAACAGTAAGTGAATTAAGAAGATTCTTAGGTATGCTGAACTTTTATAGGAGATGCATAAGAGATGCAGCGAAAACGCAAGCACCATTACACGCCATAACCGTGGGAGCGAAGAAAAAGGACAAAGGACCAGTGGTATGGACTGCTGAAGTGGAGGATGCCTTCGAGAAATGCAAATCCCATCCAGCGGAAGGCACTCCGATTCGTTTGACCACAGACGCTTCTGACACAGCGATTGGCGCCGTACTCGAACAAGAGCTTGAAAACAAGTTACAACCACTCGGGTTTTTTCGAGGAAGTTAACTGAAGCTCAGAGGAAGTATAGTGCGTACGACAGAGAACTATTAGCAATCTTTGAAGCTGTAAAGTTTTTCAGGCATATGATTGAAGGGAGATGTACTATAATTTTTACAGATCATAAGCCGTTGATATATGCATTTAACCAGAAGGCAGCAAAAGCATCACCGAGACAGCAGAGGCATTTGGACCTGATTAGCCAGTATACGACTAACATAAAACATGTCACAGGGATCCACAATGAAGCTGCCGACGCATTATCAAGGGTGAACATTGTCGATTTGCCAGTTCGCATAGCAACCGATGATATAGCGGAAGCGCAAGCAAGCGATGAAGAGTTGAAGCACTTAATAATGAATCCTGGCTCACTCAAACTAAAACAATTAAGAGTCTCAGGCACGGAAACGAAGGTTTACTGCGACGTTTCAACAGATGAAATTAGACCGTACATTCCGAAACAACTGAGGAAAGTAATTTTCGACATGGTGCATAATACTGCACATGGCAGTGGGAAAGCCACGAGGAAAGCTACATATCGCGGGGAAATACGTCTGGCCGATGTTGAACAAGGATGTCAACGATTGGGCACGATCATGTGTACCTTGTCAACGATCAAAGATAAGTAGATATACGAAGAGATTGCCAAAACATATACAGGTACCCGACGAACGATTCTGTCTCGTACATATAGACATCGTAGGCCCGATGCCCGAAGTACAAGGATACAGGTATTGCCTTACGATGATCGACCGATTCACAAGATGGCCTGAAGCTGTACCGATAAAGGATATAACCGCCACCACGGTGGTCGACACATTTTTCACAACTTGGATAGCGAGATTTAGCACACCAGCGATCATAACATCAGACAGGCAGATTTTTGAAGCTTTCGCCAAGACGATTGGTAGTTGTAGAAAAAGAACGACAGCGTATCAACCACAAGCCAATGGACTCATCGAACTATGGCATAGGGCGCTGAAAGCAGCGATAAAATGTCACGAGACCGACGACTGGGTCAAAGTTTTACCAGTAGTCTTATTAGGACTAAGAAATTGTTTGAAAGAAAATCTTGGAACCTCTAGCGCAGAACTTGTATATGGCACGACTTTAAGATTACCAGGCGAATATTTCATGCAAGACGATTTCCAACCGGACCGTACAATCTTTAAAGAGCACTTGAGGGAGTACATGAGGCAACTGAGACCCCGACAAACAGCACACCACAACAAACAGAAGGTTTTTGTACATAAGGACCTTACAACGTGTACGCATGTTTTTATAAGAGAGGATGGAGTTAAAAAACCACTCGACCAACCGTACAGTGGACCGCATGCTATTATAAAGAGAGATAGTGACACATACTACACGGTGGACGTAAAAGGGAGGCATGATACCGTCTCAGTAGATAGAATGAAACCAGCGTTCATGCAAATGATCCCGAGCGAAGAAAATGTCACGACAATCCCAGATCCTAGAACGTATGCCGGACCAGGAAAGAAAATGAAACAAGTCCGTTTCGCAATACCTGATGAGTAATGACGGTATTGCTGGAAGGGGAGTAATGTGGCGATTGAAATCGATCACGACGACCTCTGTGTGTCACACCTGAACACTTTACACGACATGTGGCGATTGAAATCGATCACGACGACCTCTGTGTGTCACACCTGAACACTTTACACGACACTTTGATACAGAATACAAAAAGTAATTAAGTAGGCTTAAGAAAGTTATTTTATTAATTAGAAATTGTATGTTTTCAGTTTGCCATAATTATTCGAAACTAATGTACGTAACTTATTGTAAAATAAATAAATAAATAATAGTGGTGTAATAGTTAGAGTTTGAGTTTAATGTGTACACTTATGGAAGCTCTATGGGGTTACGGAGTGCCCCATACAGTATTTTCACTTAAATAAGAATAAATTCTCCGATATCACACAATTTAAATAAAAGTATAAATTTAATATTTTCAGAATTATTATTGTATATTAATTTTAAATAAAGTAAATTTAATATTGTGATGATTTATGCGCCATCTGTTCGTTAAAAACCTGAAACGATAATTGTCGTTAACGGCTGTGTTTGTTGTCTGATTTATGTACTAAACTAAAATGATTTATGATTTATGTACTAAACGATTTATGTACTAAACTAAAATTAGAACGAACGATAATTGAAGACAACTTCAAGCTTCTTGCCATAAAAGAAAGAACATACCACTAGGCACTAGAAAAGGGACGAAGGTTCCAGAAGTTAGATAAAGGTGGAGCTGAGATATAAAAGCGACTTCCAGGCGCTGCGTGGGTCAGTTTTGATTTGAAAGGCGATAAAAGTGTTCTAAAGTGAGAACAGTGAAAAGTGGTGATTGAAAAGTGAATTATAAAGCGATAGATAGAATTTAATAGTGCGAGATATTAAATTGTAAGTGATTATAGTGAAATATAAGAATTGTGTTTATTATTAAAATGTGTTTCGGGTTGTAATAAATGAATATTTGTGTGGATAATTAAAAAGTAATTAATCCTACGAATCCGTTAAGCCGTAAAAACGTAACAGTTGGTGTCAGAAGTGGGATTAATTAAGTGATAAGTGAAATAAGTGAGTTTTTAAAATAGTTGTGACCGGAATTTAATTTTTGTGAGTGCGAACTAAAGGCATAATAATAAAAAGGGTCGAAAATTAGTTGATTTGCGTACTGTGGAGTTGAAAAGAGAACTAAGTAAACGCTCGTTGTCAACTGTGGGTGTTAAAAATTTCCTAACAGCGCTGCTTCGAGAAGCTATGGTGAACGAAGGTAAAAATCCTGAACCCTACATGTTTGAAGGCGAGGTAGAAGCAGATCCAGAAGAAGCGACAGTAACCGGAATTTAAGATGAACAGAAATTATTAGCAGTAGCTCATGAACGCTCATTAGCAGAACTCTTTGTCTATGGATGAGCAGAAGAACCAGCTGGAGCAGAAAATCGAATTATTCTCCCTTTCTGTCGACAACAAGCTAGATAACATGAAAGAAAATGTAAGGAATGATCTGGAAAGTCTCGAATCTTCCATCAAGGCAAATGTAAGGAATGATCTGGATAATCTCGAATCTTCCATCAAGGCAAACGTAAGGAATGATCTAGGAAAACTCGAAATTGAACTAGAAACCGCCAGAGCCGATCTAGAAAGGGTAAAGATTCACCACCCAGCGACGGCATCTCATGAAGTCATCGGAGTTAGGAAACTACAGCCTCCAACTTTCGACGGGCAAAGCCCATGGCCTACTTATAAGCTAAGCGGCAGCAGCAAGCAATTTCTGGACTGAGGAGGAAACATCAACGGCCTTAACTTTGTCACTAAAGGGCACAGCAGCAAAAATATTGCAGTCAATACCAGTAGAACATCGCAACAGCTACGGGTTCTTAGCTCAAGCGCTGGAAATGCGTTACGGTGATCAGCACTTGCAAGAGGTTTATCGACTTCAACTTCGAAATAGACTTCAAAAGCCAGGAGAAACTTTACAACAACTATGCGCCGATATCGAGAGGTTAGTGCATCTGGCTTATCCTAGTTTCGGCCAAGACTACATCAACGAAGTAGCAAGAGAGGCTTTTCTTAACTCTTTTGCAGACCGAGATCTACAACAAGCAGCCAGATTGGCCGGAAAGAAGAATACCGCAGAAGTTTTGGCATATGCTCTGGCATACGAGGCAGCGAAGCAAGTATCAAGAAGTGCAGTTCGTCTCAGAGAGATCCACACAACAGAGGATATTTGCAACAGAATGAATGCAACGGAAGTACGCGGTCGACTCCGATGCTGGAACTGTAGTGAGCCGGGACATTTGCAAAGGAATTACAGAAAGCGAAGTAGAGCAGAGTCTCCCGAGAATAGGAGTGACGGAACTGCTTGTGAAAAATGCGGACATCGGCAGAAAGGTGACCAGAGGGAGGCCGAAAACAATGACTCCGTGTCTCCCCGCAGACAGCAGCAGGGAAACGAATAAAGACTGACTCCATGGGGCGGGAGTTAGTCGGGGAAATCGAAGCCCGCGGTGTCATCATCACCACTAGCAAGCAACTGCAGCGTAGTGGCAACAGCCTTGTCATCGATGGAAATATTGGAACCGAAAAATGCACAATAACTGCAGATACTGGTACTTCAAAGTCTGTTATCCACGCTGACATGGTCGGTAATAAATGGCTGAAAGACGCACGCCAATACAGACTGAAAACTGCAAGAGGAAGGCCAGTACGATTACACGGGGAAATTATGTTGGATGGGTTTCTCGCTGACATTGGATTTTCACATTCGTTCCTGGTAGCTGATATAACAGACGAGTGTATTCTCGGTCTGGACTTTATGAAAACACATAAAATTCTACTGGACATTGGAGAGGAAATACTGAGATATGACACTTGTTATTCCCAGCTGAAAGTCGTCGTTCGTGAAGATACCGTGCTTCCTCCGTGTGCTGAGAAATTGGTGCGAGCGATAGTCATGGTGATGCCGGCAAGTACCGATTTTACCTTGTAACGGTCAGTTTTTGCACGGAGTCCCTCAGTAACTACTTGACTCAAAATCACTGTCGGGAATGAAATCTAGAAGTTGTTCGGAACCAAAAAGTAGGCGGAGAAAAGAAAACAAAAATGGAGGGAAGAAAAAGTTTTTTGAGTGAGGAGAAAAACGTTAAACAGGAAAAAAACCGGTGCTCCGGGCCACGAGCGATTATCCCGTGACAACTACCATGTTGCTTATTCGGTATGCAATATATAATAAACACAATATACATATAATTTTGCAGTATTTTATATTGAGAATAAATATCAAATGTAACAATAACAGGGTGATTATTTATTCAGTAATTTTTAATTCCAATAGCCGTGTTTTTTTAATGAACTATATAGTTCTTCCCCATACAAATCTCAAAACCCAGGTTTTATGGGGGTTTCTATCGAGGTTTTGGGAAATTCCTTAATTTTCATATTGCATACTTTCGGGGGTTGGCATGTTGCATATTTTACTTTCGGGGGTTGGGATGTTGCATACTTTCGGGGGTCGGAAAGACGTAATTTAAAAATAAAAACAACAGCAAAGCGATGAGAGCAAATTTATAACAAATAATTGATTTTTTATAAACATATTTATTATTTTCTAGCGAAGATTTCGTGTAACAGTGCAAAAAATAACACTTAACTTCCGTTTAATTTTGAAATTTTTAAGCATCGAAGTAGGCGCTACACGTTTTTTAATGAACTCGATGAAAGAACTATATGGTTCATTAAAAAAACACGGCTTATGTGTTACTAAACACAAATACTTTAGAAATAATACTAGTTTATTTTGCAAGGGTTAAGCATACACGGAGCACTTGCAATGTAGGCTTTATTCAAAATAATGATGGAAATTGTGGTTTCATTTTCCCACATTTAAGTTGTCATAAATATTGCAATACACAGATAGAGAAAAAAAATAAACAGAATTTATTATACTTTATTTACATAAAGGTTACAGTTGTTTTGATTACTATATTATTAAAACCAAATTAATTTTATATTTTCCTTTAAGTAATGGTATACTCTATTAATATCTTCCACTCATTAAAACTTTAGAACCTAGATATAGGTAATTGTAGATTAATGTTTTTGAATTTGAAAATGTGAAATGGTTGTATCTGACAAAGATCCTAGCTCATAGCCATTGAAGATTGATATTGTTCTTAACTCTTTGTGTTCTTGCTGTTGTTTGTACCTATAATAAACAGGGAAATTAAATATTTATAATGCTCAACTCAATGTGCTAAATTTTTTTTGGGAATGGTTGGGGCGGATTTTATTTCTTCTCAGGGTTCATAGGTGGTGTATTTCCTTGTCAGGTGATGGTTATCCATAGTGTCAACTGGCAAGGGAACGGACTACAATGACACGGCTCAGGCGAGGCCAGGAGAAGGATGGAAACTCAAGATGAATGTGCATAGTCACAGGTAAGTGGTGAACCATAATACGTATAGGCCCGGCCACACACCCGACGACCCCAACCGGTGAGCTAGTGAACTCCGTGTGGCCGGCAGCATATCCCCCTAACAGTAGGATCGGCGGTTGGGGCAAGACCTCAATGAAATTACATGAACTTACACAAATTTTCAGAAGTTACACAAATTCTGTCTCAGTACTATCTCACGCGATAAAAAGCGGCGAAAATTTACTCCCCTCGAGATTTTTGCTTCGAGATTTTCATATAATTTCTTCTCAAAAAGTAAAACAAGAGAGGCAAAAGTTAAAATTTCAGAAGAAAAATCCACCAAGTTTGAGAAAATCTCTCATTCAACTATGGTTCTCAAATTTTAACATGAGAAGTAAATACAGAATTGAGCAGTAGAATGAGCGAGACGAAACGCAAAAAAATTTCATTTTCACAACGCTTGAGCACTTTTTAAAAATTTTGTAAAATGCACCATGACAACTCACACAACCTCTGTGTTGCGTATTGTTGTTTACTGTGAGTGATATAAACTGCAGGGCGCTGTTGGAGCACTTTTAAATTTTGTTCCAAGTTTCGTAAAAGAGGTAAATGAACGAAATGAGAGCAAAATATCTTGTGGCGAGAATTCTAACGGTAATTTTAATAAAAAGTAGTCGGATGTAGTTGAAGAAAGTTAGGTAAATGCTCAAAATATTTCTCTGCTACGATAGATTCAAGGTATTACAGTAATGGTAAATAACAGTCTTAAATTAGTTAATAGATTTTGGTTGGTTTACTAATTTAAAAAAACTCCATCTTTTGTTCTTGTTTTTTTGTAATCTTAAAATTCACTTTGCTGTTTCGGGATATACTGATTGGGAAGACTAGTAAAAAAAGATGGCAAAGTTTTACCAATATGGAAAATTTTAAATGATGGAAAGAAATAGAATTAACATTCAGGGTGAATAAAACAGTAAATGCACCGTTGCAAAAAGAAATGTCTGAGGAAGCTCAGCAGTGGTCAGATATTTTAAGGCTAGCACAAAAGGATTATTGATAGATTTACGAAATGTTGTTCCTTTTCAGGAATTTATTGAAAAAAAAAGAAGTAAATTGTTATCAAATTAGAAGTGCCATGTGTATTTCCCGTTCTTGCGATCCAGATGAAAGAATCTTTTTATTAAATGTTTAGCTGATGGGGCGCAAATTTGCCTACTGCCCCGGGCGCAAAACAACCATGCGCCGGCCCTGGGAAGAGGCAGCCAATATGATTGAAGATATGAGAAGACAAGGCCTTATAGAGGAGTCGAAAAGCCCTTGGATGTCTCCCGTGGTTCTAGTCAGAAAGAAAGATGGCAGTTCAAGGTTTTGCGTGGATTATCGGCGGTTAAATGACATCACTAAAAAGGACAGCTACCCATTACCTCGATGACACACTGGATACTCTCTCTGGAGCTCAATGGTTTTCTACCTTGGATCTTAAGAGTGGCTACTGGCAAGTCGAAATTCACGCCGAGGACCGAGAAAAGACAGCCTTCTCTGTAGGAAACGGCCTGTGGCATTTTACAGTTATGCTGTTTGGACTGTGTAATGCTCCAGCTACATTCGAACGACTGATGGAATACGTCTTGCGAGGACTGACATGGAAGACTTGTCTGGTTTATTTGGACGTTTTCCAAAAGTTGAGAACTGCCCAACTGAAACTCAATCCTAAAAAGTGCATACTATTCAGAGACCAAGTCAACTATCTCGGACATGTGGTTTCATCCAATGGAGTTCAAACAGATCCTGAGAAAATAACAGCGGTTAAGAATTGGCCCACACCGAAGGATAAACATGAACTTCGAAGCTTTTTGGGACTTGCCACCTATTATAGGCGTTTTGTCAGGAATTTTGCCGACATAGCTAAGGAATTAAATAAACTGGCAGAAAAAGGAAAACCATTTATCTGGACAGAAAAGTGCGAGGAAAGTTTCAACACACTAAAACGAGGACTTTGCCAAGCACCAATACTCACATACCCGAAGCCAGGCGAAAGATTCATATTGGACACAGACGCGAGTAATGTCGGGATTGGTGCAATGCTATCACAAAACTTCGAAGGACAGGAAAAGGTCATAGCTTACTACAGTAGAGCGCTGTCAAAATCGGAGCGGAATTACTGTGTCACAAGAAGGGAACTATTGGCAATCGTGGACTCAACTAAACACTTCCACAAGTATCTCTATGGGCAAAACTTCATCCTTCGATCAGACCATGCAGCATTAAAATGGCTGATGCAATTCAAAAATCCTGAAGGACAAGTGGCAAGATGGATCGAAAGACTTCAGTCCTACGACTTCAATATAGGCCACAGAAATGGAAGAAACCAATATAGGCGACAGAAATGCACTCTCCCGGCGACCATGCCTACCAGACTGTAAACATTGTGGACGTATCGAGAAAAAGTGTCAACGGATGACAGTCGAGCCAACGACAGGATGGGATGACCAGGAACTCCGACACGCCCAACGCGACGACCCGGATATTTCTTCAATTCTGACATGGAAGGAATACGAGGAGAGGCCTGAATGGAAGGACATTGCAGAGAGGAGCGAGACCCTGAAGAGCTATTGGGCCCAATGGGATTCCTTGCACATTGAGCGAGGAGTATTAAAGCGCAAATGGGAAACCGCTGACGGTACCTCTCATCGAATGCAGGTATTAGTCCCTCGCGTTAGAATAAGAGATATTCTCGAAGAGTGTCATAATGGCGCATCAGGAGGACATCTGGGAGTCAATAAAACTTGACAAAAATAAGAGATAGATTCTATTGGCTTCACATGCGGGACGATTTGGCAGACTGGTGCCGTAAATGCACAACTGGTGCCAGCAGCAAGGGCCTTCGTGTAAGAACAAAAGGATAAATGCAGCAATACAACGTGGGAACGTGGATTTGAAAGAATCGCAATCGATGTGGCGGGACCTTTTCCGGTGTCAGAGCGAGGAAATCGTTACATTTTGGTGGTCATGGACTACTTCAGTAAGTGGCCCGAAGCATATGCCATTCCAAATCAGGAAGCAATCACTGTTGCAGAGAAATTAGTGAACAATTGGATCTGCAGATTTGGTGTTCCTCATGAGCTTAATTCTGACCAAGGGAGAAACTTTGAATGTCAAGTTTTTCAAGAAGTATGTAAGATTCTCGGAGTGAAGAAGACCGGGACGACGCACAATGGTCTGAAATCCCCAAAACCTGGACAAAATTAATTGAATACCTTTAGAAAATTTATTTTTTTATGAAAATCGGTATATGGGGGTTTTCGCGGTCGCTGAATAAGAATCCGTTATCAGATTTTACAAAAACAAAATGGCGGATCCAATATGGCGACCAACTTTATGACAAATTAAGCAAATTTGATGAAAATCGATATATGGGGGTTTTCGCGGTCGCTGAGTAAGAATCCGTTATCAGATTTTACAAAAACAAAATGGCGGATCCAATATGGCGACCAACTTTATGACAAATTAAGCAAATCTGATGAAAATCGGTATATGGGGCTTTACAGGTACACTGAATAAGAATCCGTTATCAGATATAAAAAAAAACCAAAATGGCGCATCCAACATGGCGACCAAAATTGTTCATAATTAACTAAATTGAATGAAATTATGTAATAATGGGTGTTCGGAGTCATATGTCATATGGCAAATATGTGGTATACCGTGGTGGATAAAATGACATGGAGCAAGCAAGAGCAGCTGATTTTTTTATATGTTTTGCAGAGATGATTAAGAAACAATTACATACGTATTTTATAGTGGAAGTCGGTGGAAGTTTGTACTTAGCCATCAATTTATAAGCCGAATCGTTATTCAAATCACCACAATTTACTACATTTTTGATCATAAATAAACATTACAATTATTTATTTATGTTCATTTCAATAACACAGTATAATTGTACTTACTCCCTGGAGAAGAATCCATTTTACACAAAAGGAAACAGATAAACGTACTGAAATCTAAACGCGAAAACCTAACACGTGCTTTTGCTCCGAGAGAACGGCCTGCGTATATCGTGTTCGATGCTCACTTTCCAAATGGAATGCAAAAGAGATTTCGAACATCTGCCTCTTACCAAGGGCCCTGAACTACTCCAGGGGGGCCACTATACCTAACGCACGTGAAAAAAGTCCCTAAATATAAACTTTCGTTTTGGTACTTTTGTCCAGGTTTTGGGGATTTCAGACCACTGTGCGACGCCCCTTCATCCCCAGTCCGATGGAATGGTAGAGCGATTCAACAGGACAATGCTAGAACACCTAAGGAAAGTTCTTAGTGAGCACCAGCGTGACTGGGATAGTTACATCCCTATATTTCTAATGGCATATCGGACAACGGTTCATAATTCCACAGGACAAACCCCTTGTAGTGTGATTTTTGAAAGAGAAATCCAGCTGCCAAGCGACTTGAAATTTGAGACACCTGTTGAAAGCAACGAGTCTACTGGCGGTTACACGGGTGAACTTCGTGATCGACTAGCAGATATCCACCAGCTTGCAAGGAAGAATCTTAAGATAGCCAGTGACAGGATACCAGGAAGGTAACCTCGTTTTGCTGTTCAACCTTCGACGACGAAAGGGCAAGTCTCCAAAACTCCAGCGCCAGTGGAAGGGGCCCTATAAAATCCTAGCAGGGATCAACGATGTTGTCTACAAGATTCAACAAGGACCCAAAGCCAAGAAGAAGATAGTTCACATAGATAGGCTGTGCCCATATCATCAGTCGGATCCAGGATGAACAACTGTTCGGGACGAACAGTCCTAAGAAGGGGGCAATGTGATGATTTATGCGCCATCTGTTCGTTAAAAAGCTGAATCGATGATTGTCGTTAACGACTGTGGTTGTTGTCTGAACTAATGATTTATGTACTAAACTAAAATCAGAACGAACGATAATTGAAAACAACTTCAAGCTTCTGGACGAAAAGAAAGAACTTACAACTAGGCACTAGAGTGACGAAGGTTCCAGAAGTTAGATAAAGGTGGAGCTGGGATATAAAAGCGACCACCAGGCGCTGCGTGGGTCAGTTTTGATTTGAAAGGCGATAAAAGTATTCTAAAGTGAGAACAGTGAAAACTAGTGATTTAAAAGTGAATTATAAAGCGATAGATAGAATTTAATAGTGCGAGATATTAAATTGAAAGTGATTATAGTGAAATATAAGAATTGTGTTAGTAATTAAATTGTGTTCGGGTTGTAATAAATAAATATTTGTGTGGATAATTAAAAAGTGTATTCCTTAATTAATCCCACGAATTCGTTAAGCCGTAAAAACGTAACAATATAAAGATTTCTTGAGGAATTGATGACTAAATTAAATTTTGCAGTTTTTGTCGTTAATGTAGGGGTTTGCTGTGTGAGTTCACTAGGTGACTAAATTCAATTGAGATGGTTGACAGTTATTTGTCAGGTTTGAAATAATTTTTAAATTTATAATTTAAAAAGTGAATTTAAATAATATTATTATTGATGAGAAGCTTTTACTGGCAACAGCTACATATGTATTTTAATATTATTATGACATACTCAAAATACATTTCATTGAGGAAGAAGAAAAAAATGCGGCAAATGATGCAACGTCTCAATTATTTGGAAAAGAGAGTAAATATTTCGTTTTTTTAAATAACTTTCACTTAAAATACTTTATACGTTATGTATATGTGTATTGCAGCCTAAACTCTATTGCCAATTGAGCTACGACTCCGCTATTTACAGTGGAGTCATTCTCAAAGATGAGTCTATTATCAGGAAACATCTACGAATTTCATCAGAAGCTTTTGATAGATTAGAAATCTAATATCTAAGAAAAGACATGGTTGGACTGTTCGATTCGAGCTAGTGGTGTTTCTGTACTGGTTAGCTTGCGGCGCAAGCTATAGAGTTACTGCTGCTTCTTTAGATATTTCTCGGTACACAGTCTCAACCATTGTACATCTACAATTAGATTTGTTTGTGAAGTTTGTTCCCATAGTTATAAAATACCCTTCACGAAATGAATTTGCTCGTATTGGTGAAGGATTTAATCAAAGAGGTAAAATCAACATATTTTCAAATGCAGTTGGAGTTATAGACGGTACTCACGTAAAAATATCCGTTCCGTCAAATTAAGAGACCAATATATTAATATAAAATTAGCAGTATGCGATAGTACTGGAAAATTTATTAGTATTTGCGTTGGTTACCCAAGTTCAGTTTTCACGATCAAAGGGTTTTAAGGAATAGTGAACTTCCTGTATTCCCAGATGCAGGATATTTTCTTCTAGGAGACAGTGGTTATAAATGTAGTTTGCAACCTGTTCCTATTATTACACCTTAGGTTAGATTAGGTTTAAATAGCTGCCCCCACCAGGGAGCCCACTTAGGCACGCTGTTGGGCCCATTGTGATGCCATTCTAGTGTTGGGACATAGTCCAGGCCATTTCAAGCCATTTTGAGCTTTTGATAAAGCGATTGAGTCTAGTGACATCAATATTTTTCAGCTCGCTCAAAGGTGAGCCAAGGAAGGTCCCTATTTTCCTTGATAGGGCGGGACATGTGCAGAGAAGATGGGAATCAGTTTCTTCCTCATCTTCATTACCACAACTTCTGCATAAGTCGTTGTGGGGAAGTCCTAATCTTTCGGCGTGTGGGCCGAAGGGACAGTGACCAGTCAGCACCTTTACCACATGGCTTATCTCCTTTTTGTTCAACTGAACAAGAGATTTTCAGCGCTTTGCATCCAAAGTTGGCCACATTGAATGGAGAGTGCGACAAACAGTTGCTGTGGTCCATCTCAGCCCAGCTCGAGATAAGCTGATTTTTCTCACAGCTAGTTTATAGGTGGCTAAGGGCATTCCCATTCGGGTTAAGTGGGGTATCCCCTATTAGCACAGAATATTCTTGAATATTATATAATATTCGTCGAATATTCATAGAATATTATCAATAATATTAAAATAATATTCTCACAACATTCTAGGAATGATCTATGTCCTCCTAAATAAATATTTTGTGAATATTTATTTAATATTAGAAAAATATATTTGTAATATTTAAAGAATATTATGGGAACATTTAAAAATATTAAAAAAAAATAAATTAATATTTTTTTAACATTTTTTAATATTTTTGAAATATTGAAACAATGTTGCTGAAATGCTTGTGCTGAAACAACGCACATGCAAATGTGAGACCACGTTCTTATTGCATTCATTATATAATAAAAAAAATTAGAATTTTAACAAAAGTTCAGGTTTTATTACAAGCACTTTTTTATGAAATTATTAATGATTATATATACAATTAACATTATACATAATATACATCATTAATATATTTGTGATCATTACTCATAACTTATGATTATTACTTACATAAATATTTTAAAATTGTTGAAATTACATGCAATTCTCTTATCAGTTCTAATATAAGTGCTGTTGGGATATTTACATTCTTTCAGAGACGCGTTCGTTGTGTAACAACGGCAATACAGCATATTTTGTCTTGTATGGTAGAAGAAACATTTTGTTTTTTATTTTATCAATGGACCACATTTCCTCTTCAGAAAGATGTGAAACTACATGAATATCAAGCAGTGAAGATTCGCACGGAATTTCGTACAGATTTTCTTTTAGTTTGAACTTTTTACCACACAGAATTGTTTGTTGAGCAAGACGATCGTAAGAAAAATTTTTTATCAGGACGACATCGCCATTCGTTAACAAACAACAGTTGTCGTTAGTACTTTGAACTTTGAAGCGAAAATTTTTTGACATAGCTTCAGTATACGAAGGTCCTATTTGTTTGTTTGGTAGAATACAATGACCAATGTTTGACGCAAGATTTATTTCAATTTCCTCTGTTAAAACAATGTCATTTTCTTTATAACATTGAACTTCATTGCATCTGTTATAAAGTTGTTGCAATGGATGGCCATATTTTTTTATCAATTTTTTCAAAAACTGGAAGAAGTTTTCGTATTTGAACGCGCTGTACTGATCTAACGTCCCGTTCCGTCTTACATCTTCCACAATATGAATTAATGCATGTACATTGTACGAAACAAAACATTCGTGATACAAAGTGGCCATCGCAGGTACATACTCCTTCAACAGTTTCTCTGCATAATCTATGTGTTGGATATAATCTTTGCTGCTCAAAATTCGTATAGAAACATGTAAAACGATGAAATGATTATAAATGTCTTCGTGCAAAAAATCTTGAAAAACTACTGGACCAACGTACAGCAGGAGTAATCTATACTCGGTTGCTTTAAAACGTTTGACTAACTGTAACGAGCGTGGCTTGCGTGAAAATTCACTCGGAACAAACGCTTTGCAATTTTCCAAAAGATCACTTAACCGTTTTACTTGATTTGCACTCAAACAAAATGCATGATTAGTGTTACTTAGCCACAAAAAAAGAAGTTTACGCATATTTCCTAAGCATATTAGATGCATATATTCGAGTGGTATTTGTTTTACGATGTTAAAATCAGGTAGTTCTGTTAAAATAGTATCGCCTACATGATGTTCAGGATCGACTTTATCACGAAAATCTTGATCAGTGCGGGATCTTTTACTACAATCTAAAATGCACACGCGACTTTCCAATTTTTTACCCTTAACTTGACATCTTGTACAAGAATGAAACCCCGTATGACCTTTTACTTGAAGAATATACGCTCTCGCTGGTGCATCAGCAATTACATTATCGAGGCGACATTGATAATGAATGTCGTTGATCGTAATGCCATTACAGCATACATCTTTGAGTTCATCTACAGTTGCTCGTAAGAGTTCATTTGGCGTAGCTGGTTTCTCAACGCCATAATAAGCACCTATAAGGAACAGTGTTTTAAGACCCTTTATAGAACCAACGATAGCGTGCAATGATGCACCCGTACGCCAGATCGGAATCCCATCAAAGAAAACAGATAAATCTAATCCATTGACGTGTAATTCGATATGGTTTTCTCGCGATAATACAGCTATAATTCCTGCAACCAGACCTAGGTGTACGTACTCTCCAGAGTCAGTAGATTTTATGTTGACTTTTCCACGAGGAGTTTTCATAAGTGTTTTTGATTGGCGTGCCAATTTATTGAAGCAAGGATGTTGTTGCATTCGACCTAACAATGCAGTTAAGGCATTGTGGGCAATGCCAAAATCGCACTTCCAGTGCCGTAGGAAGTTCATCATGTCTTCGATCTCCCCACTGTCAGCAGTATCCGCACAATATCCTGTTGAGGCATCCGCTGCGACTGGGCTGTCTTGAAAATCATGCTGGATTTGTTCGGGACTGCTACGACCTTGTTCAGGAGTACTTGGTCGATGAGGACTGCTTTGTTCCAGACTACTCAGTTCTCGTCCGACATTGCTGTGAAAAAGAACAAGTTGACATTATTAAAGTTGTTTCACATGTGGAAGAATTTTCTTCAATTTTTATATTAACATTATATTAATAATCAATCGTATTACTTTTCATCAAAATCAGTAGTTACACAACGCTGTAGGTCGTTTATTAGATCATCAAAGAACTCATCGTCTGATGCAATCGGATCTTCGTCAGAATCAAATTCAGATAAATCAATGAAATATCCTTCTTCGTTAGGTATATTCAGCAAGTCGTCTGATGTCTGTAGTTCCGAAAAAAGAACGTTGTGGGGTGAAGGTGGCGTTGGGTCCAAGAGATACGGGAAGCTTTGATTTTCATCTGTAGAAAAATAATAAATGAAAATTATATTTCCTTTATTAAAATTATTATGAATAGGATAATGAAACAGAAATCAGCTCGACGGAATTTTTGATCGGCGTTTGCAAAGAACTCCTTAACACAATTGCAAATGCAAAAAAAGTTCTGCACAAACTGAAGTTGTTTAGCAATCATCACATCTACGATCCCCCTGTTACCAGAAACTTAAATACGAACAAAGCTTTCACCAACCACATCAGCCAGTTTCAACGGTCTCAATTTTATTTAACATTTCTGGGTCTCATAAAATTGTATTCATGTTTTTTTTATTTTTTGTACTAATTCTAGAAATTTTTATATTTGAAAACTGGTTGTCGTGCTTGACATTTTGGATAATTGTAGACGGAAATTTTCACTTCATGTAAAAACGACAATTGCAACGAAGGCAAACATTGTTATAAAAAAATTATATTATTTTGAATGTTATGTCGTGTCGCCACAAAATTTGTTTATACCAAAGCCTTCTATATTTACAAGCCATGCACAAAGAAATCTCACACTCACAATGAAAGCATAATAGGACTTCAATTTAGCTGTCAAACTGTGTGGAGTGTGGTTATGTTGGTTTATTGGGAATCAATTAATCTTCTTTAACCAATTAAAAACAAAAATTTTGGAAATTAATTGTAACATTTATTTACTACATATTACAAAGTTGAGGTAATAAAGTAAATAATAAGTGAAATTGCTTCCCTGACTTTCTTCCTTAATGGATATCATGCCGTGTTTATCACACCAAGCAAAAGCCGTACCTGGAGGTAGGAAACTACCGCTAAAAATAAATTTATATAAATATTTGGCAATATTTAGCAAACTATTCGTTTTAACTTATTGACATGAATATGTCTTATCCCTGGAGTCTATTTGAAAGAATGTGCGGAGACGAAAATCGTTACCATGACTCATTATTGTTTAGCATACTTTTAGGATAAATTTTTGTTTTTTGCTGTTTTTGTTGTTTTTGTTGCTTTTGCTGTTTTTGTTGTTTTTGCTGTTTTCGTTGTTTTTGTTGTTTTTGTTGTTTTTGCTGTTTTTGTTGGTTTTGTGTTATTTGTTGTTTTTGCTGTTTTCGTTGTTTTTGTTGTTTTTGCTGTTTTTGTTGGTTTGGTTGTTTTTGTTGTTTTTGCTGTTTTTGCTGTTTTTGTTGTTTTTGTTGTTTTTGCTGTTTTTGTTGTTTTTGTTGTTTTTGTTGCTTTTGCTGTTTTTGTTTTTTTGCTGTTTTTGTTGTTTTTGCTGTTTTTGTTGTTTTTGTTGCTTTTGCTGTTTTTGTTGTTTTTGTTGTTTTTGTTGCTTTTGCTGTTTTTGTTGTTTTTGCTGTTTTTGTTGTTTTTGCTGTTTTTGTTGGTTTTGTGTTATTTGTTGTTTTTGCTGTTTTCGTTGTTTTTGTTGTTTTTGGTGTTTTTGTTGGTTTGGTTGTTTTTGTTGTTTTTGTTGTTTTTGTTGTTTTTATTGGTTTGGTCGTTTTTGTTGATTTTGCTGTTTTTGTTGTTTTTGTTGCTTTTGCTGTTTTTGTTGTTTTTGCTGTTTTTGCTGGTTTTGTTGTTTTTGTTGTTTTTGCTGTTATTGCTCTTTTTGCTGTTTTTGTTGTTTTTGTTGTTTTTGTTGGTTTTGTTGTTTTTGTTGTTTTTGTTGTTTTTGTTGTTTTTGCTGTTTTTGTTGGTTTTTTTGTTTTTGTTGTTTTTGCTGTTTTTGTTGGTTTTGTTGTTTTGTTCTTTTTGTTGTTTTTGTTGTTTTTGCTGTTTTTGTTGTTTTTGTTGTTTTTGCTGTTTTTGTTGGTTTTGTTGTTTTTGCTGTTTTTGTTGTTTTTGTTGCTTTTGCTGTTTTTGTTGTTTTTGCTGTTTTTGCTGTTTTTGTTGTTTTTGTTGTTTTATTTGTTTTTGCTGTTTTGTTGTTTTTGTTGTTTTTGCTGTTTTTGTTGTTTTTGTTGTTTTTGCTGTTTTGTTGTTTTTGTTGTTTTTGTTGTTTTTGCTGTTTTTGTTGTTTTTATTGTTTTTGTTGTTTTTGGTTTTTGACATGAATATGTCTTATCCTTGGGGTCTATTCATGTCTACTGTGCCATCGAGAAGCCATGGCACTTTTTTTTTTCTTCATTTGCTTATATTCCTATAAAACTGTAACTGGCTGCAACAAAAACTGGCTGATCCGTCATGTGACATCATGGCCCCAAAGAACAATTTCCAGTAACAAAGCACAATTTTGCTTAACTACAAAAATCGCGCCAAACTGATATTATGCACCTGTTATTTTTATAAAAAAAAAAAACTTATTTTTAACAAAATTCACGGCGCTTTCATTTAATAAAAGACTTTCCGCGGCGCGAATCACTTATTTTCCTCGGGATTTTGACATGTTGTTCCTCCATAACCAACATAAAACCCGCAAATCCTATTTTTAACATGTATAGTTAAATTATTAATTTATGACACATATTACGTTTTACTCTTTTCACTGTTTCACGTTTTTGATTTTGATGACATAACTTTTATTTTAAACAAAACCACACTTGCAACAGCACTTTCCGCGGCACGAAAACTTCTTTCCCTTTGATTTTAATGGGATTTTGACACTTCACGAATTTTGGTTGGGACTTCATACAACCACAAACACACACATGCAACATGGCTTGTAAATATAGAAGGCTTTGGTTTTTACACATCATCACATTCTGCATGTGTGTGACTTATTTTGTATCCAGCGGTTCTAACGATTGTAAATAAGACAGTAAAAAATATTCACAGTTTGTGTTTTTTTGTAAAGCATGTTGTGTGAAATTTTAATCAAATTAATGTGAAAGAGTCAATGAGTCAACAGAAAAAATGACGAAACGAAATAAACTAAATTGAGCTACACAAAAACGTGTGAAATTTGACACGAAGCTTGAGTTATCTTTTGGATCTTTTGGATTCAAAACATTTATTTACATCGGTTGTGTTCCTTGATTACACACAAAGTGTGTATTTACAGGGGCATATCGCACAACACTTTTAATTCGCGCAATTTAGTGAAACTTTTTTGTGTATAATGAATTCAAATTTTACACAATAATGTGTGTACTACGTTGAGTATTTTTTACTGTGAATAAATGATTTTGAAATTGTTTGTTGTTTAGTTGTTTCTGTAATTGACTCGAAAAAAGATGTGTTTGCGTTTTCAATGTTGTCCTGTGCTATTATTTGTTATTTTGACAATATAATTTGTTAAAATCAGTGTACGAATCAGCTGCCTAGTAATGATAAATAAAGATTTCCAGTTCTTCTGTATTCTATTTTTTTAAATCATAAAAAGATCTGAGCAAAGACGGTAAACGGTAAACAAGTATTAAAGAAAATGTCAACAAAAATTTCTGAATTTTGAAAAAGTTGTTTCATTTTCAGTGTATTTTTTTAATGAAACAAATACTCACCCAATGTTGTTTCATCCGTACTTGTAGCTTCTAGGTTGGGTTCAAAAATATCGCGCAAACTTTCTTCAGTCTCTTTTTTGACGATTCGTCTGAAATGGCGACGAGACACTTGAGAAATATCTTTTCTCGGTCTTTTTGACATTTTGCAGTAACTATGATCCTAAAACCAATGTGAGAAAATGAGTGTTATGAAAAATTTCAACTCTTAAATTTGAGGTTATCTTATACAAAAATATTTTCTTAAAAGTTATAAAACAACGTTTCACAGGATAAAATTTGATATTAAACTTACTTAACCAGGGATACTGTCAATCATTTACAAAAACCGATACACAATTTAAAATTTAGTCTGCATATTCCGTTGAATAAAATAACATGAAATCAGATTTCAAATTCACACGTCACATTGCTCGTTCGAAAGTTCGTCGGGCACTTCGTCCGTTCAAGTTCAGTTTAAAAACAGGCCCTCTCATTGGTTGGAAGTGGCACTGCGCAAGAACGCTTGTTCCCATTGGCTGAAATTCATCAACAAAACTCTGATCTACATCAACAATGGCCAGTTTGGTCGCAGGCATCGAGTTGAAACACCATCCCTCATACTTGCGCTTTTGAAACGTGATTGCAAGCAAAATTTTGCATTTCGCTGGTTTCTTGTACTTGACTGTGAAGTTAAAATTTGTTAGAAAAGCCAAAAATGAATGATGGTAAGTGTTAATTTCATTTAATGTAGCATTTCGTAATTTTCGTTTTTGTTTACTAATTGTTAGAATCATCAAATTTTTTTATCGTCTCAATGAAAACAACTTTAATTTGTAATTTTTGGTGTTTTACCACCAACAAAAAGCAATATTGATTTTGAAATTTTGTTTACAGAGAACCACAACGGAGACAAGAATGAGTGTGACACAAGATATTACATTTTGGAGTTGGAGGACGGCATCGTTGCAGTCCCGAAAAAATGGCTATCAGAAAACAAGAAACACATTTTTTGGCCAAAAGAAGACGACGAAAAAAAAGTCATGCGGCTGATTAGCAGGGAAGCTGATCCAAATGAAGAAACGTGGTGGACGTTTGACGTGAAAGATATATTTGGCACAGCTGGTATTTTGTCATATTTTAGAAATGAATCTTGCGGATTTTTCAAATTTGACAATCTTTTTTATTTTGAAACTCCTGTTCAACTTTTTTAACTTCCTGTTTCAATTTTTACACTCAACTCTCTCAAATGATCTCATCGGGACATTTTCCTAAACGATTTTCGCTACATTATAGAAAAAATTGATTTTACATTTGCGGTCGTGACATTTGAGAGATTTCAGTGAAACTGCAAAAAAATCGTATAATTTAATGAAAACAATGTTCTACAACCCTTTTTATCCAATTATATCTTCATGGATATTTCTGAAATTCTCAATTTTCAAGATTTTTATATTACCTAACATTTTATGCACACATGTAAACTGATATTATTCGTCTTTTCAAAACAAATTTAATTACAATGTAAATGAAATTCAAAAATAGAATGTTGTTTTGATAAAAAATCAAAACAACAAAAAATCATGCAAAAAATAGGTTTTTTGCATGATATAAAAAACAAAGGGTTATCTAATCTGAATAAAATAAAAATGTTTCAGTCACGTGGCAAAGGGCTATCGAGAAAGTTAAATTGGCTCAACTAATATCAGACGTTGATACATGTTCTGACGCAGAAAAGGAGAAATAAAATAAATGGTTAAAAAAAATTTTTAAAAAAAATTCTTTTCATTAACTAAAAAATGTACTGAAAAGTAAAAAATAAAAATATTTTAAAGAAAGCGTGAAATTTCAATTTTAATGAAAAAGTTAATTAAAAGAATGGCACATTTTTCATCAAAAATTGAAAATATAACTGTAAATCGCGTGAGATTTACAATAACCCTCAATTTTTTGCTTTGTTAATTTCAAATTCTAACAAAATTTTTTGATGAAAAATGCGCCATTCTTTTAATTAACTTTTTCATTAAAATTGAAATTTCACGCTTTCTTTAAAATATTTTTTATTTTTTACTTTTCAGTACATTTTTTAGTTAATGAAAAGAATTTTTTTTAAAAAAATTTTTTAACCATTTATTTTATTTTCTACTTTTTAGTTTATTATATGTATTCCGCCATTTTATGATGGCAATTCTATTAGATTTAAAAGTACGTCACACAGTTTACTGTATTTATTTGATACCCATGTCGTGGTCTCGGTGGAACATAATTGCAAAAACGGCCGCCATCTCGGAACCGTCTTCTTGATTTTTTTGCAAAAAGGTCAGATTGCATTTAGTACTTATACATGATGAGTTGAACTCAAGTTGAGCCCAAGTCTAACTACATGTAAACGGGAGTCGAGTTGGGTTAAGGTTGACTGAACTCGACTCAGCTCTGCTACCTGGGTTTAGTTGAAATTATGCATACGGACATGAGTTCAGTATTTGAGTAGTTGAATTTAGTTGACATCAGCATCTCTGTGTTTGTTTGTGATTTTTTGTAACGTGTATTGCTTCTTTATTATCAACTCACCCTTAACTCAACTATTCATCTCATCATTCATACACATTAACCACCCGAACTACGAGTGTGTGCAAAATTGGAAGTTGATCGGTTATATTTTCTACTTTTTAGTCTATTATAAGCTTTCCGCAATTTAGTGTTGGCCGCCATTTTGAATTTGGAATGACGCCACATAGCTTATTGTGCTCTACCTGTCATATCCTTTCATTTGATACCCATGTCAGAGGGCCGCGGAGCACAATTTCAAAAATCGGGCGCCATTTTGGAACCGCCATCTTGATATTTTCACAAAATGGCCAGATTGCATTGTCATCCAAACTAAACGTGTATGCAAAATTTCAGCTCTATTCGAAACCGGGAAGTGGGTCAAATTTAACTTCCAAGATTTGACGACAAACAGTGTAAGTGTTGGCCGCCATTTTGAATTTGGAATGACGCCACATAGCTTATTGTGTTCTACCTGTCATATCCTTTCATTTGATACCCATGTCAGAGGGCCGCGGAGCACAATTTCAAAAATCGGGCGCCATTTTGGATCCGCCATCTTGATATTTTTACAAAATGGCCAGATTGCATTGTCATCCAAACTAAACGTGTATGCAAAATTTCAGCTCTATCCGAAACCGGGAAGTGGGTCAAATTTAACTTCCAAGATTTGACGACAAACAGTGTAAGTGTTGGCCGCCATTTTGAATTTGGAATGACGCCACATAGCTTATTGTGTTCTACCTGTCATATCTTTTCATTTGATACCCATGTCAGAGGGCCGCGGAGCACAATTTCAAAAATCGGGCGCCATTTTGGAACCGCCATCTTGATATTTTTACAAAATGGCCAGATTGCATTGTCACCCAAACTAAACGTGTATGCAAAATTTCAGCTCTATCCGAAACCGGGAAGTGGGTCAAATTTAACTTCCAAGATTTGACGACAAACAGTGTAAGTGTTGGCCGCCATTTTGAATTTGGAATGACGCCACATAGCTTATTGTGTTCTACCTGTCATATCCTTTCATTTGATACCCATGTCAGAGGGCCGCTGAGCACAATTTCAAAAATCGGGCGCCATTTTGGAACCGCCATCTTGATATTTTTACAAAATGGCCAGATTGCATTGTCATCCAAACTAAACGTGTATGCAAAATTTCAGCTCTATCCGAAACCGGGAAGTGGGTCAAATTTAACTTCCAAGATTTGACGACAAACAGTGTAAGTGTTGGCCGCCATTTTGAATTTGAAATGACGCCACATAGCTTATTGTGTTCTACCTGTCATATCCTTTCATTTGATACCCATGTCAGAGGGCCGCGGAGCACAATTTCAAAAATCGGGCGCCATTTTGGAACCGCCATCTTGATATTTTCACAAAATGGCCAGATTGCATTGTCATCCAAACTAAACGTGTATGCAAAATTCCAGCTCTATCCGAAACCGGGAAGTGGGTCAAATTTAGCTTCCAAGATTTGACGACAAACAGTGTAAGTTAAATAAAATCGGGCGCCATTTTGGAACCGCCATCTTGATATTTTTACAAAATGGCCAGATTGCATTGTCATCCAAACTAAACGTGTATGCAAAATTTCAGCTCTATCCGAAACCGGGAAGTGGGTCAAATTTAACTTCCAAGATTTGACGACAAACAGTTAAATAAAAGAATTTAAAAAAAAGCCGAAACCTGAGAAAAAACGTCCGTTCTCAGACGATGAGTCAGAGCCAGAAGAAATCACCAAGACACTCGAAAAAGTTCCAAAAAAGACCAAATTAACGCCTCCTGTGTATTCCCGACCTGCGACTTTCGAAACCTCAAGCTCCAAACCAAAAACTCCGCAAAGTCAAAAAAGTTTCACCTCACCTTTGAATCAAAGCGACGAAGAAGAAGGTGCGGATCTCTCGAAGGATCTACATTCTCAAAACAACTCGACCTCATCTATAAACCCAGGCAGCGTTAAGGAGGTTGCGGACGATGGGTTTGATTCAGAAAATAAAGATCCAGCGACAGGAGGACAGTACCATGCCAAATCAATGATTAGCCAAATAAACAAGTTCGCAAGTTCTTCTGCAACGCTCAAGGTTGCCGGCGAAGGGAACATAGAAACAGGTATATATTAACCCCAATATTATTCCCCTTGATATATTATCCCTTAAAATATTGTACATGCTTTCAAAATCGATTTTTTAATTTCTCTACAATTTTTTTATAATTAATCAAACTTTTTCGTTTATGGTAAAATTGTTCATCACTAAAAGAACCTGGAAAATATGAAATCCATATGAAAATTTGTTTATAACAAATTTTATTGCAAAAAATAAAAAATTTCATCACCAATTTTTCATCAAAATATCATTATTTAGGTCATTTTAATTATAATACACATGGAAAAAAATGGTATTTGATTCGACTACGAACAGAACTTTTCATATTCAACTTAAGAGTTTGCCACTATAGAAGTTGACCGCTTGGTTATAAAAAATTTTTTCTTTACTCAATAGGAGAACTCCTATTCCCCTATTTTTTTTTTTTTTTTCAAAAAAAAATACAATACCTTACTCGAGGGAGAACAGTCGATTCTCCTACCTAGTAATATATTGAAATACTTTGAATACTTTGAAATACATTATCATGTTTAGGGTGTACAAAGAAAACTCCTAAGTAGTTTTATAATGAAATAAACAAATAAATTACAACTTTATGTTTTCTTTTTAATTGTTTCAATGCAATAAATTTGAATTATCAATTCAAAAAGGTACTTCAAATTCTTCAACTTTTTTAAATGCATTTCAAGTTCAACGTTTTTATTTATATACAAAATTATTCACATTATTCAAATTCAATTTTTTCATTTTATCATTATTTTTTTAACTTCTTGGCGTTTTGTTTTACTTTCAGACGACATCAGACACAAGCGTTTTGTGACTAGATCTCTAGTAGATCTCACCAATCGAATGAGAAGGATAGAATCGTTTTTGAAACATTAAAATTTGCAAGTTCAACCTGCTGCCCAAGACGATTCTGTTGAAATTGACGTTTTTGGATCAGGTGATTTTCCTATGAAGAGTGTTGCAGTTGTTAAACGCATCGATGGCAGATTGAAAACCGATAGCGATTTTAGAAAGGCTTTAGTAAGTACAAATCTTTCATTTCTGTGCTTTTAAAGGTGGGTTGTCTCATTCGACGAGAATGTCAGTTTTTCCTCAAATTTTGTACACTATTTAATTTTATCATTCTACACCTACTGTTAAAATTAGAGATCTATTGACTACTTTGAAAAGAAGATATTTAAGATTAAAGTTTGCATATTTTCTACAGACTTACAGCCGACGCGAAAAATAAGGTTACGAAGCTTGAATATCAATCAACTGCAGGCGAACAACATGTCAGATATTTTTCAAAAACTGATAACATTTGATTAAATTAATGAGAATTCTAATTAGCTTGACAAAATTCATTTTCACTAAACGTTTCGGAGATATAACTCGATATATTTACACATTTTCCAGTTCTCATTGATACGCTCGACTACGATTGGTCGACTGATACCGTCGCGTTTAAAAGATCGAGGAAATCGTTATTTCGCATTTCATAATAACGACAATTTATTGTTTAAAAAACAAGGGATTGTGGCAAGGGATTTTACTAAATGATTATATTAATTAATTATACTCTTAATTGTCATGTAAAATGCAAATTTAGTCTGGCACTGTTTTTGCACAAGCCTGAGCCTCTTGCACACAAGCGTGCGCCTTGTGTGAGAAGTCACGTGATTGTCACGTGATCGCACAAGACTCAGTCTTTTCCGATACACGAGTCAGCCGTGTATACGATTCTGCGTGTATCATCGACATCCCACCTTAAACATTGTAAAAATTTATTATTTTTAACAAATGAACAATCGTCAAACTTAACATAATTCATTTTGCAGAAAACGGCATTAAGTTTGAAAGGACATAAATTGTTGAACAAAACTGTCACTACTATAATGAAAACTTTGATGACTGATGAGGCTGCAAGCAGGTATAGTTGGACTGGACAAAAAGGACACAAAGAGAAATTCGAAACTCTTCATGTATGGAAAGTTATATTAGGTGAATTTTGAAATTATTTTGTTTGCAAAACAAGTTTTTGCATGTAATACAAAACAATAAATATTACCTATTCAATACAAAATATTTCTGTTTCAGATGCTGTTCGCGTGAAATTCCCGAAAGCCGATGAAGATGATGTAAGCAACCCTTTGAAAGTATGGTTAGCCCACGGTCCAGAACGTTTATCAAAGAAGAATAAGAAACAGGATGAAGTGTAAAAATAAAGTCGAGATTAGCTTTGCTGTACTTAGCTTTGCCTTAGTAAAAATCACTTAAATGAAGTTTTTTCATTTGTAATAACAATTTCGAGTCAAGTTTGCATTTATAACTAAATATTTTTATTGTATTATGTAAAATTATAACGTAAAATAAAAATATACGAAAAATAATTAAAAAATATTATTTTAATATTATCCGCATAATACATTGTTGATAAGTTGTATATATAATAAATATTATAAGTATATTTAAATAACATTATTTAAACATTTAAAAATGATCTGAAAATATTAAAAAATATCATTGTGCGATTTCGATTTCATATGAAAAATAAACTAAAATATTTATAAATAACAAATAATATTTAATAATATACATCGAATATTTTTCGAATATTCTCACAAAATTTTTTTGGTAGGACATAGAACATTCAAGGGACATTATAGGCATATTTTTCGAGTATTATTTAAATATTTTTAAATATAATTCGAACATTCGTAGAATGTTCCTAGAATATTATGTGCTAATAGGGTCCTTTCCACTTCGGTTCCCTGTCTAGCAAGCTCATCTGCCCTACAGTTTCCCCTAATCCCACTGTGTCCAGAAACCCAACACAGTAGCTGCGTTCCTTTTCTGCTAATTTTTACTATTTTTTACACTTGCGTACTAGCAACTACACTTACTCTTATAAACGCGTAGAAAGCTCTTGCAATTACGCAATGGAAATCCGCTAGGGGAAAGTGGCCACTTCGAGTCTATTGTGAATTATTTTCACTTACGCCATTACCCGCTAGATGGCTTTTATTTGTGTCGAGCTGATTTGCTCTGTAACGGTCGCCTGTCATAAAGTCTGTTTCCTCGTTGAGAGAAAAAAAAATTTTTTTTACTTAATAATAAAATTTCTAACCCAAATAACTCTGGAATTATTGAAGAATTAAATGGCAACAACGCAATTGCACATTAAAAAAAAATATCCCACAAATCCTAAGGCAGTACCGTTAATCGAAATTCATTCCATCGCCACGAAAATTTATCGAGAAGAATATGCCTCACAGGAATGTGAAATAACGGGAAGTTTTTTTTGTTCTGGGCATCGGACGATCGCCTGATCGAAAAAAGGAACGGGAGTGGGAAAAAAGGGACTGGTGGTGGTCGGGTCGTGCACTGCGGGGAGAACGGAATTTAATAAGGAAGTTTTTCGAAAGACGGCAGACGGGGCGGTAGCAACACCAGGTCGGTCTGAGTGAGTACAAGAATAATAATAATACTAGATAGAGAAGTTAATATACTTTCGATAGATAGTGTGTACGCGTCGTTAACGAGTGTCTCTAGCAGAAGATTGATATATGGTTTCTTGAGATTTTTCTTTTTGACAAGTTTCTTTTTATAAATTGTTGTTGTGGCATGTGTGCGGAAACACAAAATACACGCGGAATTTTATTTTTAGTTAAAACCATTTTTTTCGTTTTACGAGTCATGCTCCTGCGACTCATCGCGATTAACCGTTTTTCTTTACCAAAAAAGAGTGTTCTTTTCCTCAAAGAACTGTGAAAGTGTGGAATTTTTTTTATATACAGATATATAAAAAAGAGTGCATTTGATTTAGTTCACGGTGTCGATCTGTAGATCAATGATCTCTAGAAATTCCCTTTTTGTCTTATATTTAATATCTGGAAAAATTAGAAGTGATATCAAAAATAAATAAAAATATATTAAACAAGATTTAATACTAATACTAAAAAAACTTGTGAATAATTTTACTCCGGCATTTTTCTCCGTCAAAAATATAAACGAAAAAAAAATATAGTTATGGATTACTTCATTAGAATGTACAAAGACTGGAAGCTACCTTCTGAGTTCACTGCTGCATAAAGTGTTAACAACAAATATTTCGTCGCTGCCCTCTTATTAAGATCTGTTACTTCCTTATCCTTTTCTCATATTCTTTCCTTACACACAATCCACCAAACTAATAAAACCAGAAAAAAAAAGAAAAAGAAATTTTATACCTCACCACCCCCCGTTATATTTCCTTCCATTTTATTTGATTTAAAGAAATAAATATTCATTCCTTTCCGGTGGTTGTTTAGTATTAATTATAAAAAGAACAAAAGAAAAAAAAAATTGTTTAAATAAAAACGAATTCCATATTATAATATATAAATAAAATTTTGTGTATTTTTCTTAGCATCATCTATCTTATTCTATTTTTTTTTGAATTATCTCTGTACCCTTATACAAATGCGTCAGATCCGCGAAAATGTTGGTTACTAATTTACCTGACATGCAACTACATAAAAATAAGAGCCATAACTAATCATGAACTAATTAACAGAATTTACATTTAAACATTAATAATAAATTAACAATTAATAATAATTATATTACAAATACAAATAATTGGATTAAATATAATAAAATGCAAATTACTAATGATCACTTCGACAGCAGCAGCAACGGCATAATGTTAAACAAAGAAAAAAAGATTGCAATTGAAAAAAAAAACAAAAATATAATATTTTTAATAATAATAGGAATAATAATAAGAATATTAACAAAATTAATAATAAAATGGTGTTGCATCAGGTGGCTGTCCGTGCGTAACAATAATTTCCTCAATGACATTAACTACATAGTGGAATTGAATTTTTGGGTATGTTTTTTCTTTATACATTATGATTAGTGATAATATTTAAAAAAAAAAAAAAAAAAAAAAAATGAAAAGTTTTATATAAGGAGTTTACTAAATTGAATTAAAAACAACTAAAAAGAAAAAAAAATGTATATAATGAATTATTAACAAAATTGAAGTAAACACAAAGAAACAAAAAGAAATAAAATTTAATATTATTACATAAATATGAAATAAATACAAATAAATAAACATTAACAACTTTTACCAAATTTTTTTTCGATACCCTAAACAACAACGCAGAAACAGAAATATTTAAACGTAGGTTCGTTTTATTTGACTTCTCAACTCGGTGAATAACGAAAATGAAATAATAGAATGAAATATAAAAAAAAAAAAAATAACTACATATTTAATAAGTCCACGAAATAACACTACGTCAACAAAAGAATTAAAAAGACCCACAATTACTTACTACTAATAATTTAACAAGTAACTCGCAACTGTAATGCAACAACTACAAAATCCATTCCCAACACCAAAATTTTTTTTTAAAAACAACCAAAAAACCAAAATACGTCCCTAAATCCCTTTTTTTGATATTATAATAAAAAAAAAAAAAAAAAAAAAAACAACGAATTATAAACAAAACGGTTAAAGAAAAACAAAGAAAAGAAAAAAAAAAAAACCCAACAAAATTTTTTAAACGTAAACCAAAAACAAAGAGAAAGGGATACCCCAGCTTAAACAAAAATTAAGGATGTAATCCACATAATGACCGGCTAAACCCTCCAGTGTGGCCCTCTGGAACCCGGATGACCCCTCATGAGGTAAGTGTTCTTCTTCATATGACTTAGTTTATTTTTGTCTGCCCCTGCGATGACCGGCGATCTGTGACCACCCTTCCTTTCTTCCTCCTTTTTACCCTCTCTCGTTGGTCTTACATGGCTCTTGACCCCCATTATCGCGCGAATTAGTCTCTGTAGGCACGAGTATGTATTTTGTTTTCAGGTTAACTGTCCCCTTAATTACCTTGCATTCCGGTACCGCGAGCCCCACCCCTTCCGTCGAGCTAGTCTCTGCAACGCACGTCGTGCCGCCCTTAGGTACTGGAGTTGCATCCGTTTAAGCGATACTTCCACGGAGGTCGAACCATCTTAGCCGCCACTTCTTTAGGACCCCCTCACTTTTTCTATTTTGTGACGATAGTCTTCATGGCCTTCTTGGCAGATCCCCTTATTCTTCGTGCTCTGGCACAACATTGCCCCGACAGTTACAAAATATGGCGCCCAACGCTAAGCTAGTGAACTGGAATTTTGCTTTCATTCCTTGGCTTATGCTTAATGGCTCGGAAACGTCTGCTAGTCACTCGGTGACACCCTCCTCTTAGTATCGGCATTTTCCTCTTCGACTTAATTACCTTTCCCTTCCGAGCTATATTCTTCCTTCCTATCGATTTTAAATTTAACGCCGAATTCATTAACTTTTAGCATACAGTGGCATCCACCAACGAGAGAAGCCAGGAGTGGACTTTCTTCATATTAACAAGTTTCATTTCCCCGCCCAAGTCACTCCGGCTACTGGATATTGGGTGAAGGTATGTACCGCAGTACCCTAACCCGTAATATATCTTTTTCTTCCTCTTTACTATTGGTCTTCTTCTTCCAGGACTTTAACTTTTAATTCTTCAGCGGTAGCCTTCCCACTACTTTCAAGTTTCTGACAGATAGAACTCGCAGTCTGGTTAACAGGCGTTCTACCGCCTGACTCTGCGCGAGCCTAATCTGCCATAGGACATTACATCTCTTCTTGAGTCTTTAACCTGTTAAATATGGACGGATGTATGCTTAGATGCCGGACCTGTACCGTCTGGGCTAACAGGCGTTCTACCGCCTGACCTTGCGACAGGGCCGACCTTTCAGTATGCATTCTTCCCCGTTCAAAAGATCACATGGACGTCCCACCTTCCTGGTCTTCAGCATTAGTTGCTGTCCAGTCGTGGAGGGTCGACAGAGTGGTCTTCACTAGTAATCTCAATCAGGGAGGCTTCTATCACCTTCTTTCTTAAAGTGGTCACAGAAATCCGGTCATCCTTAGGGTGGCGAAATTCAGTTGAGTCAAGGACCCCGATGGCAGGGATGGTGAGGGACACTAGTTCATCGCCACACCTCCCAACGGGCCCCTTAGGTAGAAGTATTTTTGGCAACGCTGGTCCCGCTTGGCTGAGGCTTTTGATTTGTTGAGGTTGCTAATATTCGATAAGGACCCGCTGTTTGTCTGGCTGCAAGTGGCTCATGTCCGCTTGGCCTGCGCAGAAGGTTCCTTGACGAAAGGTCCAACTTGCGTCACCTGTATATTGTTATTCGTGCCACTTTAATTTGACATGGGTCAAAGTAAGGTTGTGTGCTAAGTTCCGGGCCCCAGCCCGGCGTGACCAGCGCCGTCAGCCACCGCTGCCTTGGAGAGGACATCCGAACCCGAGGGCCTCACTACGAGATATATTTACAAGAAATAAATAACTAAATAAAGAAACCAATAATCGTTTTATAAATACACCCCTTAAATTAGGTTTTGCGTCATGAATTAATAAAAGAAGAATTAATAGAGAAAGAAAAATATAATTAAAATAAACGAATTTAAAACAGAATTAAAACAACAAAAAAAAAAAAAATTTTTTTAAATATATGATCCAAGTTTACTTCGTATTAAATAAAATTTCTAAATTAGGACTTGCTCTATGAATTAATACCAAATATATATATATATATATAATACTAGCTGGGACCCGGTGCGCCTACGCTGCACCCATAAGTCAATAGTAAACAATAAAAACCATCCATTGACTTAATATTTTTCGAGATATGAATTTTACACAGATGAAATGCCTCAAAGAACATGGATCTTGCGTCGGCCGCCATGAATCGGTATATTGAGTCTACTACATTGCTTATTGTATTCTACTTATCATACCCTTTAATTTGATACCCATGTTGAGGGGATTGTGAAGAAAGTGGTAATCCGGCCTCTTTAGACGGCCGCCATGGATCTAAAGATATATTTTGTATACTACATTGCTTATTGTATTCTACTTATCATACCCTTTCATTTGATACCCATGTCGAGGTGTTTGTGAAGAAAGTGGTAATTCGGCCTCTTAAGACGGCCGCCATGGATCTAAAGATATATTTTGTATACTACATTGCTTATTGTATTCTACTTATCATACCCTTTCATTTGATACCCATGTCGAGGTGGTTGTGAAGAAAGTGGTACCCCGCCCTCTTGAGACGGCCGCCATGGATCTAAAGACATATTTTGTATACTACATTGCTTATTGTATTCTCCTTAACATACCCTTTCATTTGATACCCATGTCGAGGTGGTTGTGAAGAAAGTGGTAATCCGGCTTCTTGAGACGGCCGCCATGGATCTAAAGATATATTTTGTATACTACATTGCTTATTGTATTCTACTTATCATACCCTTTCATTTGATACCCATGTCGAGGTGGTTGTGAAGAAAGTGGTAGCCCGCCCTCTTGAGACGGCCGCCATGGATCTAAAGATATATTTTGTATACTACATTGCTTATTGTATTCTACTTATCATACCCTTTCATTTGATACCCATGTCGAGGTGGTTGTGAAGAAAGTGGTACCCCGCCCTCTTGAGACGGCCGCCATGGATCATTTTAGTTTCAATAGCGTCATGGCCTACCTATTGTTTGACCGCTGCGTAAATTTGAAATTTTCATTAAATGTAATGATTCAATTTAATGACAATTTTACATTTGTCAAACAATAGGTAGGCCATGAAGCTATTGAAACTAAAATGAAGTGAAAATTCCTAAAATTACCATTTTTGTTTGGATTTTGCAGCTGTTTTTTTGGTTAAAGGTATAAAAAATAGCCTACGGCCTATTCTCAGACCTACCAAATATACACAAAAAATTTCATGCAAATTGGTCAACCCGTTTCGGAGGAGTACGGTAACAAACACTGTGACACGATATTTTTATAGATATAGATTATCCCTTTTAATAAATAAAATTTTTTTTTGAATTAGGATTCGCTCTTTGAATTATTAATTAAATAAAGAAAAAAAAAGACGGGAAGTGCCATGGTTTCTCGATGGCACAGTAGACATGAATATGTCTTATCCCTGGGGTCTATTTGTTTCTTGTTCTTATTGGAAAGAACCCCTGGAGGGGGTCGAAAGGAATGCACACAATAATAATCTGGCTCGCTTCAATACATACCCTTCAACCACCTTATCCTTTTCCACAATGTAACAGAATACAAACACACGAAACGAAATCGTTCAAAATAAAAAAATTGTGCTTTTGCAAAAATTCTAAACGCGCCGCGGCCGCACCACACTCAATCCGCAAACTGCGTAGTAAGAAAATTCCCTGATATCGATTCTGATTCCGCCCCGCTTCGAAAACACAAAAATATCGCGCGACGGACGACTCAAGCACACCTTTTCTAATGGGGCCCATCCACAGGCCAACTAGTTGTCCTAACTGAGTTGTGTTGTCACTGAATCGCATCGTGTGTGGGGCAGTTGGCAAACTGATTTGACAGTAGGAGTTTCAGTTGGGATAAATCAAAATCTTTTAATTTTATGAGGGCGGGGTTTAGAGTTTGAGCAACTAGTCGCACTGTGTGTATTGCAGTTTGGCAAACTACTGGGATGAATTAAGCCTGAATTCGAAGAATATATTTTTTTGCAAGTTTATTTTGCATTATTTTTAATTTAAATTATGAAAGTTCACATATTATTAAATTATTTTCATAATTTATACTTTTAGAATTTAATTTATATTTTGAAAAATATAAATATTCATATTAATAATTAAAAACAATTATAATTAATCTAAAAAATCATCTTTCTCCAATTTTTATTATTATAAAACTTAGTCGCGGGTTTTCTACAATTTCATTTAACTTTCAAATTGCCTATAAAATATCGAATTGACAGTTGAAATATCAACTCAGTTGAAGCGTTTGTGGCAAAACAACAACTTTTTACACAACTCAGTTTGGACAACTAGTTGGATGGGCCCCATAAGCTGTTTAAAAAATCTCACACAAAGTAAAAAATCCTGGACACTTTTTCTCACTCTTGGAACAAGAACTCGCAGCGATTGAACAAAAAAAAGCTGCTATGATATTGGACGCAAAAAAGCTTCTAGCATAGCTTCTTGTTAATGTATGTGCTCGAAACAGTCATTTTGGCAAAACGACAAATATTCATGTCAAAAGAAATGTCCCGAAAATTTTCTAACCTTAAGAAAGCTGTCGATAATATTTTCACCTAAAAATATGCAGAATTAAATATAAATTTAATTTGCTTCTAAAATTTATCCTAAAAGTATGCCAAACAGTAATGAGTCATGGTAACGATTTTCGTCTCCGCACATTCTTTCAAATAGACCCCAGGGATAAGACATATTCATGTCAAAAAATATTTATATAAAAATGGCCGGGGGAACTAGGAAAGCCCAGCGTGATCCCGATCCTGAAGAGACTGGGCAGAGCTCTGGTGGTGCTGGCGCGGAAGCGTCTGGCCCAGAATCGAACAGCAGGGCCCTGCTTGAACAGTTGTCTGGCCTCCGTGCAGAGATGGCCCAAATGCGTGAGCAGCACGAAGCCATCGAACGCTTGCTTCACGACCCCACCCCCCAGATGGCCCCTCCAGAAGTCAATGTGGACCTCTTGAGTGACCAACTGTCCCAACTAATGACCGAAGTGACCAGGATGCGCGAGCGCCAAGACGCGGTGTTGAAAAATTCTCCTGGTATCACATCTCAAGGTACCGACGCCGTTGAACCCCTGCCTAGTACTTCCACTGGGGTAGCCCAGCAGCGTTACAGCATGGACTATTCGAGATCCATACTCAAAAGGAAATCCCCTATGTCTGATTGGAAAATAAAATTTACGGGTAAGCCCGGTGATATACACGCAGAGGAGTTCCTCTATCGAGTAGATGGTCTCGCCAAGGATGACGATGTCTCCGAGAACGAGCTTCTCCGCAAGGTTTCGTCCTTGCTGTCCGATAGGGCTGAAGAGTGGTACTGGGTCTATTTCAGGCGTGACCACCCCAGTCCCCGTTGGTCCGACTTTAAAGCCAGCTTGTTGAAGCAGTTTGGTGGCATGAAGACCGAATACGACATAATGAAAGAAATGCTTGAATTTAAACAAGGAACCGCCTCCTTCGATGAATATGCCACTAAAATGACGGCCCTAGCAAACCGCCTTCCACAACGAATGCCAGCCGAGTCCTTTGCACGCATTGTACAGCGCAACCAGAACGCTACCCTCGGCTCTGTCATAGTTGGCAAACTATTCACAGATATGCGCGAGCTTCGTGATGCTTGTGTCTGGGTTGAAAGATGGCAGTTAGAAAAAAGGGAGGAAAGGCGCACCACGCCCAGGGTTAACGAGCTGGAAGCTGCCCAGCCTTTCCTAGCCAGCCCCGAACCACCACCTTCCATTCCTGATGCACATGACCTCAATGTCGACGAAATACGAACACCCCCAACCGCACGCCGAGGCGTCATATGCTGGAATTGCCAACAGGAGGGTCATTATTTCCAGAACTGTCTTTCCCCTAATCGACGAGTCTTTTGTTTTAAATGCGGTCGGCCCGACGTCTACGCTCCGCAATGCCAGAGCTGTGTGGGAAACCGACGGCAGGGTGCGAGGCCTCGCGAAGGTTCGCACCCGGCCCAAACCTAAACACCATCCATGACCTACCAGATCGCTTCGACGATTCATCTTTACCTGACATGTCTTTAAACCCGACAGGCGATTCGGACCTGTCGTCAATGGAACCCTTACCGGATTTCCCTTCTCCACAGGCCCGAGTCTCCTTCTTTCAGCGATGGGCAAATTACCGTAAAGTTCGTAAGCGAATCTTTGATGAGCCCCCAGTAGTACATAAGATCCCGCGTGTTCGCCAACTAGCGAGAGAAAAGCGAGCTTTGGCCCGAAAGGTGATCTCGACTTTGTTCTCAGAAGCTACAGATGAAAGACCTTTCACGAGAGTCCAGCTGGCCGGCGAATCCATTACAGGTCTGTTAGACAGTGGTGCAAACGTGACTTGCCTGGGAGAAGGAGCAGAGTCGTTCCTCCAGCATCACCCAGAGGTACAACTATACCGTTTGCACACAGTTGTCTATACCGCTGATGGTACGCCCAATTCCATCTTGGCGTACATAAAAGTCCCGGTGACTTACAGAAAAAGAACTATCTCGATGACGATATACGTCATTCCTAGTTTAGCCCAAAATTTGTACTTAGGAGTCGACTTTTGGAGAGCCTTCCAGCTGGCTCCACATATAATAGGGGAACTGCATCAGCCCTTAACCCTAGATCCGAACATCCACCACCTAAACGAGATCCAACGTGAGCGACTGAACCAAGTGCGAGCGCGTTTCCCCTCGTTCGAAGCCTTCGGGCTAGGTCAAACTCCTCTAGAACAACATGTTATCGACACCGGCGAGGCGGTACCGATAAAGCAGAGGCACTACCCTGTCTCTCCTGCCATCCAAGCCCTCATGTATGAGGAGGTCGATCGCATGCTGAGTCTAGGGGTGATTGAAGAATCGAATAGTCCGTGGAACTCGCCCGTGGTTTTGGTGAGGAAGCCCGGCAAAGTTCGGCTTTGCTTGGACTCACGCAAAGTTAACGCGGTCACGATCAAAGACGCTTATCCACTGCCCCACATAGACGGTCTCCTAGGACGGCTACAGGATACTAAATTCATTTCCGCAATAGACTTGAAAGACGCCTTCTGGCAAATACCTTTAGAGGAGAAGTCCAGGGAGAAAACTGCCTTCACCGTGCCAGGAAGGCCGCACTACCAATTCAAAGTGATGCCCTTTGGACTTTGTAACGCTCCGCAACGCATGGGCCGACTGATGGACAAGGTGATACCAGGCTCTCTTCGTGAAAGAGTTTTCGTTTATTTGGACGACCTACTTGTAGTGTCTCCTGATTTTGAGACCCACGTAAAAATCCTGGACCAGGTAGCGGACTGTCTTCGTCGCGCAGGTTTGACTGTAAACCTAAGCAAAACCCGGTTCTGTGTTCGGGAAGTGAAGTACCTGGGCTTCATTATCGGTGACGGGTCACTAAAAACCGACCCAGACAAGGTGGCGGCCATCACGGATTTCCCAGTTCCGAAATCGGCCAAGCAGGTAAGGCGCTTTTTGGGCATGACGGGGTGGTATAGGCGCTTCATAGGCAACTATGCGAGCATTGCCTCTCCCATCTCAGACTGCCTGAAGGGCAACAAATTTGCTTGGACTGAAGCAGCTCAAACTGCCTTTGAGGAGCTAAAGAAATCCATGGTGTCTGCCCCCTTGCTGGTCACCCCCGACTTTACTCGCCCGTTCTACATACAGTGCGATGCAAGCAAAACCGGAGTGGGAAGCGTCCTGTTCCAGAAAAATGGCGACGACGAACACCCAATCGCCTATTTCTCGAAGAAGCTCAACGGCGCACAGCGCAATTACTCCATCACGGAGTTAGAGTGTTACGCGGCGGTGCTGAGCGTTAAAAAGTTCAGAGCCTATGTGGAAGGCCACACTTTTACCATCATTACCGACCATGCCAGCTTGAGGTGGCTCATGAGCCAGACCGACCTGAACGGCCGACTGGCAAGGTGGAGCCTCAAACTGCAGGGGTTCCAATTTGCAATAGAGCACCGCAAGGGTATCCAGAATGTGGTGCCAGACGCCCTGTCGCGAGTCGACTGCGTGGACGACTTGTACTTTTGTCGCGACGTGGATCTAACATCCCCGGCCTTTAAGTCAGAGGACTACCAGCGCTTAGCTGAGAATATCAGTGCCAAGGCCGGCCAGTTACCTGACCTTCAGGTCTCTGACGGGTATGTGTTCCACCGTTTGTCACCACGAACTGGCGACCCCGAAGCGGATGACCTGACGTGGAAATTGTGGATCCCCACAGAACTTACTGCTTCCCTCATCGAGTCCGCCCATGCGCCCCCTCAAGCTTCCCATGGCGGAGTCGGAAAGACACTAGCTAAACTACGCGAGAAGTACTACTGGCCAGGCATGGCGAACCAGATCCGATCTTATGTTACTGCTTGTGATAGATGCAAGGTAACAAAGGCCCCCAACACCATTCTTAGACCACCCATGGGCGAGGCCATGGAGGTGCAAAGACCCTTTCAGTTTCTTTACGTAGACTATATGGGCCCGTACCCAAGAACCAAGAAAAGCTACACGGCAGTCTTTGTGGCCCTGGATGCCTTCACCAAATACCCGTTCCTTCATCCCGTACATGCTGAAACCTCCAGCGCGGCTATCAACTTTCTTGAACACCATATTTTCCACGCGTTTGGCGTCCCGGAAAAGATTTTTTCCGACAATGGGAAACATTTTACCTCCAAGGAATTCGAGACGTTGATGAATGAATATGGCATTCAACATTTACGCACGCCAGTCTACTCTCCGCATCCTAATGCGTCTGAACGAGTGAATCGGTCTGTCTTGACTGCTATTCGCGCCTACATTGGCGCTGATCATCGCGACTGGGATAGGCATTTGTCGTCGATTGAATGTGCCCTCCGAAGTGCCCATCACGTGTCCTTAGGCACCTCCCCCTATCAAGCTCTCTTCGGATACCCCATGGTCCTCCATGGATCAACATATCCGGTACTGAAGACCCTGGGAGCGCTGAGAGAGGGAGACATTACCGTGCTATCACCAATAGACCGTGTTCGAGCCTTGCGAGAACGAATAGAACACCAGCTCGCAGCAGCACACGTCAGGCATGAGAAACGCTACAACCTACGCTGTCGGACGGTGAGTTTCGCGCCTGGCCAGACGGTATACCGCAGAACCTTCCCCATAAGCAAGAAGGCCGATCGATTCTGCGCCAAGCTGGCCGATAGGTTCGCCAAAGCCCGGGTGATAAGACAAATAGGAACTAGTAGGTATGAACTGGAGGACATGGAAGGGCGCAACATCGGCATCTATCACGCGAAGGATCTAAAGACCTAACCACTCCCGCTCTATCCCATTTAGAAGCAAGCCATAACCCGTGTCGCCCTAATAAGGCATCACGCCGGCTTCACCGGTCAACTGATAGGGTGCCATTAAGCCGCTTAGTTTCTCCCCGCGGTGGCACACCTCCTTGTTTTTCCTTGGTTGTCTGGGGCCAAGGTTTGAGTCTGTGTTTGATTTGGAGCTGCCAGACCAGTTCCCCGGGGCACAGTCGCCTCCTTATTCCCCCACTCTGAGCACAAGTAGCGCTAAGAATTTTTTTGACAGTTGTTGTCTGTCCACTGGATTTAGAGTCAACGTTATCAAAAATATCGACACTAAATCCGTTATTGGTAGGAAAGTTTTTTTAGAAGAGTATTAAATTGCTAGCAACGACTTAGTATTTGGTTATTGGTAAGGGCCATTATGTCTACCCAAAATAATGACTTCCATGGAATTAGAATTTTTAATGCTTTAAACTATGAGTCTGGTTGTTCCAATAATTATAGCCCGGTTTGTTTTGAAACTGTTTTAATGGGCTTCGTTGAAACACAACACCTTGTATACGGAGGTCGCAAGTCCGTTGCGAAATTGAGCCTTGATTATCATCTAAATCCAGTGGCATGGCAGCCAATCTGTCATCCCGCTTCGCCCTAGGAGGGGGAGTTCCTAGACCCGAAAGTACGCCAGTGATGTCCAAATAACACCGCCAGGACTATGTCCGCCTGAGTATGGAGCCGACAATCCAGACACACTACCGGCTCATGAGGCCCAGCCGACCCTATAAGACGCCCGCCTAAGAGCGCACGAGAGATATGCAGAGTTGGGACTCTTCCCGACGGAACGAAACGTCTCTCGTGCCACACTCAGTAGGGAGCGCCTGGTGTAATAGACTAGGGTAAACCAAGTCGTGGCCGTTGACGAGCGTCGTTGTCCGAGACGATTGCCCATACTCAAGGAACTTCACAATGAGGCGGATAACGCAGAATCGTTCAATGTAGCGTCTCGCGGACGGAACCCCTCCGAGGACATGGCGGAATGACCTATACACTTTGCCCATATACCTCCTGTATAATGCCCGGCTAGCTCAGTCGGAAGAGCATGAGACCTTTACATTCAGGGCGTGGGACGAGCCACACGTTTGACCAAAACTTATTTCGTATTCCCTTTTCGTATATGGTTACATTACCTTTTTATACCGAATTTTTTTCCAACACCTTTTTGTAATACCTGGTTGCAGACATATTAAACCATTTTTTTCCAATAGTGTTCTACGACCTAAACCTTATTTTAAATTGATTAATTTTGTGCGAGCATAGAATCCCTATACACTTTTTGGTTACCTTATACCCATTCTTAATGCTTCAGTGTTACAAGTCTCACCTTTTAGTGATAAGCCTAAACGGTCGGACCAAGACACGAGGCCGCCGTTTGTCTTTTTCGCGCCCCCTCTCCCCTATCGACTTCCAGGTGACGCGCGTTGTAACGGTCGCCTGTCATAAAGTCTGTTTCCTCGTTGAGAGAAAAAAAAATTTTTTTTTAATTAATAATAAAATTTCTAACCCAAATAACTCTGGAATTATTGAAGAATTAAATGGCAACAACGCAATTGCACATTAAAAAAAAAATATCCCACAAATCCTAAGGCAGTACCGTTAATCGAAATTCATTCCATCGCCACGAAAATTTGTCGAGAAGAATATGCCTCACAGGAATGTGAAATAACGGGAAGTTTTTTTTGTTCTGGGCATCGGACGATCGCCTGATCGAAAAAAGGAACGGGAGTGGGAAAAAAGGGACCGGTGGTGGTCGGGTCGTGCACTGCGGGGAGAACGGAATTTAATAAGGAAGTTTTTCGAAAGACGGCAGACGGGGCGGTAGCAACACCAGGTCGGTCTGAGTACAAGAATAATAATAATACTAGATAGAGAAGTTAATATACTTTCGATAGATAGTGTGTACGCGTCGTTAACGAGTGTCTCTAGCAGAAGATTGATATATGGTTTCTTGAGATTTTTCTTTTTGACAAGTTTCTTTTTATAAATTGTTGTTGTGGCATGTGTACGGAAACACAAAATACACGCGGAATTTTATTTTTAGTTAAAACCATTTTTTTTTCGTTTTACGAGTCATGCTCCTGCGACTCATCGCGATTAACCGTTTTTCTTTACCAAAAAAGAGTGTTCTTTTCCTCAAAGAACTGTGAAAGTGTGGAATTTTTTTTATATACAGATATATAAAAAAGAGTGCATTTGATTTAGTTCACGGTGTCGATCTGTAGATCAATGATCTCTAGAAATTCCCTTTTTGCCTTATATTTAATATCTGGAAAAATTAGAAGTGATATCAAAAATAAATAAAAATATATTAAACAAGATTTAATACTAATACTAAAAAAACTTGTGAATAATTTTACTCCGGCATTTTTCTCCGTCAAAAATATAAACGAAAAAAAAAATATAGTTATGGATTACTTCATTAGAATGTACAAAGACTGGAAGCTACCTTCTGAGTTCACTGCTGCATAAAGTGTTAACAACAAATATTTCGTCGCTGCCCTCTTATTAAAATCTGTTACTTCCTTATCCTTTTCTCATATTCTTTCCTTACACACAATCCACCAAACTAATAAAACCAGAAAAAAAAAGAAAAAGAAATTTTATACCTCACCACCCCCCGTTATATTTCCTTCCATTTTATTTGATTTAAAGAAATAAATATTCATTCCTTTCCGGTGGTTGTTTAGTATTAATTATAAAAAGAACAAAAGAAAAAAAAAATTGTTTAAATAAAAACGAATTCCATATTATAATATATAAATAAAATTTTGTGTATTTTTCTTAGCATCATCTATCTTATTCTATTTTTTTTTGAATTATCTCTGTACCCTTATACAAATGCGTCAGAACCGCGAAAATGTTGGTTACTAATTTACCTGACATGCAACTACATAAAAATAAGAGCCATAACTAATCATGAACTAATTAACAGAATTTACATTTAAACATTAATAATAAATTAACAATTAATAATAATTATATTACAAATACAAATAATTGGATTAAATATAATAAAATGCAAATTACTAATGATCACTTCGACAGCAGCAGCAACGGCATAATGTTAAACAAAGAAAAAAAGATTGCAATTGGAAAAAAAACAAAAATATAATATTTTTAATAATAATAGGAATAATAATAAGAATATTAACAAAATTAATAATAAAATGGTGTTGCATCAGGTGGCTGTCCGTGCGTAACAATAATTTCCTCAATGACATTAACTACATAGTGGAATTGAATTTTTGGGTATGTTTTTTCTTTATACATTATGATTAGTGATAATATTTAAAAAAAAAAAAAAAATGAAAAGTTTTATATAAGGAGTTTACTAAATTGAATTAAAAACAACTAAAAAGAAAAAAAAATGTATATAATGAATTATTAACAAAATTGAAGTAAACACAAAGAAACAAAAAGAAATAAAATTTAATATTATTACATAAATATGAAATAAATACAAATAAATAAACATTAACAACTTTTACCAAATTTTTTTTCGATACCCTAAACAACAACGCAGAAACAGAAATATTTAAACGTAGGTTCGTTTTATTTGACTTCTCAACTCGGTGAATAACGAAAATGAAATAATAGAATGAAATATAAAAAAAAAATAACTACATATTTAATAAGTCCACGAAATAACACTACGTCAACAAAAGAATTAAAAAGACCCACAATTACTTACTACTAATAATTTAACAAGTAACTCGCAACTGTAATGCAACAACTACAAAATCCATTCCCAACACCAAAATTTTTTTTTAAAAACAACCAAAAAACCAAAATACGTCCCTAAATCCCTTTTTTTGATGTTATTATAATAAAAAAAAAAAAAAAACAACGAATTATAAACAAAACGGTTAAAGAAAAACAAAGAAAAGAAAAAAAAAAAACCCAACAAAATTTTTTAAACGTAAACCAAAAACAAAGAGAAAGGGATACCCCAGCTTTAACAAAAATTAAGGATGTAATCCACATAATGACCGGCTAAACCCTCCAGTGTGGCCCTCTGGAACCCGGATGACCCCTCATGAGGTAAGTGTTCTTCTTCATATGACTTAGTTTATTTTTGTCTGCCCCTGCGATGACCGGCGATCTGTGACCACCCTTCCTTTCTTCCTCCTTTTTACCCTCTCTCGTTGGTCTTACATGGCTCTTGACCCCCATTATCGCGCGAATTAGTCTCTGTAGGCACGAGTATGTATTTTGTTTTCAGGTTAACTGTCCCCTTAATTACCTTGCATTCCGGTACCGCGAGCCCCACCCCTTCCGTCGAGCTAGTCTCTGCAACGCACGTCGTGCCGCCCTTAGGTACTGGAGTTGCATCCGTTTAAGCGATACTTCCACGGAGGTCGAACCATCTTAGCCGCCACTTCTTTAGGACCCCCTCACTTTTTCTATTTTGTGACGATAGTCCTCATGGCCTTCTTGGCAGATCCCCTTATTCTTCGTGCTCTGGCACAACATTGCCCCGACAGTTACAGCTCATATAAAAACGTCCATAAATAAAACTTCAGTCGTATAATTATCAAAAATTATTATCTTTCGTTTTACTTTAGAAATTGTCGCATTAATTTCCCCATTGTGTCACAAATTCTTCTTTTAAGAATTTTTTATTTGTAAACTTTAAAGTAACGTCAAAAATTTCAAGTGAGCTTTTACCATAGACAAATAATTTGTCTATGCTTTTACTCAAATCAGAAAATTTTGCGTTCGTTTTCTGCTCTGCTCACATGTACTAAATAGTAGAAAAGGAACGCAGCTAGTGTTATATCAAACTGAGTGGCAGTCTCACACAGAGACCTGCGGCAGCTCAGAAGAGTCGTGGATGTTGTGACGACAGAATTAAGAGCCTTGAGGGCCGCTTGGCTATCCGATAGACTACATATATTCTTATGAGATATATTATTTATCTTCAACCATTCGAAAGCCTCCCAGATCGCAGTTGCTTCCGCTTGGAAGACGCTGCAGTGGTCGGGTAGGCAAGAGAGGTGTTTATATTTAATGCCTCGGAAAATATACCAGAGCCTACACTGTTCCCAATTTTTGATCCATCTGTGAAGATACATAATGACCCAGTTGGGATAACCCCATCTGTAGTGCAGTCCACCATACCGATATGCCATGCATAAGTATGGGTCTGATTACAGCTGTATAGAGCCAGTGCACGATACGGGGTTTAAGGCCCCAGTTGACTCCGATAGTTCTTTGGCATAAGAAGAGAGCTGTTTTGGCCTTATTTGCTCTTTCTAAAAGATTCGGCCTCCACGTTAGTTTCCTATCGAGTACGAGACATCGAAATTTCGCATCCTCTTTTAGATGCAGTGTTTCATTGCAAAGTCTTAAAGGAGGAAAATTGGGAAGTCTATGCTTCTTTGTAAAGAGCACTACTTCAGTCTTGGCTGGGTTGACGCCCAGACCCTTTGTAGTAGCCCAATGAGCAAGAGTATCCAATGCTTGTTGCATTATATTTCTTATTGTTGAGATGTACTTGCCGGTCACCACCAGCACAATATCATCAGCATAGGCCACCGTGGTACACCCAGACTCCTTTAGAGTTATCAGCACTTCATTGACTGTGATATTCCAAAGGAGCGGTGATAAGACCCCACCTTGTGGTGTGCCTCTTCTAACCCGCCTGACTTCTTCCGAAAGCCCCAGACTAGACTTTATGACCCTGCAGCAATAAAGGACCTGGAGCACCCATCAACATTCAGACGCTGGAGTGCCCTCGTGACCGCAGAAGGTTTAACATTGTTGATAGCACCTTCAATATCTACGAAAGCAGACAACGTGAATTCCTTGAATTCAAGGGATCTTTCGATGACCGCTACCAGGGAATGGAGAGCAGTGTCTACTGATTTACCAAATTTACATTTTTTGGACTATTTACCACAGTGATTCACATATTTATTAATGTGAATATATAATATATGTGTTTAGGAACTATTTTATTTAGCACATTCACCTAAAGAACGATTTTGCTCGCGCAAATTTCGATTTATTCCTACCTTCACCAACTGCACACTTCATTGTTCTTTTTTCACAGAAAACTCACTCGCTAGAACTTTAATTACACTTAAAACTCTTTATACTTTCTTTCTTTGTTTAAGTTAGTTTTGATAATATGATTTCGGATAACTTTATAAAAAAAACTCGTTTTAAAAAAGTATTCCACCGAACGCGGGAGCACAAGCAGCTAACCCTATTTGACAGTTGTCTAACCCCCAGATTTCACTACGCTCACATACAGGGATTATACACACGAGGGCCTTTCCTGTAGTTCTCTATTCCAAGGTTAGTTTTCACGCCAAAAATTTCTGTTCAAAAAGTTGCAACAAGTTTCTCTCTTCCTTTTGCCCCCTCTGTCCAAGAAACCGGTTTTTAGTCTTGACGTTATGATCCGTGTATGCCACCCCAATGTCTATATCCGAGTGAAAAAAGAAGAAGATAAGAAGTTACATGTGTCCGCCAAAAGTCCAAAAGTCTGGGTTTTTAGTGTTGACGTTACGATCCTTGTAAGGGGGATGATACACGGGTCAACATGTTGAGCAACACGAGCTTTTCTGCGCAGTTCGTAGGCCAAGGGAAGGGTCAGGGTGAAGTGTGCGGTGTTGACTGAAACTAGAAACGATTTCTATTTTTCCTCCAGTTGCTTGAAAAATGTTTATGTACGCGTAACTGTCAAGCGATTCTGGGTGAAAATAATTTGGAATGCACACCCACACATATGCAATCGCAATGTTATTACACAGAGTGTTGCGTGTAGCGTGTTGAGTCGTGTATCACCTCCGCTCAACAAACTGACAGTGTGTTGCAGAGACACGTTGACTCGTGTATCATCCCACTAAGCCAGCCCAAGTAAGAAAGAAAATGTTACAGTTTTTCCTACGAATGTTGAAATTCTATAATAAATTGTCATTTTTTATCGAAAATTAATTCGAATTGCAAGTAAAGTTCACATCATTTATTCAAGCCATCTATGTAAACCTACATGGCAATGATGAAAACGTATTAGGTCTGCGTTTGTCGCAGTACTTTTCCTGCAAAAACTTGTCGGGCAAAAACTTACTTGAATGGTGGGGATAATTTTGTCAAAAATCCAGAAAGTAAAGAAACACTTTGTAATAGCATAATGGCGCGATAAAATATTGGGCGCCACTTATGCGAGGTATTACCCCCTTAGCCATAAGCCCGGAAAAGCATGACCAAGGAGCCAATACCATACATAAGAAATGAAACAAAATTCCGGAACTCCTACGCCGGCCACACGGAGTTATCTAGCTCGCCGGAGGGGTCGTGGGGTGTGTGGCCGGGCCTAACCGCGGTTGGTTCACCACTTACCTGTGACTAGGAAAATTCATCTTCAGTTCCAATCGTCCTTCGGGCCTAGCCTGAGCCGTGTCATTGCTATCCGTTTCCCTGACAGCTCATAGTATTGAAGACTATCAGCTTCAGGAAAAGGCACTATTTAAGAACCCTGAAAAGAAATGACACCCGCCCCAACCAATTCACAAAAAAATCTAACACACGGACATTATATTTATAATCATTTAATAATTCTGTCCATCACAGGAACAATAATTATAACAAACAACACAATGAATAATCATCAACCACGACAATAATTACAGATCCTTGTCAGATAGTAATTTAAACGATCAAGTTCAACTAAATTAATATATCATTATTATAGGTACATAAGGTATGAAGCTCAAGATAAAAAAACGCGCAGTAGTGGCACCAATACTCCTCGTTTTGTACAAACGATATTACAAACGACCGTGTAAACTAACGGAAGAACAAATTCCCGGAACCAACACAAGAAATAAACAACACAAGAATGAAGAAAATAGTTCTAACAAGGAGCAAAATAATTTCATAAATACTGTTACGTTTTTACGGCTTAACGGATTCGTAGGATTAATTAAGGAATACACTTTTTAATTATCCAAACAAAACTTATTTATTACAAACCAAACACAATTTAAAAATAAACACAATTCTTAGAGTTCACTATAATGATAATCACTAGCAAATTTAATATTTCGCACTATTCAATTCTAATTATCGCTTTTTATTTCACTACTTTTCACTGTTCTCACTTTAAAACACTTGTATCGCCTTTATAATCAAAACTGACTCGATAGCGGCTGCCAGGCGCTTTTATATAGGCAGCTCCACCTTTGTCTACTTTCTGGAACCTTCGTTTTCTGGTTCCTTGTGGTATGTTCTATGTTTCTTTTAGTTTCGACCAGCTTGAAGTTGTCTTCGCTTATCGCTCGTTAGTTTAGTACATAAATTCTTAATTCAGACAACAACCGAAAATCGTTGATTCATCCTCTCGACAAACAGATGGCGCATAACCATCACATTGCCCCCTTCTTAGGACTGTTCGTCCCGAACAGTTGTCCATCCTGGATCCGGCTGATGATATGGGCACAGCCTGTCTATGTGCACAATCTTCTTCTTTGCTTTGGGTCCTTGTTGAATCCTGTAGACCACATCGTTGATCCGTGTTAGGATTTTATAGGGCCCCTCCCACTGACGCTGAAGTTTCGGAGACTTGCCTTTCCGTCTTCGAGGGTTGAACAGCCAAACGAGGTCACCTTCCTGGAATCCGCTACAGTTTGCTCGGAGGTCGTACCTTGTTTTCATCCTGTCACTGGCTATCTTGAGATTCCTCCTTGCGAGCTGGTGGATATCTGCAAGTCTATCACGAAGTTCACCTGTATAACCGCCAGTAGATTCGTTGCTTTCCACAGGTGTCCCAAATTTCAAGTCGCTTGGCAGCCGGATTTGTCTTCCAAAAATCACACTAGAAGGGGTTTGTCCTGTGGAATTATGAACTGCTGTCCGATATGCCATTAGAAAAATGGTGCTGGTGCTCGCTAACGACTTTCCTTAAGTGCTCTAGCATTGTCCTGTTGAATCGTTCTACCATTCCATCGGATTGGGGATGAAGGGGCGTCGTCCTGGTCTTCTTCATTCCGAGTATCTTACATACTTCTTGAAAAACTTGAGATTCGAAATTTCTCCCTTGGTCAGAATGAAGCTCATGAGGAACGCCAAATCTGCAGATCCAATTGTTCACTAATTCCTCTGCAACAGTGATTGCTTCCTGATTTGGAATGGCATATGCTTCGGGCCACTTACTGAAGTAGTCCATAACCACCAAAATGTAACGATTCCCTCGGTCTGATGCTGGAAAAGGTCCCGCCACATCGATTGCAATTCTTTCAAATGGGGCTCCCACGTTGTATTACTGCATTTCTCCTTTTGTTTTTACTCGAGGGCCTTTGCTGCTGGCACAAATTGTGCATTTACGGCACCAGTCTGTAACATCGTCCCGCATGTGAAGCCAATAGAATCTATCTCTTATTTTTGCCAAAGTTTTATTGACTCCCAGATGTCCTCCTGATGCGCCATTATGACACTCTTCGAGAATATCTCTTATTCTACTGCGAGGGACTAACACCTGCATTCGGTGAGAGGTACCGTCAGCGGTTTCCCATTTGCGCTTTAACACTCCTCGCTCGATGTGCAATGAATCCCATTGAGCCCAATAGCTCTTCAGGGTTTCGCTCCTCTCTGCAATATCCTTCCATTCAGGCTTCTCCTCGTATTCCTTCCATGCCAGAATCGAAGAAATATCTGGGTCGTCGCGTTGGGCGTCTCGGAGTCCCTGGTCGTCCCATCCTGTCGTTGGCTCAACGGTCGTCCTTTGACACTTTTCCACAATACGCCCACAATGTTTGCAATCTTTTACGCATGGTCGCCGGGAGAGTGCATCTGCATTTCCATGGTTTCCTCCTTTTCTGTGGCCTATATTAAAGTCGTAGGACTGAAGTCTCTCGATCCATCTTGCCACTTGTCCTTCAGGATTTTTAAATTGCATCAGCCATTTTAATGCTGCATGATCCGTTCGAAGGATGAAGTTTTGCCCATAGAGATACTTGTGGAAGTGCTTAGTTGAGTCCACGATTGCCAACAGTTCTCTCCTGGTGACGCAGTAATTCCGCTCCGATTTTGACAGCGCTCTACTGTAGTAAGCTATGACCTTTTCCTGCCCTTCGAAGTTTTGTGATAGCACTGCACCAATTCCGACATTACTCGCATCTGTGTCCAATATGAATTTTTCCTCTGGCTTCGGATATGTAAGTATTGGTGCTTGGCAAAGTCCTTGCTTTAGTGTCTTGAAACTTTCCTCGCATTTTTCTGTCCAGATAAATGGTTTTCCTTTTTCTGTCAGTTTATGTAATTCCTTAGCTATGTCGGCAAAGTTCCTGACAAAACGTCTATAATAGGTGGCAAGTCCCAAGAAGCTTCGAAGTTCATGTTTATCCTTCGGTGTGGGCCAATTCTTAACTGCTGCTATTTTCTCCGGATCTGTTTGAACTCCATTGGATGAAACCACATGTCCGAGATAGTTGACTTGGTCACTGAACAGCACGCACTTTTTAGGGTTGAGTTTCAGTTGGGCAGTTCTCAACTTTTGGAAAACCTCTCGTAAATTGCCCAGATGTTCCTCGAAACTTTTTCCAACGACGATGATATCGTCCAAATAAACCAGACAAGTCTTCCATGTCAGTCCTCGCAAAACGCATTCCATCAGTCGTTCGAATGTTGCTGGAGCATTACACAGTCCAAACGGCATAACTGTAAACTGCCACAAGCCGTTTCCTACAGAGAAGGCTGTCTTTTCGCGGTCCTCGGGGTGAATTTCGACTTGCCAATAGCCGCTCTTAAGGTCCAGGGTAGAAAACCATTGAGCTCCAGAGAGAGTATCCAGAGTGTCATCGATACGAGGTAATGGGTAGCTATCCTTTTTAGTGATGTCATTTAACCGTCGATAATCCACGCAAAACCTTGTGCTGCCATCTTTTTTTCTGACTAGAACCACGGGAGACATCCAAGGGCTTTTCGACTCCTCTATAAGGCCTTGTCTTCTCATGTCCTCAATCATATTGGCTGCTTCTTCCCGCTTGGCTAGTGGTAGTCTTCTCGGCGGTTGTTTAATTGGCTGGGCATCTCTGGTGTCGATCCTATGTTGGACGATGTTCGTTTTTCCAAAATCATCATCTCTCATGGCGAAGATATCACTAAAATCCTCCACTAATGTTCTTGCCTGGAGATACTGGTTTTGTTCAAGACAACTACTTGAGAGCACTGTGTTTACCAATTTCGTGGCCTTTGGCTTTGGTTTTGCCACCGGTTCCGTGTGAGCGCACTCCACTAATGTAATCTGTTCTGCCGGTTCTCCTTTCCCCAAAACCGTATCCTTCTTCAATCGTATTTCGCGCTCGTTGGTGTTTAGCACTCTCATGAACACCTCCCTTTTGTCATCGATGCTCACCAGACTTTTTCCAATTGCTATACTTTTGGCCTGTTCCGTTTTCTCTGGTTCGATAAGATAGAATCGGTAGCTCCCGGGATCACCATCGACTATTGCTCGCACCAATTTCTCAGCGCACGGAGGAAGCACGGTATCTTCTCGAACGACGACTTTCAGCTGCGAAAAACACGTGGATCCTATGGCCATGGGAATCTCCTTGTTGTCATATCTCAGTATTTCCTCTCCGATGTCCAGTAGAATTTTATGCGTTTTCATAAAGTCCAGTCCCAGAATACACTCGTCTGTTATATCAGCTACCAGGAACGAGTGTGAAAATCCGATGTCTGCGAGAACCACATCCAACATAGTTTCCCCGTGTACTCGTACTGGCTCTCCTGTTGCAGTTTTCAGTCTGTATTGGCGTGCGTCCTTCAGCCATTTATTACCGGCCATGTCAGCCCGGATAACAGATTTTGAAGCACCAGTGTCTACAGTTATTGTGCATTTTTCGGCTCCAATCTTTCCATCGATGACAAGGCTGTCGCCACTACGCTGCAGTTGTTTGATAGTGACGATGATGATACCGGGGGCTTCGATTTCCCCGACCAACTCCCGCCCCATGGAGTTAGTCTTTATTCGTTTCCCTGCTGCTGTCTACGGGGCGACACGGAGTCATTTTCATCGGCCTCCCTCTGGTCACCTCTCTGTCTATGTCCGCATTTTTCACAACACTTTGCGCCACTCTTATTCTCGGGGGACTCCGCTCTCCTTCGCTTTCTGCAATTCCTTTGCAAATGACCCGGTTCACTACAGTTCCAGCATCGGAGTCGACCGCGTACTTCCGTTGCATTCATTCTGTTGCAAATATCCTCTGTTGTGTGGATCTCTCTGAGGCGGACTGCACTTCTTGATGCTTGCCTCGCTGCCTCGTATGCCAGAGCATATGCCAAAACTTCTGCGGTATTCTTCGTTCCGGCCAATCTGGCTGCCTGTTGTAGATCCCGGTCAGCAAAAGAGTTAAGGAAAGCCTCTCTTGCTACTTCGTTGATGTAGTCTTGGCCGAAGCTAGGATAAGACAGATGCACTAACCTCTCGATATCGGCGCATAGTTGTTGTAAAGTTTCTCCTGGCTTCTGAAGTCGATTGCGAAGTTGAAGTCGATAAACCTCTTGCATGTGCCGATCACCGTAACGCATTTCCAGCGCTTGAACTAAGAACCCGTAGCTGTTGCGATGTTCTGCTGGTATTGACTGCAATATTTCTGCTGCTGTGCCCCTTAGTGACAACGTTAAGGCCGTTGCTTTCTCCTCCTCAGTCCAGAAATTGCCTGCTGCTGCCGCTTCGAATTGAAGCTTATAAGTAGGCCATGGGCTTTGCCCGTCGAAAGTTGGAGGCTGTAGTTTCCTAACTCCGATGACTTCATGAGATGCCGTCGCTGGGTGGTGAATCTTTACTCTTTCTAGATCGGCTCTGACGGTTTCTAGTTCAATTTCGAGTTTTTCTAGATCATTCCTTACGTTTGCCTTGATGGAAGATTCGAGATTTTCCAGATCATTCCTTACATTTTCTTTCATGTTATCTAGCTTGTTGTCGACAGAAAGGGAGAATGATTCGATTTTCTGCTCCAGCTGGTTCTTCTGCTCTTCCATAGACTCTTTGAGTTCTGCTAACGAGCGTTCATGAGCTACTGCTAACAGTTTCTGTTCATCTTTTAACGCCAACACTTCCGACTTGATCTCTGTTGTCGAACGTTCTTGCGCTTCCTTCATCTCGGCTGAAGACCGTTCTTGCGCTTCTTTCATCTCGGCTGTCACTTCCTTAATCTCTGCTGATGCACGTTCTTGCGCTTCCTTCATCTCTGCTGAAGACCGTTCTTGCGCTTCTTTCATCACCATCAATGTCTTAAGAAGTTCTGCCATATTCACTGTCGCCTCTTCTGGCTCTGCTTCTACCTCGCCTTCAAATGTAGGTTTCAGGATCTTTCCCCTCGTTCACCATAGCTTCTCGAAGCAGGGCGGTTAGGGAACTTTTAGCCCCCACCGTTGACAACGAGCGTTTACTTAATTCGTTTTTTAACTCTACAGTGCGCAAATCCACTAGCTTTCGACCCATTTTATTAATAAGTCCTTATTTCTCACGCACAAAATTTAAATTCCAATCACAATTATTGTTCAAGTTCACTTATTTCACTTATCTCTTAATTAATCCCACTTCTGACACCAATTGCTACGTTTTTACGGCTTAACGGATTCGTAGGATTAATTAAGGAATACACTTTTTAATTATCCAAACAAAACTTATTTATTACAAACCAAACACAATTTAAAAATAAACACAATTCTTAGAGTTCACTATAATCACTAGCAAATTTAATATTTCGCACTATTCAATTCTAATTATCGCTTTTTATTTCACTACTTTTCACTGTTCTCACTTTAAAACACTTGTATCGCCTTTATAATCAAAACTGACTCGATAGCGGCTGCCAGGCGCTTTTATATAGGCAGCTCCACCTTTGTCTACTTTCTGGAACCTTCGTTTTCTGGTTCCTTGTGGTATGTTCTATGTTTCTTTTAGTTTCGACCAGCTTGAAGTTGTCTTCGCTTATCGCTCGTTAGTTTAGTACATAAATTCTTAATTCAGACAACAACCGAAAATCGTTGATTCATCCTCTCGACAAACAGATGGCGCATAATCATCACAATACTTATAAATACGATTAACGTTAATACTAACTACATTCAAAATTGTTATTTGATAATAAATAAAATCGTGAACTAATTTTTTGTTTTTTTATTTTATTTTGTATATTTTTGTGTGTGTGCTTTTTTTTTCTTTGTATTTAGTGTATATTTTTGTTGTTTTTTCTAAATTTGTGGCGTACTCACGAATAAAAGAGAATAATGTAACCAAAAAACCTTACTAAGTGTTCTCTGCTTCGGCTCCTTGGTTATATAGCATCACATCAAGAGCCTCTCCTGCCTTATGTCGCAACGTTTCTTCTGATGCTAAAATTAATAAGAAAACTGTGCAGGCGGTAATTCCAGCAGCATTGGATAAAGTCACTCCCCAAGATGTTGAAAATGAATGGACAAAGAATCATCTATACTAGAATTAACAGGCGCTCCATCGGGCGAAGCCACTACTCCAGATGATGATGACGATGACTCCCTGCCACTAGAACCTCTATTCCTTAATACACTAGAGAAGGAACCGCAGTATTTATTAGACTTGAGCGGATCCGAGATTCGGCAACCTCTCAGCAGCCAAAAGTGCTTCGCTATCGATGTATAAAAACCTCTTGCAACTCCCGAACCTTCACCTTGATTGCCAAATTGGGTGTTCAGCTCTCCAAATGTCTGCACAAGCACACTGGCTCGACTTCGTTCAATCTGTCCAATGTAAAATTTCGCTCTTGGCCCTCTCGTAATTTTTCCAGGTGTCGTCCAAAGCGTGTTCACTCTACCGGGAAACCGCGTAACTCGGAAACGATTGAGCCCGGTTCTAGACCAACATCTTCCAGAAAAACTCTACCAAACAAGTCTAACGATAGTTTCCACCTTCCTTTTTTTCAAGAACCAAAATCGTCTCTCTGTCAAAATATTTTTTTTCGTTTCCTTTTCAAATTTTCTCGCATCCCCAGTTGTAATTTTCCCAATACCTCCAAAGTGATTTCAAAATAAATTTCCCATTACCTACAAGGTGATTTCAAAATAAATTTCCCCTTACCAAAATAAATGTTACCACCGACCGTTACATACCCTCGGGTCCACAAGGCCGACTCGCGAGGCAGTGAGGAGCCGAAAAAAACGGTCGCCGTAGGTCTGATATTTTTGGCGCCAATGTGGGACTCGACTCACGACCTGAGAATAGGAGTCTCATGTTCTAGTGAGCTAGCCGGGCATACATGAACTACCTGGTAATATAAAGAGCGGGTGAAAAGCTAACTATAATTTAGGCCCATGCTTGCAATCGTAATTTACGATGGCCAGTTAATCTGCCGTAAGAGCCAAATGGAATATAAGAGTTGTAAAGCAAAAACAGTCAAATCATTTCAATATGAAGGATATGGGAAAAGTTACCACTTACATAGGTATAGCCATAAACCATAATAAAAAGGAAAATAAATTAACGTTAAGTCAGGAGAAGTACATAGAATCTCGTGGCAGTAACTATAACTTAGAAATGTGTAAATTATATGAAACGCATTAGAACTAAATAACCTAGTCACCCTAACTAATGCCGGGTTAAGCAAATAAACAAATCGTAATTAAGAAATTAGTTTTAACACCGCTTCGAGAGTTACCTTCGATGAAGTTTCGGACGGTGCTGACTTATATAAGCCAAGTATTAGCGCCCCAATCTCGGCCGGACAGTCCACTTTTAAGTTCCATCCTACTAACTTATAAATGCGACACATGCATTCGAGGTTGTCGGGAGTTGGCTCTAGGAGTAACTGGTTTGTCAGCCACACCAGAGTCTCCCCAAGCTCCATCATAAGCGAGCCGTCCATCTTGAATCGTACGTATAATTCAGCCACGAATAAAGTGACACCTCGCAGCTTACGACAGTTTGTTGAGCTGTAGGGCTTAATTAAAACCTGCTGATAGGCCAGCATTAACCTTAACAGGCTCCTAAAGGCACTATCCTCCACGGGATTCATCGAGTCCAACAAGCCATACATCTTAGCTCCGGTATTACATAAAGTTATTTCTTCACGAGAGCGGTTGAAAATAATCTCCATAGCCTTACTTAACACAAAAGGATTATCTTTAAAATCTTTAAATATAATTAAGACTCTCGACCCAATAGTATCGAACGATCTCGGATTTTCTCTTAGACAGACAATCACGTTGAAAAGGTAACTCAATGCGGCGCCCTCGGCCGGTGTTTGTGAAGTTGAAAGATGTTTATCCTTAGGAGCAACAGGAGTACTAGTAGACAATTGGCGAATGCCCGCTTTAGGAACAGACTCCTTCGCGAAAGGAGATAACGCCGAAAATAAATGTGGCCTTCTTAGCACCTTAGGAATGAGGGGCAGGCCATAATAGGTGCGTCCGCACGAGTCGCCCATGATTATCTATGGTGTTAACAACCGTTAGATATACGTTTTTATAACTCACCCGCAAAGAAAGTTCGAAGAGAGAAAAAAAATTTGTGCGAAAATAGATCCAAAAAAAAATTGTACCCTACGTGCTTACAGCAAAACAAATCCGCTACAATTAGTGTAACACAGTGTGTATGAACAAATCAAATAAATATTGATACTAGGTGAGTGTACCTCAAAGAAACACAGTCAACGCCGATTAGTGTGTAGTGATAAAACAATAAAAGTGTATTAGTGTATATATATGTTAGTGTAGATGAGTGATTATATGCTTTGATGCAATATAAGTGAGGAATGGTTGAGACAGATAACAATTCCCCTTAGGGCTCCCGCATGTCGATGTCCTCGATGTCAGTTGGTGAAAACTATGAAGCATAGTCATCACCAAGTGTCATCAACGTCGCCGACACAGCTTCAGGTCCGCCCCGAAAGAAGGACGGAAACAAACATTCAAAATCGCATAGTCACGAAAGGGAAACTTCTTCGACAAAATAAAAAAATTTGGAAATGAACCGCTGCCCAACCCAACTGAGCTACCTTTCGGAACATCAATCAGGAGGGAAGAACAGACGGGAAAAAAAACTCGGGACATAAACAAAAAAATAGAATTTAAAAAGCTGGATGGACCATCAGAAGGGCAAGGGGCGCAGTGGCAGGCGGTAACACGCCTGATACCAGAGACGGTTAAGCCCTTGTACCAACTTCCACGTCCACCAGGAAAAATTAAAAGAAGATCCTGTTCACGGACCGACGCAGTGGCAGGCGGTATCACGCCTGATACCAGAGTCGCCGCCCCTAGAAACAGGACAGGGATGAACCACTACTACACCTGCACGCATAGCCAAGCGAACACCGCTTGTTAGCAAGCCGTGAAGGTCAGCATGGTTCGAAGCTACTCCAAAAAGAAGAAGTCACCGCAGAAGATAAAGGGTAGGCCTAAAAGCGAAAACAAAGAAAAATTCACATAGAATTTGGACAATGATGCTGAAAAAAATTCGACAAAACAGACAAGGACTAAGGCCTCGCGGTACTACCTTAGCCCACAGCGAGCGCTTGGTAAATGTGGTGAACCATAAACAAAAAAAATCAAATGTTGTCCGTGAAGGCACAAGTGGTACTAAACACCAAAAAAATTTAAACTTCAAGGTCCGTGTAGGACTATTAACGGGCTGTAAAAGCCGCGTTGGGCGCCATTTATGTAATAGCATAATGGCGCGATAAAATATTGGGCGCCACTTATGCGAGGTATTACCCCCTTAGCCATAAGCCCGGAAAAGCATGACCAAGGAGCCAATACCATACATAAGAAATGAAACAAAATTCCGGAACTCCTACGCCGGCCACACGGAGTTATCTAGCTCGCCGGAGGGGTCGTGGGGTGTGTGGCCGGGCCTTACCGCGGTTGGTTCACCACTTACCTGTGACTAGGAAAATTCATCTTCAGTTCCAATCGTCCTTCGGGCCTAGCCTGAGCCGTGTCATTGCTATCCGTTTCCCTGACAGCTCATAGTATTGAAGACTATCAGCTTCAGGAGGCCTACTATATATTCGGATCAGAAAGTTTTATTTTTCCGAAACTCACTTCCGATTGGAAAGTTAATTGGTACCATGTAAAATTTTCGGATCTGAACAAAGTGTTACCATTGCTATTCGGATTTGAGATCTGAATTTGGTTGTCATATCTATAAATTCAAATTTTTGAAGTATGAAGTATTGGCCTTTTAATAATTAAAAGTTTGTTTTAATTAATTTAAATTATATAGGTACAGGGTGCTTTAGACTTAAATTCTAATCCATTAAGGGCTGATTATAGGGTATATTTGGAGAAAAAAAATTGTCCACTGAGATAGAGAGTGTTTACGAAAATACCTTTTGAAAAGTTTTTAATTTACTTAAACTTTAATAACTCCTATACCGATTATCGTAGAGCAACATATTTAGGCTTTTTGGGTAATTGTGAATTCTTCAATTCGGCATAAAGAAGAGAAACTGGCTTCGCTTGGAAGTTATGTAGGTGTTTAAAATAGTTATTTTGCATCTGAACCACCCAAAATACTTTGTTTTCAGCATATGCCTCAGAAAAATGCATCATTAATGCATCAAAGAATTTCTTAAAAAAGTTAGATACACAAGAATGACCTATATCGTATACGAACATAGTAAGTTTTAACGGGAATTGTATTCTATTACGAATAAATAGTATTCGGAACACATTAAATATATTATAAATTTCGACAAAACTGTGAGCCGGTTTTATTAACTTCCCAGTATAGGAAGTTATTGTAATCGGTCCGAAAATCGAAATCGAAATTTTCGACGTATTTTCATCTTTCAAGGTCCCAGGAGTATTTTAAGCAAAAAATTGGGAGGAAGTATGTGTGTGTGTGTGTGCGTACGGATGTGGTCATTTTTTCCTGCACGATATCGCGCGAACCAAAAAAGATATCGACTTCGTTGAGGTGTCGTTCGAAGCGTACTAACCAAAATATGATCTGAAAAGATTTTCATAAAATTCGGTCGAGTCGTTTTTTTGTTTAAGCGGGGTAAGTGATTTTTGTACCTGCATGATATCGCCCGAACCACGAAAGATATTGACTTACTTGAGATGTCGTTCGAAGCGTATTAGCGACAATATAATCTGAAAAGATTTTTATAATATTCGGTAGAGCGGTTTTTTGGTTTAAGGGGGTCAACCTGTGTAAAAGCGGTATTTCGAACGCTTTTTTGGGAATTTTTATTAGGAGAAATAATTTGAATATTGGAATAAGTTTAATGTTATTTTAAAGGTTTATGTTTTTATTATAACTGTAAATTTTTCCAAAAGTGTAAACCGAAGGCTTATATTTATTGAGGCCATTGAAAGTACCGTCCTCAAAATAGAATACCGAAATTGCGTGCAAGATTCCGCTCGAACCACTCATCTGAAACACAAAAAGTAAAAAGGATTTTATTTGTGTTTCTGTTGTCGAGGTACTGACGTAGGATTTTGACGAAATTCAAAAAATTGAATAAATGGCAGTACATTTCATAAAAATTTAGCATTTTTTTGCTTTTTTCCATAAAAAAAAGGCTGTAAAATAAACAAATAAAAAGATATCGAAAAACCCCTACGTGGGTACCTTCATTTATCTCTATTTATGATTCTGTCAAAATTTCAAGTTGATCTGTTGAGTAGATAATCTTTAATCCTGCACGCAAATTTCAAAAACATGGTTTCGAGAAAAACGCGTTCAAAGTTTGGAGACTACAGAACTTAGTATTCTAGACTCAGCGCCCTGTCACGTTTGAAATAAGTCGAATTCGGGAAATTTTTTGGGACATCATTCTTCACATTTTCAAGATGCAAAAAAAGTAAAAAAAAAAGATTTTTCGAAAATTTTACACAGGTTGACCCCCTTAAATGACATAAGTGATATTTGCACCTGCACGATATCGCGCGAACTATAAAAGATATCGACTTAGTTGACGTGCCGTTCGAAGAGTATTAACCAAAATATGATCTGAAAAGATTTTCAAAAAAACATGCTAGGTACCCCTTACCATAAAGTTCGCCTTAATTTAGTATAAATCAACCACCATTTCATCGCATTAGTTTTCATTATTACTGAAGTAATCGCGAAAACCCCCTAAAAAGGGGTGTTTTTTGCATTTTTAGGGGTGACGCCCTAATTTTAGAACCGCGGGACCTCGATTTTCGTGATCAGCGAACCCAAACACCTTTAGGGTTCGATTTTCTTAACGGTGTTATTTTGGAACACCCCCCTCGCGTTTTGAATGAACTATAAACAATAGTATTTTTTACCAACCCGAAGAGCGATCACAAAAAGTTTGAAACGGTATTTTAATCGTGATCCTTCATAGATTACACTCCTCGAAAAAAATTTCGAATATTGCATTGAGAACAGGGCCAAATCAGTATTTGTTTATAAAAAAATGATAAAAATTAGTAACAATAATAAATTATTATGTTGTTCCGCACACTAAAGTAAATCGTATTTATTTCACATCATTTTCCCAAATTTTCAATAATTTTCATCGTATCGTTTACGAGAAAATAATTTTACAATCAATCGATGCCAAAATATTCAATCCACCATTATTCATAAACAAATTAATTTTTTCCAAAAATATTCATGGCGTGACTTGAGACTACCAAGTAGATTATTTTTTGCAGCTTGGTTTTAATTTTGCTTTCAACGTCGAAAATCATGAGCTCACTTGAGAAATTTCTACCCCTTTACAAACAGCGCGAATTTTTCAAACCTTGGATTAGCAGTTTTTGACGGGGAATTGTTTTCTACGGGTGATACAGTTTCAGGAAATTATAGTTATTTGAACTAGCTTCTCTCTCTAGCTTTGTCATCAGTTCTGATACTAGCCAATTTTCCACTAGTGCTAAACGTATAACTATTTTGTAAGAAGTCAGTTTATTCCATCTTCGTTCATCATACTGGGAAGTTAATCGTGTGGACCGAAGGGGTCAAACCCACATCCCAACTAGTTTTACTTTAGTTATCTTCTTTACGCTCCTTTAGTCCCTCATAACCTTACGGTTATTCAACTTTAGTTATGAAATACGAATATACTATTTGTATGCTTCAAGTTTCATTAGTTTATTCAGACTTTCGAGCTTTTGTTTGTGCTGGATGAAATCAAGGAAAATTGTCTATACCACGTCGATCAACAGCCACTTCACCAAATATTAATTGGGGCAACTCTGAGATTTTTTGCGCAACTAATTTTTGGCGAAGATTTCTGCATCGGCTTGTCTTATCAAATAGTGTCGGCTGTACTAGACGAAATAGGAAGTGCAATCGAAGAAACCTTGCGTTCAAAATAGATAACATTGTGGAAAGGACAGAGCTAGAAAAGAAAGCCATTGATGGTGCACACACCCATATAATTAGGACTAAACAAGATTAACATTATTTACCAAAAAACAGCAAATAGAAACATAGTATAAATGTCATGATAGTGAGCCTTAGTTATTATAATATAAAACAATTTAATAAGAAGTCTATTTTCTTATATCTGATTGTAAAATGAATATTCCAGCAGTTTCAAATTGTTCTTGCTTAGGGCTCACTCATTTTTATTTATCTTCTTAAAGCTAAAATTATAATATTAAACAATATTATTGAGTTTCGTATTATTTAACATGTTTAACTTTTAATTTAAATAAAGAAAGTACTTCCTTGATGCTCAAAAGTTTTTCATTCTTTGTTTCCGATAGCAAATTGCATTCCGACGACTGAAGCAACAGTTTTCGGATATTTTCTAAGTAAATCCCAATGCATAGTAGGCCCCCAGCAAAATTAATTCCGAATATAAATGTCATTGTACTTTCGGATGAGGTGCGTTTGAAAAAACAGAATACATAGTACGAAATTTCCGAATTCAGATCATTTTACTTTCTGATCCGAATACATAGTAGGCCCCCAGGAAAAGGCACTATTTAAGAACCCTGAAAAGAAATGACACCCGCCCCAACCATTCCACAAAAAAATCTAACACACGGACGTTATATTTATAATCATTTAATAATTCTGTCCATCACAGGAACAATAATTATAACAAACAACACAATGAATAATCATCAACCACGACAATAATTACAGATCCTTGTCAGATAGTAATTTAAACGATCAAGTTCAACTAAATTAATATATCATTATTATAGGTACATAGGTATGAAGCTCAAGATAAAAAAACGCGCAGTAGTGGCACCAATACTCCTCGTTTTGTACAAACGATATTACAAACGACCGTGTAAACTAACGGAAGAACAAATTCCCGGAACCAACACAAGAAATAAACAACACAAGAATGAAGAAAATGGTTCTAACAAGGAACAAAATAATTTCATAAATACTTATAAATACGATTAACATTAATACTAACTACATTCAAAATTGTTATTTGATAATAAATAAAATCGTGAACTAATTTTTTGTTTTTTTATTTTATTTTGTATATTTTTGTGTGTGTGTGCTTTTTTTTTCTTTGTATTTAGTGTATATTTTTGTTGTTTTTTCTAAATTTGTGGCGTACTCACGAATAAAAGAGAATAATGTAACCAAAAAACCTTACTAAGTGTTCTCTGCTTCGGCTCCTTGGTTATATAGCATCACATCAAGAGCCTCTCCTGCCTTATGTCGCAACGTTTCTTCTGATGCTAAAATTAATAAGAAAACTGTGCAGGCGGTAATTCCAGCAGCATTGGATAAAGTCACTCCCCAAGATGTTGAAAATGAATGGACAAAGAATCATCTATACTAGAATTAACAGGCGCTCCATCGGGCGAAGCCACTACTCCAGATGATGATGACGATGACTCCCTGCCACTAGAACCTCTATTCCTTAATACACTAGAGAAGGAACCGCAGTATTTATTAGACTTGAGCGGATCCGAGATTCGGCAACCTCTCAGCAGCCAAAAGTGCTTCGCTATCGATGTATAAAAACCTCTTGCAACTCCCGAACCTTCACCTTGATTGCCAAATTGGATGTTCAGCTCTCCAAATGTCTGCACAAGCACACTGGCTCGACTTCGTTCAATCTGTCCAATGTAAAATTTCGCTCTTGGCCCTCTCGTAATTTTTCCAGGTGTCGTCCAAAGCGTGTTCACTCTACCGGGAAACCGCGTAACTCGGAAACGATTGAGCCCGGTTCTAGACCAACATCTTCCAGAAAAACTCTACCAAACAAGTCTAACGATAGTTTCCACCTTCCTTTTTTTCAAGAACCAAAATCGTCTCTCTGTCAAAATATTTTTTTTCGTTTCCTTTTCAAATTTTCTCGCATCCCCAGTTGTAATTTTCCCAATACCTCCAAAGTGATTTCAAAATAAATTTCCCATTACCTACAAGGTGATTTCAAAATAAATTTCCCCTTACCAAAATAAATGTTACCACCGACCGTTACAACTTTTTGGGCAATCTCCGGCAAATCAAGAAGAAAATCAAAGCTGGTGACAGAATTTCGCTCAAACTCGGTGCGGACATTGACAGATAGAATAGAGTATGTGTATTGCAATGGGCTGTTTCATACGAGCCGACGGCCAACCAACAGAAATCGGCTGTAATCGTCCATTCCCTTTTAAAACTTGACAAAAAGTCGCATGGGTTTTCACACGGGCCAATTTTTCCAACCAACTCTACGTCAAAACGCTTTAGCTTATTGTTGTTGTTTTGTCTGTTCTCTTTCTTTTCTTTTTACCAAAGGAATAAAAAACAACAACAACCACACAGCTGTCAAAAAGTCGTATCGAAAATCGTGTGAGAAAGCTGAATGGAAAAATCTTCCCTCTCCATCGTCCTCTCTCATCCTCTTCTCTACAAATGACGTTTTCACACGATTTCTGTTGGTTGGCCGTCGGCTCGTGTGAAACAGCCCATTCAGCGCAGTGCAGTGCAGTGCAAGGCAGTGAAGTTAATGTGAGTTGCCACGTTCAGTTACATGAATTCTAAATTTCCCTTCGCAGTGCTGGACTGCACTGCTTTTCAATGTAGTTCAGGCTTTACTTTGTTCTTCTTGCGCGTTGCGGCGCGGTACAGTGTAAAAAATTTGTTTGTTTATTGGGCTTTGAGTCCTGTTTTGGGGTTGGTGGGCATTTTGTTTATGTTTTGAATCGTGGGCTGGTGATGGGGATAAGAAATTTGTTGAGTTTCATAATTATTTCGAAATTGTGGTGATGAAATTAGTACCTAGAACAAATACAGGTCCTGTAGGATAGAAAATTAATACGCAAATCATACAGCTTTTTCAATTTATTTCGCATCACGTCCACTTGTCACTTTGATTATTAGGTTGTGTCAAAGTCGGAACGCGACAACAGCACGGCGATTTTGTGTCAGTGAAAAATCCGCACACACCGCGAAGCCAATGTCCGCACCGCCATTGCGCCTAATCTGTCACGAGCTTATGTGTATGCCGCTTTTCAAGATACCTACATACATACAAAAATTGTCAATTGACAACTTGCAAGGAATCGCAGGACCGAAAACCTCCGGCTAATTCCTGCACGAGGGGAAGAAAATTTCCCCGCTTTTCCTGTCATGAGAAAGTAAAGAAACACAAATTGGGTGAATTCTTGCTCCCGCGGGATCCCACATTCGAGTTCTGGAACAAAGCTAACATTTACTGTCACAACCACTGTCATATAGAATGGACTGCTCATGAGGAATTTTTCATGGCTCCAATTTGTTCCATAGGCTACAAACCTTTTTTCACTCCATGTAAACACCGGAATCACTTTTGAAATTTACATTTTTTTAAATACGTACTTAAAACATTAAAACAACACAAATATTTTGTTTAAAAAAATTAATAAACACTATTTTCACCTTTTAAAATGCCTTTTTTTCATTAATTTGCAAATTTTATGTGTATCTGATTTAAATTCTTAACGCCTGTTTTAGCAACTGACCATCTGTATGTCAAAATCCGGGGGTCTATGGGGAAAAGAGCAAAAGATATAAACATCACTATACCCGTCTATTTTTTTCTAATTGATTTAACCTGATTTTATTTCTGTCAGTCCACTGACATATAGGAATGGACTGCTGATTGACAATGCCGAATGGCACCATTTTTCTCCAGATATAGAAAACCTTTTTTACGTAAACAAAAAAAAATTCTTCGAATTTAAGAGGAAATAAGTGATAAAATGTCTGTAATAATTACTAGAAATATATTTCCATCACTCATTTTTATTTGCCAGCAGTTTTTCCATCAAATAAATGTATTTATCTCAAAACTGTGACAGTTATTTCCCCTGTTTAACGAACTTTTCAAAATAGCTCAAGAGTGAGACAGAAAAACAAAAACTATACCTGTCTATTTTTCTCTAATTATGTTTACATCGCTGACATGCGCTGACGATTACAGTTCATTGGAATTTAACGTGGGAGTGAGGCAGCAATAGTTTTTGGTGCCACTTTTTAGTATGGGATTTTGTTCATCTGGCCCCCTTTTAGACGGGCGGACACCGAACAGACAAAACGAACGAACGAACTGGGTGTATAGGGAAGAGGGTGAGAGAGGACGATGGGGAGGGCAGACAATTTTCATGGACACTTTCAGCGAACTGTGAACGGACAATTTGACAGTTCCTGCGTTGTTGTTGTTGCTAGGATGAGAGGGCAAAAGCAAATTTCAAAAAGCAAGAACAGCAAGCCATGAAGTTTTTATAAAAGCAACAACAAAACCCAATCATTTTTGGCATTTTGTCCGTTCGTTGGTGTCCGCCCGTGTAAATGCCCAGCCGACACTCCACCGGGCTTCAAAGGAGAATTTGCGATTACAGTTAAGTTTTGTCTGTTCTGTGTCCGCCCGTCTAAAAAGGGCCTTAGCAGTCCATTACTATATGTCAGTGTGTCAGTCTGATTTTACTTCTGAGTGCTTCTGTCAGTTTGGGGGCTTATGGATGAGCCAGTCGACTGTATCTTTTTGGTGCCATCGGTTTGTATGGGAATAATTGCTGATGAGCAGTCCATTATTATTTGAAGCGATCACAACCGTCAGAACCAAAATTGTTTGGCAGAGTTTTGACATTTCGGTCAGAGAACTGTTACGTTGCGGAAATCATAACAAAGACTTGAAGCGAGATTTTAGTAAAAATAATATATTTCTCCCAATTGATATAACAGGCATACAAAAATGCGTATTAACTCTGCCTTACAATTTCGATTGAATTTATTCAAATTAAAATCCGAAACGCAATTCGTTCCAAAGCACAAGCCCATCTTGGATAGTGATGTGAAAAATTTAGAAAATTTTTTATTTTCAAAACCAAATATACTTGTCCTCACTGGAGCTGGAATATCAACAGAGTCTGGTTTGACGTGATTGTAATGTTTGTAATACTTGGTTGTATTAAAATAGTTATTTGTAGGAATCCCCGATTACCGTTCAGAAGGAGTTGGGCTTTATGCTAGAACTAATCACAAACCCATACAGTATATAGAATTTCTTAAATCGGCTGACACTCGCCAAAGATACTGGGCAAGGAACTTTGTTGGTTGGCCTAAATTTTCTGCCATCAAACCAAATGCTATACACAGCGCTTTAGCTAAATTTGAACGGGAAGGACGAATACAAGGCATAGTAACACAAAATGTGGACAAACTTCACAGCAAAGCGGGTAGTAAAAATGTCGTGGAGATTCATGGAAGTGGTTATACTGTGATATGTTTGTCTTGTGACTACCAAACTCCAAGAGATGAATTTCAGTATATTTTAAACACCCTAAATCCCGAGTTTGCTGAGGCCCCTAACATGATAAGACCTGATGGAGATGTTGATATCCCCCAAGAATATATAGATAATTTTAAAATCCCTCCGTGCCCCAAATGTGGTGGAGACCTAAAACCAAATATTGTTTTTTTCGGAGATTGTGTTCCCAAAGATAGAATTTTAAAAATATCAAAAATGGTTTATGAAAGTGATGGCGTTCTGGCACTAGGAACTAGTTTACTTGTGTTCTCTGGATATAGAATATTGCTTCAAGCAAAAGATATAAATCTTCCTGTAGCTATCGTAAATATTGGCGAGACACGTGGTGATGCTATAGCTGATCTGAAATTGTCCGCAAAATGTGGTGATGTAATACCAAAGCTATTCAACTATAAATGATTACGGTGTTAGTAGTAATAATTGTTTTTATTTTTTAGTGAATTTTTACAAAAAAAATGATATTTTTTATAATTTATTTTAGTTAAAATATATGCGACCGCATTGCAGTTGAGATAATTGTTATTTTTAGAATGTTTAATAGTTTCCTTCATCTGACGTCGCTATCTGATATAAGCCACATTAAGAAACAAAGTTATGAAAAAGTTCCAAAAAAGAAGCTCGATCGCTCGGCCTTTCCGATCTTGCATATTTCTGTCTTGTTTCTTTCGATAAAGAACTCAGTATACATGAGTGAATAAGGTGTCAAGTCAGTGCTCCGTGCTAAATCCGAGTCCGTTTATTTTATTGCTTGAAAATTATCCCGAGATTTTTTTGCACAATACACCACAATATTTCGCCGATTGGTTTGATAATTTTTAATTATTAATTACTAATTTATTTGAACACAAACAAACTCAAAATGTCCGAAAAAACCAAAGCTGTTACTGTTACCGGGAAAGTGCCATCAAAGAAACCAACACCCTCATATAATCCGTCGCCTGTATTAACTAGAGGTGCTGCACGAACGTCATCGGAATGCTGCCAAGGAGAAAAATCCGTTCAAGAACTACTTCTAGACCTTGAATAGCGCTTCTCGAAGAAAATTGATGATCTTTCAGCTACTTTCCGTCATGCAGAGTCACAAATCAGTGAATTCTGCAATTCTATCAAAGCCTTCAGTGATCATCTCAACTCTATCGAGCTTCGCTTAACTGAGGGTTAAAGTCCATCGCTGAAGAAAATAAAAACCAGCTGATAGAGATCAATAATACCGTCATGACTTTGCAGACGAGGGTCTTTGACCTGGAACAGAAGTCGTCCAAAACTACCGAAAACTCGGATGACCTTCAACTAATCAGCTCTCAGCTGGCTGATAATACGCGTCATCTGGATGATATGCGGCGGTTCCAAAGACTGAGTGACGTGATTATTCGGGGTATCCCTGTTAAACCCGATGATTCACCAACGAACATCGCCGCTAAACTGGCATCGATGGTCAACCATACACTCTCCGCCTACACTGATGCTTTTCGGCTGCGATCTGGCATGCGCAAAAGGACTGGGCCCATAATTGTAAAATTTTCGGGACAGCGTGAAGCGAAGGCATTCTTGCAGGCCTTAAAGGTAAATAAAAAACAAAAATTCCAACTCTGTGAGCTGGGCGGTTTCACTGCTGATTCCCCAGTATATGTCAATGAAAGCCTTTCGCCTACCAACAGCAATTTGTTGCGAGAGGCTTTAAATCTACGTAAGCTGGGACTGGTATACTCCGTCTCCACCAGGGATGGCCTGGTGCGTATCAAAAGGAAACAAGACGAGCGCTTTGTTGTCGTGCGAAATGTCTCCCAATTACAATGCCCGTCTGTGGAAGCACTGGAGTCACGCGATGCAAGCGTCTGATTATTTTTGTTTTTGTTAAGTAATTGTCTGATTATCTCTATTTCAGTTTGATTTCTAGTTTTAGTTTTTTTTTTTTGTATATACATTTATTTTTATATTAATTTCTTTTTTTTAAACTATAATGTTTCCATTTTTTTTCTCAATTTGTATTCATGCTTTAACCTTGCTCTTTGTTTTTCCTCGATTTTTAAATCTTTTCGCTTCTTGGCAGTGCTCATTGACCGAGCTAATCCGTCTTCTTAGATGACACATAGTTTTAGCTGTGCGGACCGCTAAAGAACTTAGTGAGACTCTAGAGAGCTTATCCAGTATTTATAAAAATATATTGGTCGGTGGGGACTTTAACGTTAATTTATTACACGAGTCTACCCTTCAAAATTTATTTTTAAACATGATGAACTCACTTGGTTTGGATTCTGTTAATGTTCTTCCCACATATTTTAAATGTAGGCCACCCTCCTTACTCGACGTGTTCTTTACCAATGATATTAATTCTATCTTATTTCAGAACCAAATCTCTCCCCCCAGTTATCTGGATCATGGATCATGACATTTTGTTCATATGTCATAGTTTTAGCGTAGATCATCCACGTACGACAACCCGTACTTATCGGGATTTCTCCAATATTGACCTGACTCGTCTTATTCATATTATTGTCTACCATGGGCTAACATCTACACTATGACTGACATCGATGACAAAGTTGCTGAATTTGATAGGCTATTTCATGAACTTTATGAGGAGTTTGTGCCCTTGAAAAGCAAAACTGTTTCAGCTAAATCTAAACCGTGGTTTACTGCGGAAATAAAATCGCTTATAGTCGAAAGGGAGTTTCTATACCATTGGTTCCTTAAAGTGAAAAGCGATACCGCTAAAAGATCCTTTAAACGCATTAGGAATTTAGTTGTTGCAAAAATTAAGGAAGCCAAACGACATTTTTACTCACGTAAACTTGATCCCTCACTTCCTTTGAAAACAGTCTGGAACAACTTGCGCCAATTGGGTATTCATTCTAAGAATGAATCAGTAACACACAATATTTGTCCTGACATTCTTAATCGATATTTCATATCTAACCAAGTTGCGGACCAGGCTATTTCCTCGCTTACAGCTTCTTCCGATGGCTTCTGCTTTCCTTGTGTCTCTCTCGAGGTAATTAATGCTCTGAAGTCAATCAAATCCAATGCGACTGGTAGTGATAATATTTCGCCTAAGTTTCTAAAAATGCTAATACCTCGTCTATTGCCTATTTTAACTCACATTCTAAACTCCTGCCTCACGGTATCTAAGTTTCCCTCGACCTGGAAGCATGCCTTAATCATACCCATTTCCAAGTGCCCTTCCCCTACAAGTCCCTCCGATTTTCGACCTATCAGTATTCTTCCATTTCTGGCAAAAGTCCTGGAAAAGCTGATAGCTACTCAAATAATTGCGTATTGTGAGCGTCACAACCTTATAAATATATGGCAATCTGGCTTTCGCAAACACCATAGCTGCGAAACTGCGCTTCTTAAAGTCACGACCGATATTCGCAACTCCCTCGATAAACATAACATTTGCTGTCTATTGCTGCTTGACTTCTCAAAGGCCTTCGATAGCGTCAATCACTTCCTGCTTCTGCGAAAACTGGCCTCACAAGCAAACTTTTCTCTTTCTGCTCTTAAGCTTATGAAAAGTTTCTTATCTAATCGCTTTCAAAAGGTTAAACTAGGTGGCTCTAGTTCTTCAAGTGCCGAACTCCACGCTGGCGTCCCCCAAGGCTCCATTCTTGGGCCTCTTTTATTCAGTATGTTTATTAACGATCTTCCCTTAGTGGTAAAATATTGTAACATTCATATGTATGCTGATGATGTACAGCTTTATCTCGATGCACCAAGAGATCAAATTCATATGTGTGTGGAAAACCTCGCCGCTGACTTGCGTCATGTATTCAAATGGTCGACATTAAACTTGCTGCAACTAAATCCTTCGAAGTCCCAATGTATGTTTTTCTCTCACTCTGCTATTGATCGTCCTGACTTGTCGGCTATCGCGCTAAACTCGGTTCCTATTGTTTGTGTTGATAAAGCTAAAAATCTCGGGGTCGTACTGAATAGCAACATGACATGCTGCGATCACATCAAGTTCATTGTTGGTAAAACCTACGGCCTCCTGTCGAAGCTTCGCTACCATTGTGGCTTACTGAAAAGGTCTGTGCGCATGAATCTGCTAAAAGCCTTGCTACTACCTCTTCTAATGCATGGCCTTTCCATCTTTCCCTCTCTCGATTCTGCTTGTGCGCATAAGCTTCAAATAGCGTTTAATGATTGTGTACGTTTTGTCCATAAGTTACGTCGTTTCGACCACATTTCACTTCACTTGAACTCTGTTTTGGGCTGCTCTTTAAGTGACTATCGGGAGTATAGGCTCCTGCAACTTTTTCACGACATCCTTCACGAGCGCAAACCTCCTTACCTAAACCAGTTTATGCAGCTTTCGCAATCCCTCAGAAATAATAATTTAACAATCCCGCGCTTTCGCTCTTTAATCGGTCAGCGTTCTTTCTTTGTCTTCGTAGCTCAGCTGTGGAATACTCTACCTGTTGACATACAACGTATCGACTCAATGGGCATTTTCAAGAAGCGTCTTTTTGAATTTATTACTACTAGGGTTGATTGAGCATGAATATAGGTACAACTTACTATTTTCTTTTTTGCATCATTTTTTGTTTTTTTTTCTTATATATTTGTATCTTTTTTTTCTATTTTGTTTCTGTTTTCATTTTCTTTTTTCTCTTTTTTTCCTTTTGATGATTTTTATTTCTTGTTTGCCTTATTTAGTTAGTTTTATTTTTAAGTTTTTGCTTTAAGTTACCTTAATTTATGTCCAATTTTATTAATTAATGTACTAATTTATAAGATTATAATCTTTGTACATGTTATTAAATTGAATAAATAATAATAATAATAACTCTTGTTTTTCGAACACTCGATAATATAAGGAGAAGCTTAATAATTATGGAAGAATTATTTTTTCATAGTTTAAAATTTCCTACTAACTATCTACATTTTATAAATACAGCCAAGATCTGAAACTCTTATTATGCTTCTCTCATCTAGCTTTTTGACTTAATAGCGTTCTAATCCTAACTGCTTTCTAAAATCTTTAACACTAAAGTAACTGACAGAGACGGTCGCCGCAAACTAGAAGAAAAGCAAGCATTTTGCTCCATCAACTTATATTTAGAGTTTTTAATAAGCGAAAATTCAGTATTAAATAATACCAATTTTTAGACATTGGAGGAGAGTTTAGGAGCATTGAGCCTAAGAAGCCTCTATTTACATCTCAGGGTTCAAAGAAGTGAGTTTTTAAAAAAATGTCAAGCGTTCCGAAATAGGAAGATGATTTCAGTGTACAATATTTTTGCCAGAGTGTATGTCGACGCTTGGTATATAGTTGTTACACATGCTACCTATCTTGTAAAATTATTCTGGAATATATCTCCCGAGCATGTTAGCGGAGGTATTTCTACTATGTCCGTGCATACCTTGCCGTTGAAATTATCGGGAACTCGGATTTTAATTAATTTATTTATGGCCTATTGGTGGGGACCGACTTGTATTTATTTTGAATGATAGATTAGATAGAATTAATAACCCAAACGCATTTCGCATCTGCAGACCTCTGAGATTGCCTTCAGCTTAGCAACATATATAGATTCCAGCTAAACTACGGTGGGAACTTATTTTTATCAGCCATGTTCCGCAACACAAGAGATCCGGTGAGTTTGTTGATAGGGGGCAAGGAAAGAAACTGACAACTTTTTTCACAACATTGACACCTTTCGAACTTTTGCCTCTAGTGCTACATTGAGAAATTGTGCTGTGGTTTTGATTTCCTAAAGCGGCGTAGGGTACACTAAGTTTTTATCCCATTTGTAATACATGTATATTTATGTACAATAACTTGAGAACGTATAACAAATACACATGACAATCTACCAGCGAAAGATACTGCAATCAAAGACCATATACTCATAGAGAGAAGGGCAGCTTCCAGTATCCTGCAAGTAAGATCCTGCAGAATTGTGAATCACTGACCACTTCCTAGTTAAAGCTAGATTCAGATGTCAGCTGTCCACTCAAGGAAAAAATAAACAACAAACTAAAGATATTCGACGTTGATCGCCTCCAAAAACAGACAACTCTAGCAGAAAGGATGGGTCTAAGTCTAAACATAAATAATGCGGATACAGTTGAGGAAAAATGTCAGTCTTGTCCATTTTTCCTCAACTGTATCCGCATTACTACTGACAGATGTCACGAAGGACACTGTAGGCTACAAACACACAGTCAGATCCAGTAAATGGTACGAAGAGGAATGTACCACAGCTATAGAAGCCAGGAATAGGAATAGGAAAATATACATAAAGAAACCGACGAGGTGCAAGAAGTGGACATACGAGGGAACAAGAAGACCCGAAAAAACCATCTGCAGGAAGGAGAAAAGACAATTCTTCAACAATTACATCCTGAGGGTAGAGGAAAGCTTTGCACAAAACAAGACACGGGAAGCATACAAAGCTGGATTCGGAAGAAATAGGTCAAATGGATCAACTCTGCACAAAACAAGACACGGGAAGCATACAAAGCTGGATTCGGAAGAAATAGGTCAAATGGATCAACTCTTCTCAATAAGGCGAATCCTCCGAAAAGCTGGGAACACAACATCGACGTGTATCAACTTTTCATCGACTTTAAGCAAGCATACGATACGATAGCATCGACATGGAGCAAATGCATGCGACTATGCTGGACCTAAATATCCCCCTAAAGATAGTAAAATTAACAAAAATGACAATGGAAAACACAAGCTGTGCAGTCAGAATACAAGAAGAATTGACGGAGCTCTTCCCAGTCAAGCAAAGCTTAAAGCAGGGCGATGGGCTAGCAAGCACCCATGCTATTTAATCTCCGCGTAGAAAAAGTAATTCAGTTGGCAGAATCTGCCGACGACATAAACTGCCTAGCCAGATCACTGTCACACCTTCACGGAATTAGAAGATGGAGCCAAACATATAGGGCTGCAAATAAATGCAGACAAAAGTAAAATTCTAATTCAGCCAAGGGTGGAAAGAACAAAAAACCACAACACCACCTGAGTGGAACATAACTTCGAACGGGGTCCACAATCAGTGTAGACAACTGTTATTAATATTCAATAAATAATATAAACTATAAAGGTTTATTTAACACAAGTAATACAAGTTGTTTTTTTCTGACTGGCAGTAACTTTGTTTTTTGTCTCCAATATAAACCGATAGCTTGGATCGATAAACCAAAGATAAATCGAAATAGCGAGAATCCAAATTAGAATATTACAAAATCAACTATGAAACGATAGACGTACAAAGAAGAATAAACGCCGCAAGTAGAAAATACTTCTCACTACTGCCAGTAATGAAATCCAAAGAGTGAAATTACACGGCCATTCACTTGGGACTCGCGTCAAACCTGTCTGTAAAATTTGAGTATTACACGAAGCATCTAAATTTCTGCCTCTTCCGTGTGACAATTCTATTGTCTATGTGGTTGTGCACAAAACAACAAAAATTCTTATAATTATCGCAGTCCCAGTGAAAAAAGTTATGCTTGTGTTAGTGTAATTTGCTGTGAGACCAAAGCCTTCTACAAGAAGAACGGTAAGTTTTATAAAAAAAATAGTTTAAATAAAAGTTGTAGCCGATTTTGTGACGAACAACTTTCTCATTTACATCGTTGCAAAAAAACTATTTTTTTAACGAAAATAAACACTTTTGATGCTTCAGCGCCACCTACTTTTTGTATTTCAAGTCGGATGACGTCACTTCAATGACATAAAATGTAGTTAACAATGTCCTCTACATTTTTTGTTAAATAAACTTTTCGCCAAAACCCATAGATTCTGAGAAAAACGCGTTTCAAAATTTGGACCCACTTTTTGGATTTTCACAAAAACAGGGGGAGGGGGGACTTCGGAAATTTGACATTAGCTTCATTACATGCCCCCCTAACGATTAATCAAGTCAAATTTCGGTATGTCATTGTTTTTGTATTAAAAACTTCAAAAGAATAGAAGAATTTCTCGGACGCAATTGGCTTCTAATTGCCGAACACCTGAATAAAAGAGTATAAATTCATTTAGAACAATTCAATTTTATTTTAATAACTTCAATAAATTCGTGAATTTATAAATTTCAATATTCATTCTGGAAATTAAAAATGGTCATATGATATAAGTAAAAATGGTTATCTGATATAATTATTGTTAGGATTAGTTAATTAATTCAGTTAGTTAATTTAAATTCAACGACAAAGTAAATTCAATGGAAGAAAATATATATATAATATGCTATAATTCAAATTGACGCAAAATGAACATGCACCCAAAATTTATTGTACAACCTCAACAACGTTGTTAACTATAATGTAAATTCATCAATGTTCACCTTTTTACCACCTCATCAACGTTGTAAGCTATAGTTATTAATTGAATTGCATCGAAACCTCTTCAATTCAATTCAAGTGGGGATACAAAGGAAAACCGTAACGTGAAGTGAAGCTTCGATGATAGAAGTATGGATGCAATTTTATACGTAAGCATGTGTGAGGTGATAGGTGTTACCAGAGTAAAATTTGAATATCGTAAATTTTAAGTGAATGTTCGATTAATAACTTAAATTTAGATTAGTAAAGATCGATAATGCTGTAATATGGTGTTGATTAATGTCCAAAATTGCCAGATATTATGATGCTGCATGTTGATTAATGTCCACTGTACCCGAATGACTATGCTTCCTTTCATACGTGGTTCCGAGACATGTGTAATTTGACCTTTTCTCTGTGAATTAATGTTGTCCATCTGAAATAAAAAAGGCGTTAAATACCCTAATGGTGATTTGGTGATTCGACCTTGAGCGGACAAAATTAAAAGGATAACCAAAGGAAATTCCTCGCTGTGAAAGTATTTGAACATCATTTTTCGGAGGCTCACTTACAGATTGACTGTACTAATAGGACTTAGGAGAATTCAGCCTCCAACTTTCAACGAACTAAGTCCATGGCTTAGTTATAAGCTCCAATTCGAAGCAGCAGCAGCAGGTAATTACTGGGCCGCAACCCAAAAATGAACAATAACCGTACATACTGGAGCTTCAAAATCTGTAATCCGAGCTGGCTTAGTCGGTACTAAGTCCTTGAAAGAGGCAAACCAATCTCTCGCTCTACAACCGTGCTCCGTCCGGTCCTGGCCTCTCGCAACTGTTCTCTCCACCGGTCCCGATTCTGAGCCGATGTCATCCAGTTTGGCATCCCTAAGCTCTGAGCGTCCTGGTCTACGCCATCCTTCCAGCGAAGGCTGGTCTCCCTCGCTGTCGCACCCCATAGGTCTTACCGTAGAGAACTTTCCGAGCAGGCTCATCTTCACTCATACGAGCTAGATGCCCTGCCCACCGGAGCCTTCCGAGCTTTATTTTCTTCACATCATCTATGTCGCGATAGCGCTCGTAGATCTCGTCATTTTAGAGTCTCCGGAATTGTCCTTCCTCACATAAGGGGCCAACAATCCTCCGAAGTATTTCCCTCTCGAACACGCACAAGAGGTTTGAGTGCTTTTTGCTAAGCACCCACGTTTCGGATGCATATGTGCGAACCGGTAAGACCATCGTCCTATATAGTAAAAGTTTAGACGTTATGGTTAGATACTTGGATTTAAAGAGCCTTGAAAGACTATAGTAGGCTGTGTTGGCTTTTAGCAGTCGTGCACGTATTTCTGGTTCTATGCTATTGTCGGCTGCTACTATTGACCCAAGGTAGGTAAATGATTTTACCACGTCAAACTCGTGTTCCCCTGCCTTGATTGTGGGACCAATGTTAGGTGTTCTTGTAGACGAGGCCACGATGTACTTTGTTTTGCTTTCGTTAATGTGCAGTCCCACATTTCCTGCCACTACTGGCTCAATCTGAGTGAAAGCTTCTTGTACAGCTGTTGTTGTTCTTCCAAGGATGTCAATGTCGTCTGCGTAAGCTAGTAATTGGGTGGATTTGTGGAGGATTGTACCCCCCGATGTCAGGCCCGAATCTCGGATCAATTTCTCCAACGCCTGGTTTAATTTTTCAAATTTTAATTTTATTTATTTATTGCCAAGCAAGGCAATTTAAACAGATGGGTTACAAATTAAATAGAAAAAATACGTAATAATTAACGTAAAAGGTACAATGTGAGTATTAAACTAAGATCTAGATCTAAAGTGTTAGTAAGGGATCAGGAGGACAGTAGATACTTTTTGCTATCCATTATAATTATATCTTCGATCCGTTTGAATTTAATTTTTCAGTTAATTGGTACCACAACTAGTTTTTTAACACACTAAAAGCAAAATTCGACACCAACTTTGGCGTCGAGCAGATTAACGACACTTTTAAAACGACAAACATAAAACGTCGACTTGCGTGAACCCAAAACGACATTTAATGTGTCGTTTTCAGTCGACGTCGAATTGCGTGAACTGGCCCCTGATTATCATGAGGGAGCACTGGATGCTCTGGATGGAAAGTTGGTTAAAGAAGAACCACCTGGAGATTCGGCAACTTCGGAACAATTAAAGGAATACAAAAAGAAGTGTGATCTCTTTAGAAAAGCAAATAGTTATGCTAAATCAATGATTACATCGTCCGTATCGGATTCTGTGTATCAGAAAATAATGGATAAAACTACTGCTCATGATGCGTGGGAAGCGTTGAAACAAAATTACGAGGCAAGTGCGAAGGATCAATTGTTTAAAATCTGTAATGACTTTTTTGCTTTTGAATGGTCAAATAACGAAGACGTGTCAACTCATATTGCCAGGTTGAAAGGTTTATATAATGAATTGAATGCTGGTCTTAGGGAAAAGAATGAAAATGCTATACCTGAGATGCTACTAGTATGCAAAATTCTTCAGATACTTCCTGCAAAGTTTGAAACATTCAAGTCTGGATGAATGTTACTTCCGAGGGACGTTGACAAATCATTTGATGAGTTGAGTACTAAACTCTGTATGTATGAGAGAAGTTTTACGCGTTTAACAGATGAAAATGTGGTACAAGGAGCATTAATGGTCAAGGACGATCAGAGAAGTAATAGTTATTATAGTAAAGAAAAATGAAATTCTGCCTGTTACTACTGCAAAAAGAAGGGACATTGGCTTTCAAAGTGCAAAAAATGGATTGCTGACGGAAAACCGCAGAAATCAAATAAAGAATCAGTAAGAAAAACTGATACTAAAAAAATCTCTAAAAATCTTTTTTCAGTTTTAGCTGCACAGGACAGAAATCAAAATAGTGAATTTAATTCTACAACAGAGAAATTTGTCTTAAAGTTTAATGGTAAAGAAATATTAACTGGTGTTCGTGAAAGAAATGGAACTTTGTATAAGGCAAATATTTCAGTTGTTCGACCGACACATACAGTATTCAATATAAGTGTTCAAGATGATTCATCATTATTGCAGCTCTATCATGAGAGATGGGGACATCAGGGTAAGAGGTTAGTCAAGAAAAAATTAGAGAAAGAATTCGGAATTCGTGTCAAACTCGAAAAAGACATTCAGGCCTATTCTGAACTCCGCTGGAATTGCAATTCAGGAGCAAAAGTTCTACCATGCAAATGGGTGTATCGAGTGAAAACTAATCCTGATGGTACAATAGAAAAGTACAAGGCATTCAGCGTCCGTTTTCTCTCTAGATCGTTGGAACATCCTACAGGTGAGGACATCTTGAAACTTAAGAGAGTTTTTCGTTATGTTTCAGGCACAGCAAGTATGGAAATAACATTCTCAGGCTAAAGGTGAGAGCATATTGAGAAGCTTTTGTGATGCAGATTTCGTTGGGAGTCTGTCCACTGGAAGATAAACTTCTGGTGTCGTCGTTCTGTATGCTGGTGGTGCTATATCATGGATGAGTAAGAGACAAACCATGGTGGCAGCGTCTACATCTGAGGCTGAGATAATTGCTGCGAGTGAAGCAGCTAAAGAGACTTTATTGTTATCAAGATTATTTAGGGAGGCTGTTGGACTAGATACCTCTCCTACACTTTTTATCGACAATGCTGCAGCTGTTAAGCTATCCTATAATCCTGAATTTCATAAGAGGACGAAGCACATCAAAGTAAAGCATTTTTTCGTTCGTGAGATTACTGAGAAGGGGAAATTGATGTTAAAAAGATTTCATCTGAAAATGAGCTGGCAGACCTAATGACTAAACCATTTCCAAAGCCAAGGCTGGGATTTCTAAGAAATGGAATTGGCCTATCATAAATTTTTTTGTTTTTAAATTTTAATCTAGTAAGAGAAAGTGTTAGAATTGCATTTTGTTTGTACTAGGTTAAAATTGATTTGTTACTTTCTGCATTTTGTATTGTACTAGAGAAGAAGAAGATTGTTTTAGAGTTAATAAAAACCACACATGGTTGTGAACAGTGATGCCGGATTCATCGTTGCGGATGATTCGCGCCGCACTTAAGTGCGCGCATACTTTTTGTATGAAAAATTGTACCTTTCTCAATTTTGGGAAATTTTTGGGATTTTTTTTCTCTCTCAAAAAAAGTTGAACCAACTTCAACTTTTGTGCGGCGGATTATAAAAATTGTCAAAAAAATCATATGTTTTTGATGAAAATTGTCTGAAAAACTGTCAAATCATACAAAATGTGCGGCACACTGGGTAAATTCAAAAACTCATCACTGCCGCATCAATGCAGAATTCAGCTACAGACTTCAAATTGAAGTCTGTGGCTGAATTCTGCAGTGATGAGTTTTTGAATTTACCCACTATGACTACAACAATGAATCGAAGTTCAGCAGACTCTCTTTTTGGGAAATTTGTGCGACGCGACTCATCCGCAACGATGAATCCGGCATGAAAGAGAAAAGGTTTTTAATTTCTAAAGTTCCGAAGTATAAATTCAATAGTTTCCTTCTCAGTTCCTTGCTCTGCCTACTTGAAGCGGTATATTAGCTTGAAAAATGAGCTTGACTTGTTCAGCTGTCATTTGAAGTTACTATTACACTTCTTTCTTTTCTTTCTTTATTAATAATTTTGTCTCATCATATTTCCACAAATTGCTTTTATAGACCGGTTCTACACATTCAACTTTGCATTCCACTTTTTGACGTTCAACTTTTTTTTCTCTTTCACTCCAATGCAAAGTTTGAAACAGACTAGAGTTGAAAGGAAAATGGAAAGCAGCTCAGAATGGAATGGAAATTTGCGTTCAACTTTTGTGTTTTCGTTCAACATTTTTATGAGTGTGCGAATATGTATGAATATGAGTGTACACGGATAGCAAAGACAGTTGAGATTTTCGATCTGCTTCTTGAATAGTTGAAAATGTGTAGACGCGAGCGACAGAATTGAACGTCAAAAAGTGGAATGCAAAGTTGAATGTGTAGAACCGGTCATAGGCCTTTTACAATTTCGAGCACTCAATCTGGTTTACATGACAAGTACTTGAACCGATTGTTGCTTGCGTTTACATTTGTACTTGAAGTACACTACACTTCATACCCGAGAGCTTCAAGTAAACTTCAAGCTTTCATGGAAACGCACTATAAGAAATTTGGTAAACCTTTTCCATCATTTATAATTCCTAATTGATGGTCCGAAGCATTAAATTCTTTCGATACATTTTCGCACAAATTACGGGCATTTGTTTTTGCATCTTTGCCCATAATGATTAGGCTTTATTTTTCTGAAATATTTATGTATAATATTATACACTATTCTATTCGCATTAAAATTACTACAAACTAAGTCAACTGCTTTACTCACTAACTGAAATTCGAACATACATATCTGCCGTGCAAAGGGCAAAAGACCTATATGCAAAAAGCTCGATTCGAGTAAAACGCGTTCAAAGTTTTTTATGCTTCTTTCCGTAAAATAAGAAAATGTAAATAAATTTTATACAAATTATCTAAACAAATATGACTTAAAAAGTTTTTCTAATGCTATAATATCATATTTTATCCTCCAACACTTTTAAATAAAAAGTTATGAAAGGAGAAATACTTTTGCATTGCAATTCCTGTACCAGAGTCTTGTTGCAACCAAAGGAGAAAACAATTATATTCTCATAAATCGTTTCTCCCATGCTCCCTCGTTCCATTTGTTCCAAACAAAAAACATAAATATGCTCTTGAATCATTTGACCATTACGCAGAGCGTGCATTCTTATCTCAAGAAAAAGCTCTATAGTCTTATAGAGTGTTTGCCACTTGTAAATTGAAAATATATTTGATGGATAGAAAACGACAAGAGATTTCCAGGTTTTTGGCCGTTGTCTTGGGAAGACGAAACAAGAGCGAAAAAAGCTCTATTCTAAATTCTAATAGCCCATAACAAATTATTTACCGCTATTAGTCTTATATATCAATAATTATTTACAAATAAAAGTTCATTTTCTCCTAAATTTTTTTTCTCTTTTTGAAAATTGTGCACTTTGCAGAGGGAAAACTATACACGAGATCATAAGCTTTTTCCGCTCTTCTTTCAAGACAACGGCCAAAAACCCTGGAAATCTCTTGTCGTTTTCTATCCATCAAATATATTTTCAATTTACAAGTGGCAAACACTCTATAAGACTATAGAGCTTTTTCTTGAGATAAGAGTCCACAATTTGTGCAATGGTCAAAAGATTTAAGAGGTCATGGCTGCTTTGTGCGTTTTTTCGGTTTGAGTCCAAAAAGAAAACTTTTTATTAAAAAGTGCTATCAGTCTGAAATTTTTTTTGGGGATAAATATGAATATTTTAAATCAAAAAATCCATACAAAGCCATTTTGACCTATAATGCATATAGGTCTTTTCCCCTTTGCACGGCAGATATGTAGACAGACAAATTTCATTCGAATTGGGAGATACTAATTTTTAATTCCCAAATTGCATTCCATAATAGTTGCTATGGCAATTCTTTCGACGGATTCATTAATGATTCAACCGCGGCGGGAATGTCACATCCGGCAAAATCAGGAATAGAGGCCGGGCCATTGATAATAAATAGTTCAAAATGGCACATGGAGAAGATATCAGTAGAATTAAGGGTTAAACAATTCGTCAACTGGTGCACCTGCATTTTTTGTATAAATTGCTTATATTTACAGTATTTTTGTTAGTGAATTGGCGCAGAGTTAATTATTTACAAATATTTAAATCATCACTACGAATTCCTGAAAAAAAGTAATGAAGTAAAAAGTAAGTAATGAAAAAAGATGAAAAGTAAAATTATTTAGATCAAGTGGATTGTTCAAACTCAGAATTAAACGAATTTTTGTTAATGGTTCAATCAAGCCCATGAATTCAAATCGCGTCATTCATTTAGAAACACTTTTAATCGGTTGCCCGTGTTCATCTTTTAAACAATAATATACAGCTATTACAAAATATAAAATCAGCTACTACTTTGGGATCAATTTCATCTAAAAATACGTTAACGAGTCTTGACGATTCAAAACTTTTACAATAAACAATTTTGAATAAAAAATATTAAGTAATGTTTGCTGTATTTATTTCTTAATATTGATATTTTTCGATTCTTTAAATAATTAAAATGAGGACGTTTAAAAGTACAAAAAAATTATGAAGACATGTGTAGTCTGACAAAATAATGAAAAAAATAAGGAAGAATATCTAAAATAAACAGTCACGCTTATAGGAAATAATCAGCTTGTGGCTTTTTCGAAGGTATTCCTCGACTTTCTTGTGGTGCTGCTTCAAATATTGTAAAGTCTCTCTGTAGGTGTTCGTTTAACTCAAGTATGGCAGCAACATTGCCGCACCTAATGGAAGAAATGTCATTTTAAATGCAGTGTTTATGTATTATAAGAGTTACCTGTAACAATAATTTGGTGCTGACCAAACTGTCAATACAGTCTCATTAAAATGCCATTTAAATCCTTCCATTACAAGTTGATGTGCTCGACAAATCATGTCGATGTCATTTGTACTGTTAAACTGTGCCACAACATCTGAACCAAAAAGATATCCAGCACCCCGTGGAGATACGCCCCATCCCATTTGATCTTCTGGATCACTCCATAGTAAGTCGCACATTGGGCCATCGTGTGGCACCTCTTGTTTTCTGTCAATGGAACGAATTTGATCTAAATACTGAATTGAAGGACTCAAGCCACCATGAACGCAGAATATTTTTCCATCAATAATGGCTGATAAACTAAGGTAATCAAATATTTCTGTACAATAACGCCAAACAGCTGTCGAGCCGTATTTTCGAAGGCATTCATCATAAAAACCATAAACTTGTGTTATTTGCCTTGATTCGTGATTACCACGGATTAATGTTATTCTGTCGGGATATCGTACCTAAAGTTGTTTAAGTGTAAATACGCGAAGCAGATCAAAAATACTTTAAATATAATATTTTACCTTTAAAGCTAAAAGTAGCAAAAAAGTCTCAACACTGTAATATCCCCGATCAACAAAATCTCCCATGAAGAGGTAATTGGTTTCCGGGACATCACCTCCAACTTTGAATAGTTCCTTGAGATCGTAGAATTGACCGTGGATATCTCCACAAACTGTTACAGGTGAATCAACCCTTTGCACATTTCCTTCTTCAACTAAAATCTCTCGGGCTTTTGCACATAATGCTTTCACTTCGTTTTCTTTTATTATTTCGCATCTTTTCAACTGTTCAATCTGACGGTCAAGATCACTGTAATCTGTCATATTCGTGGTTCCTTTTTGTGTGCTCTTTTAAGTTTAGCAGTTATTTGATTCTATTTGGGAATTATAAAAAGTGCGGACTCTGAAAATGAGTTTTCGTTAATCTATTGAACTGGCGATTTTTGAAGGGTCTGAAAAGCTCTGAGTGGAAAGAATGCTTTTCGTGGCTCTCATTGCTGCACACTTTGGAGGATTAAGTTTTATCTACAACTAGAGCCGAGTTTACTACAGAAATAATAACATTAGCAGCGCAAACCAATTGGTAATTGGCTCGAGAACTAGATGAGTTTAGCTAACCACATAATCAAATTATCAATTCTAATAAATTTGCTTTTGTGCCCATAAATCCTCAGAAATGCTATTTATCTACATAAAAGGTTTCTTTTAAATAGTCCCCGTTATTTCTAACAACTTAAAGAAAAAATATGTAAGTAAAAAAAAATTATTTAAAAACCACACTGAGCTTAAAAAAAGAGATCACCGAGTATTAAAAATAACGAGGATCCACTATATCTCATGCAAGGAAACCTAGCAAGAAATTAAAATCGTCAGGTTTATAGACCAAATTAAGAAGTATGTATTTATGTAAATTAACATTTATGTCCATTCACAAGACATCGGTGTTTGTTGGCCTATCGTAGCATAATAATGAGAGCATCAAGACCCGTTCCCCACACTTCCAGAATTTATCACCTATTTTAAGATACACATTTATCAAAAACTGGAATGTGTTTCAAGTATTTCAATAACTTCTGCAATCATTTACCGGTAGCTTACTCAAACTCTTAAGAAATCGAAAATGCACTTTCCACCAAGAGCTGTCAAAAGGTCTACGCGCTTGCCTCAATTTGCTTAAATTTTCTTTCACTTAATATAAAACTTACTTTATATATTAAATGAGATATTATTAATTACACTTTATTATTCATTGATTAATCGAAATATTGTTAAACATACCTCCGGAAGCGTACTTTACTATGAGCTAATGTGTGAAAGCTGCACGACCGCTTCTATTTAGAAAACCTCCACCGCCATCTTGACGTCTCTCTAAAATCCCGCGCATATGTGTGCTTGCTTTAAACTTTAGGATATTTTTGTGTCAATATATTGGGTACTATTAAAAAAATCCTTTTGGCGGTAATTCTATGTTTTGATGTTGAAAGCATACTAGAGTATGCCAAAATACCGATTCCAACATTTCAATGACAGTAAATAAAAATGGACGAAAAAACTAACATTTATTGAAATTTTCTTTTAAATTTACACTTTTAGATTAGACTGATAGATTATTTATTCTTTTTCTCATCAATATATGATTGAGGTTTATCCCTGATTAAAAATTTTATGAGTGGAAAAATATTCTGTCATTCATGTTTTAAAAAATAATATCAATGAAATGCGGGAAATGTATTTTGGCACACTTTGTAATTTCGAAGTGTCCATGGTGAAAGTAACAAATTCGGTATTGTATTTTGGCACCCACCCTTAGTGTTTTCCTTCAGAAGTAAAAACATTGTACTAAAATTCCTGCTTGCGAGTGTTTAAGACCAAAAATTTTTAATAATTGTGGATTCCAGTTACGTTATATTTTTATATGTTTAAATTAACTATTACCAGTTGATATTGAAATAATCAGACAAGCATATTTGGTTGTAAAAAAAATTCATAGCAAGTTTTGTTTGCATAATATTTTTTTTCGAAACATTTCTTAGGCCCATCTTGTTTTTTAGCTAAGGGGGATGATACACGGCTCAACATGTTGATCAACACGAGCTTTTTCTCCACAGCTCGCGGACAAGGGAAGGGTAAGGGTCATGGTACAATTAAAGTGTTTCATTTTCCTGGTGTACATACACCAGTGTACTTTGGAGTAAATGGAAAATGAAACGAATTTTTTTGTTTGAGTGTAGTTTAAAACCTTAAAATAAGAATCACAATAGCACTGCTGATATTTGGCAAGTGGGATCTGTGAAGTTTTTCAGGAAAAATAATTTGATTTAAAACTTTTTATTTTCTCTGAGATAAACAATGCTATTTTGAATGATAACTTCAACAAAAACCGTTCAATAATTTTTATTAACCGAAAATTTTAATGACATAACCGAAAAAGTCAATACAATTACTACAAAATCTTTAAGGCGCCATCTGTTGCAAAAAAATCATAATTACACTAATCATTTACTCCAATATATGAGCTGGGGTAGTTGGAACTACACCAAACTACACCGGTGTAGGTACACCAGAAAAATGAAACACGCCTAATAATAGGTGTGTTCGCGTACTCGCCTGCGGGCGCCCGAAAGCGCCAGATTTCTGTTCGTTCCTACAGAACAGAACAGAAATCTGGCGCCCGATGGAACCCGCAGGCGAGTACGCGAACACACCTAATAATTACAAGGTAAGGGGGATGATACACGGGTCAGCATGTTGATCAACACGAGCTTTTTTTGCGCAGTTCGTGGGTGAAGGGAAGGATAAGGGTGAAGTTTGTGGACGCATACTTCACCCTTATACCATGTTCGCACTGAGCCGAAATTACGTGATTTCGGCTATTTTGGTGATTTCGCTCAAATCATGTTCAAAATCATGTGATTTCCCATGTATTCTTGTGATCTCGAAATCATCTCAAACCTAGTAATTTTGGAAAAATTACAAACGAAATCATGTAGAAGCCAATACTCAAACCTAAAAATCGAATTCAGCTCAATTCAGCACGTCTCTCTTGATGGTGAGCTTGTCAGTTTGACACATTTTAATAACACAATTTTGATTTTGCAGATTTAAACATTCTTCAAAATACAAAAACCCAAGATATATTAAATAAATAAGCTATGGGCTTTGTTATAAGAGGAATTGCTATTGAAATTCGGGCAGAAAAAAACGAAGACAAAAGTAGTGTTAGGAAAAACTGTCAAACGAAATCATTTCAATCCAGTGCGAACAGTTCCACATAATTTCAAAATCACTTTCCGAAATCACCTAATTTCGGCTCAGTGCAAACATGGTATTACCCTTCCCTTGGCCAACGAACTGCGCAGAAAAAGCTCGTGCTGCTCAACATGTTGACCCGTGGCACAAAAAGTCATTCCGTTAGCAATGATGTTATGCCATTTATGTAAAATAAACCGATGAAGCTATTTTGCTTCTCCAAACGTAGCATAATGACAGTTGAAAGCTGGGGTCTGTTCAAGATTTCTGCTATATAGCATGTACACACCGACTTGGTTACCACTATTGAGATGGTTTCAAACGTTAACCACAATAATTTAGATGGTTTGTGCGTGGTTTGCCTCACATATTCAAACCAAGCAAAATTTCAATGGTTAACTCGTTTAACCACGATAATTAACTGGCATGAGAGCCACCTATCAATGAAAGTTTTCAACAATCTACCAAAATTTGTTGTCAACAGTCATGAAATTTATTTTGGATATTATTTGTTGACATAATTTTAAATTTTTCGCTGAAATTAAAAGGAGTCATGCAGAACCGCCAACGAAAAAAAGATCTGTTTGGTCCACAAGGGTAAGGGTTAAAAGGAAATAGGAAAAATTCACACATTTTCAAATGAATATCGAGTGCATTAGAATCACATGGCTCTATTTACTGTGGACAAGAAATTCAAACATATTTGCACAACATTATTAAAAAATACATAACAAATTATACTCCAAATTGCTCTCCAACTATTTAGCTTCCTTTTTTCTGTTAATTATTATTTTTATGACCATTACGTTCATAACACTGGTCTGCAAAAAACGGGTCATTTTTTCTCCTTTCCAATTTAATAGTCGTATCCTAAGTATTTTTTCGCGCTGAATCCGAATCCGTTGACCAAATTGCCCTATCACGTCAGGATTTTGAGCAATCCTAACCTAAAAGTGCCAAAAAGCGTGTTTTTTGCACTTTTGCGCGTTAAATATCTCAAAACTATGGAATGATAGGGCAAATCGGACAACGGGATCGTTTTCAGCATGCCAAAATCTACAGAAAACGGGCGCTTTCAGTAATGCAGGATGCGTGCGCAATTGACTTATTCAGTCATTGAAAGCTTCACACTTTCAATTGCTGAATAAGTAATTTGCGCACGCATCCTGCATTACTGAAAACGCCCAACCATGTCGAAAGCGTTAAATTTGAAAAAAACTTTTTTTGTAATACTGAAAAGAAAAACTTCTTGGCGCGAAATCGACGATTTTTATTAACACATGATATCATCGTTGCACCGAAGTTTTTCTTTTCAGTATTACAAAAAAAGTTTTTTCAAATTTAACGCTTTCGACATGGTTTTCTGTAGATTTTGGGATGCTGAAAACGATCCCGTTGTCCGATTTGCCCTATCATTCCATAGTTTTGAGATATTTAACGCGCAAAAGTACAAAAAACACGCTTTTTGGCACTTTTAGGTTAGGATTGCTCAAAATCCTGACGTGATAGGGCAATTTGGTCAACGGATTCGGATTCAGCGCGAAAAAATACTTAGGATACGACTATTAAATTGGAAAGGAGAACAAATGTGCAGACCAGTGTAATTAAAAACAAACATAACATATAATTGACACATTAAAACATGAATTGACATCGATATCGAATAATACAAACGACAGAAATAACCAATCGAGTTAGTGTGTACAGTTGTTAGTTTTGAAATAGTTTGAAACCACATAAAGAGATAACCAATTTATGCGCCATCTGTTTGTTAAAAGTTTAATCAACAGTTATTGGTAACGACTTTGTTAGACCGGTTCTACACATTCAACTTTGCATTCCACTTTTTGACGTTCAACTTTTTTTTCTCTTTCACTCCAATGCAAAGTTTGAAACAGACTAGAGTTGAAAGGAAAATGGAAAGCAGTTCAGAATGGAATGGAAATTTGCGTTCAACTTTTGTGTTTTCGTTCAACATTTTTATGAGTGTGCGAATATGTATGAATATGAGTGTACACGGATAGCAGTGATAGCCGAGCCTTTCGATTTTCTTCTTGAAAAGTTGAAAATGTGTAGACACGAGCGACAGAATTGAACGTCAAAAAGTGGAATGCAAAGTTGAATGTGTAGAACCGGTCTTAGGTTTTACGATTTATCCACTATGCTAACATGGCGCCACCTGTCAGACTATAGATCTATTAAAAAGGAAAGAACATACCACGAAGAACTAGAAAATAGGCGAAGGTGCTAGAAGTTAGATAAAGAGGGAGCTCGGATATATAAAAGGGACTTGAGACGGCATTGAGAGGTTAGTTTGATTTGAAAAGCCACGAAAGTGACTTAGGCCGTTTGCCAAAATACCATTTCGAATTTTTCTCATTTCCCAGGACACTTCGATATCCCAAAGTGTGCCAAAATACCAATTCACACATTTCAATGACAATTAAAAACTTTTAAGTAAAAATGGACGGAGAAACAGCATTTGTAGAAAATTTATTAAAATTTTATTATGTTAGATTCGATTGTTTGATTTATTTTCTTTCTTATAAATCAATTATTGAGCGTTATCCCTGATTGCAATATTTTTTTAGTTTCTTCCTGCAAAACTAAAAACATTGTATTAAAATGATGTCTCCTTGCGAGTGTTTAAAACAAAAAAAATAATAATAATTGGTTTCCAGTTAGGTTTTGTTTTTATTCTTTGGTGTAATTAAATATTAACTTTTTAAATTAATTAACTGTAAATCTATTTCCACCTGATATTAAAATAATCAGACAATCATAATTGTTTTTGTTTGCATAATATTTTCCTTGAAACATTTGTAAAGCCCATCTCCGTTTAGCTAAAGAACAAACTTATTATTTTAAGCCGTTCTTGCATTTCCATTTTTCCTTTATTGTTATTACTTGTTTGCTTTTTTAAATTTATTTAACGGCTGACTTGATTAAAGTAAAAACTGAAATGTTTATAATAATTTAAGCATTTCCATAGACGCAAACCGTCGAAAATCAAATTTACCAATTGAAATGGGGTTTCCATACAAATTGACATTTGAATTGCTATTTTGGCACAAACCCTTAAAGCGGGAAGTGGTGATTGAAAAGTGAATTAAAAAGCGATGAAAAGACTTTAATAGTGTGAGATATTAAATTGCAAGTGATTATAGTGAACTTTAAGAATTGTGTTCCTACCCTCGTTAAATTCCTATGAACTTTAATTGACTTTAAAAGCATTATTCAGTGCATTGGTTGAGACACTGGCGTGTGAACATAATTAAAAAAAACACAAACAAACAGGTATAGGGTTTTTGTTCATGTTTCTCAAATGGCCCATTGAAAATTGTCAACTTACAGCCCTTTATGATATGAATCATGTCTAAAATTTGTCCACTCTACTCCACTCTAAATATATTATACTTATTCTGAGTTATTCTTCATAAATGAATTTTATAATTTTGCCATTTGCAGATATTAAACCCAAATCAAATTAACAATTCCAAAACGTTAGGAGCTGCATAACCTCAGGAAGTAATGAAATGAAAATAATCCAAGGTATGAACCAAAACTTAGCAAATAAACAATTTTGACATTTCTATTGGGCTGCGCATTCTAACCTCCTAGAAAAAACCAGTCTGAAGTTTTGTTCTCTTTTCTCCATGTTTGCGTTTGCCCACGGTCGGGAGGACACGGGACGATTCAAGACCAGCGCGATATTTATCAATTTTTCGTTTTATTTGCAGTTAATTTCACGTGCTAATAATAAATATTAGGCTCAGTTAGTTATCAAGAGTCATTAGATCTATCAAATGTTAATAGCAGTAATATTTGCAATTGAAAACGCGCGAAGGTCGGGAAACGGGCAGTGCCGCACTTGAATACGAAGTTCCTAAAAAAATTTCAACTAAGGTGGCTTGTGATTCATCAAAAATCTATTTCCAAAGTCTACATTCATCACTGCAGGGAAAAGCACGCTGCATTGATTACATTCAATCTCAGTAAAGTGAAAAATTTCGGTGTAAATATTGCATATTCTTGGTTTAATCAAGTGTTTATTTAGTGGTTGCTTATCACGGTGCTTATAAGTATTTTTTTCAAAGTCGACCTACCTATCTGCGTCTTAAAGTATATAATTACAGTAAAGAAAAGGTTTTTGTATTTGTGAGTGCAGTTGCCTAAATTTAGGAAGTTTTTAGTGTACTTTTACAGTAAAGGATATCTGCAGGCACAGCTCGTAAAAATAAGGAAATATCTTCTTTCAACATGGGAAATATTCACACGACAGGACCCAACGAGGCCCTCATTGTTTCAGGTGACAACTAAAAATAATACTTCCCCATATTAAATACGTTATTGTCATGCGATCCGCAGCCGCGAAAAAATATAATACCCCAAAATTCACTCTAGCTCAATTTGATTCAGCGAGGGAAAAATCGATAAAATGCCGAAAAGCATTGTCCGGTGCTTGCCTCGCTTTCGTCTTCCAATTACTCCGAATTTGTCAACATAGAACCGCAAATGTGGAGCTATACTTCACCACCCCCTTCAGCTTGAGTTTATATTATTTACTGTAGCGCAAAAAAACCGTTCATACCCTTTCCCTGCCTCGGCATCAATTTATCTGGCGCCTTAATGGTGAAAATTCTACTGATGCTCGAGCGAGACGCAGGGGATGTGGTATTAAACCACAAAGCACAAAACGGTAAATCTGGAGGTTTTACCATCGTTACAGTTCCCAAATATGTACATATATACATATGTATATAGCACGAGGAGTCGTGGGGCATCCTTTCTAGTTAGTAATAGACAATTTTTGTCGGGTACTTTCGCTTTCGTATTGGCATTACCCGTCACGGTATGAGTTATGACCTTTTGCACTTACGAATTCTAAAATTAGAGCGCCAAAGCTGGAAGCAAGCTTTTTCAAATGTGTTGTTGATTAAATTTTTTTGACCATAATTCATTTTTGTGGTATTGGATTTTTTTTCGAACAAAAAAAAAAGAATAGCGTGGCAAGCTAGTATAGGTCGAATTTAAACTCTGCTCAGCGCCGGCACGTCCTTGTCGTTTAGATGCTATGTAACAAAAATGTGCGAATTATTTAATAACTTTCAAATCTTGTTTGTTCTGTATACGTTGAAACAAAAACCTGCGAAACATGTGACTCTGGGCGGTATTTCTACTGACTAGTAACTTGGATGGAACTTCGATGACAAATCTGTTAGTATGCTTCGGTTGTGAAGCTAGTAAGTTAAGGGGATTTCCGGAAAAGCTCCAAAACTAAAGCATAATGTGATAATCACGTTCTCTTGGAGTCGTGTAGTGTGTTTATCTATGCCCAGAAAAATATTTGATGCAATATAATTAAGCACACACATACATACCTAGGTAAACTTTGTTTGTCAATATTCGTTGCAAACGCGGAATGTAAAATTTGTTTTGATGATAAGAAAAAAAACTGAAAGATAACTAAATTTGGGTGCTATGTTGAAGAATATAAGGCACATGTTGATTGCGTAGTGCTCGAGATTATGTTCGCTTGGAATATATGTAATTAAATTGTCTACTTCGGATTCGGTGCAAATTTTTAGATTGAGACTGCTATGAAAAATCCCTCATCATCCATAAATCATTTCTTTGGCCATGACATGTGTTTTCTTCGCATACATTAAAGGGATAAAAGGAATCATATTTTTTATGTGGAAAACCCAAGCTTAGGAATCATCATTTCTAGTACTAGTCATGTCGATCAGATCATGGTTCAATGTGTAGCTGTCATAAGCTTAGTTTGAAGGGTAGACGAGATTTAGAAACGCTAGAGGGGTCCAGGGGTTGGTCTAGTAGATGCCGATGAACCACCTATCAATAATGTTGCCAATAATATTGAGTAAAATATTGAGGTTTTCCATCTTTGCACCAAAAGCTCATTAAATATCACCCACAGACCGTCAATAATATTGTACAAATTAATATATTGCGCAATATTATTAATAGTCTAGGGCAGTGATTCTCAACCTTTTTTTTGTTGCGGCACACTTTTAACAATTTCAAAATTTGGCGGCACACTAACAATACAATAAATTTAAAAGTATTTTACTTACTAGTGCACACGCACTTTCGCTTTGAAGGGGGAAATCCACACCCTCAATTGTTCATGTACACCTGAAAACCCAAAATATTGGAGGGCTCTCTTGGCCGCTGGCAACGAAGGAACGCGAGCGAAAGGCCGAACACTAGCATAGCTTTTCATACGAAAACTAAATAAATTATTTTAGAGCTACTAAGAACTTATACCGGAATAGCCTAAGCTTTTAAAACCCCACCAGACTAGCATCTAAAAAGGGGATTGTCTCAAGGTCTTCCGAAAGAGGGATTTTCCCATAGGTTTCCCATGAGAACCCCATGTAGCAAATGAGAGCATGCCGAAAGAGCTTCCTCATGATTATCACTCAAAAAAAACCAACGAGACTGAAGTGAGGTATGCATTATCAGTTTTTCATAATGGCCCTAGTAGCAAACCTTATTTTAAATTAAATGGGTCGATATCTGCCTTACGTATTCGTACTTGGTTTTGAAAACCTTAAAAAAATACCCCGCCTTCACCGGCTGAACAAGCAAATTGGGGAACTGGACTTCTAACCTTAGTTCAGTTCGCATATAGTTTCCACATATTCAACTGAGGATAAACAAACCTCACTTCGCACAGCGGGTCCAGTGGGCTTTCGCATTTCTGACTTTTGGCGAAAAAGCAACAACAATTTCAAGCACGAACTGAACATAAACTGACTGACGGTGAAGCAACTTACGTGGATTGAACTGAAGTCGGTGAAACCCGTCCATTAAGCTTTAGTTCAATTCATACAAAGCTTTAGATTTTGTTGTTGTACTGCTTCATGTTTTAGGCAATTATTTTTTGTGACCGTGAAATGTATCATTTAGCCTACTCAATAGACCGGTTCTGGTTCGATTACAGGGGTTAAGTAGTATTGGACGTAATTAGTTGGAAGACCGTATTGGTAAAACGATACTTGCGTTTAAAAATATAAAGTTTTCGGCACAGGCGTAGTTATTATTCACATATGTATGTATCCACGCCGAAGTTCTCAAACTTTTCGGAATTCCTGTTCCACTCGGAATCGAGGAGCAATGATTTTTCTCTGGAGGGCGAAATGAGGCATTCCGTATGACGAGGCGTGAATGAGGCAAGGGATTAGACACTCTGTGTGGGACTTATAGGGCAATCTACTCGGGGTCCACATGGGGCGGTCGAGCTAGGCTCATAAGGACCCCATTTGCCCCCCCCCTCTCCGAAAATGCTTGTCAGGAATAGCTCCATAACCATGTGCAAACAAACGGCTACCTATTCGCTTGCTCCCCATCCATAATGATTATGTTCCGCCGCCCCTGTTTGCTAGCAGTATTCTTCTCTTTTTCGCCGTAATGTTGTTATATCTGTCGATTGTTATATTTTGTCCAATTCTTCCTCTTTCTATAAGGGACCCGCAAATGTTTCGTTTTATTTTCATTAATAACAATTTCACATTTTGATGCTGTATTTTCTAACGCTACATATGCTTTCTTCGCTGCAGTCATTGACCTACCTAAGATGACTATATCATCTGCATATGCCATTAGCTTAGCAGTCTTCTTTAGAATTGGCCCTCTGGTTTCAATACGTTCCTCCTGGACAATTTTTGCTAAAAATATGTAGGATAGAGAGTCTCCTTACCTGAGGCCTCTGTTCGCACCGATACATTGCTCTGTATTTTCACTTTGTTTATCATTCGACTTAATGAGGTTTTAGTGATTTGAATTAATTGGTCTGGAAAGTTCAGTTCCATCATTGGTTCGTAGATTTTTGAGCGTAGCGCAAGATCATTTACTGTCATAAAGTCAATGAAAAAAAGATGGGTCTCTTTGTTAAATGCTTTCGTATTTTAAATTACCTGTCTTAATGCGAATATGTGAGCGGTTATGGACTTTTGTTTCCTGAAGCTGCACTACAATACAAACATACAAAATAATTTTTATTGTTTGCATTTCTAAAATTTGGCGGCACACTTTAAGAATTTCGCGGCACACAAAAGTGCCGCGACACATTGGTTGAGAATCACTGGTCTAGGGGCTCAATTACATTTGAACTCTAAAGACTATCAATAATATTGTGCGATAATATTGTGAAAAATATTAAAGGTTTCCTTCTTTGCCCCAGACTATCAATATTAATAAATCTAATTTTAATTAAAGAGTACAAATTTTCTCTACAAGGCTGATGCTTCGCCCTAATATTTGTCCTCGTTTTAAAACGTATACCTTTTTTATGTTATTTACTCGTAGATTGAACTTTGGTGAGCCTTCTAAAATTTTGGAAAAGGTTCCCTTTACACCTTGTGCTTTGCGCCCAATTATGACTGTGTCATCTACGAAGGCAGCCTAATGCTCCTTGTGCAGATGCTATTTGCTTCATTAACCTGTGTGTCTCTCATTATCTCTCATTATTGCTTCCAGAGTAGTGTTAAAAAGTATTGGTGAGATCGCATCTCCTTGTCTCATACCCGATTCTTAAGGAAAGTTGATTGAGTTACAACCTCGTATTCTCACTTGTGTTTTACAATCTTTGATCGTCATTCTGCATGGCTCCACTAATTTTTTCGGGAAACCCATTTCACTAAATCCTGCTTGGTAATCACTTACTTTATCTTCCAAATGAGGCTGAAGCCTATTAAATAAAATAAGTGAAAGCACTTTGTAAGCTGTGTTCAACAAAGATATTGGTCTGTAGTTTTTGCAGCTCATAAATTAACTTTTTTATGGACTGAGACTATTGTGCTGTGCCTAAAAGCCATTCATTTGGCATATTGCTGCTTCTCATAGTTTTACGTTGAGATTAGTAAGGGCGGGTATAAGTTCTCCCCACCATTTTTAAGATTTCCGTGGATATGTCATCTGGATCTGGCGATTTATGATTTTTCAGCTTCGTCATGGCACTTGCAATTCTTCTATTGTAGGATCTGGCGTATCGTTTTCAAGGTCAAGTCTGTACTACGGTTATCTGCTTCTACCTGTGTTAGGTTCATGTTTTCTTTGAAGAAGTCTCTAAAGTATTTCTCCGACACCTCGAGTATGTCATCGATACTACTAGCTATAGTACCATCTTCTCGTTTTACTGCGATGCAGGTGGGTTTGTATCCTTTCTTAATCATGTTAACTTTTTTGTAGAAACTCTTAGCGTCTTTATTACTGTAGCTTTGCTTAATCGCACCTATTTTGTTAGTCTCGTTATTTCTTCCTTAATAACCCTGGAAATATTAGCCACGTAGTCAAGCAGAGGATTTATTGAACGTCTGATGACTTATTCTAGTTACGAATTAGGGGATGAGTATTTGACATCTTTAAAACGGCGATATCTCATGAATGGCAACTTGTACGAGAAAATGTATAATATCATTTTTTGTAGATAATCGCATGATCTACAAACTTTGTACACACTACTTTATGATAGGACTTGCCGTTTAAGAGATATTAGAACAAAACGGAATTTTCAATTTTTAGGGGATTGTTTTTGGGGGTACCGTACAACCAATTTTCCAAAACTTTTTTTTGGCATATTCTACTCACTAAAAACTATTAAGATTAGTGAGTTAACATTTCGTTAGAGGTCTGTATTCGAATTTTGGACGACTGGACTACAATTTAATAAATATTATTCAATATACAGTTAAAGATCCTTAATTCAGGTGGCCATTACTTTGTTTAAATGCTGAATAATTATAAAACCATATCAGTTAACCGTAATAGTTCACAACTGTTCGCTATTTTAAAGCTCCTTAAGGTTTTTAATAGCAAAATCATAATCTATACACTTATTGAAACCGATCTGATTAAAAGATTTAATGAAACTGTTTATGTCTTCTGTTGTAATGACTAGTTCCTCGAGTTTTTTCTTTATAGCAAATTAATGTGCCAATATTCACGAATATAAAACACCAAAAATCATTGGTGTACATTAGGTTCGATAGCTATGCCAACGCCCATACAAAAATGGGCCATGTCCTTTGTTTTAAGTCGTAGCCTCATTTCACACTACACTCATAAACAAATGTCGTCCAATCGCGCATGGTCATGTGAGCTAAATCGTTCAACTGAATAGCTTGACATCGACGTCCGATTTCATTACTTGTGGCTACAGTTACTACCTCTTACAAAGTTGAACCCTGTCTGTCTAGCTTTAAAATCCCATAACTTAAACGAAGTATAGCATTATCCGAGATATAACACTATAGGGGCGTTTCATTTTCTTCGGCGTAGATGCAGCTACACTTATTCATTTGAAAGAAAAATTATTAAAATGTATAATGGTATGATTAAATACTTGTAATTCATCAAAGACAGATACTTCTCGCTTTAAAGAATACTTTTAGATTAGGAAGTACGCCAAATAAGAAAAACACACTGTTTTATTTATCAACTACTCCAACTACGCCGGCGTACATACTCCAATGAAAATGAAATGCACTTGTGTTTAACCGATTGAAGAAATCGAGCATTAAGGGTTTTAAAGCGCACATCAGCTGCCATTTGGCGTAAGAATTCTTTTCAGTCTGCGGAATATGGCAACAAATCTGTTCTATTTCAAAGGTGGGAATATAATCAATATCTATTTTTAGCAAAAATATGCCCTTTCCACTGTATATTCAAAAAAGTGTAAAATCTTTTTAATTAGTCTGCGCTTGATGTGAGCGTGTGTCTGAACGTGTGTGAACTGAAACTCCAGATTTGATTCGGAAAAATTGCGGAATTCAGAAATAAACTATTAAGTCGTATTAGCCTTCCAGCTGCACTATGTTTAGATTTTTATTGCTATTTTTGTTTATTATTAGGGCTTGCTCCAATTTTAATGTTACATAGTCTTACGTATTTGTTTACAGCAATTCAAAATGAATATGATTCATCTATTTTTAAAATTCTTGAAAAACTTTGCGGTAATTTTTCAGATCTTGCAATAAATTTATTTAAGAACCAGTAACTGATTTAAAATTATAGCGACCAGTTTTTTAAAAATAAGTAATTTTGTTTTAGACAGGGAATATGTTATATCGACTTACAGGCTTGTATCGGGTCTAGTAATACTGGAGGACGAAGGGAATATAGAGTTATAACATCACTGCAGAATTTTTCTTTAAAAAACTAGAAACACAATAAATTGCCTAACACAGATGGCATTAAAGCGAAGTTATTGAAGGATTTAGCGCAAGCATTTTTGGAACCTTCATATTTGTTTGTGGCATGATCAAGGTCAGGAATCACCCTTTGCACCACTAGTCCGTCAGGGCGTTCAAATAATGGTGCCATGTCTAAGAGTAAGCTTGATCTGAAAATAGAAAAAGGATATATAATAGGTTGCTAGTAGTCTGGTGGATGCGTGAGGAGGAGACAGTGAGTCTTACGTTCGCACTCTTGCTCTGAGATAATTTTTTTAAACAGCCGGCTGAGCCGCAATCCTCAGGGCTAGCGACCGCCTCGTTGGAGTGTTATGCCTCCTGAAACAATCCCGCTAATCAGCCGACAAGATTTTGGGAGGCAGAGACTCTACCCACATGAGGCACAAACTACCCTGGCAAAATACAAAAGTATTGCGCTACTCCGGGTTGTGTACAAGATTTTTACTAAAGGTTAGGTTGGAAACATTCGCAAAATTATTTTAGGTGAGTATCACGCAAGTTTAGATAAGTGGTTTAAATAAGCTTACAGAAAAACTATATACCAAATGTCAGTAGAATATAAGTAAGTTTATGGCTCGATATGCAGAAGAAAAGTCTAATGGATTTTAGACGTTATTCTCTACATTCCCACGCTTGCATATTAGAAAGGATGGCCTCATAGGTGTAAATTCAAGGCTCTTTGAAATAGATCATCACGAGACCGAGGCAAGACGAGATTTTTAAGATTTGACCATTTCGAGCCTCGTCCCGATTCTCGGCGGATCTTGCCCATCCTAATCTCGTCTCGTCTCTTCTGAGTCGAAAGTTTCGACCAAAATTCTAAATGAAATTGGAGAGATAATTAATAGAAATTTTTTAGTCGCTCACTTTAGTTCATAGGGAGGATAAAAGGGTGCTGTTATTTACAACAAATTTTCGAGATTTCTTAGTAATGGCTTAAATTAAATCGTAGACTTTACTAAATATTCAAAACGCCATCATTAAAATTCTCACCTCGCTTCAGAGACTAAGATCAATCGTCATATCATATCTTATGTCATGTCGCTAATTCGAAAACCAATTTTTAATGCGAATTTTAATGTTACATAGTCTTACGTATTTGTTTACAGCAATTCAAAATGAATATGATTCATCTATTTTTAAAATTCTTGAAAAACTTTGCGGTAATTTTTCAGATCTTGCAATAAATTTATTTAAGAACCAGTAACTGATTTAAAATTATAGCGACCAGTTTTTTAAAAATAAGTAATTTTGTTTTAGACAGGGAATATGTTATATCGACTTACAGGCTTGTATCGGGTCTAGTAATACTGGAGGACGAAGGGAATATAGAGTTATAACATCACTGCAGAATTTTTCTTTAAAAAACTAGAAACACAATAAATTGCCTAACACAGATGGCATTAAAGCGAAGTTATTGAAGGATTTAGCGCAAGCATTTTTGGAACCTTCATATTTGTTTGTGGCATGATCAAGGTCAGGAATCACCCTTTGCACCACTAGTCCGTCAGGGCGTTCAAATAATGGTGCCATGTCTAAGAGTAAGCTTGATCTGAAAATAGAAAAAGGATATATAATAGGTTGCTAGTAGTCTGGTGGATGCGTGAGGAGGAGACAGTGAGTCTTACGTTCGCACTCTTGCTCTGAGATAATTTTTTTAAACAGCCGGCTGAGCCGCAATTCTCAGGGCTAGCGACCGCCTCGTTGGAGTGTTATGCCTCCTGAAACAATCCCGCTAACCAGCCGACAAGATTTTGGGAGGCAGAGACTCTACCCACATGAGGCACAAACTACCCTGGCAAAATACAAAAGTATTGCGCTACTCCGGGTTGTGTACAAGATTTTTACTAAAGGTTAGGTTGGAAACATTCGCAAAATTATTTTAGGTGAGTATCACGCAAGTTTAGATAAGTGGTTTAAATAAGCTTACAGAAAAACTATATACCAAATGTCAGTAGAATATAAGTAAGTTTATGGCTCGATATGCAGAAGAAAAGTCTAATGGATTTTAGACGTTATTCTCTACATTCCCACGCTTGCATATTAGAAAGGATGGCCTCATAGGTGTAAATTCAAGGCTCTTTGAAATAGATCATCACGAGACCGAGGCAAGACGAGATTTTAAAGATTTGACCATTTCGAGCCTCGTCCCGATTCTCGGCGGATCTTGCCCATCCTAATCTCGTCTCGTCTCTTCTGAGTCGAAAGTTTCGACCAAAATTCTAAATGAAATTGGAGAGATAATTAATAGAAATTTTTTAGTCGCTCACTTTAGTTCATAGGGAGGATAAAAGGGTGCTGTTATTTACAACAAATTTTCGAGATTTCTTAGTAATGGCTTAAATTAAATCGTAGACTTTACTAAATATTCAAAACGCCATCATTAAAATTCTCACCTCGCTTCAGAGACTAAGATCAATCGTCATATCATATCTTATGTCATGTCGCTAATTCGAAAACCAATTTTTAATGCGACCGCTTAGGAGTCCACAAAATATACTGCAATATGCTGCTTATTTCCTACATATCTTTCGTATGCTATCGGCTTTTTTATCGATATCGTATCCAACATACCTTGCTACCGTGTCTAGGGGTTGGTTTTAAAAGCAAAAAATACAACTGGTTACAAAATTTTTTCAGTTTAATGACCCTGACCAATTTCTTCTTCTCCACAAAGAAGTTCAATTCACCCAACTAAGGGATGTTTAATACGTGAAAAATATAATCATTCCCTCTACCCTCAGCATGAGACTCGTACATCGGTGTTGAGGGTAGAATTTCCAAAGAGATTATGCCTCTGGGGAACAAATCCCTTTTATCTTGTTACACTTTGAACTGAGAGTATTGACCAGCTCTCAAGTCTTGTATAATATGAAGTACACTTCTATGCAAATTACGCAAAAGTTTGTGTCCCCTTGCCGGCGTTGATGGTACCGTATTTGTGGAACGTTCTCTCCCTGCAGCTTGATAATTGTTTTTCTTTAAAAAAGTTTTGTAAATTGAAGGGCTTCCTTCTTTAGTTACTTTGTAATAATTAACAGAATTGTGGAGGAAATTTATATAGAAATTGTTGTTTACTTGTTTCAGGTAGTTGTTTTACAAAGATTTTAATAAAACATAAATAAAGGCAAATGAAAATTTCAATATTTGCACATAAAGGTATTGCAATCTAAATTCGATTTGCTGAAAGAAAGTGAATTGGACCACAAATTCGTATATGTAATTTAAAAAACATTTTTTTTAGTTAGTGACATAAAGTTTGTAAATATCTGACAAGAAGCTATCATTTAAAGAATGAAGAGAAGATGCTAAGGTTATCACACATCGCAAGCGGCCTCCATTCGTCTTCGATGATCGAGTACCAACCGGTTCCTCAGTTCAGCATTTTCTTCATAGTGCTAGTGAAGTGCGAATAAAGATAATTTGTGCCTTTTATTCCTTTTGTTGATAACATGTTGTATGTGTCTACTGTGCATTTATTCATTCTCGTACATCTTTTTGTTTTCAGATGGACAGTTATGTCTGGAATTGTCAAATACTGACAGACAGTTCATTTTAAAAATGTTTTCACACGTTCCAGGTAACATCTTTAATGTGCAATGAAGAAAAACGGAGGCCAACGAAGACCGCAAAGGAGACAATTGACTTTTGTCAAAATGGATTTCCACTTCCAATCATTGCATTCATTATACATTTACATTATGTTCTGTCTTTCTCCAATTCCTTACCCTGACTTTCCAGTAATCTCTAAAGGAGGTCCTCTCGACAGCGTCGATAAAGTAAGAAATCTAGGACTCATTCTAAATAGCAGTATGCCTTGCTGTGACCACATTAATTCCATTATTGGCAATACATATGAGCTTCTGTCAAAACTTAGATACCACTGTGGTTTGCTTAAATGGACGGTCCGATTGAATTTGCTTAAAGCCTTACTTCATCTTTTAATGCATGGTAATTTTCCCCTTTTTCGATTTTTCTTCCGCTCAAGAAGTAGCCTTTAATGATTGCATCCGTTTTGTTTATAGGTTGCGACGTTTTGACCATATTTTACCCTATTTAAATTCCGTTGTTGGCTTCCTATTACATGATATACTACACCAACGCAAGCCTGCTTATAGACTAAAAGTGCCTGTAAACGAGCAACAAAAAATGGACATTGCCGGTAATATTTTTGAAAAAGAAGCCCGGCAATATTGCCGTGGAGGCAGAAGTGCGTTTATCTCGGAGGAACAGTCACTATGATAGTATCGATAAAATTTTGTCAGTGCGTGTATAAAATTTAAACATTACTGACAATATTCAAAATAGCCCTCAAAATGTATTAATAATGAAAAAAAAACATATATTTGGTTGAAAAAACTGACTTTCTGAGTCTGTTTTTCATTATTAATACGTTTTTAGGGGCCATTTTGAGCAATGTAAGCATTTTAAATCGATTTTTTTTACTTGTAGATGCTAGTACAATCTTTGAAGAAAAGTTTAAGCTCTCGAACGTTGATCCAGCGAAATCCATGGACCAAGAGGGGCGTTTTTACAAGAACGCCTTATTTTGCAAAAAGTGAAATTTCAAGGAAACTGTTCAATATTTCGCAACAAAAATTACACCGATTTTTCAGCTAGCAAGAAGCAATATTTGTACCAAATAACAAATAAGTAAGTGACGTTAAACAAAAGTTATTAACAAATTAAAAAAACGTGATTTTCGACAGTTTTTCCCATGTTTCTCTATATTTTGTGCCCTAACCTATAACTCAATATACACCAATCGAAAGATAATTTGAATAGCTACAACTTTATAATTTGATTTTTTTCGATCCGGGTTACGTTTTTCGCTAAAAAGCGTTTTTTACACTTTCCGGGATTTTTTAGGTTAGGCTCGCCATTCCAAAATCCGAAAAAGAAAACGCTATCTTTTTTAGAATTTTTTTCCCTATATGACCATATTTTTTGTTTCCTGATGGCAATTATTTGATGGATTTGCGTAGATTGATTGGACTATTAACGCGGCTCCAAACTCGCGCCGTGAGCACTGGCGAACAAGCGCAAACGCGAGTGTGGATGGTTTTCGCGCCTAGTTCGCGCCATGCTTTCAGTTCCGAGTGGATGTGGCGTGAATTCGTGCCGTGAATTCACGGCTTGAAACTGAATAGAAGTTCAGAACTTCAAGCAGAAACTGACGATATAAATGCCCACACACATAGATTTTTGTCAGTTTTCTTAGACTGCAGGCCCCATCCAGTTGGCGGGTCTGCCGTCGACCTGTAAGTGAAAGGGCGCCACAGATATGGTTAAATCCTACGACAAAATAGCATAGTAGCCTCTAATTGTCAGAGTCGCGATAGTAATGGTTGGGAGTAGGTGGAATAAAATATCGCGGCTAGGTTGTGGCAGTTCCTCAGGTTCTCTCTCTCTTCCGACTAGAGCTGCTATTCGATTTTGCAATCTACGAAAAATACGATTATCAGCAGTACAAAGGGCCTTTCCCGAAGCCTCTAGTCTATCACATAAAAAACGCGTGACTCAACGAATGCGGCGGCGTACGAGCCAAGTAACACTGACCCGCGAAAAATCCCTTAAAATATAGAACTACAGGAAGGGCGACATCTCACCAATCGGGAGAAGGGTCGAAAAATCGAAAAAATCGCCTCACGTAATTTATGGACGACCCCTTATATAGATTAAAAAAATGTTTGTTATAAATTTTTCAGACCAACTATTCCCGAGAAATCAATCCGACCGTTGAACAACTTTTTTTTGTGTCTCTGAATGTTGACATTATTATGACTTGGTTATTTTTTTTTTCAATTAAATGTATAAGTTCAATTATGCTTGATAACATAGCTACCAAGGAAATTGAGAAAAAAACCCTTTTCAACGCTTCCCAGTGGTGTCCGCCAATTGAACTACCTAAAAAAGCATGCTACTCTACCATTAAAATCATACTTCCTTTTTTCTGTACTGCTATCTTTTTTCTCTTTCCATATGAATAATATCCCCCTTTAAAACTTGCCCAGTAGGGAATGGGAGCCTTCCAGAGTCGATTCTGTACACTTTCCTTCGGATGCGTAATATGTATCTACTTTCTAGATCGAATCATCCCTTCTTTTAACATTGGGATGTCCTAGGGTCGAAAGCATAACGGCCAGCTTTTACAATACAATTCATTCCAATATGAAGGCATAAGAGCTACCTTTTGCTTTACCATACATTCAAAAAACCGGTTTTAAAAAGAAGAAGGTGGGAGAGAGACGACCGAAGGCAGATAATTATTACATCTAGTCCATTCAAAACGCGCGTTATGGTGTTCCAAAATAACACCGTTAAGAAAATCGAACCCTAAACGTTAAACGCGGTCCTAAAATTAGGGCGTCACCCTTAAAAATGCAAAAAACACCCCTTTTTAGGGGGTTTTCGCGATTATATCAGTAATAATGAAAACGAATGCGATGAAATGCATTTTTTTTAATATTTATTTGCGAAGGTGGTTGATTTATACAAAATTAAGGTGAACTTAATGGTAAGGGGTACTCCTAAAGGGTTGAAATTACCCCTAAATTGCCGAAAAATGTGACAAAAATTGTAAAAAAAAAATTTCCCAAGTTTATGCTTCAAATCCTATTGTGGGCGGACTGTCAGGCAAAAATAAATTATTTTCAACCCTTAAGGGGTTAAAACTACCCCTACAATATAGTTCATTGAAAACTGGAGGGGGGGGGGGGTGTTCCAAAATAACACCGTTAAGAAAATCGAACCCTAAAGGTTTTTGGGGCCGCTGATCACGAAAATCGAAGTCCCGCGGTTCTAAAATTAGGGCGTCACCCCTAAAAATGCAAAAAACACTCCTTTTTAGGGTGTTTTCGCGATTATTTCAATAATAATGAAAACTAATGCGATGAAATGCACTTTTTTTAATATTTATTTGCGAAGGTGGTTGATTGCTAAATTAAGGCGATTTTAATGGTAAGGGGTAATCCTAAAGGGTTGAAAGTACCCTTATTGGCGAAAAATGGCAAAAATTGTAAATTTTTTTTCAAGTTTATGCTTCAAATTCCATTGTGGGCGTACTGTCAGGCAAAAATAAATTATTTTTAACCCTTAAGGGGTTAAAACTACCCCTACTATAATAAAAACTTAATATAAAAAAAATTGCAAAAAAATTTGTTTTTGCTTTTTGTTTGAAATTTGGTTTAAAAGGTATTATCAGCAAAAAATTAATTTTTTCAACTCTTAAGGGGGACAACTACCCCCACATTAAAATTGTAATTGAAACAAATTAAAATTTATTGTTTTACGTTTAAATTTTATTTTCCATGTGTAATCATTACAACATTTGGAACATTTCACTATAACTCCTTTGTACAGAGGTTAAACCACCCCTAAAGAGAAAAAAAATAAAAAATATATTGAGAAATATTTCATTAAATAAACTCTGCTTTTTTGTAAAAACGACAATCATACAATAATTGCGAAATATGTACCCTAAAAAGGTTTTTTTTTGCATTTTTAGGGGTGACGTCCTAGTTTTAGGACCGCGGGACCTCGATTTTCGTGATCAGCGACCCCAAAAACCTTTAGGGTTCGATTTTCGTAACGGTGTTATTTTGGAACACCCCCCCCGCGTTTTGAATGGACTAATCATCCTATTTTACGAGAGGCTTCAGCATTTTTCCTCCAAAGGGGAAAAAAGTGTATATGTTCCTTATGCATTACCCTTTGCAATACCATTCCATCCAGTAGCCATCGATTCACCTTTCTTCCAATTTCTACAAAGATATACTGCATTCCGATTTCATGAATTCGTAAATTCCCTACTGGGTGATGATCAGAATCAGACTATGGATTAAATTGCACTGTAGTTAACATATAACGACCTAGTGTCTATGTGGGATGATTATTTATCTTCCCATACTTTTAGGGAGGGTATTTCGATTTTTCAATTGATTATATTTCAATTTAAAGCCTGCATGCGGAAAGTCTGCAAATCTTTACAACCAGTACAACTATTGATATTTCCATGGTTTGCTTTCTGTGTTTCTTAAGCAACAGATTGCCCAGGTTAGATTGCCGTGTGCCAGTTAATTACACTTAACAGTAAACCCAAGTTCACTTTAGATTGTAAAGCGTTGTTTAAAAATGTAGAGTTGCATAAACTTCGCAAGCTTTTTCAGGGGCTAAATTCCCTATTAAGCAAATAAAAATAACTTATAAACCTCAACAGATGTCAACAGAAATCTATTGTTATTATTAGAATACATTTTTAGAGTTTCGTGCCACAACAAAAAATTCGTGTTTATAAATAAAAATAATAATTACAAGGCACACTGTAAGGAAACACACACGTGTTGAAACTTTTCTCATTTAATAACAAAAGTAATCGATATAATCAATTCCATTCTTTAAATAGGGGTAGAAGACACCCAGAAAGCTTTTCGCTGGTATTGCTGTGATGCCAACGACCTTACATTGTTCCCTTTTATAGGTTCAAAAAGCTTTAGCGAAATGCACTATAGGTAACATGCCAATGGCATCGACGCCTTGGTTAGCATAGGTAAGGAAGTGTCGACAACAAACGCTTGTAGAAGTAGAATTGTATCACAATAGCAATTGGAAAAGCCTAAACATACGTGCATTAAAGTCAGTCGAAGCTGTTTTTGCCAATGATGATGATATTTGATAAGTTTTTACATTTGAATGCAAGTTTGCTAATATAAAATGTGTTTGGTGCCAGGTTTAGGATTTAAAGTTCTACTGTCTTCTACTCCTGCGAGCGGGAGAGAGATATAGTTCGTCACGGCATGCTTGCGAATTGTTTAAACATGTTAGACGGTGATTAGCCTGGTCGTTCCTACGAACATTCCTCACTAGCTGTAAGATGAACGGGGAAGTGGAGATGATGAGGGGCTTCATTCTCCCTCCTTTAATTTAAGGTTCTTCTGAATCCTATTTACAAAAACAGGAGTGTAATGTGTTCAGGTTTCAGGTGTGTATGTACGTTTCTTTGTCCCACCATAACTTCTAAACGGCTGAACGGCTTTAGATGGCTGGGGTACCGTTAGAGTCGCTTAATGAGTCCGAGTAACTTAGGCTAGGTTAATTTTTAGCGACGACAAAGCTAAATGAGGCGATAAAGCTAAATGAGGCCCTCAGTCTAAGAAGTTATAATATAAGTGATTTCGAAATGAAATTTAATGAATTTTAAAAGAAAGCTTAGGCTTAGCAATAATTCTTGTGGTACTACATAGTTCGTTCTATGTTTCAGGTCACAAAGGAAACAGTTAAAAGGCACTTGCACCGCTTGATGGGTATTAGTGGTGAAAAACGCGTACCTCAGCGAAGGAAGTTGTACTAAATTTGCCTTTGCGTCTTGAAATAGTGAAGATTTCAGCAGCCTCTGGATTTTAGATGGAAAGGGATGCTGTATCGCCTCCGGCGAGAGTCCAATATAGCTACTTTAAGATTCGGGATAACGTAAATAGCGATCAAGAAGCACACGATGGCTCTAGAAGTGATTCCGAAAATTAGTATGATTAAGAGGTATCGTAGAGCCCTTATAGGTAACGAATCGCTCAATCCAGTTATGCAGTTAACTTATACGACGTATAATGTAGGCGAACGAGAGTAAATGAGTTTCGTCTCATGCATTCATCCAGCGATTCCCCGCTTTAGTCTTGGTAGTTTAGGAATAAGGTGCCTAGCTACCATCCCAGAGGTCCCGGGTTCGAATCTCGGCAGCACCACGGTCCTTCGCTTTTCCTACTTTCCTCACCTGCATAACTTTCCTTCTTTATTCTTCCCTCTTTCCATTCCTGATTCCTCCTGTCATTTTCGATTAACTAATATACAAAGCCTTCCTTTTATAAAAAAAAAAGAATCGAAAATAGAACTTTGCGCGTTTTCGAGAAAATGTAATTTAAAAAACCTCCTACGAAAAAATATACACTACCACCTATTTTAAGCCCTGTATCATAAACCAATGGACTTATAACATAATACAAAATTATATAAGAATCAACATACCTTGCTTGATCACCGACATAATACACTTCCATAGATTTTATCGTTAAACGTTAGAAATTAATGTTTTTATATCGCGCATAAACTGGCATTCCCTTTTCGCACAAGTACTATTTTGCCTAAACTATGAACTTTATGCCCATGCGCTCGATGACTCAAAGCAGTCAGCGACTTAATATTTTTACACGTGATGTGATACATTATTGCAACTACGATGATACAATTTTTTTTGAAAAATTTCCAAATTTTGAAAATTGAGTTTTGAGAAGAACCTTCTATGAGCGAGCCCCACTGTGCGTCGTATGCTGCCAGTAATTTTGTGCTGGGCTGTAACAGCGCGCAAGCTTCAAGGCACAACGCTAAATAGACCTGTCGTAGATCTAGGCCCTTTAATTTTAGAGGTACGCTTATGTCGGCCTTAGTCTCGTATAGTACAGGAAAAATAGTAAAAATAGCGGAAATGTTTGGGTACAGGCTGAAAATTGGCACGGAGCTTCCTTTTAGGGTTCTTAATAAGGGGTTATAAAGTCTACCGATTTTCTACCCCGGGAACCTTTCTTTCTAGGGGGTTTTAGGGTCAAAATATCTGTTTTTTGCAAATGCATCTGAAACCGTAAGTCCTATCATAAAAAAATGTTCACAAAGTTTGTAGCTCATATAATTTTCTACAAAAAATGTTATTATACATTTTGCCGTACGTATTGCCATTCATGAGATATCACCGTTTTAAAGATTTAAAATATTCATATGAACTCATTCATGACTTGTATAGGTTTTCCGACGTTCAAGTTGGACTACTTTTCTAATTTTTTCAGGGGTCATTCCTGGATGTATTTGGAGGAAAAATGTGTTCTAGATAGGGGGCTAACCACTAAGATACAGTGTGTTCGCGAAAAAACAATGTCTTTTTTTGTCATTTATTTAGAGTTGAATAACTCCTAGACCAATTATCGTAAACCAATATACTTAGACTCATCTTTTAGGTCAAAGTGTATTCTTTTATTTGATATAAAGATCAGAAACTTGAGTTGCTCCGTTTAGAAGATATGTAGGTTCAAAGCATGAGCGAAATGTTTAAAAGCCTAATGATATTTTTTTATTCAATTTAAAGTATATTTTCTGTTTTTTTTTACCAAATGGTCTAAATTGGAACAATAATACAAAATTACATCTAAATTATGTCAGATAGTGAGTGTATTGATTTCTGCAGGATTTGTGATAAAATATGTTGCTTGAATTTTGAAGTTGTGAATGTAAAATTGAATAAAAAATATCATTAGGCATTTAAACATCTAGGGGGTTTTATGTAAATGAAACACCACATTAAGATAAAACAATTATTATTTTATTATTATTAGTTTTATATTTTATTTGCACAGTTTTTAATATTAGTTTTTTATGATTAATTTATTAGCACGCGTATTAGAACCGATGTGGAGGAACCGTATCGATCGAGAGTCTAGCGGGAATGCCGGAAATTGGCTGTACCGATATGGACGGGAGAAAACGGCAAGATCACTGAACTTTCGTTCGGTGATCGATGGGAGTGTTCCGACTGATCGTTTTGATCGTGTCGGAAGTTGTTGTGTGACATTGCGTAAAGTTCGGTAATTAAACTTTACGCGGTCACTACATACTCCCCCCCCAGCGTAGCGTTAACGGAATGTTACCGCTTTAGGTGGCTTAACTTCGTTGTCGCGGTCACAACCGAAGGCTGGTTTTAGCCTGTCAATGGATATTGACTTGGTTGCGCCGTTCAATTTGACAACGAAGTGTTTTCGTAATCGTTTGATTACTTCGTATGGGCCCTCGTACGGAGGTTCGAAAGGTTTTCGAACTCTGTCGACTCGTATGAAAACGTAGTCGGCGTTCTCCAGGGCTTCTGGCACGTAGACATCCTTTTGGACGGGCTGCCGAGGATGTATTGCCTTAATGTTCTGCATGTGAGAACGAAGGCGAGAGAGGAATTCTGATTCTTCAATTGGATTCTCATCCGTTGGGATAGAAATCGAATTGGGAAGTCTCAGATTCTGACCGTATACGAGCTCGGCTGGTGAGCATTGTAAGTCGGTCTTAATTGCCGTGCGTATGCCTAACATGACAAAGGGCAAGTCTTCACTCCAATGAGTAGTGTTGTCCCTTGCCATTAAGGCTGCTTTTAGTTGCCTGTGGAACCGTTCAACCATCCCGTTTGCCTGCGGATGGTAGGCGGTAGTCCGAATTCGATGAGTGCCGAGTAATTTGGCAACTTCATTGAACAGTTTCGATTCGAACTGCGTACCTTGATCGGTTGTGATCTCAAGAGGTACGCCGAATCGTGGGACAAATTCAGTGACAAATCGTTTTGCCACTGTTGGTGCTGAAATATCCCGAATTGGGTATGCTTCAGGCCATCGCGTGAATCTATCGACTATCGTTAAGATATAAGAGTATCCACGAGATGGGGGTAGGGGTCCCACTATATCCATATGGATATGGTCAAATCTATTATTTGGAAGTTTGAAAGCTTCCAATGGAGATTTGGTATGCCGTGAAACTTTGGACTTTTGGCAACCTAGGCATGATCGAGACCACTCATTGCAGTCTTTATTGATCGATGGCCAGAAGTATTTCTTGGTAACGGCTCGTCTTGTAGCGCGAATACCAGGATGAGAGAGACTATGTTCGGAGTTGAACGCTAGTCTGCGTAAGGAAGTGGGTATGTAAGGCTTAGGAATGCCTGTACTAGTCTCACACCACACCTGATGGGCGGTGAATGGTATTGGTGTGAGAACTAATTTTACCCGTGAGCCGTTGCTGGGGTGCTCTTGTAGAGACTTCAACTCTGTGTCACCTTGTTGAGCCTGAGCCAGTGTAGGCAGGTCGAAGGTTACCGAGTCGACGTTGTCGGTTGCTAGTGAGCGCGACAAGTAGTCGGCGACAACGTTTTGTTTACCAGACACATGTCTGATGTCTGTGGTAAACTGAGAGATTAGACCCAAATGTCTGGTCTGACGAGGGGATCGTTCGGTCTTTGTGTGAAGGGCGCGAACCAGTGGTTTGTGATCAGTATAGACCACGAAATTGCGTCCTTCAACGAAATAACGGAAGTGTTTGATCGCTGCATAAATTGCGAGGAGTTCGCGATCGAATGCAGAGTACTTCCGTTCTGTTGGTGACAGCTTTTTGGAATAAAAAGCTAGAGGTTGCCACCGATGACCGTTGAATTGTTCCAAAACGCCTCCGATTGCATAATCAGAGGCGTCAGTCGTAAGACTGTATTTTGCATCCTCGATTGGATGGTTCAGCAGAGTTGCTTCAGCCATCGAGGTTTTCACCTTGAGGAATGCCGCCTGACATTCTGCTGGCCAGTCAAAAACTTTATTGGCACGTGAGCGGTTGAGAAGGTCTCTCAAATGCTCGTTTATAGGCACCAACTGTTCAGCCAATTTTGGGATAAACCGGTGATAGAAATTCACCATTCCCAAAAACTTCTGGATCGATTTGACAGAAGTTGGAGGTGCGAGATCAACGATAGCCTGAACCCGATCGGAGGATGGAAGTATTCCATCCTTTGTGATGCGGTGGCTTAGAAACTTAATCTCTGTTGCACCAAAAACGCATTTCTCTAGCTTAATGGTTAAACCGAAGCTATCGAGGCGTTTAAAGAGCTCTTCGAGGTGAACGATATGCTCATCCTCGGTTTTACTGGCGATAAGTATATCGTCCAAGTATACATAAACGAAGTCGAGATCCCTCGTAACTTCATTTATGAACCTTTGAAAGGTTTGGGCTGCATTTCGTAAGCCGAATGGCATACGTGTAAACTCATATAGGCCGAATGGCGTAATGAGTGCAGTCTTATGCACGTCTTCTGGGGCGATTGGTATGTGATGATATGCACGTACCAAGTCAACCTTCGAAAAAATTGTGCAGCCGTGAAGATTCACGGAGAAATTCTGTATATGCGGGATCGGATATCTATCCGGCACAGTGACAGCATTAAGGCGACGGTAGTCGCCGCATGGCCTCCAATCATGTGAGTCCCGTTTAGGAACTAGATGAAGCGGAGATGCTGCGGGGGACGACGAAGGTCGACAAATCCCCAATTCGACCATATGGTCGAACTCTAACTTTGCCACCTTCAGTTTCTCCGGATGGAGTCGCCGAGCGGTGACAAAAGGTAATTGCCCTTTAGTTACAATGTGGTGTTGCACATTGTGTTTAACCGGAAGGTTAAAATTGGGCGGTTTTGTTAACGAAGCGTACTTCGTTAATAGCTCTTTGTATATGCCAATAACTCGGCATGGAAATGTTTCGGGGTTGTAGTCGACGGTAGCGCACACGTTAATTCGAAACTTCGTGCGCTTGTCGACTAAATGCCGATATTCAAAATCGACGGACAATTTGAACTTCGTTAAGAAGTCCGCCCCGATAATGGCTTTAGTGGTGTCGGCTATAATAAAGTTGTAAACATAACGTCGGCGTAAGCCGAGTTCAAGTTCAAGCAACTTTGTGCCGAAAGTTCGGATCAGTGATCCGTTGGCCGCGTACAGAAGGACGTTCGGGCTACCGTTATGGGCCGGGAACGCCTTGGCGGGAACAATTGAAACGTCAGAGCCCGAATCAATCAGAAAGTCCATCCGATTGTTGGTGTCTCTGACGAATAAACGATATGAGCGGCCGGTTATATGCTCGCTCATGTCGACCCCCTGACTCTCTAGTTTTTTTTAGATTGGGTGGTGGCCGACTTTTTCTTAGCCGGCTTGGCTTGACCACCACCGAAACTGCAGGGGGCCTTACAGGTGCGAGCTTCACTACCATAACGGTAGTGAAAGTAGCACAGGCTACCCCTGGCTTGATTGGCCCCTTGTGGCCGATTGGCCGAGGGCTGTCGAGAGCCGCCCTGCCGATTGGCAGGTGTTCGGCTCCTTGGGCTGCGCTGGTTTCGGTCGAGCTTGTCTAGCCGGGCCGTCAGCTTATTGATGGCGCTTTGCAGCGCCACCAATGTGGGCTCCGCGTTGGCTGGAGCTGCGCGGACGGCGGACGCGTATGAGGCGCCTCCGTGTGGAAGCACCTCCCATACTTTGTCCGCCGTTGCAGCCAGCCCGGCCAGTGTTTGGTCAGCGGAGGTGGCCAACGTGATCTGGATGGCCTGTGGAAGCCTCCGCTCCCACAGGTTCCGGATCAGGTCATCGTTGACCGCCGACGACCCGCCCGCTAGTGCCTTGAGAGCCTGGAGAAACTCAGAAGGTTTTCTGTCTCCAGGCTCTTGCACTGACAGAAGCTGCTCGAGGCGGCGCTTCTCCGAAGTGCCGTACTTCTCGAGCAGATGCGCTTTAATTTCCTCGTATGAGGAGGTAGAGGGGTCTACTGTGCTAAGCCGCATTGCCGTTACCGCCTCTTCCGGCAATGCAGCTATAACATTGTAGACTTTGAGCTTGTCCGATCTACAGCCCGCCAGTTGGAACATGATTTCCGCCTGGTAAAACCAGGAGGCGGGCTGGTGGACCCAGAACTTCGGGATGTCGAGTTTCGACACCGAAGCGGCATTAACTTCCGAAGTTCCGGGCTTTGGTTCCTCCGAGTGTGGAACGTCTTGTTCCATGCACGATTCCCCGGTTCTTGACATTTTAGAAAAATTTTTTGTAAAAGGAAAGGAAATACCAAAATGTGTATAAATATATATATAATATATATGTGTGTAACCAAAAATGTAACTAAAAAAAAGTTATATATATGTAGATGTGAAAAAAAATGTATATAAAAAAAAAATATATATGTATGTAAATGAAAATGTATATATATGTGTAAAAAAATGTAAATATAAAAAAAATATATATAGATGTAAAAAAAATGTATATGTTATATTAAAAATTCATATGTTGTTATATTTAAATTATCTTTTGTTTTTTCTTATCCTGTCTTCTGGTTTCTTTGTTGTTATTATTTCTCTGCCCGGTAGAGCAATATTATATTAAATCCAAATATTTTGTAATTAATCCTAGTGTTGAGAAGCAAAAATATTTCCTTTTGAATTCGATACCCTTTGTATTGTTTTGTAAAAAAAAATTTTTTTTTTTTTTTTGTTTTGGCGGTTTCGGACGTAAATCCTCATGAAATTTTAAGGTTTTTTTTTATTTTGACAGATTCGCCACCATACAAAATTATTTAATAATCACTCAGGTTTACAGCTTTTATTTTAATGCCCACCAAGCATGTAATGGATTTTGCTTTATCCAAAACAATGTTGTTATTTAATTTCAAGTATAATTTTAACTTGTAAAATTGTTGAGTTGAATTTATCCATGCACTCACTGAGAACAATAAAAATTTTCGAACAATTATCTTTTGAATAACGGGCCAAATTTTGTATGTGCTTATTAGTAGCGTTACTTGCCAGAATCCTAGACTTTTGGTTATTAAGTTATCTAGCGCTAGAAACAAAACTTTAATCAAAGTAAAATGCACTTCAGTATGATAATAATTAATGCACTTTAAAACTTTTTATAGCGTGCTGCGATGTCTTAAACCGCGTGTTGCGCGTCGGGGTCACCACTTCTAGGGGGTTTTATGTAAATGAAACACCACATTAAGATAAAACAATTATTATTTTATTATTATTAGTTTTATATTTTATTTGCACAGTTTTTAATATTAGTTTTTTATGATTAATTTATTAGCACGCGTATTAGAACCGATGTGGAGGAACCGTATCGATCGAGAGTCTAGCGGGAATGCCGGAAATTGGCTGTACCGATATGGACGGGAGAAAACGGCAAGATCACTGAACTTTCGTTCGGTGATCGATGGGAGTGTTCCGACTGATCGTTTTGATCGTGTCGGAAGTTGTTGTGTGACATTGCGTAAAGTTCGGTAATTAAACTTTACGCGGTCACTACAAACATTTCGCTCATGCTTTGAACCTACATATCTTCTAAACGGAGCAACTCAAGTTCCTGATCTTTATATCAAATAAAAGAATACACTTTGACCTAAAAGATGAGTCTAAGTATATTGGTTTACGATAATTGGTCTAGGAGTTATTCAACTCTAAATAAATGACAAAAAAAGACATTGTTTTTTCGCGAACACCCTGTATCTTAGTGGTTAGCCCCCTATCTAGAACACATTTTTCCTCCAAATACATCCAGGAATGACCCCTGAAAAAATTAGAAAAGTAGTCCAACTTGAACGTCGGAAAACCTATACAAGTCATGAATGAGTTCATATGAATATTTTAAATCTTTAAAACGGTGATATCTCATGAATGGCAATACGTACGGCAAAATGTATAATAACATTTTTTGTAGAAAATTATATGAGCTACAAACTTTGTGAACATTTTTTTATGATAGGACTTACGGTTTCAGATGCATTTGCAAAAAACAGATATTTTGACCCTAAAACCCCCTAGAAAGAAAGGTTCCCGGGGTAGAAAATCGGTAGACTTTATAACCCCTTATTAAGAACCCTAAAAGGAAGCTCCGTGCCAATTTTCAGCCTGTACCCGACCATTTCCGCTATTTCGCTTTTTTCGGCTTAATTTGACTGTACTAGTAAGGAAGTTAGAGATCTAGCTATTAGCCATTTGGATCCTTATGGTTATTCACAACCCCCATGATGAAAAATCACTTAAGGAGTTAGATCGGCTCAGAACGCCCGACCAATGAGAGTCAATGGAATTTTCTCTCACATCTCCATGTAATAATTAATGCAAGCAAACCTTGTAGCAAACCAATAGTTGTATGTCCTAAAATAATGAGAAGTAAAATCAAGATTTTCGCATGAAGAGGTCGATTGAAACAGCTTACTTGCTACCACCGCTGGTAACAACCTAAGTACATCGTAAGGTAAAATTTGGATTTCACTTAGTACGAAAACTAGGGGAGAATATTAGTAAAAGTGGCACGTCACGAAAAGGGAATTTCTTTTAAGCCCACGACGAATGTTGCAGGAATCTAAACAAGGGGCTGTCCATAAATTACGTAATCAAGTTTTTCTTGATTTAAGACCCCCCCTCCCCCCCGTGTAAGCAACAGTAATATTAAGGAAACCCCCCCCCCCCTAAAGTAATCATAATCATTTTGAAATTAGATATTTATTTTTATATTAAAATCTCACAATTCACAACCGTTAATATAATTTATATTTTATATTAATATGATGAGATTGAACAGCGACTAAATCTCGGTCCACTCGTTTCGCAACCAATCATCGATAGACTCGATGAGAAACACGTCAGGTTCTTCTGATTGACTGTCCGGGATGTACTCTTGATCAACAATGACATCGTCTTCAGGAAGCCATTCCACATCCTGCGCTCGTGTAAGCTCATCTTCTACGACACACATAATCTCGTTCTGTCTCCTTGCAATTATTCTTTCAGATCTCCGTTTTGGGACAGCAAACTGTTGGACTTTTGGATGCGCCTTTTTTTTGTGTTCGGCCTTACTCTTTTTCGAGGCAAAATAGAGATGACACTCAGAACAAATTCTGAGTAGTATGTCTTTTTGCGCGGTAGGACAATGAAAGTCGTAGGGAAGCACACGATAACGCTCAATTTCTTCTGAAGAAACGTTGAGTGATAATCTCTGAAACAACAGTAGAAATTTAGTCTTCTCACCGACTTCCATCGGGGCAGCGACAAGAAGTTGTCGTGAGGTCTCATCGTGCCTTACTTGAATAGGTGGTGGGAGAAATCTTTTAGTCAAAATTTGATTTATATTGCTTCGAAAGTCATTACAACAAGTAACATTGTTACACTTTATAATCTGAAAGAAAATAACAATGAGTATATCAAGTAGCAACGAGGTGCGCAGAACTGTTCAAATTTTTTGGGTCAAGGAGTTTGAAGATAACTATACATTTGTCGATAATTCAGAATCCTACTTTTGCGATTTCAATTTCTGCAGTGCCAACGTAAGGAGATAAAAATATAAACATGCATGTTTGAAAAAAATTTAATTTCAATTGATTACGTGATTTATAACGTTTAGCCCCCTCCCCCTACCGTAATAAAACGTAAGAAATCAACATACCCCCCCCCCCCCCCCCTTTGATGATTACGTAATTTATGGACAGCCCCCAAACAATTTTATATCGTGGCTTCGCATGCGCAAGAATCCAAAACTGAAGGTGCTTTCAGTAATGCATACTTGCATGTGCAAATATACGCAAATGCGACAAAGTGGTTTGCATGACATATGTGACAAAGTGACTTGCGCATTTAAACATGCATGCATTAGCGAACTTCTTTGCCCATAATTGCTAATGGCGACGGTCAATTAGAAGCGCCATACGCTCATCTTTTCACTCTGGTTGGAAATTTTAAGGGGAAGGTTGTGTAGCTAACTGATTTTTTTTTATTTTAAAATATGAATGTTAGCAATAAAAATACAATCCAGGGTTATTGGAAAATTTAATGAAAGCACCCTGAGTTGTAGCCGGCAATGTCATGACCAACGGTAGCTTGCTGGACTGTTATACTTTCAAAGCAAGGGGAATCCCGTCAACCGACTGATAATGGCTCTCTCCCCGCTGGTATCGAGATCGTGGTATGAGAAAAAGGAAGGAACTTGTTTATGCCGTTTGTTGGTGACACCTGCACTTCATTTTTAAACATGACGCAGATTATTTTTTTATTTTAATGAGTGAAGTAACTGTTATCTGTTATTCTTTGAAAATGCTCGTGGTGAATACGTCACTGCTGATGGTGATTCTTACCGCTGCGGTATGGAGACGGTTCCTCTCGCTCGGACGATACACCGTCCAACCTTGCAAGTAAAAAGCGTGAATTTACTTTAAAGTTATTAATTACGTTTCTTTATAAATGTTCACTTCGATGACCCAGTTTCCCATGCCCTCACACAAAAACTTCAGACATTTTGTGCTTTTCAGGATTGGTAACAGGCTTGCTTCGAAAGTCTCACATTTCAATACATATTGCTATTTGTTGACGTCTCTTGCTATTGAAGAAGACATTCGCCCCTAAGAATCTATAGCTATAGATTTCGTGTCTTTTTCATGGCACTCCAATACTTTGTGCTCTAATCTAAAGGCCGTATCAGAACCTCTGCAGCGCTGCACCGACAAGTGTTTCTATTGGCTGAGGCTGGTAAAATGACAAGCAAAGCAGCACCAGAGCAGCGTGCTGCATTTTCATCTCAAACTCTAATTTTGCTGCATATTACATGCAGCACTTTTGACACTTCGTACGTGACATGTGAATTTTAACAAAAAACGGGAAATTTTGCGACCAATAATTTAAACAACAGGCGGGAATTTTTTTAAAAGCATTTAACAGGCCATGTAGGAAAAATTAATGGCACTAGTTAATTTTTATTTTGAGGTTTACCTGTCAAATAAAAATTGCGCTGCAACGGTGAAACAACAGGATCTGATACGGACTGCAGCATGCTGCTCTGGCGCTGCGGCTGCACGCTGCATATTTTTAGGTTCTGATACAGCCTTAACGTTTGAATGAATTCGCAGGGGTTGAATGAATCATGTTCGTTGCCAAGAAGACGGCCCTTACAGTAATACAACGATGCATGATATCGAAAACGCCCTTTGGTTCCACATTTCCTCCGATGTTAATACCATGGCGACTGTTGAGAGTTCATTTTGGTGTTTGTTTATGTTTTAGCCTCTTCTCTGAAGCGTATTTATTTATTCATAAAGCACGCATACATTGGCGTCGTGCTTTTGGCTTTCCTTTGGGAAAATATATTAATGGCAAAAGGGGGATTTGTGCTGTTTTTTAGTTGTGTTTGTGCTGCCAGTCAGACGCCGGAATATGAAATGACGGAGCATAAAAAGCCTTTTCAGGAAAGCTCTCAAGTGATTTTGTTGCTGTGTCCGTTCCGATATTAGGCTATTTTTAGCATGAACAATTTAAGTCAGCATGGAATCTGTCAATTTATTTCATCCAACCCGGATGATGTCACATCTTTAAAGAAAAAAAAGTATTTACATTGGGTGTGACAAAGTTCGTGTTTTGAAAAGTGAGTTTTTTTTAATGAAAGGGGAAAACATTGTATGCGAAAAAATGGATATTGAAAGCTGAATGTACAAGAAAGGGAGTTCGCCTTTAGTAGTTGTTTAAATAAGAAGCCTCTTCAGCCGAAATTTAAGAAAACACTTCCATAATAGCTTGGTTGATTAAGGAAAACTTTAGGGGAAACTCTTTTTCTTTAAAAAATTTAATCATACTAAAGCAATCAATTCCTATGTTTTTTTCAACCGGTTAAAATTCTATAATTGGGTGCAGACCTTTATTACAATCTTGTAGGAAATAAATAAAGAAATTAAATATACATCTATAAGTATATATAAAAGTGAATGTTTGTCTGTGTGTAAGTCCTTTATAGACTCCGAAACCGCTCATCCGATTGGCATAATTTTTTGGATATAGGGGTTTTCGGGTACGGGGAGTGTTCCTAGCTATTTTGCTCTATCTCGAACACTTCGGGTAGCTGTAGTGTACCGATATGGTAAAATCTCGAACTTTTGTATGGGAGGTACTCTTCGAATCACTGCTAAAGAGCTCAAATCCATTTTATTTTCGTTTTTTTCCGAAAAAATACGATTCCCAAAGTTTCGGATCGATCGGAGTTGATTTACTGGTAGTTGCGGTACAATTTTGTTGGATTTTTCGCGAACGACGCGGTTCCCTGAACTTGGATTGAAGTAGCTTCGACTGTATGAGCCGAGTTTAGAAATCTATGGCTTAAATAAAAGGTCTCGAAGCCAAAAAGACAACAAATTCAATAATCGTATGTTTATTACTTTTACTTTTTGAGATGTGGTACTTGGAAATTATCATAGATTTCAAGTTCCTTCATTTTTCAAAATACAACAATTCGTATTAGAACACACCTGTTTTCATTTCTATTTGGAAAAATCATTAATTTACCTTTCGAACGGTATGTATTTTTCCCACAACATTATTATTTTCATCTCAATTTCATTCAATGAGTGAATTTCCATCTATTCATTTGAACAGTGCTTTGATTTTTCTGCCATATGCAGAAAACAAAATCAAACATAGCAACCAATCAAAGAACCTTCAGTAAGTACTGTATTGTGATTGATTGTGCTCAGTGCGTGTAATTAATTCTTAATCTGTCAAATACTAAATAATATAAAATAGTGACCAATAGTGATAACCATAATGCCACCAAAGAAAGCATCAATTGGAAGAAAATCGAAAGATGCAAGGCAAAAGGCAGCCATTAGAGGAGCCCAAATATCAGAGCAGCGTGATGTACGGAATGAAATCGTTTGTATCGCAAATGCTACGACTAGAGCTGCGGACTTTTTCAAACTCTCCTACTGTATATTAAAATTCATATCACCTGATTACTACTATTGGCTTATGGGTGCAGCATAGGCGCACCGGGTCCCAGCTAGTACATAATAAACCAAAAAAGCTAACTCGGTCTTTTATTTCATCATAAAATATAATACGTACAATAATCTAAATTACTTAAATCTATTTTCTTTGGCTTAAGACTTGCAGCTGGGATTTTACTAAAATATTACTCAATTTGTAATCAAATAGCTTTATTTGTAATCTTAAGTTATTTCTAGCATGAATTAAAAGAATCTGTGTGCTATTACAAAATTAAAATCCTTACCTGAACGTGGGACTTACCATACTAGGTAAGGAATCTTACACCTTAGGGTTAGATAAAGTTTGGAACTCATCAAGCACAGGTTTATATACACAGTTCCTCATCAACTTTACGAGTTTGTATTATAACGTATGTTTATAATTATCATTGTTAAAGAAGCTAGTAGTTATGTTTTATTAATAAATAATAAACCTTTATGTTCGATATCTTCTTTATTTTAATTACAATTTATCACAAGAGGAATAATATTAATATCATTACAAAATCATACATACCAAACACAAATTGTGATTATCTGTAAAAGGAGAAATCACCCGCAAAACATTGGTCGTTTAAGCTGGATCTGGCCAGCAACTTATCATCAATCCAAGAGCAATCAACTTGGATGGCTATCGTGGATCAACTTACAAGAAGTGAAAATGGCCGAAATAAACAAATTAAAGATGCAACGGTCTTATATTACATTAACATTATTCGCTGTACATTAACAATATTCTGTACAAATGGGATACAGAGGCGACCTATCGCTACATTTACTTAGTGAAAACAATCCTCGACACGATAGAAAGGGCTTTTGAGAAGTTTGAAGAACTGCAAACTAACATTCTTGCATTCATGAGTCGGTAGGAGATCGTCGTGTTGAAATTATCGAAAGTTATAATTTGGAAAGAAGTCGAATACAAATACAGGAACAATATTCGAAGAAACCTTATAACGGTAAAACATCACCACCAGATTCATCTGTACATAAAATCAATAATTCCGCAGTGATTTTACCACCAATCACATTACCGGCTTTCGATGGAACTGTCGAAAAATGGGCTTCGTTTTATAGCCTCTTTAGTACGCTCATTGACCAAAAAAATTTGCCAGAGGTAAAGAAATGACCGTATTTGCACTTACATATCTCTTACAGGAAGAGCAGCTAGAGTAAAAGAATGCGCAAAAAAAGAAGCAATAGGAAATATCGTTTACTGGAAAGGAAATGCCGCCATATAACGAACTGCTCAAATTTCTAGAAGGGCGAGCTACTCGTGTAGTAAGTGTTATAACTGAACAACCGTACAGTCGAAGTTTGCATGGATCTGGTGAATCCAGTCTGGTTGCTTTGGATATCTCCAAGGCTTTTGATAGAGTTTGGCACTTAGCCTTGTTAGCTAAACTCAAAGCTATTGGAATCGACTCACTTTTACTCTTTCCTTTCCGGCCGTTCAATTAAGGTAGTATTGATGGCGTCAAATCGGAGCCATATCTCTTCGGGGGTCCCCAAAGGGTCTATTTTATCACCGGTCCTATTTCTTATCTTTATAAATGACCTACTTTCGATCCCTTCCAACCCACTTCTCAGCTTCGCTGACGACGCTACCCTACGTTACTCTTACAGCTACGATACAAGACAGACTCATGCCAGATCCTGTCTTGATGATCCTGAATTAATGTCCAACTCTATTAATAACGACATTAATCTCATTCTAGAGTGGGGAAAAAAGAATCGTGTCAAATTCAACTCCACCAAAACTAAGTACTGTCTTATTTCGAAAACAAGCTCAACACCTCACCATCCTTAACAGTGGGTGACGTTAAACTAATGGACGACCCATCCCTACACATCTTAGGCGTGACACTATCCAAAGACTTGCGATGGAATTACCACATATTCCAAATCGCCAAACAAGTATCCCAGTGTTTGGGATTTCTTAAGAGGTGCAAGTTTCTCCTCCCAGTGATGGTTCGTAAGGTTTAGGATAAGGGAAACAATGCGCAAGGCGAACGATAAAAGTAAAAGTATCGAAGGCTTTAACTAAAAAAGCTGAAAAATAACAAAGTGGAATCAGATAAACAAAACATAAGGAATTGTTATGAAAATAAAGGCTGTTCGTCATAATATTGGCTATCAGCGGTTACAATATGAAATTTTTATCTGTACATAAAAAAAACTTAAACAACTTTTAGTTTTTTGGTTATAACTTTTTCAGAAATTGTACTTTAAGTATAATGTGAACAGTAACTAGTTAAAATTTCAAGTCAAAATATCTTATTTACATATGTATGTACGTCCGAAAAATTGACCTCAAATCGCTTCCGTATGTGGTTCTTTCTTATTTTTAAATATAAGTTCTTTTATGCTTGGAAAAAAGTGAAAAAATGGAATCGATAATCGTGAACTTTTGCACTTTTTGGTCAATTTTTTCGAAATAGTTAGTTTCGCTGCTAGAGGGCGTTTTGTGCCTTTTTTCAGATTCTGTTGATAATTAAAGCGTCAAAAAAACCGTTGAAAAATTGCAACTACTAATTTGATATTATTTAAATTTTTCATACAAATCCATTATTTTGCTAAAAATCTAAAAAAAGATGGTAATAATAAAACCCACCCCCTATACCACCCACCAACCATCATTACATTCTCCTTGCAAAAAAAACCGCTTCAGGCAACCCGTACTCGAAAATACAATTCATAAAAATATTCTCTAAAGGGTTCATCATTAAAGAGAATCTTAAAAAAATATAATAGAAGCTACAAAGTTATCAGCTTATATTCATTATATGTATATCCCCTGCCACCCCATTATAGTTAAAGAGAAACTTCACCTATCTTCGATCTCATTTTTCTTGACTCAATATAAGATTATATAGATTCTCTCCTATAGGACACTTAACGCGGTCACTTTCTTATTGCTTCAGGTTCAGTCGCAAACCTAAAATAAAGGGCCATGAATTACAAGATGTATTAAACAAAGTAATAAAGACCATTCCAATCCAGACCTTGTATTCCTTAAGAAGGTAATTTTGGATTACTTATGGACAAAGTCAAATATGGAAGGTTATAAAATTGCTTGTCAATCACCAAAATTACATAATAACACACTTTACAAACTACCACAATATTCAGAATAGCCTAGATATTATGCCCAGAATGAGCTGTTACCTAAATTAATATATTGTAAAATTTCAATAACTTAATCAGTTTGTTTTATAGATATGAGCATGGAAGATATTCTTAAAATCCACTTAGAAGTTGACTGGTGTTTTGAAGAATTACAATTAGAACCAACATATTGTCGTAGTCCAGGACGACCATTAGGAGAGTGGTCTATTACCACGCCGCCGACTCCACATAACCAACAACGCAGATCACCAAGCGTAATCCCAACTAGTTCAACACAAAACGACAGCAATATTCACCAGGACGAGTTGTCTATCATGCCATTTAAAAAACCCTTGATCACCGACATAACGACATATCGTTAAACGATAGAAATTAATGTTTTTATATCGCGCATAAACTGGCATTCCTTTTTCGCAGAAGTATTATTTTCCCTAAACTATGAACTTTATGCTCATGCGCTCGATGACTAATAGCAGTCAGTGACTTAATATTTTTACACGTGATCTGATTCATTATTATAACTACTACGATACAATTTTTTTAAAAAATATCCACATTTTGAAATTTGAGGTTTGAGCAGAACCTTCTATGAGCGAGCCCCTGTGCGTCGTGACATCCCGCGCATGTTCCGCAGCTAAGCTCTTAAAAATGTTAAAATGCTCAGACAAAAGGCCGTATCAGATCAAATTTTTAACAGCGGCAGCAGCAGCGGAAGAGGCAGCATGCTGCTTCTTGTATCAGATTCGTTGCAGCAGCAGCAGGCAGCAAACGCCTTTTCGTCTTAAATAAAAAACTTAAATGTTAAAAAAAAGCTGCCTTGATGGGTAGCAAAATTAGGATTGGGAATGAAAATGCTGCGGCAGCATTCAGTGCTGCTTCTGTGGTCATGTGACCCACTTTGGCCAATAGAAACAGTTTGCTGCTGATATTTTTGTTGCGCTGCTTTGGATCTGATACAGCCTAAAATCTTCATTTAACTCCTCCTATCAAATCACTTGCTGCCATGTAATCAGTCGCGACTGCGTATTGCTAAAGGGAGGTGTATTTTTCTGGGACTTCAATGATTATTTAAAAAATTTACAAATTATGACTGAAAAACACCCATTTTTATATATATTTTTTATTTTAAGGTTTTTGTATTTTACACATATGATACAGAAATAATTTGTAGCAATTTCTACTAAAAATAACGAAATTTGTATTTTTATCACTTTGATTACTTGATTGTTGACATTTTCCGCCAGTCGCATCCGCGCTTCTGCTTGGGGAGGTTGTGTTGCTTGCGGCTGCGGAGAACTCTCAATTTATGAATGAAAATGCTCATATCTTTAAAAGAAATTTTTCCAGCAATTCTTTTAAGTTATTTTAAATTTAGAAATGAGAAATATTAAGCATAATTATAGTAAAATTATGCTTATTTCGATGGTAAACTGACTTGGTTGAGCAGGAGTTTTACATGTATTTAAAAGCTCTGCTCAACACATATAAAGATTAATTGACTTTATCAAGACCCTCTCAACTACAGGCCTCGTAGATGAATTTTTCGTGGTGTTGGTAATAGGCCCAAAAGTCACCGCACACCGGAGTAACATGGCCCGGAAGCCGTACGCGCAGAATTTTTGTGTTTATTTTGGCAGTAAAAAGTGATAAAATATTGTATTTTAACACTTTTAACTGCACTTGGAGATTTATCAGTGAATAGTTTTTTAGTGATTTCATTAAAAAAATAAAACAAATTTGGTGATTAAGTGTGTTTAAGTGTTCAAATTGTTAAGGCGATCAACTTTTTTTTCACATTCACGGTGTTTTTTTATGTTTATTTACGAAAAAAATGTTGAATATTTAATGTTTTGTGTAGTTATAGAATTAAAAGTAATTTTAAAGTGATTAATACATATATTATGATATTATTATTAAAAATATAGGTGCCGAAAAACACTTCTCTTATTCACTTTTCCATTCGCACTTTTCTGTACTTATATGTTTAGTAATAATTGCAAAATAAATTAATTAATGACTTTAAAATCACTTTTAATTAAATATTCAGCATATTTCCCCTTAATATACACGAAAACAACACCGCGAATGTAAAATAAATTGATCACCTTAACAATTAAGACACCAAAAATACACTAAATCACTATTTTTTTATATATTTTTTTATTAAATCACTAAAGAAATAATCACTGATAATCCTTGTATGGTTTAAAGCGATAAATTTCAATAATTTACCACTTTTTACCACAAAATTATAACGAAAACACTCCCGAACGTACTCTGCGCCATTAAATTCTCAGCAACTGTCAAATTTTGGGACCATTCTCAGCTATGGTTGCATTGGTGCCAGATACAACTGCATGGCCTGTAGTTAAGAGGGTCTTGACTTTATTCATTCGGCACAATGTTACCGTAAGATGAATTTTGAGAATAGTAAAATCTACTACCTTTTTGAAAAAAGAAGTAGCAAATTCAAAGATTGGCCTTGTGATTTGTTGATCGTCAAGGTGAATACAAGACGAATAAGAAATTGAATTGCGAAAATTCGGCGGACATTCTCACCATAGACAGTTTGAAGTGATTCAAATGATATCGGCCCGCGAACATTCACCAGCAACAACCGCAAGTAGAAGCATTCGTCATTCTTTGGATGAATTCTGTAAATGCGACTAAGAGCATCGCAGAACGCTCATCCGGATGATCAGGAAACGCATCGCTTTGCTTTTGACGTCTTTCATTCTTCGACGAAAAGCGTTCCAAGGGTACTAACGTGGCATCTCAGAGCAGAGAAATGTCCGTGCAAACAAATCGCTTTAACAAATCGAAAAGAAACTGGTGGAAGTTATTTATTCTAAAGCTGCGATCGATTTATCCATAAATAAAAAAATTGGAATTATCGAAAAAAGGTAGTAGAATGATAACTTGATGTAGTAGTGTAGTAGATTATCATTTTTTTCTAAAAAGGTAGTAAAAATACTACATATGTAGTAGAACGGTAACGTTGATTCGGCATGCGCGCATCCCTTCCCAAATTATTTTGTCGAGTTTTTTCTGCGTTTGTTGTCGTTTTAACTAAAAAGCGGGGAAATGATAGAACAATATTTATAAAATTTGGCAATGAAGTGCGCAGAACTGTTCAAATAAAGTAAAAGTAAATAATAAAAATGATAAAAAAATTAAAATAACATGAATCAGTAATCAGATCATCTGTACGCGATTTACGATATGTTTATATACTGCCTTAACTGCATGAGTACATGACAACAACTAGAGTTGATTTGTTATGGAGTCGCATTTTGTCGCATCTTTTGATAAGAGAGTGGAGCGGCTTCAGAAGTGCACTATAAGTGGGATTTTAGTGCACTTCTGGAGTTGCCTTGGTTTTGTAGCGGGATGTAACGGAATGTGACTCCAAATCGAGTCAACCTCTAGTATTTTTAAGGAGATGCACGGCTTTTGCAGTGAACGACACATTTGTTGCGAGAGACCTGGATCGGATCACGGTTGTAGAGCCTTAAAGAAGGAGAAAATATTTCAACAACAACAAAACACAATTTTTTTTAAATTTAGAAGCATAAGTTTAGCTGAGGTATCTTAAAGAATATAAAGATTCGTTGGATCCGAAAAGAAGTTATAAGATCCGATCGTTCATGAAAGACTCTTGACTCTTTGAAAACCGGCTCAGCTCAGCGTTGCGAACCGATTCATTTATTCATTTTAAATATGTATATCTTTGAGCCGACTCAGATCTCAGTTATCCATCCCTACTGCCAAGGAATTAGCACCAGTTTTTACCAGGCAGACCATCATATTTATTTTTTACTCCGTAAGCACTAAATTTCAAGAGTAATTCCAAGCTGTTTTTTTATGTGAAAGACTCGAGTCTCAGGAAAGGCCCTTTATATTTATAGAGTGCATTGTCGAACAGCAGCTCTAGTCGGGAGGAAGGTACTGCCGTAACCCACCCGCGATATTTTCAGTCCACCTACTCCCAAACATTCCTATCGCGACTTTGTCATCGGGGCATCGAAAAACAACTCGCTGGAGTGTTATGCCTCCTGAAACGAGTTGAATCTCACCAGCCAACCCGTTTTGGTGAAGCGGGGAAGGGCTCGATAGGACACGTAAGGGTCCCAAGAATATTTCGGAAAACGCACATACCCCTGACTTCCGCCCAAGCAGACTCGGTCGCTGTGAGTACCATTATTTCAAAAACATTTCATCCTGCTACTTGATAGGCCACATTTTTTGCAGCCAGCTCTCGCTCTATAACGTTAGTTAATACCACAAAAGTCATTTCAATCTCGTATAGAAATAATATATCTGATAAGTTTGTTTATGTCGCAATCGGAACATAATTTTCTTTATAGATCTTTGCTCTAAAATAAGCTATCATTCGCAACCCTTTAATTATCAACTGACGATGTGCTGCACTCATAATTGTACACAACGCAATTAAAGTAATTAAACAGCAACAGAATTTGCTAAAAGTGTTCCCCAATATTCGTTCCACATTCATCATTCCACATTAATTTTGTGAAGTATCTGTACTTGTATGGCGTGACTTCACAGTGTAAATTCACCAGCCCCTTACGTGATTTATTTTGAAATTTCCCTCTTTCGTCAATCCACTGGTGTAAAAAACTGTCGCAGAAATCAACTTGTCGCTGTTGTGTCACTTGGTTCTCGACTTTTTGCATATATTATTTGACTTGATGAATTTATGGGTGCGTCGATCAGATTTGATTGAACCAGCTCAATAACAGCTAAAAACTGTACTAATCAGTATCAATTATTTTCGAGCTTGGTAGAACAAAATTTCTTGCATGAATTACATTTTTACTAGTATTTTCGAACGATGGTTTTTTTTATTTAAAACAATTTCTGTGATTACGAAATGCCACATTATTTAAGCGGAAACGGTGTAAAATATAAAAAAAACTATCCAACCGTGCCATAACTCACCGCAAAAAACGATAAAAATGTATTGTTAAACTGTGGGGATGAACATGTGTACATGTGATTTGTTTATTTTATAATTCGGCCCGAAAGGGTTCATATTTGCGTGTAGCTTCTTAAATTCTTGTTTTTTTAGTTCGGAAATACTGACTGTGACAGGTTGTTCTACAGCCAAGTTTATCCCCTTCGGCGAGGCATAGGCGAGATTATTATTGGAATCGCTTTGTTTGACACTCTAAGTTTGAGTTTACCCATAATTTGGTTGACTATTATAACTATTTAATTAACTTATTGTGAATAAAACAGGCACTTTTTTAAATTTCTTTCAATATCTCCGGTCCTGCTATCTTTTAGTATAACATATGGATTGGGAGACCTCTTGGTTATGAAATTCTCTAAAAAATAAGCCTTATTATAAGTGCAAGGTGATCTTGCAAATAGCTTCCAAAGTTTTCAAATCACGTTACTTTCACTATTTACTCGAAAACAGCTGCACATAGAGGCTTACATATGGTGTTTATGTAGTGCCGGCAAAGTACAAAAAATTTCAACAAGATCGGTTCATTACTTTTTGAGCAATAAATGATCTACTCTTTTTAACATTGCTGCCATATTTTGTAAGATCGATTTATAATTGGGAAACTATATACATCTGATGAGCAGGGTTCTGCCAAGGTGCCATTTAACCACAGACTCTGTTTTTTTTCTGACGATGTTCTAAATCTCGTCTCCGCGGTTGTAGCAGGGATCAAAGAACTTGTGTCAGAGCTAGCTCCCGGCGGAGAATGAACACTCCCGGCGGCCCTGGAGTTGGAACAAAAAAATGAGCGTCATAAATGCACTCCAGATAGACCTGCACCATGTCAAAGGGCCATCCTCCACCCTGTGCAAGTCGTTCGTGTAGAAGTGTCTCATTTAGGAGCCTTGGATAACTGATGGTAAAATTAGATAGCTTACCACAGGTTTAAGTAAGCTAGTATTTAATCGAAGATGCGGGAATCATCGCGCTGCCGTTTTAATTGACAATCGTGGCATTACTAACTTTATCTCTAGAGTCTATTTGGGACAATACAGATGTAAACGAGACAGGTGAGTACCTTCTGAAATTTCTTGCTATGAATAACATATGTAGATGTTGCAAATAGGGGATATGCAAACCCGCCTTTGACACTGCTATTAGGGAGGTGGTGCTAGATCTCACCCTCACTACCAGGCTACTCGCAGATAGGAGAGAAAAGTGGCGTGCTCTAAATGAGGCTTCACTATCGGGCCATCTGCACAACAGGTTTGACATTATGATCCACCAACAAAAGTTTCATGGGCTCGCGTCTGGAAATCAGAAATCATCTCCTCTATCAGCTCAGTGTGCGTACATGACAGCCAGTGGCGTAAATAACACCCCCGCAAGCCCCGCAATGCGGGGGGGGGGGCGCCAGCCAGTCATAGGCGCTCGCAGGCGCTGATAGACTCAGGGCTGATATGCGATCTTCATGAAGAGCGCCAGTCAATCATTGTATTGAGTGCCGAAAAAATTGTCCTTTAAAACCGCTGTTGAAAATAGCATCAAAAGTTTTCATGATGAATGATTTTTCCATAGACTACAGATAAATGTGACCCCTAAGGACGTCCTCAGGGATTTCCCCATTCATCGTGGCATCCGGTGGTTGGGTTTTATTTGTATTGTCCGCTATCCCATGAAACCTCAGTTAAAGAATAAAAGATTAATTTCGAAAAACCTCTTTTTTAAATCATCCCTGAAAAATAAGGAGTGTTGTGAAAAGGCGCCGTTATGGATTCTGCGTGGGGGCGCCTGCTTGCTTAGTTACGCTACTGATGACAGCTAACCCGTTTTTTTCTTCCAGTTGTCTTTATGCGGCTTGGAGGAATGACAGAATAGCTGCAATACTTAGGAAAGTTAGAAGATTGTTCAAGAGGGCACAACAGGCTGAGAAATGGGAAGAATACAAGTTTACCCTAACAGACTACAATAAGAAGTTGAGATGTTCCAAAAGGATTGCTAGGAAGCAGGGAGAGTCTGCAAACTGACTGGAATAGACCCCAAAAACTCCCATTGAAAGACTTCTTCAACTGAATGAAGGATGGCTCGTACATCTCTAAACATAAAGAAACCTTGTGGTGCTTGGTCAGGGTGCACTTTTTAGGGTCAATTCTTCTGACCGCATAATCATTGGATGCAGTCGTAGGACCAGTCCAGTACAATATTCCCGGACTGTCTCTGTGAACATCTTCGAACGGATCAAGGTTAAATGGGCAATGCTCTCTTTTCAACCCTACGGATCCTCGGAAGGAGATGGAATTTTCCCGGCCCTAGTGTCTCAATCTGGTCTGTCTCTTTAGATCCAGCTTCAAACATTCCAACCATCTTGAGGAAAGTCGTCAGCAAAATCGAGAAAGGCCTCCTCTCTTAGAAAGCTGCCTTATGTGCGCTCGGTGACATCGAAGATGCTTTGGATAACACTGGTACAGGGACTGGTGTCGCAGGAGCCAACGAAAACCAACATCATTGAAAACTTTTCTATCAGTTAAGCTACTATCTCTCATCACTCTCAACCACGAAGTTTTCTTCCAAAATAATTGCAGGGTACTTTAACGTACTGCAGCTGAACTCTGTTACTATCCCCATAAAAACCGACTGCTGCATTCCCGAAATTACCTTCACGAGGAGCTACGGATTGCACATCCCTTCACATCGTGAATGGAGAAATAGACCACACGGTTTTCAGGGTACCATAAACTTCTTTAGTGATGGCTCTAAGCTCGAGGGTCGGGTGGGAGGAGGAGTATTTTCCCCAGGACTTGGGATTGAAGTCTCCTTCCAACTACTCGATAACTGCAGAGTATACCATTGTATACCAGCTCTAGAACTAATTGTGGATGTCGCAGATCTCTTAACGGGATGGCTCAACAGTTCAGGACCCTCCTGCTGGTGAACTGGCTAGGAAAGGCCTGTCCTTTTGGCCTAAGTGTATGAGCTTAAACCAACAGCTCAGCCATATCTAACCTAACCTAACCTTAACGTACTCCAGAGCCTGGCCAGCAAAAATAAGGTCTTGCTCTGCTGGCGTATTGAGGGTAATGAGACTGCAGTCAAGCTCGACTGGGGTCTGAGACGTTGGTCCAGGACCTGGAAGATTGCGCATATAGGGAGATAGACATATGTACGTTTTTGTATTTTCAAATTTCAAATTTCCCCTTAAAATCTGTTGTTAATCTCACAGGACGGACTGTACCATAGACTGTTGGTGGGACTGGCCATATAGGTCTGCAGTATAACTTAGGACTGTCTCGGGAGACAAAATGTGGAAGGCATCTACACAGGTTCTCTGCGAATATCATGCTCTGACCTGGCATAGAAGAAGAACGTTTATTAAAGAGCTTATAAGCTTCTTCAACTAAAGACCTTTTTAACTGCGTTTGGCTGCTGGTCTTGTCCGTCAGTGGGCTACGTACACAATAGGCTTAATTTGGCTACGGTGCTCTTCTCATCATATCGATTGCTCCATATTTCAAAATGACCAAGGACCAACCCAGAAGTAAGTAACATTGAATATTTTACTTCTTTTTTGTTGAACTTTAAAATTTACAAGAAAATGTGCACAAATCTTGGGTTTAAAATTTCTTTAACTGTGAAGGATTACAGGTCGGTAATATCTAGAATTCAATCCCAAGAGAAAAGTGAAAGAACTTGCGGGTTTGCTCCACCCTACCCCATTCTTCCGCGAGGGAATTGTGACTTTGGTGATTAAATACAGGTAGCTTCCTAACTTATTATGCTTATAACAGTGCCTGCGGTGGTAGCACGTAAGTTATTTCAATCGACCTTTTCATACAAAAATCTCTTGAATTTTTGTATGAAGAGGGCGATTGAAACAACTTACGTGCTTCCACCCCTGGAGAAAAGTCAGTAAATTATTGTAGAAAAAGAATGGATTTTACCTAGGTGGGAAAAGTGTCAAGCCGAAGGATTTTGCCGCTGTGGAAAACAAGTTAATATCAGAATTGAACTATGGGCCTTTGGAAGGTTGTCTGGCGACCTATCATATGGGCTACCGAGGCCGGCAACTGAGTAAATGTTTGAAGTAATCATTGGTTGAGATGAACCAGCTAGTCATATTGTTTGGGAATAAATCATTAAATCCATAAAATGTAATTAATCAAATATATTTCTTTTTACTAATATAGCATTTAAATGGTAAATAAACTACTTATACTAAGGTAATACTATTTATTTTCCCAAATTTCTATTCAGTTCCATTCACCCCTTATCAAATCCGACAATTTTTCTCCGATCATAAACGATGCAGCATTGGTATGAGCTGTTGGTGGGAAAGGAATAACCCCGGTATCTGCTACCCTTAGTCTTTGTATTCCATAAACTTTCAATTCTGGACTTACTACCGCTGTTGGGTCTGAAGCTGGGCCCATTTTGCAACTAGCAACCTGATGATGCAGTGAATATGCCAATGTTCGAATCGAACATCTCCAGTAGTTATCAGATCCGAAATGATACTGCTCGCAGCCAGGTAAAGGTATATCATGAAGTCTGGCACCTAGTTGCTGTAATCCTGGATATCGAGATATTCTTATTGCTTCCTTAATACCCTGCAAAATTGTTTCTTCGTCATTTGGATCGTCAAAGTAGTTAGGCTCTAAAACGGGATAGTGTAATGGATTTTTGCTGCGTAGCCGAACTGTTCCGTAAGATGTCGGATGGAAGTGCATTATGAGGAAGGAAAAATGATCAGAGTTGGTTGTTTCAAGTGGCTTGTATACTGTGTCGTAAATAATATCTTTCAGATTTGCACCTCGTTTTAAACCCGTGCCCTGATCTGATGCGAAGCTGCCAGCAACAAAAATCAATTCAGCGTCTGGCATGTCCGCAGGTTCTCTGGAATTTGGTGTTTTTACGAATGCCAGCGCTTCAACGCCTCCAATCATAGTGAACTTTCCTTGTCCTCGGAAATAAGCTTGCATATCACGAACTGTCAAATCACCAACTTGCAAGGAATTACCAGTCGAGTTTAATATAAAAGTAGGACCAAAGTGACTTAGATGATCGTAAATAATGCTTCCTACCGGAAGGTCTTGTATTACTGGAATGCCCATACTTTGCAAATGTTGGGCTGGACCAACGCCCGAGAGCATAAGCAATTGCGGTGAATTGAAGGCTCCCGCAGATAAAATAACTGCTTTGGTTGCGTATCTTGTGTAGACCCTTCTGTTGCTATAAAATTCAACACCATTAGCTACTTTCGTGATAGGATCTATTAAAACTTTTGAGACTCGGGCTTTAGTTAGTATAAACAAGTTTTTTCGATCTCTGATTGGTTCAATATACGCTCTTGCTGCACTATCTCTTTGACCTCTTACAGTTTGTGCTTGAACGTACGAAACTCCCAACTGAGATGCTCCATTGTAGTCCGTCCTATCTAGACCTGCTTCCTGGGCAGCTCGTACAAAACCATGAACCATTGTCGTACGAAAGGGAACGTCTTCCACACCCATTGGTCCTGTTTTGTTATGATATTCCGAATTTTCTAATCCTCGTAAGTTAGCCCGTTCTGATTTTAAGAAATAAGGAAGCACCTCTCTGTACGACCAACCTATATTTCCTGCTTCAGCCCATCTATCAAAGTCTCGGCGATTGCCACGATTGTATATCATGTAGTTGATAGAACTGGTTCCACCGACCGCTCTTCCACGAGGTAAGTAGCATTCATTATTATACATCCCAAAGCAAGCTCTTTTTTGTGGGGTTGATTTATAGTTCCAGTTGGAGGCGGTTCCCTGTAAAAAGCCTGCTAGTACGGGAACTTGGTGGAACAAATTTTCACCCTCTCCAGCTTCCAGTAGTAGTACATTCCAATCTGGACGTTCGGTTAAGCGATTAGCAATAACGCATCCTGCTGGCCCCGCACCAACTACTATAAAGTCATAAGTCATCGGGAGACGTCCAGCATCTGAAAAAGATTATTGGTGGTGTTATCAATGTGTCTTCAAAATGAAATAAAATTTGAAATGTAAAAGTGGTAATAATTTTACTGCTAAGCGATAAATCGTTAATATATTTTAAAATTTGTTTGTTTGATTGAATAGAGGAGACCTTTCCAATACTGTAGAAAATAATTTCATTTAAATACACTGCTCCCTTATTCATGAAAATAGGTCATAGGGTTACAAAAATACTGACAATGGACAGCGAGTTGTAGAGATGGCAGCAAGTAAGAACTTGGTCGTTGCAAGTACTAGATTTGCGCGTAAAGATATCCATAAAGCCACCTGGGTATCTCCTGATGGAGCCACTCGCAACCAAATAGATCATGTGTTGATAGACCGCCGCCACCTTTCGGGTCTGATGACGGTACGAACGTACCGAGGTGCCAACTTCGACTCGGATCACTATCTTGTTGGTATGGTGCTCCGAGAGCGCATTACAACGCTGAAAAGCTTTGTACCCGCTGATCAGGCTCAAATCAACACAGCTGCACTACGCAATGAAATGGCCAGAAACAGCTACGGTCATGCATTAGAACTCGCCCTAAGTCCTGGGGATGAGATGCCGGGCGTCGACGAGAACTGGACCCGCCTTAAAAATACTGTCATTAGTACTGCTGATTCCATCTTAGGCAGAAGTTGTAAAGATCGGAACGACTGGTTCGATAATGAATGCAAGCTGGCAACTGAACGTAAGAATGCTGCGTACCGAGCCATGCAGCAGTCTCAGAGAACACGGGCACGCGAAGAGAACTATAAAGAGCTCAGAAAAGAAGAAAAGAGAATTCACAGACGAAAAAAGGAAGCCTGAGAAAAAAATCTCGTCTGTGAGTTAGAACAGTACAGAGAACGACGGCCGCACCAGGCGCGGGAGTTCTACCAAAAAGTCCGCAGTATGACGCAATTCACACCAAGTTGCACATACTGCAAGGACAAAGAAGGGAATCTGATCACCGATACTAAAGGCATCTTGGAGCGATGGGAAGAGCACTTTCATGAATTGCTAAATGGCGAGCTAACTGAGGATTCGGAGGCTCCACCAATATCTGATGACAATGCTATGCTGCCGCCACCAAGCATAGAAGAAGTTAGCAGAGCCATCTGCCGGCTCAAAAACAACAAGGCCTCGGGTGCAGACGGCATCGCAGCGGAGCTGATTAAATATGGAGGTCCTACATTACACCAAGCGATTCATCAATTAATTGTGCAAGTATGGGAGCAGGAAGTGATGCCAGAAGACTGGAGAAAAGGCATCCCCTGTCCGGTACACAAAAAAGGAAATATCACAGCGTGCACTAATTATCGCGGTATAACGTTGTTGAGTACCGTGTATAAGATATTCTCCGCTATCCTACAAAACAGGATTGCCTCATACGCCAGAAACCTCATAGGCCATTACCAGTAAATCAACGACTGATCAGATTTTCACCTTGAGGCAGGCTATGGAAAAATGTCTAGAGTTTCAAAACTCAATTCAACACCTCTTCATAGACTTTAAAGCCGCCTATGATAGCATAGCCAGGTTAGAACTCTACAAAGCAATGAGAGAATTCGGCATCCCAATAAACTGACAAGACTATGTAGGCTGACCATGATCAATGTGTCAAGCCAAGCAAAGGTATCCGGAACACTGTCCAGACCAATCAACATCTATAATGGACTCCGATAAGGTCTGGTCTGGCCTGCCTCCTTTTCAACCTGGCGTTGGAGAAAGTGATCCGAGATTCGGGCGTGACATCAAGGGGTACAATCCTCCACAAGTCCACCCAATTACTGGCTTACGCAGACGACATTGACATCATTGGAAGAACAACAACAGCTGTACAAGAAGCTTTCACTCAGATGGAGCAAGCGGCAGGAAATCTGGGACTGCACATTAACGAAAGCAAAACAAAGTACATGGTGGCCTCGTCTGGAAGAACACCTAACATTGGTCCCACAATCAAGGTAGCGGAACACGAGTTTGACGTGGTAAAATCATTTACCTACCTTGGGTCAATAGTAGCAGCCGACAATAGCATGGAACCAGAAATATGCGCACGCCTGCTAAAAGCCAACAAAGCCCTACTATAGTCTGTCAAGGCTCTTCAAATCCAAATATCTAACTTTTACTATATAAGACGATGGTCTAACCCGTTCTCACATATGCATCCGAAACGTGGGTGCTTAGCAAAAAGCACTCAAACCTCTTGGGCGTACTTCGGAGGATTGTTGGCCCCGTATGTGAGGAAGGACGATTCCGGAGACTCTACAATGACGAGATATACGAGCGCTATCGCGACATAGATATTGTGAAGAAAATAAAGCGCGGTAGGCTCCGGTGGGCAGGGCATCTAGCTCGTATGAGTGAAGATGAGCCTGCTTGAAAAGTTCTCTGCGGTAAGACCTATGGGGTGCGACAGCGAGGGAGGCCCAACCTTCGCTGGAAGGATGGCGTGGACCAGGACGCTCGGAGTTTAGGGATGCCAAAATGGATGACATCGGCTCAGAATCGGGACCGGTGGAGAGAACAGTTGCGCGAGGCCAGGACCGGATCCCGGTTGTAGAGCCGTTAAAGAAGAAGAAGAAGATATGCAAAACTCTAAAAAAACTTCAAAACGCCTTAGCAGCTAAACCATTACGATTTCATATCCCAAATCTGCCAGCAGTAAAGTCACGATAAAGGGACTCAATTTCCTCGTCGTTGTAGCCTTATCTTCACAGCAAGTGCTCCGCAGCTATGTCATTGTTTTTATCTCCCACCACTTCAAATTTAAATGTTTGCTCGTTTTAGCTTTATTGATTTGAATGAATCTTTCAGCTTAACGAGCGCCCTGGGTCCTATGAAGAAACGGCTGGTCTGCTCAATTCTTGATGGCGGTTCAGAATAGTTCCAGACTTACAAGTGATGAGTTCGCTCCTAATCTAGAGCAGTCCATCGCCCATTTCGTTACCAATCTGGCCTTCGTTATCCGGAATTATGAAGTCGAGAGCGACAGGAATGGTCAGACAAGTGATCCACAAGGTGTCCTGCATTAAAGGAGAATAGCTTCCGCAGAAGGAAGGTTCAGTAGGGCCTCCATGCAGTCGGACAGGTGCTTTTAGCTCCCGTGCTATCAAGACGGACCAGTCTTTGCACTTTGGCCAGCTTAATCAACACCCTTTTGTTTGGTCTTGATCCACCTATGTGATCATGGGCTTGAGTTTTGATCCAGGACTATAACTAGATATTTGAGCTTTGATAAAACTTTTTTTTGCCAGCTAGAGAAGGAAGGGGATGGCACCCGATTTGTCACTTCTACCAAAACCTGAGAAGAGTCACTGCGGACGAATACCTAGCAGCTCTGTTAACAAGGCCTAATTACACCTCCCCGCGGTACCCCCTGGGGTACTTCTTCGGAAGGAGCTAACGGGATACGGTCGAGTGGCGAGTACTCTGCGCCATAAAACAGGAATGGAAGTATGTAATGTAAGTCGTTACAAACTTTTGTTTCGACTTTACTCAAACTCGTTTCAGATCGCATTTGGAGAATAGGCCGTGTTTGATAAGCAAATTTACAATTATCGCTATCGTTGAAGCGAGCGACCTCAGAGTTTTAAGTCGGTTGGACTGAGGGTTAGCAATTCGCTCCCATGGGTGGCTGGATGAAGTCCTCAACGAGATGAACCGGTATAATATCGAGGTCGTGGGACTCAGCGAGACCAGAGGGCATGATGCGAGGGAACATATCCGCCCAAACAGTCCTTCTTATATTCTGGTAGAAGCAAAATAAAGTCGTTGGGGTAATAGTGGAAGCGAGAGCCCGCCTTATTAGCTGGTCACCTGTAGTACAACAAAGGCCGCTATAATAACAGCAGCGGAAAAAGCATCGGCTATGTCCAAAGAAACCAGCAACACTGGATATCGGAAACAACCTGGCAAAACGTTTTGAAGTTGTTTTTGCATATCATCCTGTATTTTTGTAATCATATGCCTTATTTTGATGAATAGGCCCCCATCCACGGTCAAACAAATCGTCAAACCAATTTTCGACAAACAGCGCAAAAACATTTATGCTTTGACATTTTTGGCCATCAACGAGGAAAACTTTCTTCAAACATCCCGAGCGACATTTCATATAATCTACTGTAAACAAAACGAACTTTACATGGCACACAGGCAAAACTCACACACACATTTAAGCTGTTTGAAGGAAATATTAAACCAGACGAATATTTTCTTCAAACAGCGGCCAACTTCGAAAACTTGTGTTTTATACACGCACACTTGCAATTTTTTCGATGTTGGCCAGGAATTTGACGATTTGTTTGACCGTGGATGGGGGCCTAATAAGGTATCAGTGTACGCAGAATACTCCCACCTAAAACTGTAAAAGTAAAGGTTCCACCCTAGCAAATAAAATATCAGTATTAATATACATTCTATAAATCCGAAACTTTGTACGTAGAGGTTTTTCGGCACGAGAAAGTGATTGGAGCTCAAAACCCGATTTTAGAAATTCAAAATGGCCGCCGAAATATGGCCGGAATTTAAAATGACCGCCAAAATATGAGTTTTACAATTATGTTCTGATTTCAATGAAAATCAGTATCTAGGGTTTTTATGGTAGCAAATTACGAATTTATGATCAGGACAAATGGCCGCACAGTGGACGAATTTTGTCAGTTGTATTGAAAGTGGATATCTAGGGGTTTTAAGGTAGTAAATAACGAATTTATGAGCACCCCTGAAGTTTTTAGTGTAAGTCTATATTTAAATACTCTTTCACTTATATTTATTTTTGGTGGGTGGTTACATTTTTAAGTATATTTCATAGGTAAGACCAGTATATTTAAGTATATTTACCAGTAAGACTCGTAAGTTTATCACGGGCACTCCGCGCGAGTTTTTGCTAGTTTTATAATAATTTTTTTTTAATTATTACAAAGTACAATAAATTGGATTTTAATAATGATCAAATTTTATAAAATACTAGCTGGTACCCGGTACGCCTCGCTGCACCTATAAGCTAATAGTAAAGAACATGGGTCTTGCGACGGCCGACATGGATCGGTATATTGAGTATAGTACATTGCTTATTGTATTCTACTTATCATACCATTTCATTTGATACCCATGTCGAGGTGGTTGTGAAGAAGGTGGTAGTCCGGCCTCTTCAGACAGCCGCCATGGATCTAACGGTATATTAAGTATACTACATTGGTTATTGTGTTCTACTTATCATACCCTTTCATTTGATTCCCATGTCGGGGTGGTTGTGAAGAAAATGGTCCGGCCTCTTGAGACGGCCGCCATGGATCTAAAGGTATACTATTTTGTATACTACATTGCTTATTGTATTCTACTTATCATACTCTTTCATTTGATGCTCATGTCGAAGGGGTTGTGAAGAAAGTGGTAATCCAGCCTCTTGAGACGGCCGCCATGGCCCTAACGTATATTGAGAATACTATATTGCTTATTGCATTTCAGTTTAGTTTCAATACCGTTATGGCCTACCTATGGTTTGACAGCTGTGTAAATTTCAAATTTTTAATAAATGTAATGATTCAATTTAATGACAATTTTACATTTACGAAGCTGTCAAACAATAGGTAGGCTATGAAGCTATTGAGACTAAAATGAAGTGAAAATTCCTAAAATTACCATTTTTTGGATTTTTCAGCTGTTTTTTTTTGGTTATAGGTATAAAAAATAGCCTACGACCTATTCTCAGAGCTACCAAATATACACAAAAAATTTCATACAAATCGGCCAACCCGTTTCGGAAGAGTTCGGTAACAAACACTGTGACACGAGATTTTACTAGATATAAAGATTCAATATTATAAAAGCCAAAACATGTTATGTTAAAAAAGAAAAATATAAAATTAGATTAAAATTAGATATATATTGTACATATTCCCAAAAATGAGGTACATAATATACTTGTAAAGAAATTCCCAAATCGCCGGCCCAATGCTAACTCCTTCTTTAGTGACATTATTAGGTTGACCCCCAACGAGTAATCCACATTCAACAATAAGTTGCTATCGCTACAACTTATTCAATACGTGCCGTGAAATCGCCTGGAATGTTTTTTCCTTTCCCCTAATTATGCCTTAACCACAACCTTCAAGGTCGTCCTAACTAGGTTTTTCCATCTAACCTTTTTAACTACATTAGTAAAGTGGATTCATTTGTTTCTAGTTATTGATTTCACTGAATACACCTAATATTTTATTTTATTTTATTTATTTTAATTCGTGGGACATGTACAAAGATTAAAATCTTAAATTACAGTACATTAATTAAAAGTTTGGTGAACATAGAGTAGTAAGCATAGAAAAAAATATATAAAAAAAAAATATAAAATAATAAAAATATAAAAAAAAATAGATTAAAAGGGGAGAAAAAAAAGAAGAAACAAATGAATTAAATAAAAAAAAAAAAATAATAATAATAATAAGAATTACAATTAGTTACATCTAATTAAATAACTAAAAATAATTTAAAGTATTGTTATCATGCTCTAAACAGTCCTGTTTGATATAAATTCGAAAAGATGCTTCCTAAAAATGCCCATTGAATCGGCACGTTGTAGTTCAATAGGGAGTGAATTCCATAGCAGAGCTGCGTGGACGAAGAAAGATCGCTGACCAATTAAGGTATGAAAACGCGGAATAACCACATTTTGATTATGTAATTGGGAGTTGTTTATATTCATATGGTGCGTACTATTTCGCAAGTTCAATGCCTTTCATGTGTACCTGAAACGCATGCAACAATTGCCGCCGTGTACAGAGGAGGATTTCTGAATTAAAATGAGGATGATTAATGTTTAATTCGATAGTGCAGAAGTTGCGATAGGCTTGAAGAGTTGAACACCATTGTGTGAATTCACAATTATCTAATCACATCGCCTATTTCTGCATGCCCTACACTTTCTGCTGCGCTGTTAAGGCACCGAGAAAATCTTTTTTACTTTATTATAAATGAGCAGTAATTTCAGTCGCATTAATTCTTGCGAAATCGGCCCTACCAGATTTTTTTTGAAAGAACTGTCAACTGACTTGTTGAGTATCACTTGAACAGAAATTAATCCACTTGTTACGGTTATCACGCGATGCAGATGCCGCGGCTACATTTCGGCTCGCGTGATGTGTAATTGCTTTTTTGTGGTAATGCATGATTAGATATTGCAAATTATTTATTATCTGCTGGGAGGGGAATATCTTTTGAGTTGTTTTGTGTTTAGTAAAAAGGGCCAGTAGCTTTGGTGTTGAGTGTAAATAGTATGTTGAGTATAAATAGTATAAAAAGTCGAATGTACTTTCAATGCGTAAAATCCCTAACATAACACCGAAGCGGAACCAAATCGAAACAACGAAAAAGGAATAAATTGTTTGAAAATGTATGGTAATTCATTGCAGCATCCGGCATATTATATACTTTATTAATATTTATTGAAATTAAAACCTGTTCCGTTGTCCCTTCACTCAACACGAAAATTGTCAAAAAATGTCAAATACCGATTCGACCAGATATCTATATAATCGCAATCGCGTTGGAATTCGTTTTCGTTTCGTTTCATTATCGTTTCGCTTCGGTTGTATCTTTGGGCCTTCACACGTGTATAGACTGTGCGTGACAAAGGCCCGAGGTCAGAGCACAATGCACAACATCTCAATACTCAACTGAAATTCGATTAGGGCCGTTGAGACTTGCAGGGCAAGAGTGGTGAACGTTCGTTTTTATTGAATTTATGCTAATTAATTATTTGTCGATATTGTTAAGAAAACATTATTAAATCTTTCAGTCGATCTGAACAAAAATATAAATTCTAAAATCGGCCAGAAAATAAAAAAGAAGCTAAGTAGGTATGTACTTGTGGTGCACTTCTTAAAGACGTTTTTTGTTAGCGGTGAATTTCAATTTAAGAAAAATAAAAGATATAAAAGAAGGTACGAAAAGCGCAGGATGGAAAAACTAAAAATCCTTCACAGCGAGGACAGAAAAGAATTTAAACTTGAAGGGCCAAATACACGACCGCGCCATCCGACCACGTCAAGCCAGCAACAATTTGTACGTATGCACTCTAAATTTCGAGTGCATACAAAGTCTTGTTGTTTTGGCGTGTTGTGGTTGAAAGCGGGCTCGTGTATTTGGCTCTTAGGTCATCGGATCAAATCGATGGGTGGAACGTTTCAGTAAACTCTTGGATTCAGATGAAGAAGGACATAGTGGACACAGATTTGATAATATCGGGAGAACCAGGAATGCAGTAACAATATCTGAATCCAAGCCCAGGAAGAGGGGATGAAGGGGGCCAAGCGGGTCGTTTTACATGGGCCTCCGAATTTCGGAGGCCTCCTAAATATTTAGGAAAACGATAGGTAAATTATAAATACACTTAGATGAAAAAAATGTTCAAACGGTCAGATGATTAATAAAAAAAAAATTTTAAAAACCGACTTCAGAAAAAAACCCGCGATGCACAAAAAAGCATGAAATAATTGTTTGTAATTCTTAACAACATCAATCCAATAAGAATGGATCTAGAAAGAAGAATCACTTTTGAAGACGGTGCTAACACATGTGTGTGATATATTAAGGGCATAAGCCTAACAAAGAAATGTAAACAATTGCCGAAGCAAGAGTTAGTGCAATCAAAGTCAACTACTACCTGGCACCGTCTTCAAAAGTGATTCTTCTTTCTAGATCCATTCTTATTGGATTGATGTTGTTAAGAATTACAAACAATTATTTCATGCTTTTTTGTGCATCGCGGGTTTTTTTCTGAAGTCGGTTTTTAAAATTTTTTTTTATTTCGTGCTTTTTAGTCCATTCATTTTTTAATATTGCCTGTCATTGCAAGGAGCCTACGTTTTTACGACGCCACATAGCGAAGTGTATTCTACTTGTCACACCTTTTCATTTGATACCCATGTCTGGGGTCGGGGAGCGCAATTGCAAAATTTGATTGCAGATTGTATTGTCATGCGAACTGTACGTATGTGCAAAATTTGCAGTTGATCGGTTATATGGAACTGGGTCAAAATCAAGTTGCAGGATTTGTTTACACTATACACACATACAGATAAAGATAATATAAGGCATATAAAAAGTTAAGTTGCCATTGATATCGGGGAAATTAAATGTAAACAATAAAATTCTTTGATTCTTCATCCACGTCATGGTATATTTATTTATTCGATATAAACAATAGTTTTTTGAGCTGCAAATTTCGCCATAATTTCGTTCTTATCGGCTTTTGTTCTGGAAGCTTTACAGACGCATTCACGTCGAAAACTTGTTTAATATGGAACAAAATTCCCCGAAGGAAATTAAAAAATAATTATTTTGTCGACATATAGAAAAAAAAGCACCGCGAGCCCTTGGGATCGAACTCGCACCCCACAGATTCCACAGACAAGAATACTTGTCTCGAGCCCTTTGCGCTATGTCAAGTACTATCGGCCGCTGACCAATATGTTAATAAATCATTTCAGAAAGAAGAAAAAGAGAAAAAGAAAAAAGCCGGCTGCCCCGACGGGAATGGAACCTGCGAAGGCCGAATCGAGGACCCGACGCTCTACCCACTCCGCCATCGTCCTGCTGCCAGAACTTCAACAATAAAGTAATTTGTTCGGTGCCCATGAAATGTTTAGGTGAACTTTAACAGGTTGAATTTTAACAGTTTTTTCTGCCTAACTTCGAACTCCGTTATCAGAATTTAGAAAAAATTTAACGGGACCACCGTGGGAAGCTCCCCCTTCAAATGAACCAAAAAAAAAGCAAAAAAGTTATTGGGTTACAAAGTTATGCGTGAACAGGACCACAAAATACCTACACGTCGAATTGAGTAACCTCCTCTTTTTTTGAAGTCGGTTAAAAACTAATCGATCGATTGGATGTAACAGGGAGAAAAATTTTAATTGTGAGAAAGATTGAATAAATAATCTCCCATATCTCAATATATTAAAAATATATTTCTTCCTCAAAAATTGGGTCACTTAGCGCCAAAGAGAGCGCAAGAGATGCTGTTAAACCAGTAGCCCTTCATTTGACAATGTAAAAATGTAACTTATTGCAGACTTCACAGAAATCAAATTAGAATGGGATTCGATATTTTTTCGGAGTTAAAGAAAATTGCCCTCAAACTTTTCGGTGACGACACCGTATGTATGTATCAGAACTGAGGAGCATCGTAAACTGGACTTATTATCCATGAAAATAAGACGAAACATATGTGGTTCTCTAGAATGAATAGTAGAACAGGGCGTCCAGGAATGACGAGCAGGTTCTTGGAAGTTGTGAGAGGCAAATCCCCAGCGTGATTGCAAAATCATCGAGGCCTCACGCCGTCGCACAGTGGTCAAAACTCCAAAAAGCTTTCCAAAAGTCGAAAAATAAAGTTTCAATCTAGGAAATGTATATTATCGTTATAAATTAAACGCGGGAGATTCTTCTTCTTCTCAATCGGTTCAACGTAGGTTCGTTCGATTCGCATTGAGACCCTTTAGTTCTTCAACTTAAACACTCTCGCACGTAATTTTTTTATTTGTGTTTTTCCTTAATTTTTTATTTCTATGTTTGCATGCCTCAGCCGAGCCCAGGTGATAGTGGTATATGTTTCTCAGCCCAGCTGAGAAGTGCGCCTTCTTCATAAGAAGGGAAACTCTATTATTATTATTAAAGGCTCTAAAAGCGGGTCCTGGCCTCTCGCAACAAATTTGTCATTCACTGCAAAAGCGGTGCAACTTCACACTTCAAAACACTAGAGGTTGACCTGGTTTGAACGCAGATTCTATCACATTCCCGGTACAAAAACAAAGCAACTTTGAACTTAAAGTTCACTTATAGTCCACTTCTGGAGCCGCTCTACCTCCACAGTGAGGGTAGGTACTCTAAAATACTGAGCCACCGCTCCTACATTGAACAGCACAAATGTTGCTCATTCCGTAATAATTATTTTTTCCGGGTGAGGTTATTAGCCATCGCCAACCTTACTTGGAAGGGACTAGCCTGATCATATTAGCTTATCCTCCTTCATAGGATAGTTACCAGAGGCCACCGCTAGGAGGTTATGATCGCACTTCCATTAGTCCGAAATAGTTGTGGCACGTGCATGGTATGCTTCCCCCTATGGAAGATTATTGATTGTTAAATCGTCATAGTATAAAGTGCAATCAATTTTAATAAGTTTTCTAATGTGTAAATAAAAAATATTATTAACATATTTGTTAAAATATAAGACTTACGTCTTATTATTAATATTGATTTTCTTCAGTTCTATTTGGAATTTTTAGTTGACAGTTATAAAACAACCATAAAAAGTTTTAGCTTGAGTCATATTTTTTCTACATACATATAATATTAAAGTATACTTTATTCTGAATTCGCCATTTTGTTTTTTGATCTGTAGACATCAGATTCGTAATCAGCGACCCCAAAAACCCCCGGGTACCAAGTTTTGTTTTAATTAAATTATTTTTTGACATTTGGCAGCTTTTTGGGATTTTTGACTACTGTGCGTCGTGCCCTCAAAAATTCTGTTCCTACAAACGCCAGAGAGATGAGGGCCACAAGGAGAAGATATATGGACAAGGAGAAGATATAGGGACAACAAAGAAACGGATTTAAATAGTTGCCAAAAAATTTATTTTTAAATACTGACTTCAGAAAAAACCAATCCCGTGATGCACAAAAAATGATAAAATATTTGTTTGTAATTCAACAACATTAATCCAATCAGAATGGATTTAGAAAGAAGAATCACTTTTGAAGACGGTGCTAACATCTGTTTTCAGGGTGAAGTAGTAAGTGCATAAGCCTAACAAAGAAATGAAAACAAAATTCGAAGCAACAATTAGTGCAATGAAAGTCAACTGCGCCATGGCATGTATTAACTTAGGGTTGACTAAATATGTAAATAAAAAAACTTTTCAGAAAGTCGGTAAAGAAGTTTCCAATTCAAAATACTCTTACAGTCTCCATGAGTATACGAAAGTCGGTAAAGAAGTTTCCAATTCAAAATACTCTTACAGTCTCCATGAGTATACGAAATTTCTCATCGGAGAGTTTTTAATTCCTTACAACATTGATTCAATCAGAATGGATTTAGAAAGAAGAGAAAAAAGAAAAAATTCGAGCCGCTCCTCCTGCTAGGCTAGATCCATGGTTAGGTGGTTAAGGCATTCATCTATTTCCCTTCTATCAATTTCGCGACAATAAAGTAATTTGTTCGTTGCCTAGGAAAGGTTCAGTGTGTTACTCATTTTAACAGTTTTTTATGCTTAACTTCAAATTCCTTTATCAAAATTAAGAAAAAATTCGTGGTAAACTACTCTTTCAAACAAACAAAGAAAAAAGCAAAAAAGTTGTTTCGTTACAAAGTTATGCGTGAACAGGACCAATCAGGTGAAAAAAATCGGATGGACACAAAGAACCAAGGTGCCGGAAAAAAACATATATAGATGTCTGACCAGCGTGTTGGCTCAGGAAATTCTCTCTCTAATTCTCCCTCTCCCTGGGTGTCATTTATAAAATTTCTTCGTAAAAATTAAAATTGTGAATTGAAGTTATAAATGACAATCCTGTACGCGATAAACATTAACTAACATTCCTTATCATAAGTTAGTATTTTTTTAATTCATGAATATAAAGTGTAGAATTTATCCTTCTAGTTGAAAAAGTAAAGTGTCTTGTTGGATATTCAGTTCCTTTTTGGAAGGTCGAAATTTGTTCAGGTTTGCGAAGGCTTTGCTCCAAACGTTTAGCCAAGTGAAGTGTTCTGATCGGGATTGTTGCTGAGAAACGCAATTCCTCCCAGTTTTGACTAAATATGACACCGCCATTGTCCGGGCTAGACTCAAATACTAAAGAATGCTGTGCATAAGTGTTACCGAAATGCTTCCCCGGTTTAAATTAATTGCGCTTCCTTCTCTTATCTATTCAAAGGTCCTTCTGCGTAAGACCAAACGAAAGACAAGCTTATGAAAAATCCGGCCCCAGCACACTAACCTCGTTTTCATTTTTTTGACAAGTAGTACCTACATAAATCGTAAATTTGTTGGTGATCATTTCTTTAAATTAATTTCTCGACATCTTATAAATGCCGGGAATCTTAAATTTGAAAATTGTTATAGATTATCAATTTACGGTCATATTTCAATTGGCGAGTGTTATTAGCATTGTCTTGGTTGTACCCGGATGTGTCTAGCTGGGTAGATGATGGAACACTTCTTTGCCGGACACAGCGTAACATTGTGTCACGCTGTGTCTATGTAAATGAAAAGCACCCAGAGCGTATATTCGTATTAGATGATCTACGAAATCGACAACTCTATTTCTACGGTGGCTTAATTCAATGGAGACACAAACGGCGCCATCACTGGCTTTGTCAAGTCACGCTAAGAAAACTTTCGAAGCGCGAGCTCAATTAAATCAGCTGCTCGAAGCGGATGAAGGGATCTAGATTATGCGCACCCGCTATTATCTGAAAAAGGATCATGCGTTTCTTTATGAATCTCAGGCATTGTGATGTTTGTTTGATGATTTTTTAGTATGCTATTATTTCATCGGACATCAGTTAAAGTTGGAGGATGTTAGCCTTGGAGATATCTAAAGCAACCTGAAAAGATTCGGCAAAGCCATGGTTGCTTTAGTTGAAATGCTCGATTAAACATATAAGGAGGTCGCCAGTAGACCTGACTGACTAGCCATTGTTCCGGGTTGCCACGGAAAGAGTCTGTTTTTACTTAGCGCCGTGTTGGGTGAGAAGTGAAAATACCAACGGCCCTTGGTTGCAACGTTTCGCCCTGTCGTAGCACAGTTTACAATTTGATGTCAATTATTGAAATTTGCAAAGAGCTCATCGTCTTTGCAAGAAATACTGGCGCCGTTTGAGTAATTTAGCCAATTGTAAATGTAAATGATTTCGCACTCCCCGTTGGAAGATAAAAATTCAGAGTTCCGTTCGTAAATAACATCGAAGGCTGAAGCAGAAGATTTATGTAAATATAAGGAATAATTTCATTCAAAAGTGATTAAAATGGCAAGATGAACAATTGTACATCTTCTGAAAGGCTAAGCCATAGTGGGAGAATCTTGGAGAAGATGGGCCCAACAGCAAATTATTTCGCAAGAAGCTCCCAAATATTTATATCAAACTAAAAAATTTGGTATGTAAAACATGAAATGTAAACCTGTATTTTTGTTAACTACCATTTTATGATTCTCAATAAAGAGGCAAATCGGAATTTTATCACTTACATTTCAAAAACCGAAACTGTAGTTACTGACTACTTGAACATAGAACTAAATTAGTCGGAACTACCCACCCGCTCAAATATAAGTGACTTCTGAAGCGGTAGAACGATAATTTTCAAATCACTGCACTCTAAGAATTTTTAAAAAATTAAACCAAAGAAAAAGCACTTAAATTAATCTGTTAAAACTGAGAATACTCTATTATGTTCACTTTAGACTGCTTCATTTTACACCCAAAACTAAGTTTGTTCTACACAAGAGCGTTCCTTTAGCGAGGAGGGAAAAATAAGATCCAAGTATCGAGACGGTCTATCTAAGAAGTTTTTTCATATTGAACTGGTATGACTGCTTGAATATTATTGGAAGAAAACATAAGAATATTTAAAGGCGGTTTCAATGCTGGGACCTTGACGTCAACTCTCAATCAATCTTGTTTGTTTGTTTTTTATATATTAAGTAATAGCAAATTGATTTATGGGTAGGTATAAATTCGAGCACTGCATAAGGCGACTATTAAAAAATATCCATCGTAATATCCGTGCTTTTTTCGGACAACGTAATTGGTCAAATGCATAAAAATTAGAAGAGTTGTGTAAAAAAATCCAAGAAACATGTTCTGCTCATTACCTGCCAATGGTTCGTTTGATTGAAAATATCTCTGTTCGTGAAATGTTGTTAATGAGTCACTGACATTAATTCAAAGTCATTTTATAGCAATTAGGATTTTATTATGTAAGATTGTGATGAATATTGAACAAAGATGCAGAAACTTGGATGATAGCAAATACTGCGTTCTAATTGTTAAAATAAAAAGGTAAACGCGGAAGTGTTAACGTTTAAAATTAAAATTTTTGACGAGAAAACTAAAGCCTGAACCAAAATAAGATGTAACGTAAACTAACGTAACGTAAGGTACAGCAATGAATGCTTGTTTATTAAGCACCAACGTCAATTAACGAACAAAAACTTAACGAATGTTACATATCTTAGGTATTGTGCCATAAACAGCTTGAAACGGACATGACTTATCAGACCGTAAGAAAACTGAATGAATTTGAGCTTTCTTACGTCAATTTGACACAGAAATGAAAAAGTGAAGTGACAAAAAATTAATCCGTACATGCGGATTTAAGCGATTCGATTTATTTAAGTTGTGGAAGAAAAGCATCCTAGAAGTGCTCAGCAAAATAAAATGAAAAAAATTAACCGATAAATTGCTTGGAAACAGTGCCGTTTACAGATAATTTCGTACAGTAACATGCGAGATTTCAATGTACATTCGTTAAGTTGACTACGTGAATTTAGGTCAGTGCCGTATGGGCATCCAAGTTCGTGTTTTAGGTTACGTACAGTTACAGAAAGAGGCTTTCTTTCGATTTCGAGCTTAATTGCAAGATATTGAAAACATTTTATAATATAGTTCCATGGGAATTGAGAATTACATGCACAACGCGCCATGAAATTTTTACAAAAGAATTTCATATAGGACTCAATAAACTTGCATCTGATGCTTGCAATGTTTGTGTCTTGTGGAATAATAAAATACTTACTTAGTACATAGTATAATACAAAGACTGATTACTAAAAACGAGGCACAAACTCAGAGTCAATGCATTCAGAGGTACCTAATAGTCGCTACGTTCCCTTTGCACTTTTTAGTACTCCAGTGGTTAGCGGTTTTTGGCTCCAAATTCTTTCGGGCAGCACCGATTGACGCGAACTTTGGACAGTAAGTAAGTAGAAGCTCAAAGAAACTTTTGGGTGGGGGTGCCACTCCTTCTAGTGGGTGGAAATTAACATGCTCAAAATAACCACAGAAATCGGTAGAGGGATGGATTGAAAGCAAAAAATGCTACATATATCATTTATTTTCTTTAAATAAAAATTTCCGAGTTATTCGCGATTATTGTTGATTTTCATCTAAAAATGCACGTTTTCGAACGGTTTATTAGGAATAACTTAAAAACCTTACGTTTTTCACAGAACGACGAATCGATTGGTGTTTTTTTATTTCTGTAGGTAAAACACAACTCGAGTTGTAAGTGGTGAAAGATGACCGCTTACTCGCCGAAAACTGAACTTGTGTCATTACACGTTGAACTAAGAGAGATAAGAAGAAAAAGAAAGGGTACTACAATGAAAGGCTTTTCGTCAAGAAAATTTTGATTTTTGCTGAGATTCTGTACCATGAAAAGTAATTGAAATAATTTCGCTGTAAGTTCGCATGTGAGTGCGGGAACTACTTTAACCGAGCCATTGAAAATTTAAAATCTTAAGAAGTAAGGATTCAAGTTCAGTTCAGTTCAGCTTTGCAGGCCTTGCAGCTCTTCAAATTCCCTGTAAATTGAATTTTGTAGGGAATAGATTTTTTTATGTGAACGACTACAGTGTCAGGAAAGGCCCTTGATACTGTTGACAATCTTGAAAATTTAGGAAGCTATCGTTAAAAAAGCAATCGAAATTTTTAATGAAATTATCGAGTCATGTAAATTGCATTAATCTCGAGAATTTTACAGCATTCAGAAACCCATCTAAACACATGCACATGCGGGCATGCATTTATATATGTCTATCCTCATAGACGACATACATGTCTAAACATATGTATATATGTATGTACAAAACATATATATCATGTATCAATTTTAAAGTATCTTTGGCCTGGAGCTCTAAATTACCCCTAATAGCAAAAATACGCCTCTCCCTCTTTCTCTATTGGGGCACTCAAAAATCACCCTTAATTCTTGACTATTTTTGGGGAGCGAATATACTCGGGAGCTCTAATTCTAAACATTTACCGGAAATTTAATGCTATATTATGCACCATTCCAAAATTCCAAGTTGCTGACCATTTTTTTTAATTATTTTTAATAAGGGGTAGTTTCTACAGATTCAGACGTTGCAATGAATTTGAAATAATAGTATAAACAAAGGGGACTTTATCATAAATGTTTAAACTGTTAAAAATTAATTATATTGGGAACTTCGTCATAGCGAATGGGCTTAATTGCCAAATTTTAAAAATTCGATGCTGTCCTATTCCTCTATTTTTATCGCTATCCACTGGACTAGAAGTATAGCAGAAAAAGGACGTAAAATTTGTTTATTTGAATAAAACCTAAGCTAAAATTTTTGATGTACAACATAATGGAAAGTAACACAAAAGACAATAGTTTGAAATAATCATGTCTACAATTTATAGAGGTTTTTATATGACGTTAACTTATTAGAATCTTACTTTCTCAGTAAGTGAATAATAATCTATCTATAAAAGAATGTTTCCGTAAGTCGATATGTTTGTGTGAATGTATGTGCTATATCGGAAGCTACAGTTATCACATAGCTTTGAAATTATACATGAAGGTGCTTAGGCGTCTCCCATGATGCACCTCGAAGCTTGATTTTCAAAATTCAAAATGGCCGCCGAAATATGATCGAAATTCATAATGGCAACCCAAATATGAATCTGCCGATGGTGTTCTAATTCCAATGAAAATCAGTGGGGTTTTTAAATTAGCAAATAACAAATTTATGATGAACTTATAAATTCAAAATGGCGCGCCAATATGACGGATGGATTTTTCTAGTTGTATTCTGATTCTAATGAAAGTGGATATCTAGGGGTTTTGAAGGTTGCAAATAACGAATTTATGATCAAAATTTATAAATTTAAAATTTCGGGGCCAATATGGCGGATGAATTTGGCCGAACAAGTGTCACTTCCCGGTGTGGGTTTTTTAAGAGTTGAGGAATCTAAAAATCTTCTCATCCTACCTCCAAATGGAATAACATTAACCATAGTGCATCCTGGTCATTTCCCCTATTGTCGTGATGTTTTGTCACATTCTGAAATGTAGGGGATTTCTTAAATTTCTTCTAACCAGTATAGTGACAGTAAAAACGGTAGAACTGGGTTTTCAAATTTCTATGAAGAAGATTCCTATATAGTTCGATCGTTGTACGGGGCAGCTATCCGCAGTTCCAACCGTCAAGCGTCTGCAAGGATTATCTTCGGGAAACGCTGCAAACCACTAGCGAATACTCTCCTCTGCATTAAGAGCGAAATTAACGGAAATCCACCACATGGTCCGAGGAAATCTGCAATCTGCCAGAAACAAAATGAGGAACCGCTACGACTTAAGGGCGAACGGATCTTATTTAAGAAAGGCGATTGAGACTACCCATAAAATAAAAGGCAAATCGCCAAAACTACAAAGAAAATGAAAGGGCTCCTCCACTATTATCACAAGGTTAAACGATTTCATCTATTGCATCCAAAAATTTCGATTGGTAAGAACGGGATCTGGAGGGAGCTGAGAGAAAGTTGAAATTCCAATTCACCAAGAATTATTTTCTCAGTGAAGTGGATTTTAATACTGACGTAGTAAGTAACTGACGGCTGCATTCCGTGACGTCTATCGTGGCCAAAATAAAAAGAACCACATACTTCACCTCAAAGAGATCTGCCGGTTTTATCCTATCAGAGGTCATAGTTTTCCCTGATCAAGAGGTAAAAGACACTTTATTGATGGTCTATACCGACGGTGGGCAAACGCGGCTCTTAGAGCCGCATGCGACTCTTTGTTGAATCAAGTACGGCTCCAAAAGTAACTCTTTAAATTAATGATAAGGAAAAAGGATATTCAGTCAAAAAAATTTAATTATTTTCTACGAGTAAAAGCAAATATAATTAATATTAAACAAGAAGGTGAATACTCATCCGAAATGGAAGAATGAAAGCGAATTTAAAACATAGATTTGTAGATTTGAAAAGTTTTAAATCTACATTTGCATATTTTGTAAACCAATTTATTCGTGCTATTATTTAAGATGGATTTCCAGCTTCTGACATAATACTTGTTAAAAAGCGGCTGCGGGATTAGAATTACTAGAGATGAAAGAAGATCAATCATTGCAAATGCAGCATAGATCTACTTCTAGAATCGAATTTTGGAAACTGGTACCACAATCGAAATATCCACACTTAAAGAAAGCTGCTTGCCGTCTACTTTCAATTTTTGGTACAACATATTGCTGTGTGTCTTTGTACTCCACAATGAAGATCGTGAAGTCGAAATATCTCACAGCATCTCACAGAACTGCTGCGAAGAGCTTTGACGAATTATACGCCAAATTTCAAAGATTTGACCAAAGTCTAATTTTTTATTATATTTTAATTTTATTTAATGTTGAAATTGTTTTGCTATTTATTTTTCTTTCATAAGTACATATAAATATATGTTTTACATAGCATTTACGATTTTCAATTTTAATAAAATATGATTTTTGAACTTACTACATATAATGCGGCTCTTCATAAATATGAAAAACCCACATGCAGCTCTCATTGATCTCATGCGTGCCCACCCCTGGCCTATACCATCTGCTCAAAACGGTTTGCCTCAAAAAAAAAAAAAAAAAAAAAAAAACTATGTTATCAATTGAACAAAAAAATGATGTTATCAGTGAACAAACATTTGGTGACAGTTGAGCTGAGCGGTCGGAACTAACATGGTATAAACAGATCTTATTGGATGAAACTAATACTGTACGTTGAATCATTGCAAGATTGTGATAGAAGAAGTAAGGGTGGAATGCAACAAACGTTTACATTTCTGGAAGAGTTTTAAAAATATTTTGCCCTACAAAAAAAATTGGATGGAAATCTAATTCGAGCTGTAATTTTTTATTTTGGCTTACGACCGTAACGTCCTAACCTCTAGCGGGGTCACCTTTTAATGCATCAGGTTTTACGGTGACAACAATCGTGCACCGAAAATTACAAGCATTCGGAATATGGTTCTTCAAAAGCTGGAAATAGAATCACTCACTCAACGTGCTAGAAGAGTATTTCACAACAAAGTTAAATGTCCTACACTTTTGCATGACATCAGTGCATCAACCGAAAGTTGATTCAAATGCAAGACATTTGTGACAGGGAAATTTAAAAGTAACTTTTAGCACAAAAAAATTTAATTGGGGCACAGACCCTAAACATTTAAAACCACTTTATATTAAACTGTAGGATGTTATTTAGGATTAAGTAATATATTTAAGGAAAAAGGACAGACAAAATGATAAGTTATTTTATTGTTTTCGTCAAGTTTGCTTACTTTCGTGCCTTTTGAAAAGAAACTCCTCAAATGAGAAATGTATTCGCGGATATTGTACAACATTTTTTTAAGCTTTTAGTTAAATAAATTATGTAAAAGATCATATTTGGTTTTAGCAAAATTAATTAAAAGAAGAAGAGAATTTTAAAATCATTTAGCTTATTTAGATAATTGTACGTTACTTTATTTTAGCATAGCTACTGTTGCTTTCTTATTAAATATCACCGAGATATTTTACTAAGCGTTTCAATAATTGGTGTAATTTCTTGGTCAAATTAGAGAATAAAAAATAAATAATAAAATTTCGCTGAAATGAATTAATGTGATAGCAAAATATTTCATGTGAAACACCCATTGACATATGTATTTATTAAATAATTCAAATAACACAATCGTGCCCCGCACACTTCTTAATAATAAAAATAATCTTACGGTTATTAAATGGTCGATGCCTCCAGAACTGTTGGCCAGTCTTCACCTCCAGCATTTCCGCAATGCCATTTAAAATGTTGAATTGCTCCTCTGTTCTTGCAAAAGAATTTTCCACTAAAATTGTACTTAAAACAAATAAACCGAAAAGTGTACTCAAAAACATATTCACTCCGCGTAGTACGTTATCGACCCTTTGCCGAAATGCGAATGCTGCGAATGGCACGGACTCCGAGGGGTTTGCCAAGAATATAAATTTTTTTTGTTGGCCGCGTGAGGAAGAAACCGTTAAGACAGGTATAGGCGGCGGGCTTTAAGTTTAAGTGATACACCTTTCTAACGCAACAAAATTTGCAGTGCCTTGAGCAAAGACGCGACGTGCACTTGAATTTATTTCGAGATCAGGTTTTGCATTCTTATATCAACCGACCCTTACAAGTTTATCCAGGCCATTAAATCGAATTTACCTGCAGGTAAGTCTTATCAAAAATATTTAACCGTGTTGTAAAAGACTTCTTTTAAGTGTTGAGGATGGCATTCTGCTTCAAATGGGCCACTACTGAATGGAACGTCATCGAACCTGTTTCTATATTCTCAGCTGTTTAGAATTCCGAAAATTTTGGAGAAATTGGTTCGTATTAATGGAATTAGCTAGAATGACACATTGCGTTCGAAATTAGTGTGTCAATAGGTTAGCAAACTCGTCAAATAATCATGCAAATTAGTATGGCAAAGTGAAAAGAACTTTTGAAGCTGTAGAATTCCAGTTTTTGTTAGAACTTTGTGTCATTTGCGTGTTGCTCTGTAGGCAGGCACTGTTAGTTTCTTCGACTAACTGATGTAAACAAATTAATATAAGGAAGAACTGGCCAGCAGTATTTCAAATTGTGCAAGGTCATTGATTTTATTCTATTTATATGAAAACCCGTTTCCTGTTGAAATTATTTTCAAGGTAATTTTCAAGATTTTAACTTCGTCTCCCTTATCGGGCAATCAATTTAGTTCTTCGTTTCTGGAATAGTTATTTGTATTGATTTTCACTTTCAACAAACAAAAGCAAAAGTAACGGTTAAATTGAAACATGAGTAGCACTTTCAATTTAAGTAAGGGTTTTTGTTTGTAATAATTAATTATTTATTTCTATGAAATTTTTCAAAACATTTCAAAGTGTTCACCAACCCTGTACAAAGATGGTAGAATGCTGAGGAGAATCAATTTCATGTCCTACTCATCAGCTATGTGTTTTAAAGATAATATTAAAGCTTTATGGCAGCTATACAATAACTAGTTGGGATATGGGTTTGACCCCTTCGGTCCACACGATTAACTTCCCAGTATGATGAACGAAGATGGAATAAACTGACTTCTTACAAAATAGTTATACGTTTAGCACTAGTGGAAAATTGGCTAGTATCAGAACTGATGACAAAGCAATCCTGAGAGAAGCTAGTTCAAATAACCATAATAGTGGTAAATCAACAAGATTTTTCTAGAGAATTTGTTTTTGCTGAACGTTAGCAAACAAAAATTTCCTCCGTATTGCGGTCGCTGCACTAAAGCGGGTGGTCAAATTGGGCTGAAGCGCCATTGACAAACTGAGAAGCGAATGACTTCATTTGAAAATTCCAAAGTTTTCCGGAGATATTAGCAAAGCTGTAACTGTTAAGTACTTGTCACACTTGACCAAAAAGAACCAATTTTGCGGTAACTACTGGAAATTCCAGGATAAACCGCAATTTTCTAAAACCGTATCACGCGTAGAAAACAACTCCCCGTCGAAAACTGCTAATCCAAGGTTTGAAAAATTCGCGCTGTTTGTAAAGGGTAACGAAATTTTTGCACGATTTTGAAAGGTTGTCGGATTTTGAC